>CM066032.1:330619407-331819407 GCA_033557465.1 Ichthyophis bannanicus
TGATACCCTGTTGTTGGCGGATGGTACAATGTTGCGCCGGTAGGGCCGGAGCAAGTGTAGGCCACCACCAAAACATCAAAGAACCATAACACCCACATGCAGTTCTGTTGCTACAGTCCCATAGAGAGGTGTGGAGTCCAGTGTTTGAGGACATACTGAACACAAAACACATGAGGGATACGTGTGACAACAGCAAGAGCTGGGTTAGGGAGGCATCGGTGAAAAAAGTAAATCACAACATCTGCCCAATATGATAGATCACTGAGGACATGTTTTCCCCCTGACTGCAGGCACACAGAATGTCGCTGTAGATCCACCTACCCAAATCACTGCATTTTGGGTGATGTACAGTCACGTGCCAATGCACCACAGCAACAGCATCTTCACGAAGTATGTCCTGTGCAGTGGGAAACACAAGAGAAACAAACATATGTCATGTTGCTAGCTAGTGCATCACACACTGCACCTTCCTGTCCCCAGCTGTCAGACCCCACAACATCACATAATGACTGAACTGCTCTCATCACAATGTACAGATCTCTCACATGTGAGAGGCAGCACGGAGGTGTTGGAGGGCTATCGACAGGTGTCGTAATCTCTCTGTCCCCTCCCTTACCTCACTGTTGTTGAACACACAGGTCAATTGAAGTGTCTGCTCCCACCATGTTTCCACCTTACCCAACGGTCGCAATATTAGCCCTGATTCACCATATTGCCAACAAAGCCCCCTCTCCTTGTTTAGTGTTGTTCCAATGTTGTATGTTAACCCACTGACAATTGCTGAAACACATGGAAATATGCAGGCCGCACCTCCTGTATCCACTGACCAAATACATATCCTGGTGTGTACATCTCATACCTTGAATAATATTGACAGCTGTGTGCTGATGATGTGCACAAATAGCTGGCAATGTCTTTGTCATGTCAGAAAAACCACACCCCCATGTCGGCTTGTGACCAAACCATGATGGCTGCATGCCATCCCACTGTGTGTCAGTGAGAATGTCAAAGCATGGATAGCCTATATGTGCACCTCAGAAAAATAGATCACACCTAAGTCTGTGTGTGTGTATGCCGACATAACCCTCCCTTGCTAGGGTCCGCAATGTAGTTGTTGATGTGGACTGTACTCTCCTGCCCTACACACATACACAGCCTGTAGCTGAGGCATGATGGCATATGTTGAGATAGCATCAGCGAGATATGCCATGTCCTCCCTGAAAAACCTGGTAAACCACACGCCACCCACACATTCAATGCTCCACTTGCCCACTGTAACCCACCCCTTGCTGATCTGGGCCGGATCACCTCTGTATGTGTGTACATATGCAACACTGCACTGAAGGGCTATTCTCCAACAACACAATGTAGCAATGATACTCCCCCTGGCTGGACACTGCACAGGTCCCCATTCTTCACCATATCCATGTCAGGGCTAAGTGTTGACCTATACATTCAGGCACACTGTAGGGTGACATTAACACCCCTCACATATAGTTAATACCATCCTGACATACTAGTACTAAGCATGTGTATTGTGCTATGTATGACATGTTGCGACACCACATAACGAACATACACATATAGCCAGCTGACAGGAGCTTAACACCCACAAAAGCACAGCAAACTTGTATAATATAAGCACACCCCACTGGACAACTGTCCCCAAACATGGACTGCCCTCCCACTGTGAACATCGCACCATATGGCTGACACTGTGCTCCACCCATATCATCTAAACAAATAATTGCGTTTGCACAGCAGCTGCTATCACAAGCAGCCACTAAACTGGGAATGTGACCCTCAAACCTCCCACAGGCGTATGAACACCCACCCACATCATCTGCCACCAACTGCTGTTGTGCACTGCCCACCATTGTCTGTTGCACACTCATGCCTATATGTGACATTGTCATTGTCAGTCAAATGTTAATGCAGTGTAGCATCCGAATTATATTTTTACAGAAACATCAACCTCTATAACCATTACACACATAGGAAAAAACATGATGGTGGGAAGATAGGCAATACGTACATGAGAAGATCTCTGCAATCAACTTCCGCCTGACTGCTGTGCCCTCTCGTGTGTCACCACTGGCACGTACAGGGGGGCACGTTGGATCTTCCTCCAGATCCTCATTAATCTCTGCAGGGATATCGTGCCTGAGAGCAATGTTATGCAGGATGCAACAGGCTATGATTATCTCTGCCACAGTCATTGGCTTATATTGTAAGGCCCCGCCTGTCCTATCCAGACACCTGAAGCGACTCTTCAACACGCCAAAGGTGCGCTCTATGACAGAGCGGCTGGAGGCATGGGCCTCATTGTACCTCCGCTCTGCACGTGTCCGTGGCTGACGCACAGGGGTCAGCAGCCAGGGGCGACACCCATATCCTGCATCACCTGCAGAAAAAAATGTTGCATGTGAATGCAGGAGTTCATGTTCAACAAAATTGACACTTCTATAGACGTGAGAAACCAAACGCAGAACACATTCTGACAGAAACATATGACAGCACAACTAGTCAGCTCAGAAAATATACATATGATGACAGAAAAGGACCACATGGCCTATCGAGTCTGTACACCCATGGCAAATACTACAAACAGTTCCATCTATATCTTTAAAGATTCTGTGTGTGTGGCACAATGTGTATTGTAATGCAGTTATTGTCCACATCTACACCACCTCCACTGTGAGACTATACCACCGATCCACTGATCACAGATTCAAAGTGTATGTCTGAATAGTAACCAAGGAAAAACATGCTGCCATTTGAGGGAGGCCCACACCCAGAACATGTATGCCATGGAGGTCTTGCAAAATGTAAACCATATCAAAAGCCTAATACTATTCCGAAAAGCCGTGAAACACCATGTTTACAAAATATTACCCAGAAGTTATCCCGGACACTCACACATCTACCAAGCTTACCACATACCCCAGACGCATTAGCACCCTAATACAACCGAAAATGGTTAGACTAATCGATAGCCCACATGATAACCATTTACCTGACTCCACCCACACGAATACACGCACAATATCCAAACGAGTTTAGAACATTGTACATAGTTAAAGTATATATATACATAGTATAAAGTTAACTGTACATAGTTCCCCGGTTATCCCATGTGTTATTTTCCCTGTTCTTTGTAAAACTCAATGTTGCCTGTATGCATTGCAGTATGTTTTTGTTCATTGTACACCGCACTGATTTTAATAGCGAGGTATAGAAGAAATGTTAAATAAATAAATAAAATATCACCTCTATACATCATGTCCACTAAGGTCTACCTATCAAGATTTGGTAGTCTGTCTCCATATGCTGTATACTGCTGACCACAAATTGTTGTAATAGCCATCCTCTGCACTGTCTCCATCCTGTTCACATCCTTTTGAAGGTGCGGTCTACAAACCTGCACACTGTACCCCACATGGGTTTGCACCAAGGACATATACATAGGCAGAGTACCTTCCTGTGTATCTTGTACCAATACCTCTCTGTATGTACCACGTAGCCCCCCTGACTTTGCCGTCACCTTTCCATAATGGTCAGCTACATGAGGATCGGCAGACACAACGACGCTAGCTTCCGCTCATCTACAGTGGGCAAAGGTACTGCACCCACACCCCCATACTGTGTTGCACCCCTGCTTTGACATAGCCAAGATGCGTGATCATACATATGCAAACGTGTCCTCCCAGCTGGAAAGCTCCAGAAAATCCATCAGATATTTCCAGACACCTCCTCCTGTTATATACTGCCTCCTGGGTGTCAACTAAAGTACAGAGTGGAGTGGGTGAACCTAAGACACACATGACAAGGGTTAGTTGTATGGATTGGCAATAACATAAACGTTACATGACATACAAAAATTAGACGACAAGTAACCATCATCACAGGTGTATGTGAAGGGCACACCAACCCCCCCCCCCCCCATCACATGTGGGCAGTTGGCACACACACACACTAGGAGGGATCCAGCAACAGGATAGCCATATGCACAGGGTGTAGTCACCTGAACACCATGTGCATGTTATGATTATATAATGTTATGATCCTGATGGTCTTTTGTTAATTGTTGTCCCTGTTACTATACGTCTATACTCCTGTAATAATGTTAACTCACAACAGTCCTCTGTCTGTCCAACATTTCTTATCTGTAAACTGCAGTGTTTAAAAAAAAGGTTGCTACATATGAGATGTTACATAAATAAATGTAGACATACCTAGATTACTAATCATGAAATACTCACCCAGCAATATACAGTCGGCATACCGGCCTTCCTCAAATTGTGTGAATAGTGCCGAGTGATGCAGGATATAGGAGTCATGGGTGGACCCTGGAAACCTAGGGACCACATTCAGAATATGCAGATTTGCATCACATACAACCTGAACATTCAGGGAATGGTAATGTTTGCGGTTGCGGAACGCTACCTCCCTGTCTCTAGGCGGGACCAGGGCAACATGTGTGCAATCAATAGCTCCCATCATGTGTGGTATCCCAGCTAACGCCTCAAAGGCCTGGTTCAGGGTCCCCCATTGTTGCCTAGTGTGGGGAAGGGCTATGTAATTCCCCACCCGGCTGACCATGGCACGCAGTACCTGGTGGAGGCATCGTGAGAAGGTGGGGCGGCTCATGCCACCTACTGCGGCCACAGATGACTGGAAACAGCCAGAGGCAAAGAAATGTAAGGCAGCAAGGAGCTTTGACTAAACCTGGTATGGCATGGGACCGATCAGTCAGGGGCTCGAGGTCAGGTCTTAGATCCTCATAGAGCTCCTAATAGCCCTTGTGCTCAGTCGGTACAGGGAGATGACCTGGTCCTCACGCATGTCCTGGAGCTGGGCCCTGGGCCTGTAGAGGCGAGGTTACTGAACCTGCACCTCAGCACGCCTTCTGCGCCGTGCACGCACAGCCCCTGCCTGGATCGCCCCCACAGCTGCAGGTCTGAGTTGCTGTGGGACTACACCCATGCCCTGTGCCTCAGCACCATGGACACCATCTCCCCTGTCCTGCAACCGCAGCATCTGCCCACATCTCAGGACACATGCAGCAACATAAATAGCCGCCATAAACTCCTCCCGTCCGGCTACACAAACACACTCAAACACACAAACAAACCTCCCTAAACAGTGCACACCTTACAAACCACACAAGACAATACACACACAATACAATACAATAACCAATACAACCAACACCAATACAATCAACACCTACACCTGCTTTGACTCTCTTCCTTCCTCTCTGCAAACACACACCTACTCTTCGTCGCCTACAACCCTCAACGTGGACAAGGTTTTCACGCTTAATTATAGTGTTTTTTTTTGGTTTGCAGCCATTGCGCATGCGCATTTGTGCGCGGGCATTGCTCCTGCGTCGCGCGCGCATGCGTGATCTACGCATGCGCGGTGAGTCGCACATGTGCATAATGCACACAGCCGCCCATGCGGCACTCGCCGTACTGCTCATGCGTAATGAGTCACACATGCGCAGTAGTGCTAACGCAGCACACATGTGCAACTGCGCATGGGCTGTGTGTGTGTCCCACGCATGTGCGTCTCTCCATGCATGTGCGTGAGGCCACATCGGACACCCATGCACAGAGTCGCGCACGCCGAGCACGCGGCACACGAGCGCCACGCCCGCACAATTGCACATGCGCAACATAAACAACGTGCAAAAACCCTATAAATAAGCCTGCACACGTGGACCAAGTTGAGGGTTGTTTGAGGAGTTCGAGTCAGAGAGAGAGAGTTATAGAGAGAGGCTGTGGTGGGAGTACTGCAGAGGAAAGAGGGAGATAGAGAGTTAGAGAGAGTTAGAGAGAGTTAGAGGGAGAGAGGCTGTGGTGGGAGTAGTGCAGAAGAGAGGGAGGGGGAATTACATAGAGTTAGAGAGAGAGGCTGTGGTGGTAGTGGTGCAGAGGAGAGAGGGAGAGAAAGAGAGTTAGAGAGATAAAGGCTGTGGTGGAGTAGTGTAGGATTATTTCTTTTGCTTTGGGTTGTGTACTTTAAAAGTTTTCCATTTGTATTGTGTTGTGTAGTGTGTCCTGTATTGTAGTGGTATTGTATTCTGTATTGTGGTGTGTAGTGTGGTCTGTCATGTGTTGTGTTTAGGTGAGTGGGGGTGCGGTGAGAGGAGCGGGTGATGGAGAGGGAGAGGGAGAGAGAGGGTCAGGGTGAGGGGGTGGAGGAGGTGGCCCAACCTGTTGGTGTAGAGACACCCAGGGCAGTGACTGCACAGGCTATGGAGGAAGAGGCTGAACCATCTGCTGGGCCACAGGCTGCACAGTACAGCCAAACGGCAAAAAGAAAAAGGATACCTGTGCCTGGACCACAGAGGAAGAGGGCTGTAAGGTTCAACGAGAGAGAGAACCACATCCTTCTATCACATGTCATAGAGAACTATGGCATATTATTTGGCCGGCTCAGTAGCCGCACAACTGTGGCCACCAGGATGGCAGTGTGGGAGGAGGTGTGTGCTGCACTGTCTGAGGCAGGGGGCCCCCCACGAGATGTTGAAAGCCTCAAAAAGAGGTTTTCAGATATTAAAAGAGGGGTGCGGCAGCACATGGTAGCCGAGAGACAACATGCTCTGGGTACAGGTGGCGGTGGCCCCTTCATACCATCTCTCTCGCCCCTGGAACAAGAGCTGGCCACAAGATTGGGCCATATCTACCTCCGTGGTCTGCCTGAGGCCCTCGACACAGCACATCCTCACGCAGGTATGTATGCTAACTGTCAGGTACAAGGTCATGCCTGAAATTTCCATTGAGTACACATCAGTCATCTGCACAGACCCTCCCATACTTGTCACCCAATCCCCACCATGTTGCTAACCTGGTGGCACATGTGTGTGATATACCCCTGCACAACCTGTTTTGTTTCCATGTCCAGGGGCAACATTAAAATGTGTCCCTCATCCCATCCCTCTCCCCATCTGTCCCGAAAAAGCCCCCACATATGAGTCAGTACCCTACCACCACACCTGTGATTGCCATCCCCTGTATGATTGTGAGGGCCATTGATCAGGGCATGTTTGTGTGACATACTATCTGCACAGTGCTGCATGTGCTTCTCAGTGGGCCAGAGGTACTGGCTAGTTGTAGTCCGCTGCACAATGGGTCACTGCCAATCACATGTAGCACTGAGCAGATAGTATGTCCAACGAAAATGTGTCCTAATCAAAATCTCACACAGACATACAGTGGATGGAAAAAACAGGTGTAAGGGTGGGGTATCAGCAGGCATGTGTGGACATATTTGGCACAGATGGGGAAAGGGATGGGATGGGGACACATGTGGAATGGGACCAGGAAGAGGAACATGGCAAACATGCAAGCTGTGCATGGGTACAGCACACACATGTGCCCCTGGAACATGTACATGGTGGGGACACACACGTATGGGAGGGTGTATTGGGTCCTGTATGCAGCACACATGCACGGCACCCCCCCCCCCCATCATGTCTGTGGTGTCTGTAGCACACACGTATACATAGGTGGATTGATTAAACATATGTGTGCTGTCTCTGATTGTTCACAATGCAGGTGACTACAGTGAAATGGGGGCCCAGGAGGAGGAGGAGGCGGAGGAGGAGGAGGGGGAGGTGGAGGAGGAGTTGGAAATTACAGTCCCTCTGAGTCTTGTGGAGGCCGAGGCTGCTGTCTCAGGGGGCAGCACAAGTGCCGGAGATGAGCCCCTGGAGCCACCCATCACCAGCGGAACTACACTGGGGGCTGCAGCAATGGAGGACAGCCAACACCCCAGGCAGGCAGCAGGCACGGATACAATTGACCCTGATGTAATGATGGCGGAGTTGAGGGCACACGGCGCATCAGCACAGCGCAATGCCGAAGGTGGGTGACAACAGACTGTCACAACCACAACACAGAAACCACTAGTCTCTAGTTGGTGTTTGTGTGGTGGATGTGGCAAGATTTCCTTCCACAGCTGTTACATGTATGTTTCATGTAGATGGGATGTAGTGGAGAAAGCAAAAGGGTATGGCCTATGATAGATGATGTTATTGTGTCACACACCAGAATATCCTAAGGTCTGGTGACACCTACAGATGCAGACATATGAGAAATGTGTTTAAGGTCCAGCACGTTGTCAGCCACTAAATAAATACAAGCATTGCCCTTGCAACAGTCTGCCTCATTGCAGACAACAGGATGTCAACTGACACATAGTCATCAAACAATCAGAGCAGAGATAAACAAACCCAACCATCCTCTGTGATGTAACGTCACAGAGCCTCCATTCCCCACAGTCTGCATCTGCAGGTAAGAATAAATCAGAGCATATGAATAGAGCTGTACAAATGTTTTAGCTCACCCATATACAAGGATTTACAGAGGTGACAGTATCATACAGATTGAAAATATGGGTTTGGTGGGAAAACAGGTCCCGCAAGGCTGCCTGTACGTCAACAAATAAGAT
The DNA here is from genome assembly GCA_033557465.1 of Ichthyophis bannanicus. Classification (NCBI taxonomy): domain Eukaryota; kingdom Metazoa; phylum Chordata; class Amphibia; order Gymnophiona; family Ichthyophiidae; genus Ichthyophis; species Ichthyophis bannanicus. The sequence goes on from CM066032.1 coordinate 330,627,868, forward strand.
AGACTGCATTGCACACAGACAAGGCCATCAACATGTCCCCTTCCTGTAGCTCAACCAATGAGTCACCTGATTGCATAAGTTGGGACCAGGGGCGTCCCAGGGAGATTGCGGGGCTATGTGCGGATACTCAGTGATGGTCCCCATTACATAAGTGGCATATTTGCATGAATTGTTGTATGTTACCATACAGTAATGTTTAGTCAACATGTCTCTTAATGAGCGTATGGATAAAGAAGGACTAAAAGATTGCAAAAGTACTATACTCCAATGCCAACTGCCAGACACATTAGGAACTACAACAAACGCTGCCCATGTAGACACCATATCAAACCCCCCGTATCCTGACAGCATTACCAGGATTCTCAAATCACCATACCCCACCTAGCAAACTGCAACACTGACAATATTCCACCAATACTTTTCAGAACATACTGGGGAAAGAGAACAATTGTCAATGTCAAATAGGAATTACATAAACAGAATAACTCAGCTCACTTACACATTCAGAACATAGACCATCACCAAACAAGGAATCACAATTTATATACAGTAAGCCAATAATTAAACTGGGAGCCTCAAAAGGCAAACATGGAATGTAATACAACACTGTAGAAATAAACCTATAAATTAAATTGGAAGTAGCGGTATACAAATCTATGCCAAATCAGTACAGTGATACATTCATTTTCCCTTGTACCAAACAAAGCGCAGACCGTAATGATACACATTTCCCAATGCTTCCATATGCCATGTAAAATTTCAAAAGCATCAAATATCTCTCTATACCTTTTGTGCATGTTTTTGCAGTTGCAATTGCTCCAGCCACTTTCAGCAGGTTTCTTCATGAGTTGTGCTAACTCACCATCGTCTGCTGTCTATTTGTTCATTCTGCTCTCTTCTAGTGTTCTCTCCATTCTCTCTCTCTACATCTGTTTTAACATACTCATCTTTTTCCTTTAGTTCTTCCCTCAGTCCTATCCCTTTCTCTCACGTTTTTATCAATCCATCCTCAAACCCCACGTACCCTCCCAAAAACAAGCCAATTGTAGATTTATCATCCCTCCCACACAAAACGTATATACCTCTCTGCATTTAACTCTCCCAGCCCCATCCCATTCTAATCCTTCCCCAACATCAGCTCCCTTCTAGTTTCAGCCTCAGCCAGCATCCATTTCCATCTAGTCCTTGCATCAGGCCATTTCCATGCCTAGCTCATCCATCCATTTCCAGTTCAAATCCCTTCATCAGCTCCTTTCCAAACCAAGTTCCCCATCAGCCCATATCTAGTCATGTCCTAGACCCATCATCAGCCCATGTCAAATCCTACCTCCCCGCCACACAGCCCAATCCCAGACTAAGGCCCCCCATGAGGCTACATCCAGTTCAAGCCCCTCCAGGAGTCTATTGCAAACCAAGCCCCCACAACAGTCAATTCCATTCATACCGTCCCCCAACAGCCCATGTCCAGTCCTATCCCAACTACTCCATCACCCCATTTCCAGACATGGCCCATCATCCCACAGCCCATTACTAGTCTCAACCCCCCATAGTCCATTACGGGTCCTAGCCCCCCACAAAGGCCACCTAAAGTCCTAACCCCTCACCAAAAACCCATATCCTGTCCTAACCCCCCCCAACCCACAGCCCACCGCACGTCACGTCCTGACCCCCCCACATCGGCTATGTGACGTTTTTACAAAATCAACTGGGTTTTGCCGCTGCCGCTGCGGCAGTAGCAGAATGGAGTGTCCGGGGGGGGCCCCCTCTGGCCGCTGAGCCCCTCTGCAGGGCCATTCAGTATTGAAAGGGGAGATTGTCTCCATTGTGTCTCCTTTAAGGCCACAGGGGCTATTGATACGCTATCCATCAGGCCCTTGTGTCTAAAGGATCCGAGGGGAAATTTCCCATGAGCCCCTGTGGCCTAAACAGAGACGCAAGGGAGACACTCTCCCTTTACAAATCTGAAAGCCCTTGCAGAGGGGATAAGAGAGCAGAGGGGGCCCCACGGGACACTCCATTCTGCCGCTGCTGCTGCGGCAGTAGCCAGGTTGTGAATGTTGTTTTGGAATGTTGCAAAAAAGCACAATGTTCCTTGCGTGGGGACCCCTGGAACGCCGGGCCCTGTGCAAATACATACTTGCTCAATGGATGGGCCGGCCCTGTTTGGGACTCACCCACACAATCACATAGGTCAGATAACGACCTCTATGTTTTTTGAAAGACTAGCCAACCCCCAGCTACCACCCCTGCTGCCTAACGAAATCAGAAAAACACCTCCCCAACTCTGGCTATCACCGCCCTTCCCCAGTGAGTACCACCTGCTGTGGATTCCGCAACATAACCCTGTCATTGCGTTCCTGGGGTCTGTCCACCTCTGATGCCCCCTCTGTTGCTCCCCCTGCTCTGTCCAAACCCTCCATATTTTTTCCAAGGTCTACAAGAACTGGTACCCAACCCCTTCTCTGTGTTACACAAGGTGTATGTGAACCCCTCTGGTGTCATACACGTGAAGCAGCAGTGCACTTGTGCAGGTAAGGTTTGATATCCCTGTGCTAACACTCCATCCCTCTGAGTCAATAGCACATCTCCTGTAACCTTTCCAAACTGTGTTTATCCCTCAAACTGTGGCTTCACTTGTGCTGCCTTTCCTAGACCTTCCTCTGATCATCACTGCTGCTCCCCAGCTGTGGTTGTTGTCCCTGGTGCATGCTCCACCTCCCGTACACGATGGACATGTGATTGCTCTCTTTGCCCAAACCTGTTGCTACGCCTGCAGTATGTGGGTGTGTCAGTGCAGCCTGTAGATCATTGTGTTTGCCTTCCACATCAAAGTACTGTAACGTGTCATTTGGGTTTCTATGACGTATACTACTGTGAGAATGATGTATCTTACCCCTATCCATGTGTCTACTAGAGTCTGCCCTATCACATTAACAATCTTGTGGGATGTGCGTGACATGTTTGTGTATGACGGTGGATTACTGGAGAGGTATCTCATAGACCATCCTGTGTCCCATCCACAGGCAATCGTCGGGTGCTTGACAGGATCCGCAGTGCAGTGGAGCAGAACACGAGGGAGGTCTGTGGGGAGCTGCGGCAATTACGTGAGGAGGGCATGCTGGATGTGATGAGGCGAGCTGCACCTGCACCACCACCACCACCACCACTGGCACCGGAAGAGGGCGTTGCACTGCGGGGGGGGGGGGGGGTGTGCAATGTGGCAGGCATGGGCGTCCACGTCCTCGCTAAGTTATGTTTACATCATCATGTAAAACAACAATGCATATGTTTGTCCCTGTTGCAATGATCATGTGGAACACCTATGTATATAGTTGACCTTGTTTTGGAAGTTGCATTTCCTGTTAAATTTCATAAGCAGACATATGAAAATCGTCTGATGTGTCTGTGCCATGTAAACCACGCTGATGGCAATTAGAGCAGTAATCTAGACATGTTTGTACAAACGTTAAAAAGGAAAGGATAGCTGTGACAATAAACAGCTATCATACACTACATACACTGTGTTTCCAATGTGTGTCCTTGTGGTCCCCTATGTAGTGGGCAAATGCATGTGGAGTCCCTGACTATATGACCTGCACCCAGGCCCCTTGCTGTTGGTGTGTTGTCACAGACAGGTATTATTTCCCAGATGCAAGCATATGCCATGTGTCACGTGCACATTGTGGATTCACTGCCTCTGGGCTGCAGCGGGGCGGTGTACACAGACACCCATGTTGCGACAGGGAGACTATATTTGAGGTTGCATGTTTAGTTTTCTGATTCATCACCGTGTCCACCCCCTCATACACCCGACATTGGTTGCATATGTGTGACCATTGCCCCTGCCTATAACACTGATCACATGCCTGCCCCCCCACCATAGGCATACATGTGCCAGAGGCAGAAATGGGTGGCATGCGTATGTTGGCTGCTGATTTATGCTTACAAATATGTTTCAGCTATGCCCATCCCTGTGACATGGATGTCCCTGGGACGCCCGCTACATTGCAACATCTCATGCAACACCCTGGGATCAGACACCTACACACATGGTTTGCCCCCCAAACTTCATGAGGAGCCAATTGATGTATGCTACCCATGTCTACCTGTTCTGCACATCTCTGTCCACACACATATCCCATGCTGGCATCCATAGTCTTATGCTAAGTGAGACACGTGACCATTTCTAATTCATCAACAATGTGTATATATTTTTACAAAAAGGGAAAATATTTACATGTTTAGGGAGGGGGAGAATACCCATCACCCTCCCCCCCAAATCACACCCTTCCCACCCCTGCCACCCCCACCCACCCTGAACAACCTCCCGCACCCCTCCCCCCACCCCCACATGAGCCACCCCCTCCCCTGCATGCCCAGTGATGGAAGACAGGGCAGCACAGGGCACATGGGACGCTCCACCTCGGCAACCACCCTCTCAATGGCTCCCGTCAGCCACTGGTGCGAGTGACATAACAAGTGTATGCGCTGCTCCATTGCATCCAGGGCCACATACAGGTTGGCCACGCATCTGCCACCACACACACACATCGTCCCTGGTGTCTGTGTGGTGACATCTGCGTAGGACCTGTGTGGGGCCCTGGATGGTGGAGGCAACTGGTATGGCTGGCAGGAGCCCACAGTGCCCTGTGATGCCCTGTCTTCCTGATCACTTTCCCACACCACCTCCGGCCACTCCTCCCCCTCTGACTCCTCCCCACCACCCTCCACCACCTCCACCACCCCCACATCACCCACACCCTCTCTCTCCCCTGCCTCCCCCACAACCACCCCTTCCGGATCCCCATCTGCCCCCTCCTCCACGTCTTCATCTTCTGCTGCTGCCTCCTCCACCGCCTCTTCCTCCTCCTCCTCCATTGTCTCCAGCACCACCACCTCCACGTCATGCGGTGTTGTGGGTCTGCGTAACACGTATGCAGAGGTGGTGGGCTGCTCTTCAGGGACATCACCATCTGTGGAAGATGACAGTCATCAGCACATTGTTATGTGTGAAATCTAGCACTTGTACCTATGCAGGCACCACACAGGCTTCTTGGCCAATGGAACATCTGTTACTGATCAGCCACTTTGTCAGTATTCAACATCACCCTGTGACGGGCTCTCACCCTGGAGGCGCTGGAAGTAGGCGCCATGGTGGAGACACAGCTCCCTGCCCTTCTTCCAAAGGTCCTCGACCTGTGGATGTGAAAAGAAAGGTGGGGGCATTAGTGAATGATCACCTCTGCTGGGTGGCCAACATAAACATACATCAGTGTGGCCAGCGTCTTGCTGCTCCTGTTCCACTGCTGTGTGTGTGTCATGTATAGCATAGTTCATCACATGTCACAGGGGATCTCCATGTGCACCAGGCATATGTCATCACATGTGGGTAGCGTCGGTACCAACTGAGCCTGTGTGAGAACGCTAACCAGCATCCTTTTTGAAAGCCTTTGGCAGCATCCCACAGTGCGTGTGCGCTGCCTTCCCCCCTGTCCAACATGTCTCTCTCCAGTAGAGTTTACAGCTTACACAGGGAGGGAGAGAGAGAGACATTGGGAAGGTGAGAGAGACAGAGAGAGACACAACCCACAAGGGGAGATGGGTGGGTTGTGATTACCTCATCCTGCTGTTCCAGGAGATCACCTGTTACAGGTGATTAACTATGCTATCACCAGCTATATGCAAGACATGGTCAAACATGTGGCGAAACAGTAGATGTAAACGCCAGGAAAGGATCCCCAGAGTGGTGAGGGTCTGTGGGTGGCCTCTTCTCCCACCCATGTGTTTCAAGGATCCTGTGGGAGTGGCAGCTAGGAGTGTGTTACATATGGGAGAGGTTTTGCAGAGCAGCCTGACCAACCAGAGCATGCCTGCAGGAGCCTTCATCCAAGCTTACGTGGACCGTGAAAGGCGGACCAGGTAGTTGCTTCAACATATGTTGTTAATATTTACAGAATGGACGTGAGCACATGAGTCTGCCATGACTCTCACATTGTGAGTGGGAACATGGGTCACCAGTGAATGGTGTTATCTAGGTTAGATAACGGGTAATACACTGAGCAATCCAGTTGGGTAGAGATCGTTGTGACACTACTGTACCCAAATGCTATCAATCTGAGACTCTGCATAGTTGGGGGGACGTTTGCTGTTGCTGGGTCCTCTGCAGATGCAATGCCACAGCTCATTCACAGTCCAAGGTATGAAGCGTCCTCTCTGAATTTGCAGCATTCGACTGTTTAAAGACTACAGGTAACTACAACTGTTGTTGCAAATGAAAGGAGGAATCCACCTTAGGCATGATGTGTGGATGTGTCCGTAGGATGACCTGCTCATGTACAAACATTGTGTGGTGTGGATGAGGCAATGGAGCTAGGGATTCACTGATACGACTTGCTGATGTGATTGCAAGACGGTATTTTATTTCCCAGGTCACAAACCTTAAGGATGTAGTGTCTGTGGCCTCAGAGGCCGGCGGCAAACGCTGCCCTGGCAACAGAGTGGGATCCCATGCCTCTGGAAGTGGTGTAAGGGCAGGTCTTGTTTGATGCAGGCCTCTCATGTTCCCCAATATGAGAAGATGGGATGACATGGGTTGACCAGAGATAGGTTCAGAAGGAGCAGCAATGCCACATCAATGGATTCTGACTCACTCTGTTTGGGGACCATTGGTTGATGAATAATGGCGTAAGGCAAAAACATGTTTATAAACGGAGGACAAAAGGGGTTCCAGGCCTTTTGTTATCACCACATGAAATGTCATGTACATCTGATGGCACAGGATTGCCTTGTGGAAGGTTCCTGGAAGCACAAAGGACATCATGCGCTTCCTGACTGAGGGGAGGGCCAAAGCAGGTCCAGCCATCAGTAGCCAGTCTCTCGGGTGCAGAGACGGGGGTTTAGTATGCTATACATTCCCCTCCTCCTGCGACAGTAAGTCTGGAGTTGACCCCACATACAGGGGTGAAACCAGGGTCATATGTAGAATCCTAAGGTATCACAACTGTTGTTGCCAGCGTGAGACTATGAGGATAATGTAGCCTCTGTCCCTCAGGGGTTGCAATAGGCTCTATGCAATCAAGGCAATGGTAGGTAAGGCATATAGGCATATCTGCCCCCAGTTGAGGAGGACACCATCACTCGCTTGATAGCTCTGAGCTGGGATTGGTGTATAGAACCGGGTAGGTTTTGCATATGATGGACGTGCAAAGATGTATGACTCTTACGTTGGCCAGAGTTCCACTATTCAACAGAGTTGGTACATGTGTACACAACATTTGTGCAGGAGCACAACACAATTGAGTTTGTATGGCTAAGAGTTGTGATTGCCAGGGAGATAGACTGCCAGGAGATGGATCTGCTGCTGTCTGGCAAACACCCACAGTTGAGGAGCGTCGTTACAAAGGGACACAAAGACTTTTCCTCCTTGTTTGTTCACCTAGACCATAGCTACGTGATTGTCTGCGCAAATTAGTATCCCATTGGCCTGTAGAAGGGAATGGAGGACATTAATATCCAGGCAAGTTGCTTAGAGCTCAAACAGATTGCTGTGGAACTGACTCTCCTGACAATTCCAGGGGGCTTGGGTGGAGGTGCCCAGTACATGTGCATCCCAGCCCACTTTAGAGGCATCTATTGTTAATGGGATCTGAGGAGGGGTTTGCTGGACAGGTGACCCCTCCATCAGTTTGTGTGCTGTCTGCCACCAGTCCAGGCACAGGGTATGGGGGTTTGTATTTACTGCCACATCTGAGAGATAGCCTGTTGCTTGCGTCCACTAGGAAGAGAGTGTGGCCACTGGGCTGGTCTCATGTGGAGACACGCTTAAGGAACCACATGCACCGTACATGCCATGTGACCTAGCAGCTGATGCATCTCTCGAGGTGAAAGGTGCGCTTGTTGTAGTGCTGTCAAACCACGTTGCACAATGCGAGGACATTGAGGCTGAGTCAGGTAGGTCTTTGTCAGTCTGATATCTAGCCGTGCACCTATGAGCTCCAGCTTTTACGTAGGAGTCAGACAAGATTCCACAAGATAGCTGACAGGGCCTACATATTGGAGTCCACGCATTGGGTAAGCGAGAGAGGCCTGGACATGTGTTTGTGACTGTGGCTGGATGTGGCAGTCGTCCACGTAGGGCCACCAGATTGTTCCCTTGTTATGGACCAAACCGGCAAACACAGACATGCACTTTGTGAATACTCTGGGTGCTGAGCCACGGCTGAAGGAAAAACAATTTTTAGATAGTGGTTTCCTTGATGGGGGGACCAAAGGAACCTCTGGTGTGCTTGTTGGCAGAGAAGATGTGTGTACGCATCCGTGTGATCTAAACAACACAGGCATATGTGCTTGTGTTGGTCAGGAAGTACGTTTCCTCGCAAGCTCATTTTGAATGTCATCTGGAACAGAAACGTCTTCAGTTCTCTGAGATGTCAGATGTGTCTGTGACCTCCTTCTCCCGTAGGTTTGAGGACATTGTGGGGTGAGAAGCCAGCACCCTGTTGGAGATGAGGTACCTCTTCCATTGCTCCTTGAGGTAGACAATGTGTTACCTTTGGATTCCTTTTGGGTGAGGTTTGCAAAGTGAATGCCCCCACTATTGATGGAGGCGGGTGGCTATGTGCATGACGCCTCTACCCTCTTCTATGATGGACACAGTCCAGGGTTGTGATGTTATCTCCCTCCATCTGGGGATGAGGTGACCTAATCTTCCTGTGATTGTGGACAGTTGCTTTCCCTGGAGGGCCAGGAAGGGCAAGTACTCCATCACAGAGGCAAAAGGCCTGTGGGGGGTGAGGCTGCTGGGTCTGCTGAGGGTCTGATGTGATGTTGACCCTTTGAAGCAGCTTGTACTGCAGGTGTTACGTACTGACCATAGGACTGTCTTAGAATTTTGTTTTGTAGGGGAAGGGCTTTTCTACAGCTCTCATCTTTGCAGGATCTACAATATGTGACGGGCTTGTTAAGGTCAAATTGTCCTGCCGGCTTATAAAATACATTTATCGACACTACAGGGGATGTTGACCAGTTAGCCTGTACCCAGTGTTGCAGGTGAGAGGCTTGCAGCCAGCCAGGTGTCCTTGCCATAATAGCAATGGGGGAGACTCTGCCTTTGCATGAAAAATAGTCAGAAGCTGCCCTATTCACAACATGTGAAATGTTCTGAGCATGCTTGACAGGTGCTTCATAGTAGTGACCTCTGTGATGTGCGAGATGGTGACTTAAGAGTTGTAGATGTTGTTTGAGCTCCGTCAGGAACATTCCCATGTACATGATATAGGCACCTGTCCTGTCTAACAGCTTGAATGTATGGACGACGCAGCAACCAAAGGCAAATAATGGCTTACACTCCCTACCAGGAGGTTTGGTGGCATGTTGTTTGTAACGTTTAATTCTCCTCCTAGCACACTCAATCAGGATGGAGTAATCAGGGAGGTGTCCTTACTGCAGACCAGGTGACGGAGGCACATGTGGGAATGTGGAGAGGTGTTCAGAGGAATCTTCCACATTATCAAAATGAGATTCCGTAAGATCTGTTGTAATGGCAGGATGTCGGCCCCATATGGTGTTTGGTGATATAGGTGAATCTCTGTCTCCCATGGCCAGTGCTCACATTGTGTTACTAATGAAATGGAGACACCCCCAACAACATATGTGTGGAGATCCTGGAAGGACATATCTTGCGTAGGGAACATTCTCCTCTTGGGAGAGGCAGGCCTGTCCTGGAGAGGTACATCGTTACCCTCTGACCTGTCACAGTCATCAGACCCCTCAGGAGATTGGATGTATCCTCTCTATGGAGGCTCAGTTAAAGTGAGGTTTTGGTACCAATTGGCCACAGTATCGTAGTGACATGGTACTGGTGTGTGGATACCAGTACTCATCAGCACCTATGGTGCATTTGCCAATGCCAGTTATGCAATTGCTGCACAAGCCGTTGTTGCACTTTGCAGGGTCTGTGGTGGAACCAGGGTCCTGGATGGCACATGGTGAGCTGCCAAATTGCGTTCAATGGCCACGATCCTCTGGTCAAACAACACTGACGATGTCTGTGTATGTGTACTTGCCAAAGCCAGGACCACAGAGCATGGTGCAAGGTTCTTGGACTAGGATGAGGCCTACAGAACATCATGAAGCCCCATAGTGGCTTTGGGGGCTAGGCACTCCTAGTGGGGGTTGTTTGCCCAGAGCGTGCTCCTCAAGGGCAATGCCAGTGGCAGTCCAATATTCAAGGGGGACGTACCCTTTCAGGAACGGACTGATTTGTGTTTGGTTACCTGAGCTCCACATGAGGAAGGGGATGCCCCTGACAAAATGTGTGTGCCCCAGGCCACATTGTTGGGGAAGAGGGTACCGAGGTTGGCTGCTCTGTCATGCCAGCCACTCTTGGCTACCATCCCACAGGCCATACATTCAGACATTTTTGGATCTAGCCATTAGCATTTGCAATACCAGACATGGTTGTCTGTGACTGAGAAAGTAGCTGCACATTATCAACATATGCTCTGCAGCCCAGGAGTGCTTCTCCATGATTGATGTGGCATTAGGGCCTAATGGCAAACCGGGGGGAGTCCTACAAAGTGGTTTTTCCTCTTTTGTTGTAACGGTTTCATTGTGTGGGTGAATGTGACCTTTTAATATTTATAATTTGTAGAATATCGGTTACAATACAGAGAAACAGGCAGACAGTGCCACAGGTGTTTCACTACAATAGCTGGTTTTCTGCGATACCAGGTACAATGACCTGCTGGATCTGTGGGAAACAATGACCTGGAGAGAGCCATTTTGCAAAGGCAAGATCACCGCACACAGGCACTATGGGTTGCTTATAATAGCTTTCCTATTGGACACTGGAGACTGTTTGCACGCAGGCTCTGTTGGTACTAATGAGAACGACATGTAAGGCCTACTTCCTGCTTGTTCCAGCCCATTTTCTGTTCCCAGTGCCACCTGCATACGTAGCTTTGTCTGTGAACATGTGTGCAATGACACCTATGTGCAGTGTGCCTGGCACCCTGAACACATCATTGAACTACCCTGTGGCCCCCTTGCATGACATTGCAGGACCATGCCACATTTTGATTGGCAATGACGGTGTCCATGCTAACCCCCCTAACCCAGTATCTGGTCTGTTTAACAAATTTGTGTTGTCATGATCTTTGCACATCCTGGGACCCAACCCCAATGGCAACCTGATATGCTACCAATCGTCGGTGCTGTGTCCCTACATGAAACATTGTGTGGGTGGCCCTATTCACCTTGCCAGGGGCCACTACCATGACATTTGGGCTTCTACAAGGCCCAGGATAGCAATGCTTGACCCACTAGATGCATTGTGTAACGTGTCTCTCATGGGGAACCTGCTAGCTATGTACAACCTAGTTTTGACACTGTTGCAGAGAGCATACTGTGTGTGAGGGACGAGGGATTGACCCAGTATGGGCTATGTTATGTTGTTATGTTCCTATAACCTGGCTCTTCTATGCTGACAGCAGGTGTGGTTGGCAACACCATGGATAGGGGCCAACCCACCAGAATAGGCTGTTGGCACCTGTGCTCATGTGGGGGTTTCTGTCTGTGCTGTCCAACCACAACAGGTGAATGTATCCTTCCAACACCATCAGTGATGTCCATTTGTCGCAAGGTTTTGGATTTGTAGTAGGTGGGAACATGTGTAACCTAACTCAGCATAAAGTTATGGGGACATGGCTCTGATATAGGCCTTTGTAAGCACATCTCATTGCTCATGGGGATGGGGTGATTTTACACACATAGACATCTCCACCTAGCATATCATCTGGATACATCAAAGACATGTGTGATGAGATGGTGACCTCACAGACTATGGGAGAGGTGCAACCTACCTGCCATAAACTACCACATTATCTTAATGACATACCCACCATTGCAATCTGGGATCTGGCCCCCTGGGGGTTGGGTGTCCTAGCACACATCATCAGCTGCATACACCTTAGCAAAAGGGTGACTGACAGGATACCTTACGCAGGTCACAGGACTCCTGGGGATAGGGAGAATGTATTGAACTGGTTAGCCACACACAACCATATCACCAGGGTAACAGATAGCCCACTGTGATGGGCTCCCTGGACCCCTGGGGATAGGGAGGCTAAATCAAACTGTTTAAGCACACATAACCATATCACCAGGGTGACAGATAGCCCACTGTGATGGGCTCCCTGGACTCCTGGGGATAGGGAGGGTGTATTTAACTGCTTAAGCACACACAAACATCTCACCAGGGTGACAGATAGCCCACTGTGATGGGCTCCCTGCACCCCTGGGGATAGGGAGGCTAAATCAAACTGTTTAAGCACACATAACCATATCACCAGGGTGACAGATAGCCCACTGTGATGGGCTCCCTGGACTCCTGGGGATAGGGAGGGTGTATTTAACTGCTTAAGCACACACAAACATCTCACCAGGGTGACAGATAGCCCACTGTGATGGGCTCCCTGCACCCCTGGGGATAGGGAGGCTAAATCAAACTGTTTAAGCACACATAACCATATCACCAGGGTGACAGATAGCCCACAGTGATGGGCTCCCTGGACCCCTGTGGATAGGAAGGCTAAATCAAACTGTTTAAGCACACATAACCATATCACCAGGGTGACAGATAGCCCACTGTGATGGGCTCCCTGGACCCCTGGGGATAGGGAGGCTAAATCAAACTGTTTAAGCACACACAACCATATCACCAGGGTGACAGATAGCCCACTGTGATGGGCTCCTTGGACCCCTGTGGATAGGGAGGCTAAATCAAACTGTTTAAGCACACATAACCATATCACCAGGGTGACATATAGCCCACTGTGATGGGCTTCCTGGACTCCTGGGGATAGGGAGGGTGTATTTAACAGTTTAAGCACACATAACCATATCACCAGGGTGACAGATAGCCCACTGTGATGGGCTCCCTGCACCCCAGGGGATAGGAAGGCTAAATCAAACTGTTTAAGCACACACAACCATATCACCAGGGTGACAGATAGCCCACTGTGATGGGCTCCCTGGACCCCTGGGGACAGGGAGGGTGTATTTAACTGCTTAAGCACACACAAACACATCACCAGGGTGACAGACAGCCCACTGTGATGGGCTCCCTGGACTCCTGGGGGTAGGGAGGGTGTATTTAACTGCTTAAGCACACACAAACATATCACCAGGGTGACAGATTGCCCACGGTGATGGGCTCCCTGGACCCCTGGGGATAGGGAGGTTAAATCAAACTGTTTAAGCACACATAACCATATCACCAGGGTGACAGATAGCCCACTGTGATCGGCTCCCTGGACCCCTGGGGATAGGGAAGCTAAATCAAACTGTTTAAGCACACATAACCATATCACCAGGGTGACAGATAGCCCACTGTGATGGGCTCCCTGGACTCCTGGGGATAGGGAGGGTGTATTTAACTGCTTAAGCACACACAAACATATCACCAGGGTGACAGATAGCCCACTGTGATGGGCTCCCTGGACCCCTGGGGATAGGGAGGCTAAATTGAACTATTTAAGCACACACAACCATATCACCAGGGTGACAGATAGCCCACTGTGATGGGCTCCCTGGACTCCTGGGGATAGGGAGGGTGTATTTAACTGTTTAAGCACACATAACCATATCACCAGGGTGACAGATAGCCCACTGTGATGGGCTCCCTGCACCCCTGGGGATAGGAAGGCTAAATCAAACTGTTTAAGCACACACAACCATATCACCAGGGTGACAGATAGCCCACTGTGATGGGCTCCCTGGACCCCTGGGGATAGGGAGGCTAAATCAAACTGTTTAAGCACACATAACCATATCACCAAGGTGACAGATAGCCCACTGTGATGGGCTCCCTGGACTCCTGGGGATAGGGAGGGTGTATTTAACTGCTTAAGCACACACAAACATATCACCAGGATGACTGATAGCTCACTCTGATGGGCTCTCAAGACCCCTGGGGATAGGGCGGATGTATTAAAATGTTTACGCACAAAACCCCATATCACCAGGGTGACTGACAGCCCACTTTGATGGGCTCTCAGGACTCCTGGGGATAGGGGGGTGTATTGAACAACATTGGCACAGACACCCATATCACCAGGGTGACTGACATACCATTTGTGTCACGTTTCACATACCCTTGTGGTGGCCAAAATCTGTTCCCCTGCAGGTACAGATCCCACCATAGCCACATGATGTTTTGGAGAGCCGCTTAAGCAGATCTATGGCCTAGCTGTGTTACAGCATGTTGTGACACATCAGCAGCAGCAGCTGCCATGTCACCAGGATAGCATCAGGACCTCTGTGACCAGGTCCAACACCTCCTGGGTACAGGGCAATCCACTCAGATGTGATACAGAGACAAGATGGAATGTAGGTTCACCTGCTACACATTACTGAGACAGACTACCTAGACCAGGGGTGGGGAACCCTGGTCCTGGAGAGTCGCAGACCAGTCAGGTTTTCGGTATAGCCCTAATGAATATGCATGAGATATATATGCATTAGTGATATCCTGCCAACCTGACTGGTTTGTGGCCTTCCAGGGCTGGATTTGGAGACCCCTGCCTTACACCTCTGTCATTTAAGATTGTGAGTGGGCAAGGTGCAGATGTCCAAGACATCAAAAAGGTTAGATAGAATGTGTCACATTCCTCCTCACTTCTCACCACCACCAAAATATTGTCTATTAGACAACTTTTTGGTGGTGGTGAGAATCGAGGAGGAATGTGACATATTCTATATACCCTTTTGATGTCTAGGACATCTGCACCTTGCCCACTCACAATCTTAAATGACAGAGGTGTAAGGCAGGGGTCTCCAAATCCAGCCCTGGAAGGCCACAAACCAGTCAGGTTGGCAGGATATCTCTAATGCATATATATCTCATGCATATTCATTAGGGCTATCCCGAAAACCTGACTGGTCTGCGGCTCTCCAGGACCAGGGTTCCCCACCCCTGACCTAGACACAACAGCATGGACAGCTGCAATCAACACTGGCTGCATAAATTAATCTACTGACCTGTCCCAATACACTTACCTCCCATGGGAAATCAGCCTCGCGATTGAACCTGCGTTTTACACGTTCCCATGCCCTGCGGACCTTGCCCATGTCCCTGCATCTGGAGTCCCCAGGGAACAGCTTGTGCTGCCTGCTAGCGATCAGCTGAGCCAGGTGGCGGAGCTCCCAGGGAGTGAAGGATAGCTTTCTGATTCTGTGTGACATTTTGATTAATGATCACATGATCACACGCACGCTCCATCATTTACGCGCATGCGCCCCGCAACTGGCGCAGCTGAGCGACGTATTCCATGCAAATGCGCCCCACAACTGGCACAGCTGAACGACGTATGTCATGCAAATGCGCCACGCAACTGGCGCAGATGAGCGACGTATGTCATGCAAATGCGCCACGCAACTGGCGCAGATGAGCAACGTATGTCATGCAAATGCGCCTCGCAACTGGCGCAGATGAGCGATGTATTTCATG
The DNA here is from genome assembly GCA_033557465.1 of Ichthyophis bannanicus. Taxonomy (NCBI): domain Eukaryota; kingdom Metazoa; phylum Chordata; class Amphibia; order Gymnophiona; family Ichthyophiidae; genus Ichthyophis; species Ichthyophis bannanicus. Next base: position 330,643,376 of record CM066032.1, read on the forward strand.
CAAATGCGCCCCGCAACTGGCACAGATGAGCGATGTATTTCATGCAAATGCGCCCCGCAACTGGCGCAGATGAGCGACGTATTTCATGCATATGCGCCCCGCAACTGGCGCATCTGAACGATGTTTTTCATGCAAATGCGCCCCGCAACTGGTGCAGATGAGTGACGTATTTCGTGCAACTGTGCCCCGCAAACATACGCTCAGTTTGGCGACCCCAATTGCGCACATGCGTGCCGCAACTTTTATATACACTGCTGTGTGTCACATATTTAAAAACCACAAAAAACATATTTTGAGCTTCTTGTGTTTACACACTTCAGATTCAAACTTATCAACACTACAACTTATCAACAACAGCAGGGGGGGGCAGGGGGGCAGGCTGTTTAGACCCATAGACGGATTCTGTGGTAACACCCAGACTGCCCTCTAGAACTACCACCAACAGATCCACATTCCACATCACTGCAATGGTGCTGCTGGGGGAGACTATCAACCTAGGTCCAGCTGGGGGGCAGACAACATACAGGGCAGTCCATGCATTTCTGTGCACATCTATAAGGTGATAGCAGACAAATGGCAGCCCTGAAAATGCACAGCTGCCCACCACCACTATCTGACATTCTCCAGCATCAAACACAGTGAAGCTGCAGTCGCTGCACACTGCAAGGTGTTCCAGCCTTACACATACTAACTGCAACCAGTGTACTAGCTAGTCCATAGTGCATATTATTGGAGGAAATGTGTGCACCCAAAACTGGGATGTCCGCACACCCACCAAGCAGACAAGTTAGTGATTGGGCTCCAAAAGCCAACCCATAAATATCACTTGAGAGAGATGCTGTTGGCACTATGGGAGACCTAGCCATGCCATGGTCATTGCTCAGTCAGGGTGAGAGTGACCTTCCAGGAGGACATGCAGGGGCCACCCTGTCCGTGCTGTTGATGGCCGCCCACTACAATGTCCGAGCCATTGCCCTATGCCCTGCGCTCATGCACCATGGCCAGGCCAGTCTATCGGAGGTATACCCACAGTACCTTGCTCCTCATTATGCATATTGGCACGCTAACACTGGACACAGTGCACACAGTGTGGGCTGAGTAAAGTGTTGCAAACAGCACACACTGGATGTACAGACACACAATCCCACACCTATGCCAGCCCTGTGCTACTATAGATAGTTTTTGACGTCTAGGCCAACTCAACAGTCCTGGACACAGTGCAGACATGGCTATGGTATGCAATACTGTTGGGGTCACTCCCCAGGGTGGAGAAAACTGTCAGACAACAGACCTGAGACACACTCCGCAGACATCATAATTATTGGAATGATACAGCTCAATGTGCATATTGTGCTTAACGTAGGAATTGATATCTGCCAGTAATCATAGCAACATTTTGAAATATGTGTAGCGTATTTCTAGGTTTAGGGTGGCAGTGCTAAGGTGTGCACGTAATAGTATTGTGAGATGTTCACAAGGGCCGATATCATGCTTGCCCAATAAGCTTTGGGTAAAGGAGCCTGTGGGTGTGGTTATTTCTGCTTCTGTTGGCTGCTGCTCTTGGGCAGAGGTCCCCAACTCCAGTCCTGTTGGGCCATACACTGCTCAGGTTTGCCTGCTGGCCCTGATGAATATGCATGACATACATCTGCATACCATAGGCCGGCGCATGGAAATGGAAAAAAGGCATCTTTATTAGACATAGCATAAAACGTGATTTATTTGTGGCCCTCCAGGACTGCATTTGGGGGACTCAGCTGTGGGACATGCGCATGTTTCTGATGTCTGTGGTATTTTGGGTAAAACATGGATGTGTTGGGCATGTTTGGGTTATCTGCACTAAAGGTTCTGCCTGTATTACAACAATTATGTGGTGTGCAACATGTGGGGACTGGGTTGGCAGGGCTGACACCTGGGATTTGAACCTGTGACCTTCTGCTCCTGAAGGTACTGGCTGTGTGTGCTGCACCACCATCTTGCCACAGATGCAGTGCAATCCCAGGGAAGTCCATGGCTGTTTGTCAGACTGGCCCTGTCTGTTGCAGTGCACGCCACCCACGTGAAGAGGTCTGGGCCATGGTGTGTTGTGCACAGCTGCCACTGCCCCCTCCGCCACCAGTACTCCTCTGCCACCATGCTAACGTGTCCTTATATTGGAGACAGCAAAACACGTGAATGACTTGTGGACTTCCAGAACTGCATTCGGGGGACTGTGCTGTAGGTGATACACATGTTTATGTGTTGTCTGGTGTTTAAGGTAAAATATGCACATTTCACCCACGCTTATGTTCTCAGCAGCAAAGGACCAGTCTTTACTACCAATTTTTTTAAGGTTCAAAAATTATGAGGACTAGGATGGCAGGAGCCACTGCAAGGATTTGAACCTGTGATCTTGTGTTGTTGCACACACTGTCTGTGTGCACTGCACCACTGTGTTGGCACAGATATACAGCATTCCCTGCGGAGTCCATGACTGTACATCCGACAGGGCCTGTTTGTTACAGTGGACGGCAACCACCTGGACAGAGCTAGGCCATGGTCTGCTGTGGGCACCAGCCGCTGCCACCTCCACCACCAGTGCCGCTCCATCCTTAGATTGGAGACAGTATAAACCCTGATGGATTTGTTGCCCGCCAGGACTGCATTTGGGGGATTCTGCCGTAGGTAATGCACATTTCTATGGTGCTTGTGCTGTGTAGGGTGAAATAGAGTTTTTTGACCCATGCTTATGTTCTCAGCAATAATGGTTCAGTCTTTACTACCATGTTTTCTTCATGGGTAAAATAAGGGGACAGAGTTTGCATGAGCCCCAGCTGGGATTTGAACCTATGACCCTCTGGTCCTAAAGGCACTGGTGGTGTCTGCTGCACCACTGTCTTATCTCAGAAACAGTACATTCCCTGGGGAGTTCATGGTTGTTTGTCAGACAGGGACTGTCTGTTGGGGTGCACTGCACCCCAACAGACGGGGGGCTCGGCCACGGTCTGCTGTGGGCAGCAGCACTGCCCCCTCCAACAACGGTACCCCTCCACCACCATGCTGACATGGCCTTATATTGGAAACAGCATCACAGCTGATTGATATGTGGCCCTCCAGTACTGCATTTAGGGGACTGTGGTGTAGCTAATGCACATGTTTGTGATGTATGTGCTCTGAAGGGTAAAAAAGAGGTGTTTGTACCATGCTTATGTTCTCTGCATTAAAGCTTGCTCTCTACTATCACGGTTTAGTGATGGGCAAAATACTGGGATTGGGTTTGCAGGAGCCCCAGCTGGGACTTGAACTGCTGACCTTTGCATCCTGAACACACTGTCTGTGTTCACTGCACCACACTGTAGCCACAGAGATAGGAGGTCTCTGGAGATAGGAAACCTGGCCAGGGTAGTCATAAACCCTGCTCTGCACCCTGGCCAGGCCACCCTGTCTGGCCTATACCCATGTTACCTTGCTCCTCATTATGCACATTGGCAGCCCAATACTGGCAACATTGCTGGCAGTGTGGGCTGTGGAAGGTGTTTGCAGCCACCACACACTGGATAGACAGACAGCCACCCCCACACCTATGCCAGCATTGTGCTACTATAGAGGAGTTCAGCAGCCATACCCACCACACCAGTCCTGGGCACAGTACAGGCATGGATATGGTACGTAATACTGTTGGGGGTCACTCCCCAGGGTGGTAAACACTGTCAGAGACCAGACCTGCAGCACACACCGCAGACATCAGAATGATTGTTATGGTGGAGCTCAATGAGCAAAATGTGCTTTACGTAGGAATTGATATCTGCCAGTTATCATGGGAAATGTTTGATAGCTGTGTACCGTATACCCAGGTGTAGGGTATTGCTAAGGTATGCAACTGCTAGTATTGGGAGATACAGGCAGGGCCCAATGTCCTGCCTTTCCAGGGGGCATTGGCCAATGGGGCCTGTGGGGGTGTGTGTGGGTGTGTCTGGCCCTGTTGGCTGCTGCTTTACGGCAGAGTTTCCCAACTCCAGTCCTGGTGTTCCATACCCTGTTCGGGTTTTCATGCTGTCCCTCATAAATATGCATGAGCTACATCTGCATACCATGGGGGTGGTGCATAGATATGCAGCACAGGCATCTTTATTAGAGGCAGCATGGAACCTGAATGGTGTGGGGCCCTCCAGGACTGCATTTTGGAGACTCTGCTCTAGGTAATGCGGCTGTTTATGGTGTCTGTGTTTGGTGTGGTAAAATATAGGCGTATTAACCATGCGTATGTTCTCAGCAATAAAGGTTTGTCCTTACTATCACGGTTTAGTTGTGGGAAAAATATGAGGAAAGGATTGGCAGTAGCCCCAGCTGGCCTTTGAACCTGTGACCTTCTGTTTTTGCACACACTGTCTGTGTGCACTGCACCACCATGTTGCCACAGATGTGCTGCATCCCCTGGGGAGTCCATGACTGTACATCCGACAGAGCCTGTCTGTTGCGGTGGACGGTGCCAGCCTGCACACGCCTAAGCCACTGTCTGCTGTGGCTTGCAGCCACTGCCCCCTCCACCACCTGTACCCTTCCGCCAACATGCAGACATGTCCTTATCTGGGAAAACGCATATGACCTGATTGAGTTGTGGCACTCCAGGACTGAATTTGGGGGACTCGGCTGTAGGTAATGCCCATTGTTATGGTTTGTGTGCGGTGTAGGGTAAAATATAGGTGTTGGAACCATGCTTATGTTCTCTGCAATAAAGGAGTGTCTGTACTATCACTGTTTAGTGGTGGGTAAAACTATGGGGACTGGGTTGGCAGGAGCCCCAGCTGGGATTTGAACCTGTGACCCTCTGGTCCTACAGGCATTGGCTGTGTCTGCTGCACCACACTGTGGCCACAGAGACAGTGCAGTCTCTGGAGATAGGAAACCTGGCTGCACGAGTCAGACACCCTGCTCTGCACAATTTTACTGTGGGCTCATTTACCTTGTATGGGGACAAAAGTGCAAATAAACCTCAAAAATGACCTCCAAAAAAGGGGAAAAAAAACAAAACCAAGCTGGGCAACAGTGATAGCAATGGGCAACATAAAAAACACTCCCAGGAAAGCTCCAATAAAATGAAGTGATTTTTGAAAGAGTCTACGGAGCGTAGACCCTTCCAAAAATCATTTCTTTTTTTTTTTAGCTTTCCTGGGAGTGTTTTTTATTGTTGCCCAGTGATATCACTGTTGCCCAGCTGAATTATAAACTTTTTCAATTTTTCTTGTGGTCATTTTAAGGTTTTATTTGAGATTTTGTTCTGTGCACATGTATCACACTGCTCACGTTTTTTAGGTTCCCCGGTTTTGCTGTACATTGCTGACGTAAATGGTTTCTCTTCCCTTTAAATTGGCTCTAACGCGAGGTTTTCACTCGCGGTAGTTTTTGGACCGAAATTCAGCCCCGCTCCTGTGTGGGGAGCCTCTCCCCTCCCACTCTCCACCCATTGACCTCGTCCCCCCGCCCCTCGGGAGCCTTCCTCCGCCCTCGAAATGCCTTTCCACGCCTCTATCACACAGCGCACCGCGCACTTTTGCGGGCGGCGCGCATGTGTGCGGGCAGAGCGCACGTGTGCGGGGGCACCAAAATGCACTATTAGCGTGCGCTAAGGTACCTTAGCGCACGCTCAAGTGCGCCCCGCACAGTTGCGCGGTTTAGTAAACATACCCCTAAGTTTTAACCCTGGCATTTGAAGAAGCAAATACTGTTTGTTATACATGAAAGAAGTTTATTCTTGAGCACTACCAGGACATTGTTTTGTACGATAATTCTGATTGGAGAAAATATCCTCTTTAAGTTGTCCTGTTCAAATGCTACACACAAAAGTTGTTTGCAAAGTCTTGTCAAAAAAAAATAAATAAATAAATTTCCTGTGTTTGCCAAAACCCACTCGGATTGTCTTCTTGACCCACAACTACATCGTCAGAAGTCCTAGCTCTTAAGATGGAGCAAAATAAATGGTATGAGGTGGCACGCTGCAACCTATAGGCGATCGCCTAGTCGGGGCGCAGCGCCACAGCTCCTACCTACAAAATCGCATCCCGAACCTCGGGCGGTTGCCTGCTTTACAACACCTGTGAACAGACTTCCAACAGAAAGTTTTTTCCAATCACAAACAACAATTGAAGGAACTTTTGTCAGCTGCGCCATCCGTTGCGATCGTTACTGACAATGCCAGTGATTCTCAGGACAGGTTTTGTTTGCATATTTTGTTTGTTACTGAAGTTAAAGCATCTGCAGCTTGTCTGACTGCTTATTTAGCTGACGTCATTTATCTTGAAAAGGTAAATGTAGTTACTGTTAGCCAAGCTGTACTTGCCTGTGTGGCTAACATGGGAAATTCTTACAATAACGTTAGTACTTTTGTAACTGATAATGCGTCATACATGTCCAAAGCGTTTGAGAAAATAGCTGCAGTGCTACCGAACGCTGTTCACTGTACATGCAACGTGCACATTGTTAGCCTGGTTAGCGAGACATGGCGAAAAAACTTCAAACACGTCGATCGTCTGCTGGCATTGTTCAAGTCCATTTTTAGTTACTGCTCTGCTAGGAAGCACAGATACAAGGAGTTTTTGGCTGTGAAAACTGAAACAGGCATTCCGCTGCCTCCTATCCCAGTAGTTATCAGATGGAACAGCTGGTTTAAAACTGTTATGCACCATGCCAAATTCATCCAGTTCTACAAAGATTTCATTGCTGAAGAATTGCAACTGAGAGATGCAACAAATGCACTGACTGAATTGTACGAGCTTCTTGATGATCCTGCTGTCGTCGCAGAAGATGTGAACTTCATCGCTGCTAATGCAGTGAAGCTTGTAGACTTGCTCACATGGTTTAAGTCCACCGATGTTCGCATCCATCTGGCGTACAACAAAGTGATAGACGTTCTGGCTTGGGCAGAATACGAAGCAAGTATTGCCATTGTCGCCAAGTACAAAAAGGTACCGCTGACAAGCTTAGTCAATACTACAAACCTACAGGTCGTCAACGATTCTCCCAGCCAGGGCTGAACTTCTTGAAGTCATTCAGAGTGTTTGACTTTACACAGGTTTTGCTTTTGCAATGTGATGAGTTGATACAGAACATACCTGGAATGGATGACCATCATCTCTTGGCTGAATTTGCAGCTTATAAAGCAGTGGCTTGTAGATACTCCCGCAGAAACGTCTGTCACATCATTGTGGTTTGCAAGCACTGGTAGATTCCCACTGTTGAGCCAATTGGCGCTACGATACTTATCGGTGCCCACAAACAGTGTTGATGCTGAAAGGAGTGTGAGCCAAAACGCGACTGTCAGTGCACCGCAGCGCCAGACTGTTGACGAGCAATTAAGTGATTATTGCAAAGAACTCAAAATTGTGAATGCCTGAGTATTTGTTGTTTAGTTGGGTCTTCTTCAATAAAGTTATTTTTGTATATTCCTTGTGTTGGCCATGGTTTTTGTCCTCAGTTCTGACAGTTGACAGCAATTACTTGAAAGAGACACTATAACTGCTAGTTAAGGTTCGCATAAAACATTGAAATAAAGGCCCACGAATTTTCCGTGAAATATGTTGAATTTTCAAAGACCTTCCGTGAAATAGCGCATTTTTCCCATGAATTAGGTTGGTCCCTAGCCATAAGGAGAGGGAGAGCAGATGGGCATAGGGGAGGTGGAGGAGTTATGCTGGACATGGGGAAGGGTGAGAGGGAGGGCAGATACTGGACGCAGGGGGCATACAAAGTTGGAGAGAGATGCTGGATACAGGAGATGGGGCATAGAGCTACAGAGGGGAGAAACTGAACTTCACAGGAAATAAGGAGACTGAGTGGAGATGCTAGATATTGGAGGAAATAGGGAGAAGTGCGGGAATGCTTGACATGGGGAGACAGAAAGAGAAGGGAGATTTGGGATATGGAGGAGGGATATGGAGCTAAAGAGAGGTGAAAATGCTGGATGGGGGGAAGAGAGGGGACAGATATTGGATGGGGAGAAGTTGGACAGTGGGGATAGAGGAAGGGGAGAGATGCTGGACAATGGGGACAGAAGGGGGGGGAAGATGATGGACACAGCAGGGAAGGAAGAAAGGTTAGAATTGTGATAAACTGATGAATAAGAGCCTGGGGAAAGAAAGAGAGAGATGGGAATTGGAGAGTTTGGGATGAGGTTGAAAAGTAATAGATCAAGGACAAGATGGTAAGAAGGAGAGACATCTGAGTCCATAGAGAGAGAGAGAAGAAAATACATGGAAGAAAGCTGAAAAGAAAATGATAAACAAAAGAGATGGATGTAGAGGACGAAGTAGCAGATGCACTTGAGACCCTAGAAAGAATTAAGAGAAGATGCAGGAAATCAGAAACCTGAGACTGGATGCAACATAATTAGAAAAATAAAATGGCCAGACAATAAAGATAGAATGAAGAATTTTATTTTCAACTTAGTGATTGGTTATATGTCAGTTTTTGTAATTTTCTTTATATGCGTCTTTATATTTCTCTGATGTTGCACGACATGCAGAATATCTCTTCTTGGGGTTTCAGTTTAATTTTTGTCAACATGTTTCTATATGTAGTCTGTAGTCACTTAAGGGCATGTTTACTAAACTGCGGTAATGCCATTTGTGTTAGGTTCCGTGGTAAAGGTATGGATGCCCATATAAAGGCATGGGCAGTGCATCATCACGGCAAGCTGCATGAGACAACGTGCAGTACAGGGAACCTTGTGCTATGGCGCGGTACAAAGCACCGCACAAGGTACCTAGCATAAGGCGCCCTACAAAGTGCCAAAACCCAAGGTGCCCCAGGTCCAGGTGCTATAATGATTATGCTAAAGTGGCCAAAGATATGGTGCCGTAGGGGCAGTAAGGTGGCCCAAGTTGGCAAGCATGAAATGTAAGGCTGAAATACAGATGTAACCCTAACACTGCACCAAGCACCAAGCAAAGGCAATGAATAAGTGATGGAAGGAAGGAGAGGTGGGAGCTGATGGACCCACCCAGTCTGCGTGCAGCCTATGTGGCAGCTGGTAAAGTGGACAAACATATCGGAGGCAGCTGTACAGATGCACAGGGTGCCTGCAATGTGAACTGTCACAATGACAGTGGGTGGCAGAGAATGGGGATACGTGTCCACCAGTGGAGGTAGAGGTGGCAAGACAAGTGCAATGATAGGAGGACAGAGGAGTAGTAGTACTATGCCAAGAAGACACAGGAGAGGCAAGCATGAAGAGTCGCAATACAGAAAAGGGTACCAGTGTAGGACATGGGGTAGCAGCCTGCACATGAAGACAGGATGCCACACAGCTGACACACGCAGATAGGCGGACAGAAGGATGTTTGCAACTGTGATGAGGGTACTATGGGCTGGCAGCACAGATCCGCAGAGATATGACTGTCCGAAGGAATGACAAGTAGTTGCATAGGACAGGCATAAAAAATGAGAACAAACAGAAATCAAACCCATGACCAGTGGGCAGAAAGTCAGTGAACAAACCAGCAGGCTACACCACCATGTTGAGTTCCACAGCAATGTCTGCATACAAGAACACTGCAGGACACCACACAAAACGCCTGTTGTGTGCCAGGATATGGCAACCCCACCAGCATCCATGATGCAACACAAATGCAGAACAGACGTCCACAGCTGATATCGCAGTCTGTAAGTAGGACAAGAGACACAGATAAACCTATGCACACACACCATGAAATTGAATGCTGTGAACATAGCATGCCAAGGAGCGAAGATCCAAAATAGAAAGGGTGGCAGGGGCCTGCAGAGGGGACAGCCGTGTGAATGGTCAGTGGACCAGGGCAAAATGGGGAATAGAACCAAAAAGGAGCACATGAGAATTGAAGCTACACAACAACATGTCCAACAACAGCATCACAACAGCACTACCAATCCCCCAAGCCAACTGCTCACTTGGATAGCATAATGATAAGAACCATATGTAACAGCTAATATGTGAAAGATAGGCTGTATAGAGGGCACACCGTGGTGCACAGCAAAGAGAAGGGAGGGTGTGTGGAGAAGTGACAAAGTTGCAGCCATTGCATGGTAAGGCTAGCAGAACACAAGAAAAGAGGAATGGAGCATGCTGGGATCAAACCCACAACCTATGGTGGCCCAATGCATCCTCTAACCACTATGCCAAAAAACCACAGCAACTGCAATGCTAATATGTACCACTAAATGGAATGTGTGTATGGAAGGTCATAGCACCGTGTGACGTGGCAGATGGCTAGCACACAGGCAACTGCCAGTGGTCCAGGATAGTCAGTGTGGTGATGCAGCAGCAGAGACAAATGTCTGTACAAAATGTCACACCAAAGCCACTGGTCCTTCAAACAGATGAGGAGCAGGACAGATCATGTCCAGGAGATGCATGGTGTGCACATGTACACAGTGGGTGCTGCATGTGGAGGACCAAACACACAGGAGTCATGAAATGTCCACAAAGATATATGTGCCTGGCAATACAGGACACACAAGCCAGGAAAATCATATACAGCTAGATGTCTGCTAGTCTATGCACAGATATATGTAATGGGTGTCAGAGCCTGGCCATGATATCAAGCAAAACAGTGTACATGGCAACATAACCCTCAGAATGTACATCAAATGGTGACAATGATTAACTTGACCCCATCAAAGCAATGCAGGGAAATGTGGCCTGACAAATACTACATGGGGAATTGAATCCTGGTCCCCAGGTTCGCAGACCAGTGCGAGAATCATAGTGCCACACCAACACATAAACAGCTCTGCAGTGGATGATGTGTAGACAAGGAGGCAGGCGCATATCCAAACAGTCCCGCAGCCACCGCCAGCACCAGTGCCAATGAACACCAATGCCAGCTATGTCCGACACACACATCCCAGGTGGGGATGTATAGGCAGCAGCCTGGGCATGCATGTGCCCAAGTAGTAGAGATGCCCACCCACAAGAAACTACAATGTTCCAAGACAGACAACATCCAACTGTACAAGCACCTGGGAGCGATGAATGTACCTGGGTTAAAATGGAATATGTATGTGGCCATCAATGAAACCATCTGTGCGTAGGAATGCAGCAGCAGAATGTCCAATACACTACACACATGTTGTGTATGATAGAACACACACATTGAGCAATGACCTGAAAGGTCAACTGGCGACACAGTGATGTGAGTGAACCAGATGGCACTGATGTGCGCTGTCTGCACCATCATGGGAATAGCACAGGAACACACAACTAAGAGGGGCATGGTCCAGGAGGTGCGCCAAGCTGCCCACATAACCAGAAGGCGATAGGGTCAGAACGGAGGATACCTAGATGTAATGCCATGCTGCCATACAGTAATGTAGATCTGCAGTGCACAGACAAATGCAGAATCATTAACAAAATGTCGTCTTAATGTCCCAGCACCAGCCCTCAACTGTGTAGACCATATATGTCTGTATCAATGGGTCCCACAGCAGTGTAGATGGCCAGTCAAAAGTCTGTGATGTGTGTGAGAACCAGCAGACATCAGTTACGCATGTACAGAAACACCTTTAATGACCAAATGGGAGCAATAACAGTTACACCAGGCCAAATGAGGACATGGAAACAGGTAGGAGATGCACATGTTGCCAAAGAACAAACATAGCCGAACCTCACAGACATAGAGGTAGCACCATGCAGAAGACCTGCTGCAATGGGTGTTGTGGATACAGAAGCATCACAGATATGCCAATGAACAGGGGATGCACAACCTAAGGCAGAAAAATGAGACACCCCCTGCCCCACAGCTAAGGTAATGGTGCAATGTCAGTTCCACAATGCTATGTCATACAGAGGTTTGGGCACACATGCATTGATGGGGAGGTAAATCAATGTACAGCGGCACATCTGTTGAGGAACCACACACAATAACATGTATGTGGAGTTAGAACGAAAGGACAAAAATGGTGCACTAACCCACACAGAATCCATGTAGGCACATGCACCATTGCAAACCTGGAATCAGGCAGATGCACATGCACTGTGTACATGAAATGATGACAGAGTGCTGCCCCAGATGAACTGTAACACCCCCTGCGAGGGTCAAACAGCAATCACAGATGGTGGCACGCATCACAGTGGTGTGGTGGCAAACAGTTTGTCATGTCCAAGTACAAGGTAGCCAGACATAGCAACAGGGCCTACAGGATGTTCCCCCCGTGGCACACACGTGGCTGCATGCAACTGTCCACACAAACATATGTAGATATATTGCACTGCAGGTCACACACATGGGCCACACACATCAACACATTGTCAGATAGATGCACAACATACAGTGAGTATGTGACATCCTGCTGTACATGTTCGGACCAGTACACATTTTCTACAGTGAAAATGTCATCCGAAAGTACACATGCCCTGGTACGGCTGTCACAGATCCATGGGCATGCAAGGTTACATGTGACAACCCAGTGTGCCACAGTAATGCAGACTGTACTGCATGTCCATCGCGATGACCATGACACATGACCAGAGTACGGCAGCAATGTTGTGTCAGTTGTCCCTGTTCGGCACAAACTATTAGTCAAACAATAATGTTCATCATAGGTGTGTGTCCCACATGCTAAGGCCCATCACCCAATGGCACCATCCCCCAGGGATCGTTGCATGGAGGTGCTCTGTCCACCAATGGTACTGTGATGGGTAGGCTAGCTGCAGTATAGACAATATGCCGTGTGTGTTCGCTGCGCCCTGTGATAGAGGAAGGAGAAACAGGTCATGGTATGCTGTACACAAAATAAGGTTACAATGGAGAGAGAAAACCCACAATATGTACATAATGAGATCTCAGACATGTACACAGGACACGATCACAACACATAGCACAGTGCGTGTTGCCCACAGCTGGAGATGGCATGGCCGACCAGGTTGCCATCTCGACATGGCCATGTCTATGGCCATGTAACACAGGCTGCCAGTGGGCCACAGCATGTCCAGCAATATTGGTGCACACAGATCCAACAGAGGTCCACGACAAAACAAACAGCCCATAAGAAACATTTGAAGTGTGATGTGAGTCAAAACAGTTCAAACATGTCTGTGTGCAGCAGGTGTCTGATACGGACTGTCTGAGGCAGGCAAAGGCCACAAGAGGTCACAGTAAAGGTAGGGTATGTCACTGGAATGTGTGGAATCACCATGGCCGCATGTTGAGCAGGCAATGCCACATGTTCAAGGTCTGGCGAGATCTGGGAAACGAAAGCATTGATACATAGTGGACAGGCAACAAACAGGAGACAGGTCAGTAGAATACATAGAAGACATGTGTAAATACGTGCACACAATGTATACAAGGGCACCAGCACAGGGTTAGAAATAGAGCAGTGAGTACCACCGCACAGGTGTCCAGGCACATCCCATCACCAGACAACGCACAAGGGTAGCAGAGTGTGCCATCACATAGACACGTCCCAAAAATGCAGACACACACACACAGTGAAATGGGGAGAGCATGCCGCCAGTAGCATATGGTCCCTGTGAGCCCAAGCTGAGACCAGTGAAGACAAGCATCATAGTCCATGCAAGTAGACACAGATGTTGTATAATGGCACAATGCTAGGGAAAGGGTGTATGTGCCGCCCACCACCACCACACCCTGCGCCTGCAGACACACACAGCTCCGTCACAGTTGCCACAAATACAGTTGTGAAAACCAAGAACCTCACCTTAACTAATGGCCATATGGTTGCCAAACTGAACATGTGGGGTAGGGAGGCACAGGCCAAACAGGTGAACAACAACATATGTGCAATGGGCAGAGAACAACAGAAATGTGCTATGCCACAGTGCCCCCACAGTACATATACTGCTATGTTCACCCAACACAGTCACCTGCAGGTTGAAGGACGTACTCACAGGTACCACTGCACCACTGCAATGGCTAGGAACATTGGCTATTCCTGGGGATTTAAAGACAGAAGAGAAACATACATATGTGCAGAGAGAGGCCAGAAACAGACTCGGCAGCATGTACATGTAGACAAATATGCATATCACCACATATGCAGGACTTACATGAGAACAGCTCCTTGATCAGATGTTGCCTGACCACCGTCCCCACACATGTGTCACCACAGCCACCTGAATGAGGGCACAGTGGATCCTCCTCAAGATCCTCATTAATGTCGACCCAGATATTTTGCCTGAGTGCAATGTTGTGTAGGATGCAACAGGCCAGAATGATCTGTGCCACAGTCATGGGTTTGTATTGTAAGGCCCCACCGGTCCTATCCAGACACCTGAAGTGACTCTTCAAAACACCAAAGGTGCGCTCGATGACTGAGCAGCTGGAGGCATGGGCCTCATTGTACCTCCTCTCTGCATGTGTCCGTGGAAGATGCACAGAGGTCAGCAGCCAGGCACGACAGCCATATCCCGCATCACCTGCAGACATAAATGTGGTAAGGTCAATCATGAACTGGTGGTCACACAAGTGCACACAAGCATCTACGTGCGAAAGGTCAGCAGATACACGACGACACGCACAGATGACGTCTCATAATGGCACATGGCAGCTGTGCACCAGCATTTGGGGTGTGGAATACATGACATGGGGGTGGGGCAATGAGGGCAGCACACAACAGGAACCAGAGCAATCACATCACCAACCACCTGTAGCCCACACCCATGAGTGGCATCCCTGAACGCAGGAGGCGGATACATGGCAGTGCCCCAGGAATGGGACAGAGACCAGCATGCATGCAATAATGTGACAGCCATGGTACAGTGCACACACACATGCTGGCACAGTAACATATACAGTAGGGGTGTAGCCAAGACGGGTGAAACTACACACCAATGCTGGCCAACACAGAGCAGACATGTGGGATGCAACATCGCACCACAATGCCAGCCACGTGATGCTATAGATGAGGTCAACGGGGATGGGTCCCCCAACACACAGCACAGCAGGAAAACGAATATGTGAGCCAACCCAGGCACCACCCCCCCCCCCCTCCAGTAGCACACACACACACCTTGCAGACAGAGTCAACTAGGAACACACAACCCAGACAGACACATGTACATTGGCATATGTGTGTGAGTCCAGGCTGTGCACAGTAGGTGACGGCAAACAATCTGTGTTACACACCAACATGGAGGACCACACCAAAAGACGTGCAGTACCGCAGTGGCACCTGGAAACAGTATAACCTGCACATGTACCGGGACACACAAATGAGCAGTGATGCACATATGGCTGACATAGTTACGTCTGGAGACACACAAACATATCTGTCCATGTCCCCTGTGACAGTGACATGGCATGCTGGAGGACACTGCCCCACACAATGTCAGTGATGCACAACCACAATGCAGGGAGAGGCATGCATGGGTCATATTCAGCAATGGTGCCACATATAAGAGACATTGGATGGGCAGTGATATGCCACAGCATGACGGACTGTGTAATGTGTTCTTGAAAAATGTCTGAGGTGCAGCATGCCATGTCATGTGTGTCGCAGGGGATATGCAGTCAGAAGGCCTGAATGGAACACCGAAGGTGACCCTGTCACACCTGTGTGAGGTGCAGTGCCCACAGGACAAAGAGACAACATGAGCATGTTAGAGATACCTACCCAGCAGGATACAGTCCCCATATTGTCTGGCCTCAAATTGCCTGAATAGTGCCGAGTGTTGCAGGATATGGGAGTCATGGGCGGACCCTGGAAACTGGGGAACCACATTCAGAATACACATAATTGCATCACAAACAACCTGAACATTCAGGGAATGGTAGTGTTTGCGGTTGCGGAACACCACCTCCCGGTCTCTGGGTGGGACCAGGACAACATGTGTGCAATCAATAGTTCCTATCACGTGTGGTATCCCCGAAATCCGCTGGAATGCCTGGCCCAGGGCCTGCCACTGTTGCCCACTGTTAGGAATTGTAATGTAATTCCTAACCCGGCTGACCATGGCGCGCAGTACCTGATGGAGACAGCACAAGAAGGTGGGCCTGCTCATCCCCCCCCCCCATTGCGGCCACCGAGGTTTGGAAGCAGCCAGAGGCAAAGAAATGTAGGGCAGACAGGAGCTTGGCCAATCCCGGTATGGCATTTAACCAGGCAGTCCGGGGCTCGAGGTCAGGTCTCAGATCCTCATAGAGCTCCCTAATAGCCCCTGTACTCAGACAGTAGAGGGAGATGACCTGGTCCTCATGAATGTCCTGGAGTAGGGGCCTGGGCCTGTAGAGGCGAGGCAGGCGAGGGCATGCCTCAGCACGCCTATGGTACCATGCTGAACATATCTCGGCCTGTGGAGCCTCGACAGTTGCAGGTCTGTGTTGCAGCGGGACTGCACCCATGCCCAGTTCCACAGCCCCAAGGACACCATCTCCCTCATCAGGCAACCGCAGCTCCTCGAGTTCCAGCAATGCCACCACTGCACAACCCACATGGTCAGTGTGAGCTATCATGGACAGAGGCCTGAGCGATTTGGGGAGCTAAATATGTTGTAGGGCATGGCAACTAATCAGAACCAACATAACACAGCTGCAGATGCAGTAACGCACACAAGCAACAGGTTTGCAAGCCACATAGTACATGCACAAGTGGAACGTCGTAGCGCACATACCACAACACACAAGCGCACCTTGCGATTGGATCATGCGGCACATGCGTAGGAAGGGGAGGGGCACGCGGTATGTCCCCACATGCATAGAGATTGCACAATGTGCACTTGCACAATGTATGCATAGATGCAATGCGTGGGGTACCTACGCGCGGCGGAGAGTGCTGTAGCTATGGCATAGCACACAGAGGAAAACTACATATCAGAAATGGCAGATGTGTGGTACCAAATATGGAAGAAGACACAGCACCCATGGATGTAGGGGTAGACAATGAGGAGGTCTGAACGTAGAGAACGTAAAGCGCACAGGTGCATAATGGCATAGCGCATGTAGGAACGTGCATTACACTCAACACGCACATTCAGCGCATGCATAGCGTAGAGCAATGCCAAAGGGGGGGCAGGGCTCATATAGCACACCATGACACAAGCGCGAGCCGTGATGTACGCCACCCCCTGTAGGTGGTGCAGAGGTAACGCATGGCTGCACACATAGGAAACGCATCCTGGGTAGTGACAACAGGCATAGGAACGTGCAGAGGAACGCGCATTGCACAGACTGAAAGTCAGATGAACCACGCACCGCATATTTGAAAGAGGCACAGCAGGTCAGCAATGGTGGCACACGATGGCACAGAGTGGAGCACGAGAGATGACCGAGAGCGACCCGAACAGCCACCAAGCAGCAGTGTCCCCTACAGAGGAGGAGCCTGAGGGGGCAAGGCAGGCCCATACAGCCACAGCCAGGGGGTGCAGCAACAGTGTGGCAGGTGGCAGGCACCATCGCAGGCCAGTGCTGGATGACGCCAGGAGGAGGGCAGTCCGCTACACCCAGGAGAATGACCTCCTCCTGGCAGCCATCCTGGAGCGCTATGAGGTGCTATTCGGGCAGCTCAGCAGCACCACCACTATTAGCCAGATAAATGTTGCATGGGAGGAGGTCACGACAGCAGTGGCCACAGCAGGGGGACCCACCCACAATACCGAGAGTATACACAAACGCTTCCGTGACATCAAGGGCTTGGTCCGGGCTTGTGCCATCACTGAGAGGCACTATGCCCATGCAGCAGGAGGGGGTGCACCACACCGAGCCACACTGTCGCCAACAGACTGGGGCCCATCTACCTCCACGGCCTGCCGCCCAAGCTGGACACAGCGGACCCACTTGTAGGTGGGACATAGGAATGTGCTCTTGGGTGTGCCAACACACGGGGGTTGGGGGGAGGCTGGGGACAGATCACAGCCATAGGACCATGCACGGACAGGGTACCAAGAGGGATAATGTGGCCACCAGTGACAGGAGCAGCAGAGCGGACATGGGTGATGGCGGCTGTGAAGGCCTGTGTGGCATGTCAGAGACATCTCACTGGAGATCTGTGACAGCGATACAGCAGCTGAGGGTGGCTGGCACAGGCTGGGCCACACTGGAACCAGGGGGCCATGGGAGGGTGACGTGATGATGGTGCACATGGGTGAGGGTGGGTGGGCATGAGGCAGCAAGCACAGAGGGGGACAGGCAGGGGCAGGGATCATTGACCACCTATGCACAGTGGAGCCACACTGGAGGGGGCGGGGGCAGCATAGCACCCGGTGATGTAGGGTGTGTTTGTGACGGTGTCCCCCTGCACCCACATGCACAGTGGGTGGTGGTGGTGGTACAGCTGCAATGTTCGATGGCAATCAATGGGGTGGGTGTCCCAAGGTGGGTAGAGCGGGGGCCAAGGGGGATGCAAGGGCAGCCCCGGATGCTGGACATGGGGCAGGCCACCATTCAGGGGGTGGCGTGGGTAGGGTGGCCGGCACGGCCAGGGCAGACCCATGTGGCATACACGCATCCATGCACCCACACTGCACAACCACCCAATGTCGAATGCCGGTTGCGTCGTCACGGCCTCATTGCACCCCTGCGCATGGATCCCTTCCACCACAGGGCACACCTGTCCCAGGCCACGGTGGCCAGCCATCCACAACAGTACCCCAGCAGTGTACACGGCCCTATCCAGTTGCACGCATGCACATCCACCAGTGAGGTGCTGCTGACACCGGGAACACATACAACTGATGGTGAACCATATGTCCCTGCCCCGGAACAGTCCCTGGCCACATATACACAGCTGGGGATGGCCCCAATTGCCCTCTGTATCTCATGGCCCACCCCACCTGGCAGGCCACGATGGGACAGGTACATGTAAGTGGCTGGCCAGGCACGGCACACCTGAGCTGTGTACCCTCACCCCCCCCCCCCCCACAGGTGACATACATGCCATGGAGGTGGCTGCAGAGGTGGAGCCCCCAGGGCCTGGACTGTGTCCCCCGTCCGAGGCGGGCACGGATGTGGAGGTGCCTGAGAAGGATGAGGCAGCGCTGGAGGTGGAGGGGGATGCAGCAGTACACCACCTCTCAGAGGACGGCACGGCAGATGATGAGGCAGGTGACAGCAATGTCACGGCGGGGGCTGAAGCTGGTGGCGCAACTGGACCACCATCCCTGGGTACAGCACCACGGCCTGCAAAGGCAGCCATCCACCATGTCATCGGGGAGATGCGTTTCCACTCTGAGGCAGTGCATGAGGATGCAGAGGGTGAGTGCCCGATCCGTCTGGCCAGCCATTTCATGTGTACAGGTGGAATGTGCAACCCATGTCTCACAGCTTCCACCATGTCTCACCCACAGGCATACAGATGGCATTGCGCAAGATGGCATCAGGACAGGATCGCCTGCGGCGTGAGGTGCAATGCCAATGGCTGGTGCTGGGCGGTCTCCTCGGTGAGGTGTGGACACTGAATGACATGGCAGGGTCGATGGCAGGCAGAATGGCCAGGATGGTGGTGGTGCATGAGGCCATGTTGGCACACATGGGCCAGCCAGTAACAGCAGCACCAGCGGCAGAAGCAGCACCCGCCCCACGGGGTGCTCAAGGACATGGCCGACACAGCAGAGGATGCAGAGGGAGGGTGTATCTGGGGGGGTTCATTGTGCACATTAAATAATGTTATCACAGGTGTAACTTGTGGCCACGTGTCCATGCTTTCAGCTGAATGGCCCATGTCCCCCTGTCACACTTGTGGCTGCCCTGGGCACATGTCCCTTGCCCTTCCCTGCTCAGGGTGCCCCCTCCCCTAACAATCCCTGCTAGTTGTGACCTGGGCCTCCCCAGCCCCTCCCCCCCACCAGCCCCGCACCCATATCTGTCACCCAGAATGGTCATGTCTGCCACCACACCCTCCCCTGTGCCCGCCCCCCCAGGCCCCCCCTGGAACACAGTCCTGTCATGCACATCCCACCCTCCCCCACCATATCTGTGCCACAACCCACACACAG
This sequence comes from Ichthyophis bannanicus, assembly GCA_033557465.1. Lineage (NCBI taxonomy): Eukaryota > Metazoa > Chordata > Amphibia > Gymnophiona > Ichthyophiidae > Ichthyophis > Ichthyophis bannanicus. Next base: position 330,663,276 of record CM066032.1, read on the forward strand.
GTCCCCACCCCAGATGCCCTGTGACCCACTCACATGTGTTCACGTTCCCTGCCACTGGCAATGTATCTGAGCCATGGCACAGCCACCACCCCCTGGTGCCCAAGTGCCACCTACCCTCATCTCCGCCACAATCCCCGCCGTACCCATCACCTCTGGGTTCACACTGGCCCATTCTGTCCCCATGGATAGCCCAGCCAGGTGGGGCATCTGTGGCGGTGTTGCCCCTGTCTATCCAATCCACCCCATGCCCATCTGCACCACTGTCGCTACTGTATCTGCATGCACCGTACTGAGCAGGACCCATGTCCATCCTGCGGCACCTCCGCTGCTGGCACCCCATGCACATTGCACCCCACCTACCGGCCTGTCCCTGCCCCACAGTCATCCCACCAACCTCTGTCCTCTCCCTCCACCCCTGCCCCTGTGCCGCTGGCATACCATACTGCATATGGGTTCCTTGCCATCACCCCCTCCCCCTCATGGCCCCCCTACAACCCTCCCCACTGACCCCCAACCCCTCTCCCCACTCCCCCATCCCGCACCCAACAGTGGTCCACACCTGGCCGCGCCCCGATCTATGCCCTCTGGGGTCTGTGCCCACAAATGCAGGTCCACCCACACCGCTGTCCCTATACCCACCCACTGATGTTTGGGCCATCCCCTGGGCCCATCTCCAGTGTATGTTCCCCCCAAACCACCGTGATACCCCCTGGTATTGGTACCCCCTGGGGACACACAGGGACATGCACACACCTGGCAATCACACCCCACTGCCATGTTGCGAAATGAGACACTGGGATGTGTTGTTCGTGGCAACAACAGAGGTTTATTTACATTAGGGGGGTTACATAGACATGCTGTGTGCTTCTAGGGGCCCTGGCCCTGCCACCCCCTACCCCACCAGTGTTGTCAGCCCTGGGGCACAGGACACCAGAGGGCAGGGATGATGTGGGTCCGGCTGGCACTAACACCCCCTGGGGGCCGCCCTGGCGGGTGGCTGGTCAGCTGTGCCTGCTGTGAGTATGTCGCACAGCATGTGCAACTGATCAGCCACCACGCCCATGGTCACTGCCATTTGCCCCACAGCTTGGCTCTGCTCCTGCAGGGCATATGCCTGCGCCCACATCGCTGCAGCCATGCGGAGGCCGCACATGCACCCACACAGACACACATCGCCCCTTGTCTGTGTGGCTGCATGTGTGGCCTGCCGTCCCACGCTGATGTGCGCAGGCTCTGTGCCTGGATGGGGGTGCATCACTGGCATTATAGGGCAGATGGCAAGGGCTGCCAGCGCCCTGTGATGGCCTGTGATGCTCTGGGCAGGCCACACCTCCATGCCCACCACCCACCCCCACACCTGCCTTATCCCCATCCCCCTCCCCACCCTCCCACCCCACCACACCCGCCAACCCCCACCTCCCCCTTGTCCGACACCACCTCTTCCGCCCCCGCTCCCCGCCTCCCCTCCCCACTCCCTGCCTCCCCCACCCTGCTCCCTTCCTCCTCCCCCCCACTCCCCACCTCCCCCTCCCCACTCCCCCCTCCCCATCCATGCTCCCCTCCCCGCTGCCACCCCCTCCCTCCTCTCGGGCCACTCCGCCATCTGCTGCCTCAGGGTTCATCTGCCGTTAGTCCTCCAGCTCTGGCTGGCCATCTCCAGCATCCAGCCCTGTTGGTGCATGGTCTCCAGCTGCGTCTGCTGTGGGGGTAAGACATACATTAGCACCACGGTAACACATCTGGCACATCATGCACACATATCCTGTGGCCACAATGGTTGCCGTCACACTGGATCCTGTCATGGCGCATGGCATGGCCTGTGCCACTCACCGTCCTGTTGTTGCCATTGGTCGCGTAGCATCCATGCCAGGAACCATGGGTACCATAGCCTCAGCTCCTGCCCCTTTTTCCGAAGGTCCTCCACCTGTGGGTACAGAAATTGGTGGGACCGTTAGGGGGCACACATCCCTCGCCATCTGCTTTTGCTCGTCACACATATCTGGGTGCAGCAGCTGGCTGAGTCTGCTGTGTGCTATCTGTCCCCCACTTAAGAACATAAGAACATAAGATATGCCATACTGGGTCAGACCAAGGTCCATCAAGCCCAGTATCCTGTTTCCAACGGTGGCCAATCTAGGTCATATGTACCTAGCAGTTTCCCCAAAAGACACAGGTTCCGCAATGCTTGTTCTGGGTCAAGCATTGATATCTTGGGTCCCTTCTTAATAATGGTTTATGGACCTTTCCTCCAGGAACTTGTCCAAACATTTTTTAAACCCAGCTACACTAACAGCCTTTACTACATCCTCCGGTAACAAATTCCAGAGTTTGATTACACGTTGAGTGAAAAAATATTTTCTTTTATTAGTCTTAAATAGTTTACCCTGTAGCTTCATTGCATGTACCCTAGTCTTTCTATATTCTGATAACGTAAAAAATCGATCTACTTTACCCGTTCCACTCCGTTCATTAATTTAAAGACTTCTATCATATCTCCCCTCAGCCGTCTCTTTTCCAGGTTAAAGAGCCCTAACCTCTTTAGCCTTTCTTCACAGGAGTATCCTTCCATCCCCTTTACCATTTTGGTGGCTCTTCTCTGAACCTTTTCTAATAACTCTATATCCTTTTTAAGATACGGCGTCCAGAATTGCACACAATATTCAAGGTGCGGTCTCACCATGGAACGATATAGAGGCATTATAATATCTTTTGTTTTATTTTCCATTCCTTTCCTTATGATACCTAGCATTCTATTTGCTCTCTTGGCTGCCGCTGCACACTGGGCCGAGGGTTTTAACATGGTATCCACAATGACGCCTAAATCTTTTTCCTGGGTGGTGGTTCCTAATGTGGAACCTTGCATTGTGTAACCATAGTTTGGGTTGTTCTTCCCTAGGTGCATAACTTTGCACTTGTCCACATTAAATTTCATCTGCCATTTTGATGCCCAGTCTTCTAATTTATCAAGATCCTCTTGCAATTTTCCACAATCCTCTTGGGTTTTAACAACTTTAAAAAGTTTTGTGTCATCTGCAAATTTGATAACCTCACTTGTTATTCCACTTTCCAGGTCATTTATGAATATGTCAAAAAGCAGCGGACCCAGCACAGATCCCTGGGGTACACCACTATTCACCTTTCTCCATTGGGAAAATTGGCCATTTAGCCCAAACCTCTGCTTTCTATCTTTTAACCAGTTCCTGATCCACAGTAGTACACTGCCTCCTATCCCATGACCCTTTAGTTTTGCCAAAAGTCTCTGATGAGGGACCTTGTCAAAGGCTTTCTGAAAGTCCAGATACACTATATCAACCAACTCACCTTTGTCCACCTGTTTATTCACACTTTCAAAAAAACATAACAGATTAGTAAGACAAGATCTTCCTTGTCTAAAGCCATGTTGGCTTGCTCCCATTAGGCCATGACTATCTACATGCTGAGTAATTTTATTCTTTATGATGGTTTCTACCATTTTTCCCAGTAGTGACGTGAGGCTCACTGGTCTGTAGTTTCCTGGATCATCCCTGGAACCCTTTTTAAAAATTGGTGTTACATTGGCGATCCTCCAATCTTCAGGTATTAGAGATGATTTTAATGATAGTTCACAGATTACTAATAGCAGGTCTGCAATCTCATATTTCAGTTCTTTCAACACCCTTGGATGTATACCATCTGGCCCAGGTGATTTGCTACTCTTCAGTTTATCTAATAGTTGTAATACATCTTCCCGATGTATCGATATTTCCTTCAATTCTTCCGCACCTTTAAATACCACTTCAGTCATGGGTAACATCCCTACATCTTCCTCAGTAAAGACCGAAGCAAAGAATTCATTCAGTCTCTCCACTATCGCCTTGTCGCCTCTTAGTGCCCCTTTTGAATTCTGTGCTATGCATGAGCTATGTAATGAAGCCCATTAATCATTTTAGTAGCAACCCTCTGCACCGACTCCATCCTGTTCACATCCTTTTGAAGGTGCGGTCTCCAGAATTGCACACCATACTCCAAATGAGGTCGCACCAAAGACTTATACAGAGGCATTATCACCTCCTTTTTTCTGCTAGCCATTCCTCTCCGTATGCACCCAAGCATCCTTCTAGCTTTTGCCGTCGCCTTCTCTACCTGTTTAGCTACTTTAAGATCATCAGACACAACCACGCCTAGGTCCCGCTCTTCTTTAGTGGACAAAAGTACTTCACCTTCTATACTGTATTGCTCCCTTGGATTGCTGCAGCCCAAATGCATGACCTTACATTTTTTAACATTAAATCCCAGCTGCCAAATTCTAGACCATTCTTCAAGCTTAGCTAGATCCCTCCTCATGTTATCTACACCTTTCTGGGTGTCTACTCTATTGCAGATTTTGAATATCATCCGCAAAGAGGCAAACCTTACCCGACAGCCCTTCCGCTATATCACTAACAAAGATGTTAAAAAGAATCGGACCAATGACAGATCCCTGGCACACACCACTGGTAACATCTTTCTCCTCAGAGTGAGCTCCATTTACTTGTACTCTTTGTCGCCTCCCACCCAACCAATTTCTAACCCAAGCAGTAACTTTAGGGTCCATCCCTAGGGTGCTCAGTTTGTTTATAAGTCGCCTGTGAGGAACAGTGTCAAAGGCTTTACTGAAATCTAAATACACCACATCTAGAGCTCTCCCTCGGTCCAACTCCCTGGTCACCCAGTCAAAGAAATCAATCAGATTTGTCTGACAAGACCTGCCTCTGGTGAATCCATGCTGCCTCGGATCCTGTAATCCGCTGGACTCCAGAAACCTCACTATTTTCTCTTTCAGCAGCGTTTCCAATAATTTACTCACCACCGAAGTTAAACTAACCGGCCTGTAGTTTTCAACCACATCCTTACTTCCACTTTTGTGTAAAGGCACCACATGAGCCTCTCTCCAGTCCTTTGGCACCACTCCCGACTCCAACGAGGCATTGAAAAGGTCAGTCAGTGGAGTTACTAGAACGTCCCCAAGTTCCCTCAGTATTCTAGGGTGTATCCCATCCGGTCCCATCACTTTGTCTACTTTAAGTTGAGCTAGTTTCTCATGAACACAGTCTTCTGAAAATTGTTCAAGATGTCCCTCGCTTCTGTTCTTATTTCTGGGTGTTTTCTGAGGTCCTGCTCCTGGTTCTTCATCTGTGAACACAGAACAAAAATATTTGTTAAGCAATTCCGCTTTATCCTTATCAGCTTCTACATATTCCCCCCATTCTGTTTCTCCTTGTTCTGTTCAAACTGTTGCTTCTTGATCAATGTACAGATTGCGCAAGAGAACGATCAGGTGTTCTGGTATACCCATGCTTCTTAATGTGGCCTAGAGTTTCTCATGGTTTACAGAGTCAAAAGCCTTGCTATAGTCGATAAAGCACAAATAGATATCCTTTTGGTATTCTTTAGTCTTTTCAAGAATCCATCTCACATCCGCAATGATGTCTCTCATTCCTCGCCTTTTCCTGAACCCTGCTTGCACTTCAGGTAGTTCTTGTTCCAGTTTTGGTTGTAGTCTCTTTTGAATAATCTTCAGTACAATCTTGCTGGCATGTGGGATCAGAGCGATTGTGCGATAATTTCCACAGTCAGTTGGATCACCTTTCTTTAGTATTGGTATAAACACAGATCTTTTCCAGTCAGTTGGCCATGATGTTGTCTTCCATATTTCTTGGCAGAGCCTTGTAAGTACGGTAACAGCTGTATCAGATTGCTGTAATACTTCTATGGGAATGCTATCAATGCTTGGTGCTTTGTTCTTTGATAAGGCTTTCAATGCTGCTTTAACTTCTTCTTTCATCACCAATGGCTCCCGATCATAAGGTACAGGTTGAAACAGCTGTTGGTCCACTTGATCTTTATCATATAAAAACTCTGTATATTCCTTCCACCTTTTCTTGATCTTCTCAGCATCATTCAACATAGAACCTTGAGCATCTTGTAACATTCCAATTCGAGGCTGGAACTTTTTCTTTAACTCTCGTAGCTTTAGGAAAGCCGATCTTGTTCTTCCTCTAATAGTTTCTGCTTCTATTTCCTTGCATGCGTCGTTGTAGTACTTTTCCTTGTCCTGTCTTGCTGCATGTTGGAAATCTCTGTTGAGTTCCGCTATTGTCTTTCTTTCCCCTCTGGCTTTAGCTTCTCTGCGTTTCTGGGCAATTTTCAGAGTTTCTTCCATCATCCATTTTGGCCGTTTTTGCTTTTTCACCTTTTATAGAGACTTCTCGCTTTCTTCCAACATAACCTTCTTGATGTCATTCCATAACTCTTCTGGAGCTCTGTCATTTGTATCTAAAGCAGCAAATCAATTTTGCAGGCAGTCTTTAAATTCCAATGGTATATTCTCAAGGTCATATTTTGCTGCATTCATGAGTGGTTTGCTCTTTTTCATCTTTAGCATGAGTTTGCATACTAGTAGTTGATGATCTGTACCACAGTCAGCTCCAGGTTTTGTCTTTGTTAATGTTATAGAACTTTTCCATCATTGACTTCCACAGATGTAGTCAATTTGATTTTTATACAATCCATTGGGTGAAGTCCATGTGTACAGCCGGCGCTTGTGTTGATGGAAGAAGGTGTTTGAGATTAATAGATCGTTGGTCTTGCAGAATTCTATCAGTCTTTCTCCAGCTTCATTTCTGTTGCCAAGTCCATATTTTCCAAATACTTTGCCTTCTTCTTTGTTGCCAACTTTTGCATTCCAGTCACCCATGACTATCAGGATATCCTGTTTGCATGTTCTGTCAATTTCAGCTTGTACTTGTTCATAGAACTCTTCAATTTCATTCTCTTCTGCAGTTGTTGTTGGGGCATATACTTGAATTATAGTTGTATTGATAGGCATTCCTCGTAGACAAATAGAGATTAAGCATTCGCTGACTGCATTGTATTTCATTACAGTTCTTGCAAGTTTCTTCTTTATTTCTTCTTTGTCTTTCATTTCCAGCATAGTAGACCATGTGATCATCTGATGCAAAGTGCCCGATGCCAGTCCATTTCAGTTCGCTGACACCCAACAGATCAAGTTGTACACGTTCCATTTCTTTATTGACCACCTCCAACTTCCTTTGGTTCATGCTTCGTACATTCCATGTTCCAATGCGTAAGACATCTTTACAGCTTCTGACTCTCATTTCATGCGCAGCTACATCAGCAGTCAGACGTCCTGAGGGCTTTGATCCAACCACATCATAAATGCTGGCTTTACTCTGAGAAGTCTTCAGCTCTTCCCCAGTAGCTAGTTGAGTGCCTTCCGACCTGGGGGTCTCATCTTCCAGCACTATAGCACAATTTGTTTTGTTGTAACTATCCATCTTTGTACCTTTGTTCTTCTTTGTACCTTTTCTAATTCCACTATATCCTTTTTAAGATACAGTGACCAGAATTGCACACGACATTCAAAATGTGGTCGCGCCATGGAACAATACAGAGGCATTATAGCATCCTTTATTTTATTCTCTATTCTTTTCCTTATGATTCCTAGAATCCTATTTGCCTTCTTGGCTGCAGCTGCACACTGTGTGGAGGGTTTCAATGTGTTATCCACAATGATGCCTAAATATTTTTCCTGGGTGGTGGTTCCCAATGTGGAACCTTGCATCGTGTAACCACAGTTTAGGTTGTTCTTTCTTAGGTGCATAACTTTGCACTTCCCCCATTAAATTTTATCTGCCATTTGAACGTCCAGTCTTCCAATTTATCAAGGTCCTCTTGCAATTTTTCATAATCCTCTTGGGTTTTAACAACTTTCAATAATTTTGTGTCATCTGCAAATTCGATCACCTCATCATTAGTCCCATTTCCAGGTCATTTACGAATATGTTAAAAAGCAGCAGACCCAGCACAGATCCCTGGGATATTCCACTATTCACTTTTCTCCATTGGGAAAATCAGCCATTTAGCCCTACCCTCTGCTTTCTATCTTTTAACTTGTTCCGGATCCTCAATAGTACATTGCCTCCTATCCTATGACTTTTTAATTTCGCCAAGAGTCTCTCATGAGGGACCTTATCAAAGGCTTTCTGAAAATCCAGATACACTATTTCAACTGGCTCACCTTTGTTTACCTGTTTATTCACACCTTCAAAAAAATATAACAGATTAGTAAAACAAGACCTTCCTTGTCTAAAGCCATGTTCACTTTCTCCCATTAAACCATGACTATCTACATGCTCAGTAATTTTTTTCTTTATAATGGTTTCTATAATTTTGCCTGGTACTGACATCAGACTCACTGGTCTGTAGTTTCCCAGATCATTCCTGGAACCCTTTTTAAAAATTGGCGTTACAATTACATTACTATCATTACAGAAGATTCTGTAGATTAGTAATCTGTGAACTATCATTACAGAAGATTGTAATGATAGTTCACAGATTACTAATAGTAGGTCTGCAATCTCATATTTCAGTTCTTTCAACATCCTCGGATGTATACCATCCAGTCCAGGTGATTTGATACTCTTTAGTTTATCAAATAGTTGTAATACATCTTCCCAGTTTATCGATTTTTCTTTCAATTCTTCCGATGCATTACCTATAAATACTATTTCAGTCGTGGGTAACTTCTTTACAACTTCTTCAGTAAAGACCGAAGCAAAGAATTCATTCAGTCTCTCCACTATAGCCTTGTCCCCTCTTAGGATTTTATTCTGTGTTAGGAATAGCAGGGATGGACGGCTTGATGGGACATCCAACCCCACTATTGGTGCCGGCTCCTGCCCCCAACTATCGTTGCCGCTGGTTGTACAAGGAAGTTAGACAGGGGCAGGCAATGGGCAGCTCAGGTGTGGAGTCTGGCCAGGGACTGGGTGGTCGCTAGCCCTGGACATACAGGTCCGATTCTAATGTTGGCCCTGTACGTCCAGGACCAGCGACATGTGCGGGGAAGTTATTCCACCTTCGAGAATAACTTCCCTGGACGTGTCCTAATTTTAATGCCAGAGCATAGATGGAACAGGGGGAGCCAGGGGACATTCGCTGCAGCCTGACCCTGACCTTAGGAGGCCAAATCGGAGTCAGACTGTGGTGAATAAACCCCTTTTTCAAGTGGCTAGCATCAAGGCTCTTCAATAGAGCTGTGGTACCATAGCAACATGATGCCATTGCACTGCGGCTCCATTGAGGAGCCCTGACTTAGTTAGCCGGGATCAGTCCTGTACATGCAGGCCGGACTGAATTGCAGTCCCAGCCTGCACATGCAGGACTGTTCTCAATTCTGATCCTGCGGGGCTAGACGTGCCCCACGGGATCAGAATAGCGATCCCTCTGTGCGTCCGGTTCATTCCGGATGCACAGAGTGGATCTACATGCAGGATGGAACTGGGCTCTTGGTGTCCTTTTTACCCCTAATGGCCCAACTGACTCTCACAGTTTTTTTGCATCATTGGTCCCACAAAATGTGCATTATGGGGTATGCATTAGTACTGTTTGCACTGTTATTTTTTATTAGTTTTTTTTTATTTATTACACTTTTTTATACTGCCCTTTCCAGAAATCAAGAGCGGTTTACAAAGAACCAACATGTTGCAAATAACAGTATTCAGGGTATAACAGCATAGAGCTATTTACAGTACATTTTAACTATGTGTATACTTTACATGGACAGATTGCCAACTTTGATTATGGGAGCTAGGACTGTTGAGCACTGGAGATTTGAAGATATGAATTAGTTGTATGTGAGGGACTGTGTGTTGGGGGTTGGGATAGGTGGGTGTTCAAATTGTTTGTGGTATTGCCATAGTGTTGAATAAAAAGAAAGGTTTTGAGTTCTTTTCTGAATGCTTGTAAGTCTTTAATTGAATGGATTGCGTCAGAGAGGAAGTTCCATAGAGTGGGGGCTGTACATGTAAAAGCTCTATGGCTTGTAAACTGTTTGCTCTTACGGATAGAGGGAGGGATTGTGAGGGTGTGCTGGGGGTTGCTCCTTCTGGTTCATTTGTCTGAGGAGGTATGTAAAAGGGTTGTGAGGAAAGAGGGGGTCATGTTGTTGATCAACTTGAAAATGGTTATGAGGGTTTTATGTTTTATTTGGCTCGCAATTGGGAGCCAGTGGAGTTCAAGAAGTATGGCTGTGATATGGTCTGTAATTCTGGCCTTGGAGATATTTCTGGCTGTGACATTCTGTGCCCTCTGGAGGGCACTCAGGTTCTTTTTGCTGATGCCCTGTGAAAGGCTGTTACAGTAGTCAAAATAGAAATATAGAAACATGATGGCAGAAAAAGACCACGTGGCCTAACTAGTCTGATAATGACTTGAACAACAGATCTGAAGTCAAGTGGGTCAAGGCGGGGTCTCAGATGCTGAATGATCTTTAGTTTTAAAAAAATGTTTTGAGTTGTTTGCTTTATGTGGGCGAGCATGTTCAGGGATTTGTCAAATATAATACCTAGATATTTTACTTCTTGTTTCACTGGGAGCATCATGTTGTGAATGGTAAGGAATTGGGGAGGGGTGAAGTTTTGGTTTCTAGATATGAATAGGACTTCAGTTTTATTGAAGTTAATGCTAAGGTTGTTGAAGTTTAGTCAGGATTCTGTTTCTTTGATACAGTCAGTGAGATTGTGGTAGGTGGGATTCGTTATGTTTATAGGGAGAGAAGCATGATGTCGTCCGCGTAAATGAAATACCCTATGTTGAATTTTCTGAATATGTTGGTGACAGGTTGGAGGTATAGGTTAAATAATAGGGCAGAAAGGGCAGAGTCTTGGGGAATATCTTTTTCCTGGGGAAATGCAGCAGAAGTATCTTTGCCTATTTGTACTTGCAGCATCTGGTCTGAGATATATGATCTGAACCATTGGAGGATTGTTAAGAACATAAGAACATAAGATATGCCATACTGGGTCAGACCAAGGTCCATCAAGCCCAGTATTCTGTTTCCAACAGTGACCAATCTAGGTCATATGTACCTAGCAGTTTCCCCAAGAGACACAAGTTCCACAATGCTTGTACTGGGTCAAGCATTGATATCTTCGGTCACTTCTTAATAATGGTTTATGGACCTTTCCTCCAGGAACTTGTCCAAACCTTTTTTAAACCTAGCTACACTAACAGCCTTTACTACATCCTCCGGTAACAAATTCCAGAGTTTGATTACACGTTGAGTGAAAAAATATTTTCTTTTATTAGTCTTAAATAGTTTACCCTGTAGCTTCATTGCATGTCCCCTAGTCTTTCTATATTCTGATAAGGTAAATAATCGATCTACTTTTACCCGTTCCACTCCGTTCATTAATTTATAGACTTCTATCATATCTCCCCTCAGCCGTCTATTTTCCAGGTTAAAGAGCCCTAACCTTTTTAGCCTTTCTTCATAGGAGTATCCTTCCATCCCCTTTACCATTTTGGTGGCTCTTCTCTGTACCTTTTCTAAAATCACTATATCCTTTTTAAGATACGGCGACCAGAATTGCACACAGTATTCAAGGTGCGGTCTCACCATGGAACAATATAGAGGCATTATAATATCTTTTGTTTTATTTTCCATTCCTTTCCTTATCATACCTAGCATTCTATTTGCTCTCTTGGCCGCCGCTGCACACTGGGCCGAGGGTTTTAACATGGTATCCACAATGACGCCTAAATCTTTTTCCTGGGTGGTGGTTCCTAATGTGGAACCTTGCATCGTGTAACCATAGTTTGGGTTGTTTTTCCCTAGATGCATAACCTTGCACTTGTCCACATTAAATTTCATCTGCCATTTTGATGCCCAGTCTTCCAATTTATCAAGATCCTCTTGCAATTTTTCACAATCCTCTTGGGTTTTAACAACTTTAAATAGTTTTGTGTCATCTGCAAATTTGATAACCTCACTTGTTATTCCACTTTCCAGGTCATTTATGAATATGTCAAAAAGCAGCGGACCCAGCACAGATCTCTGGGGTACACCACTATTCACCTTTCTCCATTGGGAAAATTGGCCATTTAGCCCTACCCTCTGCTTTCTATCTTTTAACCAGTTCCTGATCCACAATAGTACACTGCCTCCTATCCCATGACTCTTTAGTTTTGCCAAAAGTCTCTGATGAGGGACCTTGTCAAAGGCTTTCTGAAAGTCCAGATACACAATATCAACCGACTCACCTTTGTCCACCTGTTTATTCACTCCTTCAAAAAAACATAACAGATTAGTAAGACAAGATCTTCCTTGTCTAAAGCCATGTTGGCTGTCTCCCATTAGGTTCTGACTATCTACATGCTGAGTAATTTTATTCTTTATCATGGCTTCTACCATTTTTCCCGGTACTGACGTCAGGCTCACCGGTCTGTAGTTTCCCGGATCACCCCTGGAACCCTTTTTAAAAATTGGTGTTACATTGGCGATCGTCCAATCTTCAGGTATTAGAGATGATTTTAATGATAGTTCACAGATTACTAATAGCAGGTCTGCAATCTCATATTTCAGTTCTTTCAACACCCTTGGATGTATACCATCCGGCCCAGGTGATTTGCTACTCTTCAGTTTATCTAATAGTTGTAAGACATCTTCCCTGTGTATCGATATTTCCTTCAATTCTTCCGCACCTTTAAATACCACTTCAGTCATGGGTAACATCCCTACATCTTCCTCAGTAAAGACCAAAGCAAAGAATTCATTCAGTCTCTCCGCTATCGCCTTGTCGCCTCTTAGTGCTCCTTTAACCCCTTTATCATCTAATGGACCAACTGACTCTCTCACAGGTTTTTTATTTATTTATTTTATTATTTATTTATTACAATTTTTTATATACCGCGCTATTTACAATGAGCGCGGTTTACAGAGAACCAAAGACCAGAACAACAGGCTGCTCGGTTTTACATAAAACAGGAAGATAAACTTGGATAATATTGGGGTAAAACTATATAAGAGATGTTAAGAGATGTTAAATAAATATACATAGAATGTTGATCTGTTAATTTGATCACATGAGAGAGGTATTTACGTGAAATTGACAACGGTGCTTGGGAAAGGAGGCAATGTGGTTAAGTTTGTAGTGAATATTTTGCACTTTATGTAGGGTAGTATTTGATGAATAGGTTATGCTTGAGGGCCTTTCTGAATTGGACTATGTTAGTTATGGCACGAATTTCGGGTGGTAGGGAGTTCCAGTGTTTTGGGGCGCAGAACATGAAGGCTCTGTTCGCTGTTGATCGGCTACAAGTTGTTATGGCCTTCGGCATTATTAGGGTGTTTATCGCTATTTGTCTTCTGGATCTAGTTGGTGGTAATGTTTGTGTGAGATCAATTAGTGAGTTTGCAGATAAACCATGGATGGCCTTGTATGTGAGGATTAGGGTTTTGAATTCGAGCCTGCCTTGTATCGGGAGCCAGTGAAGCTGTTTGAGGATTGGTGTCACATGATCGCTCCTGGACGCTCCTTGTAGAATCCTTGCAGCAGTATTCATGGCAAGTTGAAGAGAACTTAGGGTGGATTGTGGGAGACCTTGTAGAATTGAGTTGGCGAAATCGAAATGCGGTAAGATGAGTGCTTGGAAGATGGTTCTAAAATCGTCTGGGTCCAGTAATGAGCGTAGATGCCTGAGTGTGCGTATTTTGAAGTACACAGCTTTTGTAATATTGTTTACATGTGTTTTCAAATTGAGACGGTGGTCCAGCGTGACTCCAAGGTATCTTATTGTTTCTTATTGTTTTTGCTACGAATGTACTTGAAAAGGTCTTTATTTCGCGTTTTTGCTTCCGCAGCAAGCTTCTTCTCAAATTCTCTCTTTGCCTGCCTTATCAATGCCTTGCATTTGACTTGCCAGTGCTTGTGCTGTTTCCAGGTTTTGTCGTTTGGCTCTTTTTTCCATTTCCTGAAAGATGCTTTTTTGGCAACAACAGCCTCTCTGACCTCACCTTTATCTTTTATCTTTATCTTTATCTTTATTGCACATTTTATATACCGCCCATTGTCGAAACATGAGGGCGGTTTACAATAAAATAAATGTAAATGCTGGCATTAAAAGAAAGGAACTCCATTAAAATAAAGAGAAAGAAGGACCAAAGGGGCCACCGGACAAAACAGTAAAATCAAACAATAACCCAACAGTAAATTCAATAAATAACAGTAAATTCAAACAATAACCAGACAAATCCAATGTCAAAAGACCAATAAGGACAACAAAGTCAAACAATAATCAAACTGGGTGGTAAGACAATAAACATACAGACAGACAGAGAACTATACAGGACACTCAAGGGGGGAGGTCAAACGCCTGTTGAAATAAGTGGGTCTTCAATAATGTCTTGAAGTTCTGGTAAGAGGGTTCTAGCCGGAGGGAGGGAGGAAGTGAGTTCCATAGGGAAGGTCCTAGGAAAAAGAAAGCAGCGTGACGTGTTTGTTCCAGATGAGCTTGTGTAGGGGACGGAAGGGATAAACGATTGGCATGTAAGGTGCGAAGCTGTCGGTAGGGAGTATGGAGAGAAATCAAGTCAGCTAAGTATAGGGGATTGGAGGAATGAATGACTCTGTGGGTTAGTATAAGGAACTTATATCGAAATCGGAAGCGCAGAGGAAGCCAATGGAGGCGATACAGAAGAGGGGTGATATGATCAGATCTACGGGCAGAGGTAACCAGTCGGGCAGCTGTGTTTTGCAAAAGCTGCAGGCGTTGGAGCTGGTAAGCCGGAAGATTTGCATAGACTACATTGCAGTAGTCTAGTCTTGATATGACCAGCGCAAGTACGAGAGTGATAAAAGAGTCAGAGGGCAAAACAGAACGAACAGAGCGGAGCTGACGCAATATAAAGAAAGAGCGACGGGAAAGATTGGAAATGTGCTCATGGAAAGACATGGAGGAGTCCAGGGTAACTCCTAAGTACCGGAAAGAGGAGGTAAGTGGAATGTGGACAGAATTAATCTGGGGTGCAATGTCTGGACAAGATGTACCTAGCGAGACCCACATGGCTGTGGATTTGGAGGGGTTAAGGTGGAGAAAATTGGAGGAAAGCCAGTCTGCAATATGAGTGAGACAGGTATTAAGTGGGGAAATGTCAATATACCCTGTATATAGCTCAAACAAATCAAGCACCCAACACATCCCTCACACAACTAAGTTTTATCCTCACTGCATGTACAACACACACACTTTACCTGATTGCTTGCTGTGATACCACCTTGATTATTAAGATAAGGCGGTTTAGAAATACTGTTAAATAAATAAATACTGAGCGGAGAGGTGTGAAAGAGGAAAATGATATCATCTGCGTAGATATAAGTGGAGACCGGAAATTGTTGAGCTAAAAGGGGGAGAGGGGCGAGAAAGATGTTAAAAAGCAGAGGAGATAGGACTGAACCCTGGGGAACCCCACAGGGCAAAGAAGTAGATGGAGAAGACTGTTGATTGGAACGGACGACAAAAGAACGAGTAGTAAGAAAGGAGCGGAACCAACTTAATACAGTACCCCTTAAACCAATGTCAGATAGGCGTGAGAGAAGGATGTGATGGTCGATTAGATCAAAGGCGGCCGATAAATCTAATGAAACCAAGAGTGAGATATTTCCGCGATCGTGTGCGACATGAAGCTCATTGAGTAAAGCCAGGAGAACAGTCTCCGTACTGTGTCCCGCACGGAAACCTGCCTGACGAGGATGAAGGGAATTTGTGGCCTCAGCATGGGATGATAGTTGGAGGAAAACAAAACGTTCCAGCACCTTTGCTAAGAATGGTAGGTTGGACACTGGACGCCAATGGGAAAGCACTGAGGGATCGAGAGAGGGTTGTTTCAGGAGGGGATGAACTATGGCCAACTTCCACAGAGAAGGAAAATGGCCAGAAGATAAACTAGAATTAAATATAGCTGTGATAAATGGTATCAATTGCAGGGACGGCTCTATCAGCCAGGCTGAGGGGAGAGGGTCCAATGAGCAAGTGGTCTTCCGAGCCTTGGAGAGAGCTAGGAGCACTTCTGCAGTGGTAAGGGGGTGGAAAGAGGACCATGTATGTGACAAAGCTTTGTTCGGAACAACTAAGTCAGTAGTGGCCTCATCAAGGCAAGAAAGACTATCAGGAAACTGAGGGAGGGGATGAGGTGGGGATAAGGGCGGGGGGGGAGGAGTACTGAAGGAGGAACGAAGATTCTGTACCTTTTCTGAGAAAAAAGTAGCTAATGAAGAGGGGGCAGGAATAGCAACCTGGAGAGTGGAGGGTGACGCAATAGAAGAAAGTTGCCGCAAGATTAGATGGAGTTGTCTGGATGAGTGAGTAGCATTAGATATTTGATCAGTGTAGAACGAGCGCTTAGTAGCCTGGATTGCAGCGCGATAGTCCAAAGACAGGGATTTAAAACGTGCTAGGGTTTCGGGCAAAGGATGCTTTTGCCAACAGCGTTCGGCTTGGCGAAGCTGTGAACGTTGTAACCGCAAGCCTGGGTGGAACCAAGGAGAGTAAGGTGCAGAGGGAGACCTGCTGGAAGGGCGCAGGGGTGCTAAGGTATCCAAGGAGCGGGACAGAATGGAATTCCAAAGCTGAACTTGCGAATCAACAGGCAATAGTGAGAAATCAGCTGGAAACAAGGAACAAGCAGGAGGAAAAGCAGCTAAGGTGAGAGGAGTGATACGGCGTCGCAACTGTGACGGCGGCGGCACAGCTAGAGTCCTATCGATATCAGAAACTACCAAAGAAAGGCAGAGAGAAACACAAAAATGATCTGACCATGGTATGCTAGAAGCAACAGGCGAAGATAACATAGCGCAAGAGCCAGAGGAGGTGAGAATGAGATCCAGGGTATGACCTAAACAGTGGGTGGGACCAGAGACATGTTGACATAGCGACAAGTCCTGTAAAAGATTCAGAAAGATGCGATCCTTGGACCGAGAAGGTGCATCTACGTGAATATTAAAGTCCCCTAAAACCATAGTGTTAGGATAATGGAGGAAGGTCTCTGAGAGAGTTAATAAGAATGCATCCCAAAGATCGGTGGAAAGGGAGGGGGGTAGGTAGAGTAAAAGGAAATAAAAAGGAGGGGAGGAACGAAAACGAAGGAAAAGAGATTCAGAGAGATGAACAGCAGGGGTAGTTACTTCCTCAATGGGAAGGGCGGACCGGTAGAGCAGGGCCACACCCCCACCGCGCCTACCCAGCCGGGGTGTTGAGAAAGCCGAGTAGCCAGAAGGAAGAGCACTGGCTAAAAGTGGGCTGTCGCCCTCTCTAAGCCAGGTCTCGGTAAGGAAACAGAGATCAAAGGAGTGCTTTTGTACAAGATCCTGGACCAAGTGAGATTTTGAGTGAAGGGACCGGCAGTTAAGTAAGGCTAGGCTCAAGGTTAAACCAGTAGTGACCGCGAGAGCGGAAGCAGAGACTGCACGGCGTGAAAGAAGCCGGGGAGTACGTTTACATAGTATCAGGTTAGATAGGCAGCGACCGGTCATGGATGTAGTAGACCTGGGGGCAGGGTTGAGGCGTCGGCCCCAAAACACAGGAATAGAAGACATGAGACTTAGAAGGAGAATACAAGTAAAAAAGAACTGGAAGAACTGAAGCCCGTGCCCACGCTTACCTGATAAAAGTAAAGGAACAAGCCTAAACCGACAGGAGCCTGATAATGGTGCCAGACGCGTAGATAAACCTGTAACAAAGAAGAGAGGTGTGCGGAAAAGAGAAGCCAATAGGGCCGCCCAGGACTCGCCCCAAGGAGCTCGACCAAGGAGCAGGACCTGCTCCTTGGTCGCGCTCCTTCGGCGCGCGCCCATGGCGCGCGCCACCGCGGCGCGGGCCGCCGTCGGGTAGTTCGTTAAGTAAGCACTGGCTACCTGGAGGGGTCGCGATCGCGCAACCGCGGTCGCGTCACTTCCGGGAGGCGGGACAATTCCACAGGCTCTGATAACAGCACAATGGGAGAGATACAGCAGGACCCTATGAACAAAACAAAACACAGCAACGTGGCAGTTTTTTGGTCTTCCTTCCACTTTTCTTAAAGCGTGGAATACAGCTGGTCTGGGCTTCCAAGATAGTATTTTTCAACAACACCCAAGCTTGATGCACGTCTTTAACCTTCGCAACTGCTCCTTTTAGTTTTTTTCTTAACTGTTTTCCTCATTTTATCATAGTCTCCCTTTCGAAAGTTAAAAGGTAGTACTGTGGATTTCCTTACTATCCCTCCTCCACTAATTAAATCAAAGGCGATCATGCTATGATCACTATTGCCAAGTGGCCCCAACACCCTTATCTCTTGCACTAGATCTGGTGTTCCACTAAGGACTAGGTCTAATATGGCTTCCCCTCTGGTCAGTTCATGAACCAGCTGCTCCAAGAAGCAGTCATTTGTTTCATCTAGGAACTTTATCTCCCTAGTATGTCCTGACGTGACACTGACCCAGTCGATACCGGGGTAATTGAAATCACCCATTATTATTACTGCGCTGTAACCTTTGTTAGCTTCCTTGATTTCTTTGAGCATTTCATCATCCATTTGGTCATTCTGGCCAGGTTCTTGATAGTACACCCCCACTGCCATTGCCTTCCCACTTTTATATGGAATTTCAATCCATATAGATTCTACAGCAGATTTTGTTTCCTGCAAAACTTTAATCCTTTCTGAGTCAATGCCCTCTCTAACATAGAGCGCAACCCCTCCACCAATTTGATCAGCTCTATCATTACGATATAGTTTCTACCCAGGTATCACAGTGTCCCACTGGTTGTCCTCCTTCCACCATGTCTCTGATATTCCAATCATATCTAACCTTTCATTTAGTGCTATATATTCTAACTCTCCCATCTTATTCTTTAGACTTCTAGCATTTGCATACAAGCATTTTAGAGAATGTATTTTATTCATGTTAATTTGGCTATTGTTAGACATGGGTAAATTGGGATCTTTAAGCTCTGTCTGCTCCATACTTGAGGGCATTTGGGCTACTTTACTCTTTTGTGGAACCTCTCTGCTTTTGGTAGTATCCTTCAAGGATACATTCTTCCGAACCATCCGCTCTTGGGCGACTGTCGGCTTTCCCCTAATATCTAGTTTAAAAGCTGCTCTATCTCCTTTTTAAAGGTTCCTCCTATACCAATTTGGGTAAGTCTTGAAAGTAGGATATTATAGCTGATATTTTCAAAAGCAGAAGCAATGTCTATAAAAACAAGTATGAACGCCCGTTTAGCGTCATCCATGCCATGGATGAGGGTGGCGAATAGAGCTATTAATAATGTTTCAACCCCGTGGAAAGGATGGACTCCGTACTGGTGCATGTCGAGGGGGGCATTTAGGTCAATGAAGTCTTGTAGTTGAAGTTGCATGACCTTCTCAATAACTTTGGATACAAATGGAATGCTGGTTATGGGCCTATATGAACTTGGGTCATCACTGTTGAGGGTATTATTCTTGAGGATAGGCCTAATGGTGGAGGATTTGAGGTCATCGGGCATTATTCCTTATAGTAGGTATGAGGGGCTTGTTCTGTTTTGGTTGCCTTAATCCAGGTAACTAGGTAGGGGTCTGAGGGAAGGTAGTATTGTTGATCTTGGTAAGAATAGTCAGTAAATGTTGCTGGTTGATTAGGTGGTAGGTATTCCAGGAATTTAGATTATGTATTGAGTGCCCTTATTCTGAGGGTCCCTTATTATTGATGGGGATATATTTTGACATTTAGCTGTAAGAACATAAGAAATGCCATACTGGGTCAGACCCAGGTCCATCAAGCCCCAGTATCCTGTTTCCAACAGTGGCAAATCCAGGTCACAAGTACCTAGCAGCTTCCCAAAAAGGCACACAGGTTCCATAATGCTTGTACTGGAGCAAGCAGAGGATAACCCGGGTCCTCTTTAATCACACTGGCACCTGGTAGCACTGCAGTCATCCATATGATCCAGGTACTGGCCAGGCTTTCATGTCCCCCCTGAATTGCAGATGAGCACACTAGATCCCCCAGTGCACCCCTTAATCATGCACAATTTCACTTTCTGTCACAAAAACATGGTTCTGCCAAAAAGATGCCCTGAACCTATACATAACAGCTAAGACATAATATAATCCCATGGGGCACCAGGACTACAGATATGATCTCCATTTCTCACCCACAAAGGAATCCTTTCCCTGCTCATGCCCATACTATCCCTGCTTCAGCAATCCCATTTTTCTGAACATGGGAATTGTTAAGACTGCATAGATTGGCTCCTTTAGCACAAATAGCACATAGATGCACAACCTGAATAAACACTATTGCTCTTCTTAATGTTTTCTGTAAGGGTGTTTAGAAATGTTTCTTTACCTTACAACATTCCCTCAACTGTGCTCCCTGTACCTTAAGACTGCATCCTGTATTTTTCCAGACAGCAGTCACACCAGTTCAAAACATACTTGTCAGAACCATTTTTCTATATGGGACGCATTGCAGAGAACAGCAGAATTTTTTCTAAGTCCTAGCCCAGAGGTACTCAAATCCAGTGCTGGAGGGCCGCAAACCAGTCAGGTTTTCGGGATATCCCTAATGAATATGCATGAGACATATTTGCATGCACTGCCTCCATTGTATTTGAATGTATCTCATGCATATTTATTAGGGATATCCCGAAAACCTGACTGGTTTGTGGCCCTCCAGGACTGGATTTGAGTACCCCTTTCATAGCTTTATACCACATTTCAGCAGGAATAACGTGGACATTTCCGGGAAACAATACGTGTACATGGGCCTTTCCTGACTATGCTTTCTACGTCTTCGGTGCTGGCCACGCCCCTATTCTGCCCTCTCCCATCCATGTTCTGAGATCCCTGTGCTCGCATTGTGCACGTGCATGTCAGCAGTGTTTCAGAATATGGTCGGGGACATTTTCAGCACATAAAATGGAGTGGAGTGGAGGAGTAGCCTAGTGGTTGGGGCAAGGTATTTCAGGCCGGAAGGACGGGGGTTCAAATTCCACTAGAGGACAGCAACCTTGGGCCGGAAGGACTGGGGTTTCTAGTCCCACAGGTGCTCCTTGTGGTCTTGGGCAAGCCACTTAACCCTCCATAGCCCATGTTCCCTGTAAAATAGTTATCTCCAAGTTATAATGCCCTGTTCAATGTAATTTCAGTTTGTTCAATGTAAACCGCACTGATGCAGAATAGCACAGTATATAAGAGAATGTAAATAAATAAATAAACATCCTTGCTGCACATACAAACCCTTTATTCATGCTCTGGAATGAGCCCCATAGTAAATACATGAAATTAGATAATATCATAAAAGAACTGATAAAATAAAGGAAGAACAATCTTCTATTGAAGCCCACATCAGGGAGAGTATAGAATCATAATTCAAAGACCAGAGTAAATTAACAAAAATACTGGGATCACCAGATCATGCATTCAACAAAGAAACAAGATAATCAAAAGAAACAAAACCAGGCAAGGTTCTTATGGCCCCTCACTTATCATATAAAACATTCTGCAGATGACAGAATTTTAAAACTTAATTTTTGCTGCTTCTGAGATAGATATAGTGCTGCCTGTATGTCTGTCAGCTCCTTATCTCTGCTCTCTGCCTTGCTCTGTGCAGTCTGTCTTAGTCCTGGAGAGAGAGTCTGAGAGACTTAACACTCCCTTCTGTCTGCCTCTGAGATAGATACAGTACTGCCTGTGTATCTCTTATCTTGATCTTTGGATGATTTCTCTATGTATTATTCTACCCTTTTTGCACTTCAGTAAATTAAATTTGTAAAGCAACAATTTGCAATCACCTTTCTCTGAATGGAGGAGTAAAAATGGTGTTCTGCTTGTGCTTTGTTTCTGTTTCAAACTTAGCCGCTGACATCATCAGCCATAGGCTTCCTGGCTATCCTCAAACTTCTTACACAACAACCTCTCTAAAACCTCAGCCATCTGGTTCACCTCCGGAAACCCTGTTCCCCCTCTTGTCCCTCTTCTCTCTGCCACTTCCATTCCGGTTAGCTCCTCCCTACGTTATCTAGAGGTCACCCTTGATTCTTCACTGTCCTTCAAAAATCACATTTCCTCAGTAGTTCAGCGATCTTTTCACACCTTGAGACAGCTTCATGCGGATTGTCCTTTCCTTTCTGTCCCCTCCCTGACCACTCTTTTTCTGTCCCTGGTAGTATACCGTCTGGACTATTGTAACATTTCCCTTGCCGGACTCCCCCAATCACAACTACGCAGGCTACAACTCGTCCACAACACAGTCACCCGTATCCTGACCCATGCCTCCCACTTTTACCATATCATGCCCATCCTGATCTGTCTTCACTGGCTCCCAGTTCCCTACAGAATTCAATACAAAGTGCTTATTTTCGTCCACAAATCCATTTAGTCCGGCACCCCTCTCTATCTCTCAGACCTCATTCGCCTCCACACACCTCACCGCTCTCTTCGGTCAATTCACACTAATCACTTGTCCCTCCCCTCCCCATCCCAGGCTCACCTTGAGTCTACCCACACTTCAGCCTTCTTTTTCCTGGGTCTCCGGCTCTGGAACTCGCTCCCCACCGCCCTCCGCCTAGAACCCTCCTACAATACCTTTAAGGCAAGACACAAAACCCACCTCTTCTGCACCACTTTCAACCTCCCTCCTTGCCCCTGTCCCCACCCTCAAGCTGATGTCCAGTACCTCCCTCCTTTCTCCTGAGCAGTGCACCCGCCTCTTCGGCACCTTTTCTCTTTATCTATCTTCTCTTTCTATTATTTTATGACGTTCCTATTTCTTTTTCCCAGCAGCATAAATCTTTTATTTTGTAAACCGCTCTGATGCTCTCCTGTATGAGCTTTATATTAAGATTACAATAAAGATAAAGATAAAGATTTGGGAGAAGGTAGACAGGGATAGGTTTGTTTCATGCTTGTCAAAATGTTTCATCAAATACACAATGTAACACACAGCTTTAAAAGGCCATACTCTAATGAGCTCTCCTTAAACAGATAAGCAATGCCTATTTAAATGGTAGTGAACAATGACAGTTTGTAAATTTATATTTGATTTATTGTACACTAATTCTTAATACTCAATATATAAATATATAATAAACTTTGCATCATTTATAATGTTATAGAATTACATTCACAATCTAGTGAAGCTTCAATAAAGTACATAAAATACTATAAATACTCACATATAAGATATATAAGAGGGAGGAGTGGCTCAGTGGTTGTGACAGGTTACCTCAGGCCAGAAGGCCAGGGGTTCAATTCCCACATGGGGACAAGCAACCTCAGGCTGGAGGGACTGGGGTCTCTAGTCCCATGGCCACTCCTTGTGGCTTTGGGCAAGCCACTTAACCCTCCATTGCCTCAGGTACACTTAGATTGTGAGCCCTTCAAGGACAAGGGAATAAAAAGTACCTGTCAGTATACATTTAAACCACACTGGTTCTAAAGAGCACAGTATAAAAAAGAAATAAAATCACATCCCTATACATAATCCACAAATACATTCATACATCATCAAACCCAGTCACATAATAACAAAACCTTTCCAAAAAAGTTCAAAATCTTGAATATTTCATCAGCACTATGTTGTGCTGGCTTGTCATCCTCAAAGATGGTAATTCATGTTCTGAAAAAGAACTCTCCCAACGGAGAACATTTTTCTAACATTTCTAGATTACAGCGCCAAGCTATTAGAGAATTGGCACGTAATGATCAGATAGTCATAAGGGGAGCTGATAAAGGTGGTGCGGTGGTGGTGCAATCTTATGAAGCTTATCATGAGGGGGTGTTAGCACAACTAAATGATCCTGTTTACTATAAACCGTTGCAAAGCGATCCTACGCCACATTTGCAAATCATCATAAGGGCAATGGTTAGGGATGCCAAAGAGAAGGGGTGGATCACCTCCAAGGAATCGATGTTTTTATACCAGCGGCATCCTAATATACCGGTATTTTACATGGTTCCTAAGATCCATAAATCGCTCTCGGCTCCACCAGGGCGTCCCATAGTTTCTTGTCGAGGTTCAGTTCTGGAACCATTATCCCAGTTTGTAGACACATTTTTGAAGGTGGAGGCTCAAATTGTACGTTGTTATTTGAGAGATACTTCTCATTTCTTGAATATCTTGACCACTTTAGAGGAACCATTGGATTCTGTTTGGCTGGTCACATTAGACGTGGTGGCTCTTTATTCGAATATTCCTCAAGAGGAGGCTTTATCCCTGCTGCAATCAGCGTTTACTACAGCGCCCACGCGAATTCCCAAATCTTTTTTGTTGGATATGACTAAGAATTATTTTCGCTACCAGAATCAATTCTATCAGCAATGTCAGGGTATAGCCATGGGGGCCACTGTGGCTCCCTCCATTGCCACCTTATATTTAGCAGCGTTGGAGGAACAACAGATTTACAAAGCCACTATGTTTCAACATGTTATCCTATGGGTACGATTTTTGGACGACATTTTTTTCTTGTGGTCTTCTACAGAAGTAGAGTTGACACTCTTTGTAGATTGGTTGAACTCCTTGAAGACTACCATCAAGTTTACTGCACACAAGAATAAATCTCAGATTGAATTTTTGGATGTACTCGTTTGTCAACAAGAAGGCAGGTTAACCACGTCATTGTATCGAAAATCTAGCCAGCGAAACAGTCTTCTTTCATTTCAGAGTCATCATCCATACCCTTTGAGGAAAAATTTGCCTTTTGGTCAATTTTTACATCTCCATCGAATTTGTTCCTCTTTAACTGATTTTAAGGATCAGGCAAGGCTTTTGTGGTGTCGGTTGGCGGAGAGGGGTTATCCAAAATCGGTCATAAAATCAGCTTATTGTAGAGCTCGGTTTTCACACCGGGAATGGTTACTTCATTCTGAGACCCCGGGGACAGATATTAGTTCTAACAATGGGCAATTAGAACCCATTATGGAGGTTTTACCTTTTATAACACATACAAATGAAATTTCAAGAGCTTTGCGAAAGTATTGGGGGTTTTACAAGTACATGAGTGTTTTCGTAGATCTGTGCGATTTGCCTAAACACGGGGCTCTAATCTGCAGGATCGGTTGGTGCAGACATGTCCACCTAGAGATCAATGGCCTCAGCCCTCTGGGAGAAGTGGGCAGGGTCCTCAGGTGGACAGTTCTCATGGTCATTGGGCGTGTAATAATTGCAAATACTGTCAAAATACGTTACAAGGGAGTCAATGGTCCCATCCAGTTACGGCTCAAGTATATGATTTTGAGGGAGTTTCGACCTGTCAGACATCATTTGTAGTTTACATGCTCCAATGTCGTTGTGGTCTTTTATATATCGGTCGCACAATTCGCCCGGTTAAAGTTCGCATGGGAGAGCACGCCTCTAAGATTAAGTCTAAATGTTTGGCTGCGCCTATAGTTGAACATTGTTTGGCGTTTTCTCACACTTTTTTTGATCTGCGATGGCGGGTGATAGATTGGGTCCCGCCACATCCTCGAGGAGGCAATCGTGAGCAGCGCCTACAATGGAGGGAACAATTTTGGATTTATCGTTTAGACACTGTCATACCGTTGGGTTTGAATATAGAGTTAGATTGGTGGAGTCTCTTATAGGGGCGACTGATCTAATATTGTGCCTTTTCTGACTGGGGTAGGGGGTCTATAGATGGGAGGGGGGTTCCCCCGGTTGTATGGATTGTTTTAATATAAAGTTGTGATGGTGGAGCCTCTTGTAGGGGAGGAGAGTTTAGGTTATGTTTTGGTTAGAACGATTCTGGGTGGTCCATATCAGGGGGAGGGATTTTCCTTCTGACGTGTAGATGTTTCTGGCCAATAATGAGTTACGTTTTTCGCCTTATAAGGTTCTTCCGGGGGGGAGGTAGAGTAAGGCAACTTCTTTGAAGGAACACATTCACTTGATACAGGGCCCGGAGTTGGTCCGAAACATGCATGTCATGACGTTTGCTGGTAGATTAACGCGGCGAGACAGTTCAGCCATCAATTGCCTCGGTTCCAGCACAGTTTGAAGTTTTATTGCCTTTAGTAAATGATAAGTGGGATATATTTGAATTTGAAAATTTCCTTCACCCGGTTCAGCTGTGGGTTCACACTATTACATTATTGTGAGGGCTACGGCTCTCTTGAACAAAAGGGTTCTTCCAATACGGGGAGGTGGTTATTACTTCCCGCCTCTCATGTTGGTTGTGCCCGACAAAAATAGGAGGATATACAAAGATATTTACCAAAGTGGCGACTGGTTGAAAGATTCAATGACTATAGATTGTGGAGATTCAAATTGGGTCATTGGACTGCTTGAGGTTTTTTGGATGATTTTAGTGTCTATTTCTAGCCTATTTTATAAAAATACTTATGCACTTATGTGTCTTTATAAAATATTAGCACAAATCATGCACAATCGTGGCTAAAATGCACTGATGTATGTTTACCTCTACTCAGGAGCATAGAGCATGAACATAGGTGCATATTTTATAACTTGCACGCATGCTTTATAATTTTACCCATACTCTCCCCAAACTTCGTACTCTGCACAAGCCTACGTATGTGTCACATAAAAGTATGTGACT
Organism: Ichthyophis bannanicus; assembly: GCA_033557465.1. NCBI lineage: Eukaryota > Metazoa > Chordata > Amphibia > Gymnophiona > Ichthyophiidae > Ichthyophis > Ichthyophis bannanicus. Next base: position 330,689,673 of record CM066032.1, read on the forward strand.
TCTGGTCACCTAACATACTTTTGTGTGTGTAAGCCATGGGGTAATTTTACAAGAGGCCTTAGGTAGAAAAGTTTATAAATTACTCCCTTTAGGCCGTGTAATAGTTTTTGATTTTATGTTATGAGATGCATGTTTTTTAATTATCATGTATGCTATTATCAGCCACATAGAAATGAAATGATGAGCAGGTTATAAGCCAATGAAATGAAGTGAAATCTGAGAGAGAGATGAGGAAGAGATGGGTGAGTAAAGGAGACATCATAGGAGAAAAGAGGTAAAACAAGAAATGAAATTAAAAGGTTGACAAGATGAAACCTGTGAAAAGATTGAGGAGGAACAACTTTAAACAACCAGAAGGGAGAAAAAAAACAAAGTATAACATTTTCCAATAATTTAGAATATTTGCAAACCTGAGGGTACATGAGACATCTCGAACTCTTAAAAGGGGTATAGGAGTCATGAAATAATAAGAACCATTGTTCAAAATCATATTGTTCAAAATGATAAGAAATAACCATTGTTCAAAATCACTGTAAATAGCCCACCTTGTACATAGCTCAAATGAATCAAGCACCCAACACAGCCCTCACACTTCTAAGTTTCACCCTCACTGCATGTATAACACACACACTTTACCTGATTGCTTGCTGTGATACCACCTTGATTATTAAGATAAGGCGGTTTAGAAATACTGTTAAATAAATAAATAAATAAATATTAGCAAACAAAAAAATAAAATAACACAGCTCTGTATCAATTTGGATTGCTGCAAGTTCTATTAAAAGTAATTATTTTCAAGTGGATAAAAAAGCATAATTGACCCCTCACTCTATTTTATAGTGATTTTCAGAATTCTCTCTGACATATGTGTACCGAAAACACTGCTTAGCAATATTTTTAGCTCATCCATTTTATCAAAGCTCTATGTTTGCCTATCTGGGATGCTGTCACATTAGGGATCAGTTATTTCACACTCTGATCACAAATGACATCCCTAAAGGTGGAAATAAAAACCCTCCAGGTTTCATTATACAGCAGGAATTTTGCAGTTACCATAATTAGAATGCATAGAGGAAATATCAAAAGGCAAAGCTTTCTTGTGACATTTCTAGTTTAAACAGGTTATTCTGTCACATTAAAATCTTTAAAGAAAACAACACTAATCAATGCAAAGACCTCAAACCAGCAAGACCTCTCAGTGTAATAAAGATTTGCACCAAGAGAACAGGGCCTGCGATATGACAAGTAGAGGAGAGCTGTAGATGGAAAAATATGGAAGGAAATTCAGGAGTCAAAAACAAATAAATGCAAAGGAGAGAGAACAAAATGATATACATCTGATTATGCAATTTCAGAAAGTTTGAAATTACATTTTATAGAAATATAGCTTTAAACATTCAGTTAGTATAATTTTAATAGTTGTTCCTGTTCTGGAGAAAATTGCAGTCCTTGTAGACTTGAATTATTTTTATTTGTATAAATAAATAAAGAACCAGCAAAAGAGTTGTAGTTCGGCTTTCCAGACTTCGAAAACCTGAGGAAGGGACATGTGAGATCTAAGAAGCGTGCAAACTGCATTTTTTTTGTTGTTTTTATAAATAGTCTCATGATTTACTAAGACAAAATTTCCAGGTATGATAAGTGATATGTTTTTATTGTATTTATTTTTTCATTGAAGGGATTTACATTCAAGGACGCTAAGGGGTATGTTTACTAAACCGTCTTAATGTGCGCCCGGCGATAGTGTGCAGGCTGCCATAAAAGGAGTGGGCGTTTCAGTCTTAAAGCAGCAAAACGGGAGTATAGCGCGATAACGCGCGCTGCTGCGCACATTATCGTGCGAGGCGCAGCTAAGTGCGTTAACGCACGGTAATCCTAAGTAGGTGCCCAGACATGCAAACAGTGAAACAGAGGTGTAGCACAATGGTTAATACACTGACTGATGATACAGGGGTCATGAGTTCGATCCCCCAGTGTGCCTAATACTTAAGGCTGGCTGAGGCATCAGCTTTGACATGTAAGTATTGTCTCCTGTGGCACTTTATGTGTATTTTATTAATTGCTGCTAGCAAACACACCCTCACGTGCCGTAACCTAAGGTGCCGCATAAGGCACCCTATAAGGCACTCCATAGGGCACATTATAAAGTGCACTGTCCGCCACGGCACCCTATAATGTCCCCTATAGGGCACCCTATAAGTCGCTCCATAGGATACCATATAGTGTACCTTATATGGATGGTAACCATAAGATGCCCTATAGGGCGCCCTATAAAGCGCCCTCTGAGGCACCTTATGGGTACAGTACGCTGAGGGTGGTTTTGCTGGCAGCACTAATGTACATTAAAAATAGATAATGCTTTGGACAGCCCTATCAAATAGCCCCACTGTGGGTTTGAACCCATGACCTCTGGCTCCACAGGCAGTGACGTAACGAGTGGGCTACAGCTCTATAGCTGCTAGCAAGACCCTGGCTGGCTGCAGAAGGACTACACGTCACCACACAAACAGTCTGCTGTGATCACCAGGATAGGGTTAGCCCACCCGTACCCATGATGCACTGCACATGCAAATCAGCCGTCTACAGATGAACAAAAGATGGGGTATGCACCCTCACAACACCTAGGCCTGGTAGGGGGAACTGACCATGTGTGTTACTGGCACAGAGTAGCTACACACCGTCACATTGTGCGGGTACTGTGCTCACCCTGAGGGTGCGGTGGGGCGTCCAGCACCAGGTCCACAGCACCTTCCATGGCAGAAATAGGCCATGCTGTAAGTCCCCAGCAGTGCTAGTGTGTGAGATAGGTAGTTCCTGCAGACACACTTTGGATACATCTGTATTTCTCAGTCAGGTTTGATCCTTATGGACCCATAGGCAGATTATGTACCACCACCCAACCCACCCTCTGGGGCTGTGGGTGGGAAACAGGGTCTCCCACTGACAGATCCACATTTTATGTCCCTGCAATGGCAGCAGTAGAAGGGACCACCAACCGCAGTCCTGCTGGGGAACAGACACCCTACAGGGCAGTCAAGGCAGCTCTGTACACATCTATAAAGCAATAGAAGACAGACATTAGGCCCAGAAATACTCAGCTGCACCCCACCACAATCTGATATTCTCCTGCAGCTACTGCATCCTGCAAGGTGTTCCAGCAAGACACATACTAGCTGCAGACGGTCTGATAGCTAGTCCATAGGGCATGGCCCTGGAGAAGATGCATGCACCCAGAACTGGGATGTCAGCATACACACCAAGCAGATAAGTCAATGATTGGGCCCCAAAAGGGAACCCATAAATATCACATAAGAGAAATGCTATATAGCACTATGGGGGAGCCTAGCCATGCCATGGTCACAGCTCAGTCAGGGTGAGAGTGATCTCCCAGCAGAACATGCTGGCGCCACCCTGTCTGTGTAGGTGGTGGCCGGGCACTACAATATCCCAGCCAGTGCCCTATGCCCTGTGCAGATGCATCCTGGCCAGGCCACCCTGTCCGGGCTATACCCATGGTACCTTGCTCCTCATTATGCACATTGGCAGGCCAATACTGGCAACAGTGCTGGCAGTGTGGGCTGTGGAGGGTGTTTGCAGCCACCACACACTGGATAGACAGACACACACTCCCACACCTATGCCAGCATTGTGCTACTATAGAGGTGTTTAGCAGCCCTGGCCACCACACCAGTCCTGGGCACAGTGCAGGCATAGATATGGTACGCAATACTGGTGGTAAACACTGTCAGAGACCAGACCTGAAGCACACTCCACAGACAGCAGAAAGGTTGCTATGATGGAGCTCAATCAGCAAACTGTGCTTAACGTAGGAATTGCTATCTGCCAGTAATCATAGCAACCTTTTGATAGCTGTGTACCGTATTCCCAGGTGTAGGGTGGCATTGCTAAGGTATGCAAGTGCTAGTATTGGGAGATGCACACAGGGCCCAATGTCCTGCCTCTCCAGGGGGCATTGGCTAATGGAGCCTCTGGGTGTGGGTGTGTCTGCCCCTGTTGGCTGCTGCTTTACGGCAGAGGTTCCCAACTCCAGTCCTGGTGTGCCAAACACTGTTCGGGTTTTCATGCTGTCCCTCATGAATATGCATGAGATACATCTGCATACCATGGGGGTGGTGCATAGATATGCAGCACAGGCATCTTTATTAGAGGCAGCATGGAACCTGAATGGTGTTTGGCCCTCCAGGACTGCATTTGGGAGACTCTGCTGTAGGTAATGCGCCTGTTTATGGAGTCTGTGCTCTGTAGGGTAAAATGTAGGTGTTTTGGGCATGTTTACGTCATCTGCAATAAAGGTTCTGTCTGTATTAGCACGCTGTAGTAGTGGGTAAAATATGGGGACTGGGTTGGCAGGCACCATAGCTGGGATTTGAACCTGTGACCTTCTGCCTCCAAACACACTGGTTGTGTGCACTGCACCACCATGTTACCACAGAGACAGGACATTCTCTGGTGATACCATGACTGTTTGTCCGGCAGGGCCTGTCTGTTGCAGTGCATGGCACCCACCTACACAGGGCTAGGCCATGGTCGGCTATGGGCAGCTGCCACTGCCCCCCTCCACCACCAGTACCCCTCTGTCACCATGCTGACATGCCCTTCTGCTGGTGGTGCTGGTGGTGTCCAGTCTCAAGCCATCCAGTGTGCAGGTAGGCGGCTGCCTATGGTGTGGGTTCTGGGGTAGGGGTGCCTGCATAGGCATCCACGCTTCCCCCCAACACCGCCTGCCAATGTTCTGTGCCTTGGAGGTACCTGCTGGGTACTATCCCCTGTGACACTGTGATAAACACTCTCGTGCCCATGTTGGGCCCTCATCAGTTGCTGTCTGGCTGCTGTTCAGTTTCAGCATTCCTAAGTGCCACCTAGGCATCTGCCTAGTCCGCACTGTGCCCCAGCTGCACTACAGCATGTGTCGCCTGCAGCCCTCTGTATCCCCTTTCCCAGCATCTGTCCAGTTGCCCATTCCGACATACCCGCCCTGCTGTTGTGGAACATGTGCATGCCATAGGTAACCTGTCCAATGGAGAGGGAAACCCTGATCAGTGCTATTTCACTGTGGGATCATTCACCTTGTATGGGGACGGAGCGTAGACCCTTCCAAACTTCATATCTTTGTTTTGGGGCTTTCTTGGGAGTGTTTTTTGATGTTTCCCATTGCTATCACTATTGCCCAGCTTGGTTATGTTTTTTTTACATTTACTTCTGTTCATTTTGAATGTTTATTTGCCCTTTTGTTCCGTGCACATGTATCACACATCACTTTTTGAGGTTTCCCTGGTTTTGCTGTACATTGCTGACGGAAATGGTTTATTTTCCCTTTAAATCAGCTCTAATGCCAGGGTTTCACTGGCGTTAGTTTTGAGCCTCGGATTTCACAGCGTTGGTGTGCAGGGAGCCTCTCCCCTCCCATTCTCCACCCATTGACCCCTTCTCTCCACCCCTGGGGAGTCTTCCTCCGCCCTCCGGGAGCCTTTCCCCGCCTTCAGCGCTCGTTTGCACCACAGTGTGCATTATCACGCGATATGGTACCTGTGCACCTTAAAAAGCGCCATCATCGCGCGATAAGGTACCTTATCGCGCGATAACGTCGCAGAGCGCACGTTAAGACGGTTTAGTAAACATACCCCTAAGTATACTTTGGACACATCATTCAAAGAGAAAGTTCATTAGAGAAAGATATCATGCTTAGCAAGGTTGAAGATAAATGCAAAAGAGGAAGACAGGCAATGCGATGGATCAATACAATAACAACAGCTATGGATGGCATGCTATCAACAATCAGATGCCTGAATGAAGACTGAACACAGTTTAAGACTGGGGTCACCAACCTCCAGAGGGCCGCGGGCCGCACAGCCGACTACCGGGAGCCTCACGGGCCCCACCCCCCTTCTCCCCGCCCCCGCGAAAAAAAACAACAAACGCAAAATTATGAAAACAATGGCTGATCACCTTTATTGAATTTAATGAGATGGCTGATGATTCATGCTAGCAGACAAACGCTTAAAGTCCGGCTTCACAGATGACACTGACAGAAGAAGGGACGCTTGCAGGTGGTCGTCGGTGAGCTGCGAGCGCGTGGATGACTTTATCAATTTCATTCGGCTGAACAGCTGTTCGCAGCAGTAGGTTGAGCCGAAGAGAGCAGCGACCTTGCGTGCGTTGGCGGCCATGGACGGGTGGGTGGCCGCCTGTGTCTTCCAAAATGCGACAGGGCCCATAGCCATGAAGCGCGACTTCTGTGCGTCGTCACACTGCAGTTCGATCAAGTCCATTTGAAGGTCAGAGGGCACGTCGGTGGGGTTCATCTCGAAGGGGGCACTGAAGAGGGCAAAGTCTTGTGAGTGCTTGGTGAAGTCTTATTGCTGATTGGTACTCTAATTTGCGCGCTGTTCTTGGGAAACTGGTCACGTGCCGTTGAACCCGCCGAGCATGCCGCGGGCCGCAGATACAATGGCGGGAATCCTTGGCGGGCCGCATGTAATGTTAACCGGGGTAGAGCCTCGCGGGCCGCACGAAGGGACCTCGCGGGCCGCAGGTTGGTGACCCCTGGTTTAAGACAACTATCCATAGGGTCCCCATGAATCGACATTCACTCGCCAACACTTAACAACATGTTAAGTATTTCCTCATCCTTGGAAGGCTTACAATCTAAGGAGACTTTTATTAAAGTGTGTTAGGGGTTTGTGTCTAATGCATGCTGCTATGTGCCCTTGCGCACAACTATTGCATGGAAAAATGCATGTTTAGCATGCTTTAATAAAAGGGCCCTTAGCTTGTATCCAAGGTCACAGAGAGCATCAGTGGCATTTTAACCCTAACTTCCCTGATTCTCAGGCTACTTCTCCACTCACGATTGCATTAAATATCCTGGGTTAGTGTTCAGCGACACTTTACAAGCACTAGTTGCCGCCACTGAATATCGAGTCCAAGTAGTTTAGTGCACCAGAAAATTCATCACTCATCTCAACTGACTTTTCAGTAGTCCAAATTAGGGGCATAGATGGCCAAAAAAAGGCTGGTTTGTGCTCATTTAAAATAAATTGTCCCAGATTTTCAGATGGATGTTCATGTTCATTTTATATATTTGTTCTTCAGGCACTCATTGTACGCCCACTAGATCATTTTAAAGTGTGCAGATTGATTGAGTGTACATTAAATTGTAGAAATGCACTAGGTATGTGCACGCTAAAGAGTTTTGTCCACATTTAGGTTCATCCAAATATACCAATTTAGTTAGTCTTTGGGAACCAAATCATTCTTTCATTTGTTCTATTTGTCCCCATTAAAGTCTAAGTGGGAAGCTATTTTGCAATTACACAGTCAGGTTTGCATTTCTTTTCAATCAAACCTGCTTCAAACTTGATGGCAGGCATCTGCAACAGCACCACATGCCATCGAGACTGTCACAAACCCCCCCCCCCCCCCCACCCCCCAGGGGCATCAGAAGAGGGTCTTGAAGGTCTACAAAACGGGACTGCTACTTCTGGACAGAGATCTGCAATTGTAAGTATTTACTTGTGGGAATTTTTCTAAATTTGATGAAAAATGAATTCTTTAGATTAAAGCTGATTAATCTGTGAATCCAGTATATTTGTTAAATCATTCAGGGCCTAGTATCAGCAAAGAGCTTTTAGTTAAATTAAAAACTCAACAGGTAGCTTTCAGTTTAAGTTTAAAACCCAGCAGAGAGCTTCTAGTTTAAATTTAATACTCCGTCAGGGCCTAGCAGCAGCAAAGAGCCTTCAGTTTAAATTTAAAACACAGCAGAGAGCTTTCTGGTAAAATTTAGAAACCAAGCCTCCCTCAATCAAAGCAAGGGCTGTGTGAATCACCCAGGAAATTGGTCACAGATTACCTTAGAAGCACAGTACAGGGTACTGTGTAGCAGCCAGTTTTTAATAAGTCTTCTTTCCCTCCTTGACACCCACCAACCCCAAGGATAATTGTAGCTTTATAGGTGCTCTTCTCTTGGGTGCAGCTGTTTATCCTCATCAGGCATACATTAAGGACCTGAGATTAATTAAGCTTCAGGTGAACAATGTACTTTCAATGTATTAGATATAGTTTTATAAGTATAAGTATCCCCAGCAACCCTTAGTAAGTAAAGAACTTAAATACCTAAGCACAACCTTAAAACTAAGATGCAGACAGCAGTCCAGCAGTGAGATGGTTCTTTTTCAGTCTTTTGCATTCAGTGTCACATGCATGATTTTCTCCCAGTTGGTGAGGGATCTTACATGTGCACTAGGTACAAGGAGCTCTTTGCTCTCAGGGAACGAGTCCAATCTCTGGAAGCTAGAGTAGCAGACTTGGAGGACATAAGGAAGACAGAGAGGTACATAGATGAGACCTACAGGGAAATAGTACTGAAGTCCCACCTCCAGTCTGGCAGCATCCCTGTTGCCATGGAGGAGAGAGGTCACGTGACAGGAGAGTATTACCCTGGTGCAGCAGGAAGTGATCCTATAGCTAGGACCTGTCCTCCAGGTGATGTAAAACCCTCTTGCACCGAGGAAGTATCTCCAGGGCCAAGAGCTCATGAGGGAAGGGTTAGGACAGGTGTTATAGTTGGTGATTTGATCATTAGGCATGTAGATAGCTGGATGGCTGGTGGACATGAGGTTCGCCTGGTAACATGCCTGCCTGGTGCAAAGGTAGCGATCCTCATGCGCCACCTAGACAAGGTCTTAGATAGTGCTGGGGAGGAGTCTGCTGTCTTGGTACATGTCGGTATCAATGATGTAGGAAGGTGTGGTAGGGAAGTTCCGGAGACTAAATTTAAGCTTTTAGGTAGGAAGTTGAAATCCAGAACTTCCAGGGTAGCATTCTCCAAAATGCTTCACATTCCACACACAGGACCCAAAGGTCAGGCAGAGCTCCAGAGTCTCAATGCCTGGATGAGACAATGGTGCAAGATTGAGGATTTTGGATTTGTTAGGAACTGGGGAACATTCTGGAGAAAGGAGGGGCTCTTCCGAAGGGATGGGCTTCACCTTAACCGGGATGGAAACAGGCTGCTAGCATTAACTTTTAAAAAGGAGATAGAGCAGCTTTTAAACTAGATAATAGGGAACAGCCAACAGCCGCCAAAGAGCGCATGGTTCAAAACAATGTATCCTTGAAGGATACTACCAAAAGAGTGAAGTTAGGGCATATCAGCAGAGAGGTTCCAATAAAAACAAAAGTAGCCCAAATGCCCTTGAGTACGGAGCAGACAGAGCTTAAAGATTCCCCTACCTACCAATAGCCAGATTAATATGAATAAAATACAGCCTCTAAAATGCTTGTATGCAAATGCTAGAAGTCTAAAAAATAAGATAGGAGAGTTAGAATATATAGCACTAAATGAGAGGTTAGATATGATTGGTATCGCAGAGACATGGTGGAAGGAGGACAACCAGTAGGACACTGTGATACCTGGGTACAAACTATATCATAATGATAGAGCAGATCAAATTGGTGGAAGGGCTGCGCTCTATGTTAGAGAGGGCATTGAGTCACAAAGGATTAAAGTTTTGCAGGAAACAAAATTCACTGTAGAATCTCTATGGATTGAAATTCCATGTAAAAAGGGGAAGGGGAAGGCGATGGCAGTGGGGCTGTACTATCGACCGCCTGGCCAGAATGAACAAATGGATGATGAAATGCTCAAAGAAATCTGAGAAGCTAACAAAAGTTACAACACAGTAATAATAATAGGTGATTTCAATTATCCCAGTATCAACTGGGTCAGTGTCACGGCAGGACATTCTAGGGAGATAAGGTTTCTAGATGAAATAAATGACTGCTTCTTGGAGCAGCTGGTTCATGAACCGACAAGAGGGGAAGCCTTTTTGGGCCTAGTCCTTAGTGGAACACCAGATCTGGTGCAAGAGATAAGGGTGTTGGGGCCACTTGGCAATAGTGATCATAGTATGATAGTGTTTGATTTAATAAATGGAGGAGGAAGGATAAGGAAATCCACAGTACTACCTTTTAACTTTCAAAAGGGAGACCATGATAAAATGAGGAAAAAAGTTAAGAAAAAACTAAAAGGAGCAGTTGCAAAGGTTAAAGATTTACATTAAGCTTGGGTGTTGTTTAAAAATACTATCTTGGAAGCCCAGACCAGCTATATTCCACGCTTTAAGAAAAGTGGAAGGATGGTTTAAAGGTGAGGTCAGAGAGGCTGTTGCTGCCAAACAGCATCTTTTAGGAAATGGAAAAAGGAACCAAATGACGAAAATTGGAAACAACACAAGCACTGGCAAGTTAGATGTAAGACATTGATAAGGCAGGCAAAGACAGAATTTGAGAAGAAGCTTGCTGTGGAAGCAAAATTGCATAATAAAGACTTTTTCAAGTACATTCGTAGCAAAAAAACCTGTGAGAGAGTCAGTTGGACCATTAGATGATAGAGGGGTAAAAGGGGCACTAAGAGAGGACAAGGCCATAGTGGAGAGACTGCATGAATTCTTTGCTTTGGTCTTTACTGAGGAAGATGTAGGAATGTTACCCATGACTGAAATGGTATTTAAAGGAGATGCTGCAAAAGAATTGAAAGAAATATTGATACACCGGGAAGATGTATTACACCACCAATGCCCTTCATTCCCGGCAAGCAGGATTCCAGCCAGGGCACAGTACAGAAACTGTCCTTCTGGCCCTCTTGAATGAAATCCACATCGCTCATGACCATGGAGACATTACCCTCATTGTTTCTCTTGACTTCTCCTCAGCATTTGACTTAATTGACCATCAGACTCTTCTTTCTCACCTCTACGATGTTGGGTTGCACGGTACTGTATGACAGTGGTTCCATTCTTTTCTCACAGCTCGCTCTTTTACTGTCCATTCCAACAATCAGTCCTCCTCCTCCCTCCCTCTTGCATGGGGGTGCCCCAAGGCTCTGTTCTCTCCCCTTTGTTATTTAACATCTTCATCTCTCCCCTACCTCTCTTGATAAAGCAGTATCCAATCTCCTCTTACATCTACACCGATGACATTGTCCTTCTTTTTCATACCTCTCCGGTAAATTTAGATATCTCACAGCTTAATTGTTGCCTCTCTCACATTGCCTCCTGGCTCTCTCTGAATTTTCTTCATCTGAATCCCTCCAAATCCACGGCTATGTGGGTCTCTTTGAGTAGCCCTTGCCCAATTATTGCACCTCAGATCGACCTCATTCCCATCCCCCTCACCTCTTCCTTTCGCTACTTGGGTGTAATCTTAGATTCTTCTCTCTCCTTTCATAGCCACATATCCACCCTTACTCGTTGTTCCTTTGTAGCTCTATGGCAAATCAGGGCAGTTCGTTCCCTTCTCCCCTCCAGTTCACTGATCACCCTAGTTCTGGCCCTGGTCACCAGTAGACTTGACTATTTTAATGTGGTCTTAGCTAACCTACCAGCTTATCAGCTTCAACGCCTACAGCTCTTACAAAATACTGCAGCTCGTCTTATCACATATGCCCGACGGTTTGATCATGTCACTCCACTTCTCCTCCACCTCCATTGGTTGCCTCTTCGTTTCAGATTTCAATACAAATTTCTCATTTTGACGCATAGGGCCATTTACACATCAAACTCTCTCTATTTAGCAAATCTTATCTCCCTTCATACATCATACCGTCAACTGCATTCATTGCATGCTAACCGTCTGTCCTTACCCTCCCCTTCTCAGGCGCATTTAGAACAGACTCGTCACTCTGCTTTCTTTTTTCTCAGCCCTTCACTCTGGAACGCTCTACCATCTTCCCTCCGCCTGGAACCTTCATACCCTAAGTTTAAAGAATTGCTAAAAACCCACCTGTTCCAACAGGCCTATGACCTCCCCTATGACGTCCCCCCTTAAGTATTTTCTGTTTGTTTTTGTTTGCTTTGATTTTGCTGCTGCTTCTCCCTCTTTCCTATTTTTTATGGAATTTCTTTTCCTTAGTTTAATGGAATAAACCTATTTATTGTAAACCACTCTGATGTCTTGAGAGGAGCAGATATAAAATGTAGAAATAAAGATAAAAGATAAAGATGCAACTATTTGATAATCTGAAGAGTAACAAATTATCTGGACCGGATGGTATACATCCAAGGGTGTTGAAAGAACTGAAATATAAGATTGCAGACCCATTATTGGTAATCTGTGAACTATCATTAAAATCTTCTGTAATACCTGAAGATTGGAGGATGGCCAATGTAATGCCAATTTTTAAAAAGGGTTCCAGGGGTGATTCGGGAAACTACAGACCGGCGAGCCTGACATCAGTACCGGGAAAAATGGTAGAAACCATAATAAAGAACAAAATTATTAAACATGTAGATAGTCATGGCTTAATGGGAGACAGCCAACATGGCTTTAGCCAAGGAAGGTCTTGTCTTGCTAACCTGTTATATTTTTTTGAAGGTGTAAATAAACAGGTAGAGAAAGGTGAGTCGGTTGATATAGTATATCTGGACTTTCAGAAAGCCTTTGACAAGGTCCCTCATGAGAGACTTTTGGCAAAATTAAATCATGGGAAATGAGGCGGTGTACTATCGTGGATCAGGAACTAGTTAAAAGCTAGAAAGCATAGGGTAGGGCTAAATGGCCAATTTTCCCAATGGAGAAAGATTTATAGTGGAGTACCACAGTGATTTGTGCTGGGTCCGCTGCTTTTTGAGATATACATAAATGACCTGGAAAAGGGAAGGTTATCAAGTGAGGTTATCACATTTGCAGATCACACAAAACTATTCAAAGTTGTTAAAAACCATGAGGATTGTGGAAAATTGTAGGAGGATCTTAATAAATTGGAAGACTGGGCATCCAAATGGCAGATGAAATTTAATGTGGACAAGTGCAAAGTTATGCACCTAGGAAAGAAAAACCCAAGCTATGCTGCAACCACAGCTAGCTGTTGCCACTGAACCTTGAATCCAGATATTTAATGTCGGTGCCATATCTGGCTACCTGCATTGACTATCTGGGCTGGTCAGATTGGCCGGATTGCACTTTTGCAATCTGGCCGGTGGCAATATTCAGCTGCTGGTTGAATTACAAATGTGGCTACACCATGGAACGATCCAGAGGTATTATAACATCCTTTGTTTTATTCTCCATTCCTTTCCTTATGATACCTAGGATTCAGTGGCGACTCAAGGCAATCTGCTGCCTGAGGCGAGAGATGAGATGGCGCCCCCCCCCCCCCCCGGGTGGGGATCTTTCTCAAAACTCCAGTCAGGGACTGAACCAAATCAAAAAGTCAATTAGATAACGTGGAGCAAATACAAGATGTTCACACACCAAGGAACTAAAAGAAAGAGCGAGAACCACAGCAGTTTATAACTCCAAATTATAATTAATTTGTATTTTGTTATAAACTGCATTATGGTGCTTGCTTTTTCTTTTTGAACATACATTTTGCATTCACAGAACCACCCCCCCCCCCCCAACAATGGGTGCAGAGCAGAGGTAGGACATTCACCCACAGAACTCAATATATTTTAAAAAAAAAAAAAAGCTGATTCTGGTCATCTCACCAACAACAAATTCTCCAGTACCAGGCATATTGGGAACTAATATAAAACCCTACTAAAGTCACTAAGATCTGCAAGGCCAATCTACCATACCATACCAGCATACACTTCCAAAACTCATATAATAAGGGGCCTACCAAGAAAAAAGCAGCACTATAAACACTGCAAGGGCCCCAAAACATCTATACACTTATTTGAAAAGCTGAACAAGTCAAATTACTACAGTACAGATTCCTACATACAAATTCCATGTTAACAGAACACCTGGCCTTGGTCACACACTCATAACACAGATCCTCACCAAGTACAGAATAAGCGACCACAACCTAAAGTAAAAATTAAAATATGTAGACAAAAATTAAAATGAAACCCCAAGAAGCCAGACTCCGCATGCAGTGCCAGACCAGATGAGAGATGCAGTTCCCCCTACTGTATGAAATATAGATAGCACAAAGTCCAATCACTAAATTGAAAATAAAATTATTTTTTCTACCTTTGTTGTCTGATGATTTTTTGATCATGCTGGTCCCAATCTGAGGTTTCTGTTTTCCTCTGTCTTCTCTTAGCACTTTTTCTATGGTCTATAGTCCATCTGCTATTTCTTGTCTCTCGTTTTACTTTCTTCATTTTCTTCCATCAGCCTTTTTTCAGTCCCAGTAACTCTCCTTAGTATCAGCCCCCTTTACAGCCTCCCCTCCCAGTACCAACCCCCTTGCCTTTCCAGTACCGCCACTGGTGTCTATTCTCTTCGGGTCCCCCTCCTTCCCCATCATCCAGCTCCTTCTAGTTAAAATACCATCCCAGGTATCAGCGAACTTCCAGTCCCAGTGTCCCCTCCCATGTCAGCTCCCTTCCAGCTCCACTTCTCTCCTGTCCATCCACCTTCCAGTGCCATCCCTGGGTGTCAGCTCCCTTCCAGCTCCCTCCCCCCATGTCTGCTTCCTTCCAGCTCCCCTCCCCTCCTGGTCTGCTCTCTTCCAGGCCCCCCTTGACTGCTCCCTTCCAGGCCCCCCCCCGGTCTGCTCTCCTCCAAGCCCCCCCTGGTCTTCTCCCTTCCAGGCCCCTCCTTGACTTCTCCCCTGAAGGCCCCCCCCTTGACTGCTCCCCTGAAGGCCCCCCTTGTCTTCTCCCCTCCAGGCTCCCCCTAGTCTTCTCACTTCCAGCCCCCCCCCTGGTCTGCTCCCTTCCAGGCCCCCCCTTATCTGCTCACCTCCAGGATCCCCTGGTCTGCTCTCCTCCAGACCCCCCCTGGTCTGCTCTCCTCCAGGCCCCCCCTGGTCTGCTCCCTTCCAGGCCCCCCTTGACTGCTCCCTTCCAGGCCCCCCCTTGTCTGCTCCCCTGAAAGCCCCCCCTTGACTGCTCCCATGAAGGCCCCCCTCGTTTGCTTCCCCCCTCCTCACCTCACCGATCCTTTAAAGTGAAATGAAAGCAGCCGCGGGAACATTTCTCTGTTCCCGCGGCTCTGCTTTTAAACTGCTTGGCCCGTCAATCTTCGTGGAGCTGGCGGGGGGGCCGAGGTCGTCACTTTCGCCGCCCTTCCGCTTCTGCTGGCTGCTTCCTCCAAAACAAAAGCTGCTCTGTTCCCACGGCTGCTTTCATTTTGAAGGAAGGAGGAAGCATCTTGACACCACCCTTTCCCTTCACCTCCATCAATCTGGATTTAGAGCTGGTCACAGCAACAAAACCATTCTCTTTGCACTTCTGAACGAGGTCCATCAATCGCATGAACGGGGTTACCTATCCCTGGCCGTCTCCCTGGACTTGTCCTCCATTTTTAATCTGGTCGACCAGCACACACTCCTCGCCCATCTCCATGATCTTGGGATTCACGGAACAGTTCACCATTGGTTTTGCTCTTTCCTTTTGTCTCGCACCTTTTCCATTCAGGCCAGTTCTGCTAACTCTCCAGTATTTCCCCTTCACTGTGGTGTCCCCCAGGGTACAGTGCTTGCTCCCCTTCTCTTTAATGTCTTTCTCGCTCCACTTGCCCTTATCATTCAGCAATCTGGGATTTTCAGGTACTAATATGTCAACGATATCCTCCTCTTGTACCATACCAGTTCCCTCTCTCCCGATCTTACCGCCTTCAATGCCTGCCTCTCTCGCATCTCCTCCTGGATGAACAGCAATTTTCTCTACCTTAACCCCTCCAAGTCCATGGCCCTCTGGTTTTCCTTCAGAGCCCCATCTCCTACTCTATCCCCCACACTGTCCGCCACCCCGATACCTTTCATATCAACTCTTCGATACCTTGGAGTCACGCTGGTCTCCTCACTCACCTTTCATCAACATATCTTTCTGCTTACCCGCCATTCGTTCATTTACCTATGCCAAATTCGTGCCGTTTGTCCTTTTCTCTCTCTATCTTCTCTCATCACTCTTGTACTGTCACTTATCATCTCCAGACTTGATTATTGTAACATCGTTCCCACAGGTCTCCCCCAATACCAACTCCGTTGCCTACAACTCATCCAGAACACTGCAGCCCATCTTCTTGCCCACTCCTCCCCATCTGGCCACATCACTTCCCTGCTTATGCACCTCCATTGGCTCCCAATCATATCCAGGTTCACTTATAAGATACTCACGAACACCCACAAATTATTATGCATAGGTGCTCCTCAGTACCTAGCAGATCTCATTCGTCTTCAGTCTTCCCCCCGTCCTCTCTGGTCCACTCACGGGAATTGTCTTTTTCTCCTCTCCCCTGCGCAGGCCCATCTCAAACTCACCTGCCACTCTGTGTTCTTTTTCCTAGGGCCTGCACTCTGGAACTCACTGCCACATGCCCTCTGTACTGAAACTTTATTCCCTCAGTTCAAGAACATGCTCAAAACCCATCTCTTCCACCTCACTTTCGACCTTCCTTACCCCGACTCCTAGGTTCCGTCCTTCCCTTGGTCAAGATCCCCCTACCCCCTTCCTCTCATATGTGACTGGTGCATCTGTCTCTCCTTCTTCTGCCTGTCTCTTCGTCTGCTGCTTTCCTGTCTAAACAATGGTGTTCTTTTCTCTCTTTATTTTCACCTGCAGCCCATATTGATTGTACATCGCCCTGATGCTTCACTTGTGCAGTATATCAAGCATTGCAATAAAGATAAAGATAAAGAAAGACTTATATAATGCTTTTCCAAAGATCAAGGCGGTTTACATTAAAAGAACAGAACATTCCAGAGAACAAGGTTAATATAACACAATGAAACATAATAAAACTGAACAAAATGCAATAAAACTGAACAACTTTACATATAACATGTGAAGTGTAATATGTAGGGATTTAAATGAGCTTATCAGGGAAGGAAAGAGGGGGGGAAGAATTGGAGCTTACATGGTAGGATTTAGATAGTTTACAGGGCAGTTGGCAAGTGGTATTCAGCATTTAAATCTTCAGAGTATAGTTTTCAGTTCATGATGGTGGTATATGTGGTTAAGATCAGAATATAGTTGTCAGTTCATGATGGTGGTATAAGTGGTTAAGTTATATCTCCAAAATGCTCTTTAAACAGGTAGGTTTTAAGAAGCTTCCAGAAATCTTTACAGTCAATAGCTGCTGTAAGGATTCCAGGCAGTGCGCTCCATATGCTAGGCGCATAAATGAAGAATGTGTGGGAACGTGTGGTTTGGTTGAACTTTGTAGAGTCTAAAGAAAGAGCAAGTAGATGTTGTGCAGGGGCTCTTCTGTGACAGTTATTAGGTGGTTTCCTTATTAAAGATTGTAGGTTTTGAGAGGATAGTTTGTGATAGATTTTGAATGTGGTTATAATAGATTTGTATTTTATGCGACTCAGCAGTGGAAGCCAATGTAGCTCTTTAAGAATGGATGTGATATGGCAAGACTTAGGGGCCTTAACAAGTATTCTAGCAGCTGCATGCTGTGCAAGTTGAAATGGGTGTAGGGAGCTTTTTGGAGTTCCCTGGAAGGTTGCATTGCAAAAGTCAAGATGGGGGAGGATCATGGCCTGGAAGACCGATTGGAAATCATAGGTCTCCAGGAGTGGGCGCAGTTGTTGGAGGGTTCTAACTTTTTGGATATGGTTTTGTTGTTTTGTTTATATGAGCTTGTAGGTTAAGGTGATTATCAATGGGTTTCATGCTTGACTGTGAAATCTGTTATCATCAACTCTCAGCGAAGTTGGTGGGGAGAATGATTGGTCTCTAGTTATGAAGATTACTTCTGTTTTGTTATAATTTATAGTTAAAGAGTGCTCAGAGAGCCATTGGGCTATTGCATTGAAATAGTTTGTTACTGTTGTGAGGTTCATATCAACAGTAGAGAAAGGAGAATATATTGTCGACAACCTCCCCCTGGTGGCCGGTGGCTGAACGGGGAGGTTGGGCATATAGTTAATTTTAGGAGAGGAGGGTTCTTTAAGGCCAGGTGCAGCCTGGTCTATGTAGTCCTGCTCCTGGTGCAAATAAGTCATGTAAGCCAAATGGAGGGAGAATAAGGCTTTTATTTCCCTTTTCACAAAAAGATTCGTTGGGCTACAAAAACTAAAGAAGGTCCTTTTTTTCAGGCATAAATCAAACTCGAGGTACAAAGTAAACTGTTATAATCTTCTGTCGTGCCCTCTCTGGCCAAGCGGTAGCCACTGGTATTGCAAGGCTCTGGAGGGTGGTAGTTGTGCCTTCACTGATATAAACCACAAAACACTTCTTTCCAAATTAAAGGGTTTTATTCCCCGTCCCTTGAGGGTACTTTATCTTCAGGAACATAAATCAAATGCCTTGCTTGGACATATAACATAAAGTAACAAAAGCAAACAGAACTTGCTTCCTTCAGCTTCCAAAACAACAAATAAATGAAAAGAACAAAACAGCTTAAATACTTCAATATGGTTCTTTCTCCTGTAGCTGACAGCACAGCTTATATCTGCTTTACTTAGAGAGAGCTGCAGCCTGTTACTTATAATACTAAAG
The DNA here is from genome assembly GCA_033557465.1 of Ichthyophis bannanicus. Lineage (NCBI taxonomy): Eukaryota > Metazoa > Chordata > Amphibia > Gymnophiona > Ichthyophiidae > Ichthyophis > Ichthyophis bannanicus. The sequence goes on from CM066032.1 coordinate 330,708,101, forward strand.
CTAGGACACAAACTAATTACTTATCTGAGAGAGAACTCAGGGTCTATCAAGGTCAAAGAGCAGTCCATCAATTCTGGCATATCATTTTCTTCTGCATTTTGATATTCCATTAACTCCGGCTGACTGGAAGGTTCATTCTGGACCTCAGCAGTAACGTGGGAGAATGGCTGGTTAACCTCGTCAGACAGGAAGTTCCTTTCTTCCTTAGAGCTAGTGTCTCTCTGGGAATTACCATGTATTCTAGAGTTGAGCTTTTCAGGGCACTGCCCCTGCTGGTATTTTAGAATATAGCTCAACTCCTGGTTTGCTCTGCTAGTGGGATAATTAAGGGAATTTCTCTGCCGGTTCAGGCTTCCCTTTTGTAACCCAGCTGAGCTAGGTTGGAGAGCTCGTGACGGAGTTTCACAGGGAGCTGTGAGCTTACAATGACTACAAAACTCTTCAGCTTTATCTGGTAAGTAAAACCTTTTTCTTCTAGGGTTTTTAAAACCAGAAGAAGGGATATTTTCAGCCTCTAGATAGTGGGACCTTGTGTGCCTATTTCCATACCTCCAGGGTTGTCTTCTTTCATATGGCAAATCACTCTTGCATTCACTCTGTGCACTGGAACCTGCAACTGTAGTCTTCTTGCGTCTCTCTGGCTCAAACACAGAGTGTGTCCGTGGCTGCTTCAGCTCCTCTCTCTCTCTCTCTCTCTCTCTCTGATTGTCTGGGAGCCTATTTTATCCCAGTGTTTCCTTGCTCCACCCCCACCCAGCTGAACCCTGTCAGGTAAAGTGAATTCCCTTCCTTTGCTGGCTGGGTGTGTCCTCATTGGGCTTTTGCACGTGTTTCTAGGTTGCTCACGGTAACCATCTGACATTTCCTTGTTTACCCTGTCACTTTTCCTGTGCTCCTTTATGCTGAACTGCATTTTCTCGGGTTGTTTAGGGTCTGCACTGTTACACTTCACAGTTGTGGAAAGGATTTTAACCAAGGATTCTTTCAACATTGGAGTAAATTACATGTCTGAACGTTCTTCTTTCAATCAGCACAAATATGAAAACTTCTTAAGGTAACATCTGTAAGGCTCACAGTTCCGGCAGTGATTCCAAACTACCCACAACACACATGGAACAATCCATCAATTCCTCCTGAGATGAGGGAATAGGGTCTATAAGCTCCACTTGCATCGGTTCTAAATCACTATTATCTTCTTCTGAGCTGGGGCTTTCTCTGGCTGTTATCACTGGCCAGTCCCTATTTCTGTTCACTTGTTTTCCATACAGTTGTTTTAAGGTTCTTAAATGAGCGTGGCCTGTTTTATTGCCTCTATATCTTGGCTGGTGAAACTCTGGCCTGCTTTCCCTTCCTTTAAACTGGGCATCTGTTTTATAAGGGCTTCTAGCAGCTGAGCCGTTCTTCATGAATAAAGAATCATCATACCTTGGTTTCCTGTAATAGGCATAGCTGGAAGTGTCCTCCTCAGGTATTTCCCTTAGGACCCAGTCTCTCTGGCAATCCTTCTCTTGAAAGCTTCTGGTACCTTTCAATCTGGTCTCCGGGCTTTCTGGCAAGCGTAGGCCTCTCTCCAAGCCTGGCTTCCTGCTTCTTAGCTCTTTACCTCTGGAGTTTCTGGCTACCACGACTTCCACAGGACTGACTCTCCTCCCTCTGTCTTTCTCCCTGGGACCTTCTGGTTCTCTTCCAATTCCTGCAGCTGTGCCACTAGTCCTGGTTCCACTGCTCCGTTTCTCAGCAGTGCTCTGCTCTCTGGTGCTGCTCTGCTCTCCGGTGCTGCTCTGCTTTCTGTCTCCAGCCTCTTGCTTATAAAGGTCTTCTGCCTTTGAGCTTCCCGGGCTAGTTCTCAGGTGCTGCTGATTAGCTAGGTGTGTCCACTCAGCCTCTGTAAGTGCACGCCTGCTCCCTCTAGCTGTTTTGCTAGACAATTGCATTCTCTGCACTTCATTTGTTTTGGGACAGACAGCTTCTTTTCCTATATCCTCACTTTTACTAGCTCCTGCTCTATGACAATATCATGATGCCATCTTCATAAAGATGAAAAAAGACACTATGAGAACATATGAGATCACAGATAGGCTGAATGTAAATGTTAAATAAGAGGGCTGATAAAGCTGAGCACTGAGGTACTCCTTGCTTTTGAGTGTATGGGTCAGAGATGTTGGGTCCTGAATGTACAAATTGCTGATGTCCAGATAGATAGGATCGCAGCCAGTTTAGAGCTAGATCCTGGATTCCAATATATTGTAAATGCTGTAGTAGAGTTATATGGCATAATATGTCAAAGGCCGCAGCAATATCTAAGACTATAATGACAAAACCGTGTGCTGTTTTTTTCTATGCCCTTTATCAGCTTATCAAAAAGAGAGATTAGCAGAGTTTCAACTCCATGGCCAGGCCGGAAACTATGTTGCTGCGGATCAAGTGGTGCATTAGAGTCAATATGATCTTGTGGATGCTTTCCAAGATGCTTTACTTAGACAAATGGTGATGCAACCAACCAGGGAAAGCTCAATGCTGGATTTAGTGCTCACCAACGGTGATAGCTTGTCAAATTTCTGGGTGGGTGCCCCTGTGAGCATCAGCAATCATCACACTGTTTGAGATAAAAGCCGAGGTGCAGTCCAATCATAGCAAGCTCAAAGTCCTAAACATCAAAAACACTGACTTCAGTAAAATGGCCAAGTACCTGAAGGAAGAGTTAGCAGGGTAGGAGGGGATAAGGGATGTGGAATTGCAATGGGCTAAACTAAAGGTGGCAATAAAAGGGGCAACAGATAAATAGGTCAGAAAAGTAAATAAAAACAAGAGGAGAAGGAAACCTATTTGGTTTTCCAAAGAAGTGGCTGCTCAAATAAAGGCAAAAAACACAGCTTTTGCAAAATTCAAAAGCTTGCAAACAGAAGAACACAGAAAGGAATACAGGATCAAATTCAAAGAGACAAAAAGAGAAATAAGGAAAGCAAAATCAAAGTCAGAGGAAAAGATGGCTAAAGATGTCCCCAACCACTATAAACTGGATTTATTTTCTAACTTACAAGCAGACATTTACCAGTTCCCTGAGTAGCCTCCACCATCTGAAATGTACCTTCCAGCTTAATATTATGAACAAATGGACCCTTTTACAGAACATAGACCAATAGTCATATTGGTTCTACAATGAACATATTACATTGCCCTTATATATACGGTAGTTATATGATATTATAAGTTAATGTTGTAAAAGGTCATGTATTACTTCCATCAGTTCCTTGTGTTCAGTTCCATGTACAACAGTAGCATTTCTGCATTGTTAAACGTTGTCATATGTAAACCACTTTGAATTTTAGAAAGATGATATAGAAAGGTATACAAATAAATAAATACATAAATAAATTATACCTCAACATGGAGCGGCAAGTACAACCTTAAAAAAAGCATAGAGGGGGTGACTTGCACAGAGCAGCAGATACACCTATTCTAGCCACCTTACTGAGCAGACTAGATTTTATTTTATTTTATTTTTTTATTTTATTTAGACAGTTTTTGTATACCGCCTTATCCTTCAATCAAAGCGGTCACAACACAATTGGGGGATACATTTAACACGTGGGGATATGAGACACATACACTAATACTTACAGGGAACATGGGCAATGGAGGGTTAAGTGGCTTGCCCAAGACCACAAGGAGCATCTGTGGGACTAGAAACCCCAGTCCTTCCGGCCCAAGGTTGCTGTCCTCTAGTGGGATTTGAACCCCCGACCTTCCGGCCTGACGTACCTTGCCCCAACCACTAGGCTACTCCTCCCAATTGGACCATATAGATGGACCATACCAGTCTTTATCTGCTGTCATATGCTGGAGGCACAGTTGACCAATAGTATTGGTGTACAACAGTGCACTTCTTCCACCCCCACTACTTATAGCCATGTTCTCACTTTTTTTAAAACACACATTATCTCCCAACCCCTCCCCCTGGTCCTGCAGATACTCCCATGGCAAGTCACAATTACCTCTACATTCAAGGCAATCATAGAAGGAACATCTTCAAGGTTTAAAGCAGAGCAATCTGAGGAGGAAGAACTTCAGCAGGAACAAAAGGAGGCAAGACTGAAGTATTGCCAGAATTTGATACAGTAGAAACAGGCACTGTAACTAAAGCTGAGAGGGCTGCAGAATCACCAATGTTAACATTACCAGTTCCAGATGTGGACGCCATCCTCTCCTGATGCAAATAGACAGGTTGAAAGAAACTGGAAGCGTTTGAAAGACAATCCACTATGTGAATGGATGGGAAAGACAGTCCATCAGAGAACAGAACAGTTAAACCAGGAGTCCTGCTCCTCATGCGCACACTATGCTTGAAGAAAATTAAAGTTCAGCCTCTTTGCTGACATCAGAAACCAACAACAGTGAAGAAACAGTCAGTCCAGCAAGAACACTTGCAGGCCAAGAAGCAGAAGGAATTTCAAAAGACGCAGGAGAACAAAGTTCAGTCAAGTTAAAGGATTGCAGTGGATAGTTCTTTCTAGCAATATTTTTCTCTAAATGCTTCTCATTCTTCACAGTTAACAAGGTATGTTCATTATCTAAGGCAGACTTCATTCCTCCTTGGAAAACCAAAGTAGAAACAGAAGACCTTGCAAGAAAGGACAAGGGCTGTGTAATTACTAGCAATGTAGGAAAGACACAACTAGGAGCAGCGCTCTGGCAACGCCAACCAGGATACACAAATTATTTATGAATTACATCAATATGTAATGTACCGGCTGTTGTTATAACTGTCTAAAAAACAATTATATTATTAAGATGATCGCCAGTATAACACAGAACACTTCTGTGCTTAAAAAGTAATAATAACAATGTTATTATGCACTAAACTTGTTGTAAAAAAGTGTCTAGTATACCTAACTCACAATATGTACTTCGAGGAATACGTGCAGGGTCAACTAACCTGAGCGTGTGGACTCGAATTATTATGCCGTCAACGTACAAGGTTCAGATAAAGGCCCTGCTGTAAAACCGGAAAAGAAATCGCTTATACTTTACTATGTTAAAAACAAGTATGTTAAAACAATATTGAGCATTGCATAATAACATGAATATGGACATTACTAAATAAACTATGGGGTATGTTTACTAAAGCTTCTTAACGTGTGCGGCGCGCATGAGCACGCGCTAAGGTACCTTAGCGCACGCTAATGACGCTTTACGGGGCAAAAATGTGCTTTAGTGCACGCTCACGCGCGCAGCGGCACAAACGAGCGCTGAAGGCGTGGAAAGGCTCCCGGAGGGCGGAGGAAGGCTCCCCAGGGAAAGACAGAAGGGGTCAATGGGTGGAGAGTGGGAGGGGAGAGGCTCCCTGCACACTAGCGAGGTGAAATTTGAGGCTAAAAATAACATGAGTGAAAACCTCGCGTTAGAGCCGATTTAAAGGGAAGAGAAACCATTTCTGTCAGCAATGTACAGCAAAACCAGGGAAACCTACAAAAAAGTGATAAGTGTGATACATGTGCACAGAACAAAAGTACAAATAAACATTGAAAAGGACCCCAACAAAATTAAAAAAAATCATAATCAAGCTGGGCAATAGTGATAGTAATGGGAAACATCAAAAAACACTCCCAAGAAAGCCCCAAAAAATAAATATGAATTTTGGAAGGGTCTACGCTCCGTCCCCATACAAGGTGAATGATCCCACAGTGAAATAGCACTGATCAGGGTTTCCCTCTCCATTGGACAGGTTACCTATGGCATGCACATGTTCCACAACAGCAGGGCGGGCATGTCGGAATGGGCAACTGGACAGATGCTGGGAAAGGGGATACAGAGGGCTGCAGGCGGCACATGCTGTGGTGCAGCTGGGGCACAGTGCGGACTAGGCAGATGCCTAGATGGCACTTAGGAATGCTGAAACTGAACAGCAGCCAGACAGCAACTGATGAGGGCCCAACATGGGCACGAGAGTGTTTATCACAGTGTCACAGGGGATAGTACCCAGCAGGTACCCCCAAGGGCACAGAACATTGGCAGGCGGTGTTGGGGAGAAGCGTGGACGCCTATGCAGGCACCCCTACCCCAGAACCCACACCATAGGCAGCCGCCTACCTGCACACTGGATGGCTTGAGACTGCACACCACCAGCACCACCAGCAGAAGGGCATGTCAGCATGATGGCAGAGGGGTACTGGTGGTGGAGGGGGGCAGTGGCAGCTGCCCAGAGCCGACCATGGCCTAGCCCTGTGTAGGTGGGTGCCATGCACTGCAACAGACAGGCCCTGCCGGACAAACAGTCATGGTATCACCAGGGAATGCACTGTCTCTGCAGCAATACGGTGGTGCAGTGCACACAACCAATGTGTTTGGAGGCAGAAGGTCACAGGTTCAAGTCCCAGCTATGGTGCCTGCCAACCCAGTCCCCATATTTTACCCACTACTACAACGTGCTAATACAGACAGAACCTTTATTGCAGATGACGTAAACATGCCCAAAACACCTACATTTTACCCTACAGAGCAAAGACACCATAAACAGGCGCATTACCTACAACAGAGTCTCCCAAATGCAGTCCTGGAGGGCCAAACACCATTCAGGTTCCATGCTGCCTCTAATAAAGATGCCTGTGCTGCATATCTATGCACCACACCCATGGTATGCAGATGTATCTCATGCATATTCATGAGGGACAGCATGAAAACCCGAACAGTGTTTGGCACACCAGGACTGGAGTTGGGAACCTCTGCCGTAAAGCAGCAGCCAACAGGGGCAGACACACCCACACCCACACCCACAGGCTCCATTAGCCAATGCCTCCTGGAGAGGCAGGACATTGGGCCCTGCGTGCATCTCCCAATACTAGCCCTTGCATACCTTAGCAATGCCACCCTACACCTGGGAATATGGTACACAGCTATCAAACATTTGCTATGATTACTGGCAGATACCAATTCCTACGTTAAGCACAGTTTGCTGATTGAGCTCCATCATAGCAACCTTTCTGCTGTCTGTGGAGTGTGCTTCAGGTCTGGTCTCTGACAGTGTTTACCACCCTGGGGAGTGACCCCCAACAGTATTGCGTACCATATCCATGCCTGCACTGTGCCCAGGACTGGTGTGGTGGCCAGGGCTGCTAAACTCCTCTAGAGTAGCACAATGCTGGCATAGGTGTGGGAGTGTGTGTCTGTCTATCCAGTGTGTGGTGGCTGCAAACACCCTCCACAGCCCACACTGCCAGCACTGTTGCCAGTATTAGCCTGCCAATGTGCATAATGAGGAGCAAGGTACCATGGGTATAGCCCGGACAGGGTGGCCTGGACAGGATGCATCTGCACAGGGCATAGGGCACTGGCTGGGACATTGTAGTGCCCGGCCACCACCTGCACAGACAGGGTGGCCACAGCATGTCCTGCTGGGAGATCACTCTCACCCTGACTGTGCAGTGACCACAGCATGGCTAGGCACCCCCATAGTGCTATATAGTATTTCTCTCTTATGATATTTATGGGTTTCCTTTTGGGCCCAGTCACTGACTTATCTGCTTGGTGTGTATGCTGACATCCCAGTTCTGGGTGCACGCATTTCCACCAGGAACATGCACTATGGACTAACTAGCAGACTGTCTGCAGCTGGTATGTGTCCTGATGGAGCGCCTTGCAGGGTGCAGCGGCTGAAAGCTTGCTACAGGAGAATATCAGATAGTGGTGGGGTACAGCTTAGCATATCCAGGCCTAATGTCTGTCTGCTATTGCGGTATGGATGTGTACAGAGCTGCATTGACTGTCCTGTAGGGTGTCTGTTCCCCAGCAGGACTGGGGTTGATGGTCCCCTCTACTGCCACCATTGCAGGGAGGTAGAATGTGGATCTGTTGGTGGGAGACCCTGTTTACTACCCTCAGCCCTGGAGGAGGAGGAGGAGGAGGAGGGTGGTGGTACATAATCCTCCTAGGAGTCCATAGGGGCTACACCTGACTGAGACATACAGATATATCCAAGGTGTGTCTGCAGAAACTACCTATCTCACACATTAGCACTGCTGGGGACCTGCAGCATGGCCTATCTCTGCTGTGGACCTGGTGCTGGGCGCCCCACCTCACCCTCAAGGTGAGTGCAGTACCTGCACAATGTGACAGTGTGTAGCTACTCTGTGCCAGTACCACACACGGTCAGTTCCCCCTACCAGGCCGAGGTGCTGTGGGGGTGCATACCCCTTCTTGTGATCATCTGTAGACTGCTGATTTGCATGTGCAGTGCATCATGGGTATGGGTGGGTTAACCCTATCCTGGTGACCACAGCAGACTGTTTGTGTGGTGACTTGCAGTCCTTCTGCAGCCAGCCAGGGGTTTGTTAGCAGTTATAGAGCTGTAGCCCACTGGTTACTTCACTACCAGTGGAGCCAGAGGTCATTGGTTCAAACCCACAGTGGGGTTCTTTGATAGGGCTGTCCAAAGCATTATCTATTTTTAAAGTACATTAGTGCTGCCAGCAATAACACCCTCAGTGTACTGCACCCATAAGGTGCCTCAGAGGGCGCCCTATAGGGCACCTTATGGTTACCGTCCATATAAGGTGCACTATACAGTATGCTATGGAGCGACTGATAGGGTGCCAGTCCGTATAAGGTGCCTTCTAAGGTGTCCTATGGAGCGCCTTATAGGGTGCCCTATAGGGGACATTATAGGGTGCAGCAGGAAGGAAGGCAAGACAGAGGAAAAGAGGTTAGAATGCAAACCTGAATATTCCACTGCCAGAAGATCACCCAGAGTGAAAGGTGATTGTCAGGGAGCTAAGGAGGAACCTGGGAAGGTCTCAGCTCACAGAGGAGTAAACGCTGTTTGCCCAGAGTGGCCAAGACATTGTTGCAACTCTTGTCCAAAACCAACAGGGTCACAGCCTGAAGACCTAAGCCGTGCTGTACAGGCAAGCCAACGGAGAAACTGTTGCAGGCCTCAACCTTCACTGGAAACAGAGAAGCCAAATTCCCAAGGTAAAGCTTTTTATGATACAAGCTATAGGAAAAGTTTACCTGATAAGAAAGGTTTGAATAATAAATGTTTTTATAAAGCTGCCATAAAACCTCTAAGGAGAGAGGAGTTTCCTCAATATAAAACAGCACAGAGCCGACACCCTACGAGTTACCCAGGACATTGTGCTGTGCTAGAGGAGCTATATAAGAAGCCTGACTATAACCTACCTGAACCCAGGGACTCAGAGTCAGAGGCTTCCGCCTATGAGCCAATGCAAGTGGAACTGGCAAAAGAGGTTTCAGATACAGAAATGGACTGTACGTACTGTACCACGGGAAGCCTAGAATCTTTGCCAGGCTTGTAAGCTGTATGTGTTACTGCCTAGAACATTCCTGTTGTGCGAATACCAGCGCTACTGTGAAAGTAACAGTTTTGCTTTAAACTTTTGTTTTACTTTTTCTTACCTGAAGTAAGGACATTTGCGTTGTTGTTATTGCCCAATCCTTTGAACACTTGCGTGAAAGGGAAATAAAAGCCTTTATTTTCCCACCACTTGTGCAGTTGAATTCTTTGGAAGATTAGGATCCAGGAAACTAACAGGACCAAAAGCCAATTGGGCCTCTGGATTACTGGCCAATCTCCTCCCTATATAGTTATGTCCGACCTGCCCTGACTGCTACTTACCGCCAGGGTAGTGCTCGCGACAAGACCCAGAAACATTTCTGCAGGCCTGCCTTGGGCCTCTGCATTGTGGAGCAGAGGCAGTAAGCCACCGTCTCCCTGGACTGGAAGATCAGGAGTTCACCTCACACAGGTCTGCACAGCACAGCACAGCTCTGAATTATGCTAGGAGGACCAGCATAGCACAGCATCTGGTTAGACTGGAAGGTGCTAAATTATGCCCAGATTGATTGGAAGGCCAACACAACAGCAGAATAGGGGGCACAAGCCCAGGCCATAGGAGTGAGGTTAGTTCAGCTAAGCTGTGTGCCCAGAAATTATCCTGGCACTGGGGACTTTGGTTCCAGCATAGGAACCTTAAATACAGAGGAAGATCCCCCCCGAGGTGGAAGAAGCATTGAAAGAGTGCATGCCTGCCATTCAGAACAATCTAAAGGTTTCTTAGTTGATGAAAAGTACAGCTTCTTAGTCAAGTACAGTTTCTTAGTCAACAAGTAAGTAATGAAGGATGGTGGATGTGAGGACAATATGTCACTCCATGATAGCTAGGATTCATTCAGCTATCTGGCTGGCTAGGCGAGTATCCCTTTAGTGCTCCATGCTCATCTCTCCTGATAGAAATACAGTTCTTTGGTGAGGGCATAAGAGTAGCTGCGCTCCACTGCTAGAACCTCCAAGCAAATACAGTTGTTCCTCCACCATGCTGGGTTCAATTTCTCTGGGATTCAGGTAGTTAGGAACTGCATGTCAAAGCCAATAGTAGAACTGAGGTATATAATAATAAACCTAAGGCAACCACAGAAGTACAAAGCAGGAGAATGAGGGTCCAGGAGAATCCAAATATACTGGTTGCAGAGCCACACAGCTAGAAGGGTGGTAACAAACGGGCGTGGAACTTAGGGAGGGTGAAAGTCATACAATAATAAGCCTAAGGTACTCGCAGAACTGCAAAGCAGGAGGATGAGGAAGAGTGGTCCAGGAAATGTCAGAACAAACTGGTTGTAGTGCCATGCAGCTAAAAGAGTGGCAACAAACCAAAATGGTATTTCAGGAGGGTGAAAACCAAACAGTGACAAACCTAAGACATCCACAGAGGTGCAAAGTGGGAGGATGAGGAAGTGTGGCCTAGGAAGAGCCAAAGCAATGAGGGCACAGAGGCAGAGAGCCACTGTGTCCCTGAACCAAGGAAAGCCCAGTACAGTTGAACTGTTGCAGGCCTCAACCTTCACTGGAAACAGAGAAGCCAAATTCCCAAGGTAACCATGAGTGTCATCTGCTGGACCCCAACTGTCCCTTCTGTATTGAACATCTGTCATAAGAACATAAGATATGCCATACTGGGTCAGACCAAGGTCCATCAAGCCCAGTATCCTGTTTCCAGCAGTGGCCAATCTAGGCCATACGTACCTAGCAGTTTCCCCAATAGACACAGGTTCCGCAATGCTTGTACTGGGTCAAGCATTGATATCCTGGGTCCCTTCTTAATAATGGTTTATGGACCTTTCCTCCAGGAACTTGTCCAAACCTTTTTTAAACCCAGCTACACTAACAGCCTTTACTACATCCTCCGGTAACAAATTCCAGAGTTTGATTATACGTTGAGTGAAAAAATATTTTCTTTTATTAGTCTTAAATAGTTTACCCTGTAGCTTCATTGCATGTCCCCTAGTCTTTCTATATTCTGATAACGTAAACAATCGATCTATGTTTACCCATTCCACTCCGTTCATTAATTTATAGACTTCTATCATATCTCCTCTCAGCCGTCTCTTTTCCAGGTTAAAGAGCCCTAACCTTTTTAGCCTTTCTTCATAGGAGTATCCTTCCATCCCCTTTACCATTTTGGTGGCTCTTCTCTGAACCTTTTCTAATAATGCTATATCCTTTTTAAGATACGGCGACCAGAATTGCACACAATATTCAAGGTGCGGTCTCGCCATGGAACGATATAGAGGCATTATAATATCTTTTGTTTTATTTTCCATTCCTTTCCTTATGATACTTAGCATTCTATTTACTCTCTTGGCTGCCGCTGCACACTGGGCCGAGGGTTTTAACATGTTATCCACAATGATGCCTAAATCTTTTTCCTGGGTGGTGGTTCCTAATGTGGAACTTTGCATTGTGTAACCATAGTTTGGGTTGTTCTTCCCTAGGTGCATAACTTTGTACTTGTTGACATTAAATTTCATCTGCCATTTTGATGCCCAGTCTTCTAATTTATCAAGATCCTCTTGCAATTTTCCACAATCCTCTTGGGTTTTAACAACTTTAAATAGTTTTGTGTCATCTGCAAATTGATAACCTCACTCGTTATTCCACTTTCCAGGTATTTATGGATATGTCCAAAAGCAGTGGACCCAGCACAGATCCCTGGGGTACACCACTATTCACCTTTCTCCATTGGGAAAATTGGCCATTTTAGCCCAACCCTCTGCTTTCTATCTTTTAACCAGTTCTTGATCCACAGTAGTACACTGCCTCCTATCCCATGACTCTTTAGTTTTGCCAAAAGTCTCTGATGAGGGACCTTGTCAAAGGCTCTCTGAAAGTCCAGATACAGTATATCAACCGACTCACCTTTGTCTACCTGTTTATTCACACCTTCAAAAAAACATAACAGATTAGTAAGACAAGATCTTCCTTGTTTAAAGCCATGTTGGCTGTCTCCCATTAGGCCATGACTATCTACATGCTGAGTAATTTTATTCTTTATCATGGTTTCTACCATTTTTCCCGGTACTGATGTCAGGCTCACCGGTCTGTAGTTTCCCGGATCACCCCTGGAACCCTTTTTAAAAATTGGTGTTACACTGGCGATCCTCCAATCTTCAGGTATTAGAGATGATTTTAATGATAGTTGACAGATTACTAATAGCAGGTCTGCAATCTCATATTTCAGTTCTTTCAACACCCTTGGATGTATACCATCCGGCCCAGGTGATTTGCTACTCTTCAGTTTATCTAATAGTTGTAATACATCTTCCCGATGTATCGATATCCTGCACAACCAACAAAGAAATAAAGGCAGATCAAGGAGGAAGATGGCTGTCACTGTGGGGAGAATCTCTACCCCTAATAGAACCAAAAAAACATGATGGCAGAAAAAGACCACATGGTCTATCTAGTCTGTCCTTCTTTATCAAATACTAAAGTCCCTTCTTTTCCTTTAGACTTTTGCTTGTGATTCAATGTGAGAGAGACAGGGTGGCATCTTGAAGAAAGAATGCGCAGTCTCACAGTAATAGAAACGATCTTCTGTGTTTATCCCATGGCTTTTTTTGAATACAGATACTGTCCTCATCTCTACTACCTCCATTGGGAGACAAAGAGGAGAGAAGCCTGGACTGAGGATAAAGCTGCTCTATGGACAGGCATTCAACAGAAGCAACAGGTGACGGCGCTATGGTGTTCCAAAACTCCACCAAAGCTGTGGATAATAATAGTAGGGTCAACTCATAAATTAAACAATACCAACAAATTGAGCCTTAGATCTCATTCAGTGAAAATGTAATCTCTTTTTGGACAACCAAATCCATACCCAGTCCCTTATAAACCTAAAGCATATTTTTTTCAGAAGTCAATTTTTAAAAATAGTCCGTATTTCTTCTTTATTCCCAAAATTCTTCCACATTAATAATCCAAAATGTATACTAAAATTTCCAAACTTGTTACAGTGTTGCCAAATATCCATTCAGGCAAACTCCAACTCAAAAATATTTACACATCATTGCCCATTACCTGACATAGCACTATGTTTCGAATGCGATCTACAATTCATCCATCCTGTTTCAGGGGTCTTAATATGATGAAAAAATCACTTACTGAGACTAGTCTTGTGTCCAACCTCAATATCTTCTTCAGCAGTATCCACTATTAAATGCATACGCTGCTCTAGAGATAATGGCAATACCCACTCACTCAATGGTGTCCTTTGCTCAATAAATGTTTCAAATCCCAAATAAATCCAAAATCAGGACCATTAAATAAAGCAATACAATAAGATCCTGTACCAAAAACTGCTACATCAAAAAATGGTATTAAATTTATCCAACAGGCATCAAAAAACCCTTCAATTTAGGAATCTTTTTTTTGTGTCGGAGTGCTAAATAGGAGGGGGCAAAGCATCCACCCCCTCTCAAAGACAGCCACTCCTTTTAATCAAGTTTTGCAAAAAAGCTGAACTCTCAGCACTTATCTGAATCAAGAAAGTCACTTCACTGCCGCTCCCAGCATCGCATTATCAATGACGTGTCACGTTTCGGGTTTTTACATTCTGACCCTGCATCAGGTTGGTATGCAGAATTCCATCACGCAGCTAATCTTCTGGGCATTTTCTTTTCCAATGGTAATGCCTGGCTAATCTGTAAGCTACATCCTGAGCAATATTGGTCACCCCTTCATGTGGCCATGTTGTATACTAACAGTGAAGCCGGTGATAGCCCAGAAACTCCTGTAATTTCCATAACATGTGACTTACAATCTGCTGCCAGTGGATTCAAAATCCTATCAACAAAAATAAATAACAATTCAAGAATGGAACCCCTATTAGACATGATAGGTCTTCCCAAAGGATTCTTCATAGATTTATGAATTTTCGGAAGAGTGTCGAACACATTCAGTTTCAGATACCGATTACATAAAAATATCCTTTCTTTTCTCTTGATGTTCCCATGCCTCACTAACCTCTCATTTTAGCTCCAATGGTAACTGAGAAGTTGGGTCTTCAGAAATTTCCAGATAATATTTAGGGTCACTTAAAAAGTAAATTCTCACTATGACAATGTTTATGTGATTGAATGACAATTGCTCTACCTTTATCAGCTTTTTGAATGACAAGATCCTGATTAGCTGCTAGTTCCAATAGGGCCTTTTTCTCTGTTCTTGAGATGTTAAAAAAATCCATGTTCTTTTTATAATCCTCTATTAATTGGATATTCCACCATACCAAGCATTCAAAAGTAGAGATAGCAAGGTCTGCCAATCCTGGTGGGGACCAGCATGAAAAAGATTTTGCTAAAAATCCATCCCAGGTCAAAATATTGGTTGAAGCATATAATTTCAAATGCAATTTCCGAAAGGAATTTTTTAAACCTATTTGTATTGAAAACGAGTCATACCGTGTTGTGGCAGCAAAAGAAAGCCCCAAATTTAAAACTTTCTTGAATTAATGTTAACTGAATTTCTGACAAATTTATCACTACTGAAGGGGGTTTTACTTCTGAAAACCCCATCAATTGCTACTCCTCTCTGTGGACTAATTCCTGCATCCTCTCCCCATTATCTCCATGCTCTGTCCTCTAAAAGAGCATCTCCATACAGTTTTCTCCATTGACCACGGTCTTCTCTCACACTCCCATCCAATTCCATTGATTCCTCAGAGGAAAAAACAAAATTGACTTATTTCTTTCTCCCCCCACCCCTAGACACTTTAAATGTAATGCCTGCCTCTACTGTGCTGAAACTATGGAAGGAAAATAATAGACTGACCAGTATAAAAAGAATTGCATTATTTCTCCCCCCTTACAATCTGTTGGTCTGACTACACTGTGTATATTATTCAATGTCCATGTCTAAAACTGTATGTGGGACATACAAGTAGAGGGCTTTGGACAAGACTGAGAGAACATAAGTCCCAAATGAAGACTTGCATCATGACAGCAGCACCGTACCAAGCTAGTAATGGGCCCTGTGCAGCTAAAAAACATGGTGCCCCCATTCTCCTAGCTATGCAGAGGAACTTGCTCTTGTTAGGTTTCCTGGGAGCTAAATGATGACATCAGTGCCCCTTCCATATTTGGCGCCCTGTGTGGCCGTACTGCTCGCACAGCTCTCGGCATGGCCCTCCATGACAGCTCCTTTAGTGACACACTGAACAGTAGCAGTTTTGACATGCTACAATGGAGAGTGGTAGACCAGGTTCCCCCAAACTAGTGGGGGGAAAGGGAATCAGGACAAAATTTTAAATTATCGGGAGCAAATATGGATTTTTAAGTTAAAAAGTACCTCCCCTGGCAGTATGAATGCTGAAGTAGAGTGGCATTCACTTTCGTAACCATGATTGAAGATAGGTGGAGTCCGTCATTCTTGGCTGCTTTAAAAGGCAGCTGGAAGTCAGTGGTTTATTTATTTGGTTTTATATACCACACTATTTTAAATCAGCGCAATTTACAGCATAACAACTCAGTACATAGAACAGGTTTACATTGAACAAGTAACAGAGATTAACAACTATAACATACAACAATAGCAAAGGTGATCATAGGTTAAAGACTGCAATAACAGTAAACTATTTACAATTGGAAAGGAGGATCATGGTATCGGGCAATGACAGGGGCTAGGTAATAGTGGACTATGTTACGTGATCAAAGTATAGCTGGAAGAGATGTGTCTTTATCATCTTTCAAAAGGTGGACAGGTCAGTGATAAGATGGATTGAAGCAGGGAGGGAGTTCCAGAGCAGAGGGGCAAATATGGTGAAGGCTCTATGCCTAGTAAATTGAGAGCTTTTAGTAGCCAGAGTGGGAATGGCAAGAGTATTTACATGTTCTCCTGACTATGCTGTCGAGTGTCCAGTGTAGGAGATCTTCTAAAGAAGTTGCAGAGAGATGGTGAAGGATTTTAAATGTCATAAGGAGGGTTTTGTACTTTAAGCGACTGGTTATAGGGAGCCAATATAGCTGCATTAGGGAGGTGTCACATGCTCATATATAGAGACTCCATAGATGGTTTGCGCAGCAGTATTCATAGCCATTTGTAATGGATGGAGTGTATAGACTGGTAGGCCCTGTAGGATGATGTTAGCATAGTCAACATGAGGGATAATGAGAGCTTGGAACACAGTACGGAAGTCAGCGGGTTCAAGTAAAGGTCGTAGCTGACAGAGGGAACGTATCTTGAGATAAAAGGCCTTGGTGATATTGTTTATATGTGATTCCATATTCAGGTGCTGGTCCAGAGTGATGCCTATATAGCGAACCTCATGTTTAGTTTCCAGTGCGGCATCCTTAACCTGTAGGGTAGCTGGTGGTTTGAAGGATCCTTTGAGACGAATAGAACTTCAGTTTTTTTACAGTTCACTTTTAGGTTGTGAGCACCTAGCCATTCAGTGGCAGCATTAAAGCATTCAGTGATTTTAGTGTAGTTAGGGTTGTTTGTGGAGAATGGAGAGAGTAGAGTAGCACATCATCAGCATAGATGTGGTAAAGTATGCCAAAGGATTGGATGATTGTGCAAATTGGTTGGATACATAAATTGTAGAACAATGCGGATAAAGAAGAGCCCTGTGGAACTCCTTGGGTTTGTTGGTACTTAGATGATGTTTGAGTACCTACCCGAACTAGTTATTGACGGTCCATTAGATACGAACGACACCACTCAAGTGCTAAGTTCTTAATGCCTCTTAGCTGTAGTAGTTCAAGCAAGATGCTATGACATACTGTGTCGAAGACTGATGCAATATCCAGGAAGATCAAGATGAAGCCTTGTTGTTTATTCATGCCCTTAACAAGGCTGTCAATGAGCGAGATAAGCAAGGTTTTGACTCCATGTTGCTGACAGAAACCATGCTGTTGTTGATCTAATGGTGCATAGGAATCAATGTGGTCTTGGATCTGCTGTTGGAGTATCTTCTCCAATATCTTGGCCAAGAAGGGAAAGCTAGATATGGGACGATATGAGGTTGGGTCCTGAGGATCCAACTTAGGATTCTTTAGGAGGGGTTTGATGGTGGCGATTTTCAATGGAGATGGAACCAGACCTTTAGTGAAGGAGAGGTACATGATTCTTGAGATATGAGGACTTAATTCAGAGCAGGCTGACTTGATCCAGTGAGAGGAGCAAGGATCAGCAGGTGAGGTGGTAGAGTTGAGTCCTCTAATTATGTCTTCAATTTGCTCAGTCGAATATGGGTGGAAGGAGCTTAAAATAGGGATATTGGTACTTCCACTATCAAGAGTATCCATACAGGTATCTCCTATCATATGGGAGAACAATTTGGTTTTGTTCTGAAAGTGTGAGTGCAGTAAATCTTCGGTTCGATGACATGAAGTGTCCTTTGTGAGAGACTGAATTAATCTAAAGAGTTCCCGGGGCCTGTTGAGGGAGCGCATAAGGATGTTGGTGTGGTATGCTTTCCTTCTCTGGATGATATTAATACGGTGTTCTTGCAAGGTCTTCAGCTATATTTCATGATCATGGGGGTGCCTGGAATGACACCATTTTTTCTCTAGTTTCCTGAGCCGCAGTAGGGAATTACGTAAATCCACTGTGAACCAGATAGCAGTATGAGACAGTTTTTTGGAGTGCCTGGGCTGAGTTAGAAGTGCAGCCTGGCTTAGGGTGGTGTTCCAATTGTATATAAGGTCATCTAATTCAGATATGGTGGGGTTAAGGATAGGTAGAGCTTCTTCAAGGAATGCCTCTTTTTGAATGGTCTAAAACGACGAGCTGGTGGTGTTGTGGTAGTGGAAGAGTCATTCAGTTTTGAGAGGGTGGATGGGATGTGGAATAATATGGCCTTGTGGTCTGACCAAGGTACTGGCAGAATTTGTGGTTGGGAAGAGTTGCTGGTTCCCAGTGCATAGGAAGGTGCGAAAATAAGGTCCAATGTGTTTCCCTTCGTGTGAGTTGAGGCATGTATTAGTTGATCATAGCTTAATTCAGACATTGCATCCAGAAATGCTGTGGAGTTTTTCTTTGATAAGGCTGGAAGATTGAAGTCGCCTAAAATCCAGAGTGGTCTAGTCCTTGGAGAGTGGTTGCAAGCTAGATCAAGGGCTATAGAGAGGTCATCTGCACAAGTGGATGGGGCATGATAGAAAAGAGCTGTTGCTAAGTGTTTATTTGCAATCGTGATGGTGTAGAGGCTATTGGAATTCTGTGAAGATAGGCATTGGAACTGTAGAACAGATCTAGCCAAGATGAGAATGCCAACACCTCTTCTGCCCACTCTTGGACAATTAAAGATGTCATAGTTAGGAAGCTTGAGTTGATTTGTAAGTATTGTGTCAGTGTCGGTAAGCCATGATTCAGTAATAAAGAGGATGTCTAGTTTATGGTTTTCAACATAACCGATAATCAGCCATTTGTTGTGGATAGATCTTGCGTTTATGAGCATACAAGTTAGATGTTTATCTTCTGGAGACTTCCGTGTGGGAGATTTTACTGGGGGCTGGCATATGATATGAATGAGATGTTGATGCCTTAAAAGGTGTGGCGATCTTAATGTGGAGGATCCATCTTCTTGTCTTTTGCGGCCATAGCCGTGTATAGTGGGAATTATGCCTTGTTGGTATGCGAATGTTCTAACAGGTATGATGGAATGAGCCAGACAGTATAGAAACAGCACGAAAGGAATCATGTCAGGCATTGTTAGAATGTGGTGAGAACCCTGGTTGTAGGCTGACTGGGATGTATGGTTCTATTCTGTAATTTAAGTACAAGGATAGAAGACTTGCCGTAATTTAAACACTCACAATGAAGTGTCAGAAATTGCAAAGTTGATAAAGCATAGCTAAAATGTAATGTAGGTTGGGCTTCAATGAAGTGTGACAAAGCAATATAGTACAGTAGCACAGTTTATAAACAAGAACTGGTGGCAGGTTTACATTAAGTATGAGGATCTCAGAGAGTAACATCAAATTAGAGGGGATATTTTTATGAATAGACAGTGAGCTAGTAGAAACTTGCATATTACTTACAGTTCGCTAGCTTGGCTAGAGGTGATAAATCATCTGGGTGGACAGACTGTATGCTAGACTAATAGAACTGTTGCATAGATTGCTCCTGTGATCCTGTTTCGGGCCCGCCAAAGGGCCCTCTGGCAAGGCTGTCATGCGCGGGCCCACCGGCGTAGGTGCGCCTAGCGGCGCTTTAAAAGTTTGAAAGCAGTCCTGTGCTTTGCTTCGGCCCAATTGGCCAGACAGCGGGAGCAGGGAGGGGCTTGCCTGCCTGCTCCTTCCTTCACGCCAATCGGGGCTGGAGGAGGATGTTCCTGCGGCTGTAAAGATGTTCCAACCAGTACTCCAAGTGGCACTTTAAAATTTAAAAGCAGTCCTGTGCCTCTCTTCGGCCCGATTGGCCAGACGGTGGGAGCAGGAAGGGGCTTACCTGCCTGCTCCTTCCTTCGCGCCGATCGGGGCTGGAGGAGGATGTTCCTGCAGCTGTAAAGATGTTCCCGCGGTGCTCCATGCGGCGCTTTAAAATTTAAAAGCAGTAGTTGGTTTGTCTGAACCATTTGTTGAGCAAAGGATGCCACTGAGTGAGCGGGTAGCGTCATTATATCTACAGTGGAAACCGCTGAAGAAGATATTGAGGTTGGACACAAAACTATTGTCAGATAAATTATTTTTTCATCATATTGAGATCCTTGAAGCAAGATAGGTGAATTGTTGGGCAATAGGCAAGAATGTGTAAATATTTTGAGTTGGAGTTTGCCTGAATGGATGTTTGGCAACACTGTTACAAGTTTTGAAATTTATTAAAGTATACATTTTGTATTATTTATGTGAAAGAATTTTTGGAATAAAAAAGGATAGACTATTTTTAAAAACTGACTTCAGAAAAAAGGACCCTATTGATGACCTAGTGTGCTATAAGTTTATAGGCTACTGGATATGGATTTGGATGCACAACTTTTATTTTTTCACTGAATGAGATCTAGGGCTCAATTTGTTGGTATTGTTCACCCAGATGTTCAGCCTTAAAAAGTTTAGGTTGAAAGCATATCTTGTTTCAGTCTGGTGGCCTCCTCTGTCAGGCTTTGCCAGAAGTAATTGAGTCCAGGAATTTATTTTTCCTGAGACTATTTGTGAGTATATGGATCACATTCAGTCAGCTGAATCCAAGGCTATGGGCTTGACCTGGTTCAACAGCAGCGGCAGCAGGGATTTCCAGGCACAAACCATATTGTACTCATACCCAAAGAGCAGAGAACGGTGAACAGCAGTAGGATTGATGTGTACATTATACCTCTACAAGTCTTCCAAGCAATCCCATCTAAACTACGTTTACTCAGGGGCCCAGTACTGGAAGCAACATGCAGCAACCTGTTACTGGCACTCTTACTGCCTCAAAGCTCCTGATAAGTTGAGAAAGAGAAGGATTGTTGCATTTCAAGAGCAGACTATGAGGAAACATCAGGTCTCATCTCCTGCCCAGGAATTTCAAAACAGTTCTGCTGTGTCCCTCCAGACTTTTGTCACTTTGACGAAGAGTTGCTGGGGCTGGGGGAGGAGTGACCATTACATAATGGGCTCGATCTGGTACAGTTTCTTTCCTCTAGTACAGAGACAGTGCATGAATTCTCTACCCTCTTTTCAGATCCTGAAGAGTATATAGCCGATGAGAGTGCAGCAGAGGAAGCCAGCAGATCAAATTTACATGATGTGCTGCAGTCACTCAGCAATAGCCTTCAGCTGATGGACCAATACTACGGCTTGCCACCTGAAGTACCAGAGAGGCTACAGAGCGTGAGGCTGTAGGGATCAATAGAGTTCCAGAATGCAAAAGTCAATGCCTATTTTTCCAGCTGGTGCTTTGGGCTGAAATTACAATAGCTCCTAGTTCAAAATCAATTTAATTTCTGAAAGCGCTATTGGGCATTGTAGTGAACTAATTGGAACTGTGAGCACTATTGGGCATTGTAGTGAACTAATTGGAACAAAAAGCTGGGCTTTTATTTTACTGCTGCAAGCTGCGCCTGTGCTGTTACCGACTTTTGACTCAGAATTGTTTTGAGTGGTTTTGAAGGAAATATATTGGATTTTTACTTAACTGACAGTTTGAACAGTAGAAGCTGGTAAGAACATAAGTTATGAATGAGAAAGTGTGATGTGTGGGGAGTGATTTAGTAGATAGGGATTACTAGTTATCTTTTATTTGAAACTTGTTAGAATTAAAGAGTAACTTTACACAGCAGTTCCATTCCTGCAAATACACTCTAGAAGATTATCGCCAGCTCTTAGGGTGTTAGTATCTCTTATTGATTGGTAAAGTTAAGGAATATGATGAAGACATGCACAGGACTGAAGGAGCTGAAGTCTGCACCAGCATCTTGAAAGAGGATGGATCTGCATCTGATCAGGAAAGGCCCCTATGTAAGCCAGTTCTTGGAAGATAAAGGTACCTCGAACTGATGTTTTTGAGTGCACCTACTATCTTACTTATATTCAAATACTTTTAAAACACTGAAAGAAAACAATACCTATTACATTTAAGGAAGCTATAAGCTTAATGCCTTACTTACCTGGCTTCCTGCTGGAAAATAAAAAGGGAAATTAGTTGAATAGAAACACTGCATTTAAAAAGGGAAGGTTTATACATGTACAATTAGTAACCGGGGTAGCCCGGACACCCGGCCACACCACGTACTCCATTTCCTTCCCCCCCCCCCTCCACCCCAAATCTCCATCCCAAACACCCGGTTTTCATTCACCTCTCTCGCTCTCCACAAAACACAACAGACTCCAGCTTGGTAACAACTTTGGTCGCAGTTTTATTGACAAAACTTTAACACAAGGCCGACCCAAGCCAACAATAACTCATCATGATATACATAAGTCAACCATGCCCCCTCGCTGGACAATGCCACCCACCAGCCATAATATTAGCAAGGTGGTGCATCATCCGCCCTTCCTCCCCTGTTGCCCGTCACCACCAACGTTGCCATATTAATAGCAAAGGCCGGCCCCCCTCCCCAAACCAAATGGAGATCCCAACCAAGATCTACCCCACCCCCTCACGCAGAACATCACTCCCTTGCTTCCGCACGCCGGCCATTAGGCCCTACTGTCACAGCGTGCGTTGGCTTGGGACCTCGCCCATCCCCCCAGCGGCAACAACCTCCCCCATCACCACACTATGGGTTGGTGGGAGGGAACCGCTCGATGCCACCAGACAGTGGGAGGTAAGGGGAGGTCCGAGCCAGCGGAGTCACGAGCCCAGCCATATCAGCACCCCCCCCCCACCAATCCAGATTATCCAATGAAATCGTCCTGCGCTGTTGACGCAGGGCAATTTCAAATGATGCCCCAGCTTGTAGCACCCCACCGCCCCCACCCCAACCCTTCCTGCCTTCAATGCAGTGGATCCCGGGGTGCTGGGAACCGGGCACCTGGTTACCGGGCGACTCTTGAGGACCCTGGCCCTGCAGCCTTCTGCAATAACCGGGGTAGCCCGGGCACCTGGCCACACCACATGCTCCATTTCCTTCCCCCCCCCCCCCACCCCAAATCTCCGTCCCAAACACTCGGTTTTCATCCACCTCCCTCGATCCCCACAAAACACAACAGACTCCAGCTTGGTAACAACTTTGGTCGCAGTTTTATTGACAAAACTTTAACATGAGCCCATCTCAAGCCAACAATAACTCATCATGATATACATAAGTCAACCATGCCCCCTCACCAGACAATGCCACCCACCAGACATATTATTAGCAAGGTGGTGCATCATTCTCCCTTCCTCCCCTGTTGCCCACCACCGTCAACCTCGCCATATTAATAGAAAAGACCAGCCCACCCTCCCCGAACCAGGCGGAGATCCCAACCAAGATCTCTCCCCACCCCCTCACGCAGAACATTGCTCCCTTGCTTCTGCACACTGGCCATTAGGCCCCGCTGTCACAGTGTGCATTGGCTCGGGACATCACCACCGATGCAAGGTAGGAAACTATCCTTGCGCTGCCCCCCTGAAAAGTAAGCTGAGACCAAATGTGGATCCCGCCGCAACACCACCTCCAAAGCCTCTTGCCAGTCATTCAATAATAGATCCAACCCTACAGGCGAAAGATGCATCCCATTTGTGCGATATAAACCCACACAACTTACTTTTGCCCAAGGGTGCTGTATTTGTAAACCACCTATCTGCTGGATCTATCACCCAATCTGTCTATTCACCTTCACTAAGCCCCGGGACCATCTGTGCTGTGACTGGGAAGCTGCCCCGGATTGATATCTGACCATACAATAACCACCCCCTGCAACAGTGACCGTATAACCGCAATGTCATGCTGCACAGTCCGAAAAAGCTGTTTGCAGGTCCAGCTGGACAGGTCATTCCCCCCAAGGTAAATCAGAAGTCCTGCTGGCCGGCACCTCTGGCTCACCTGATGCGGACCATTGATAGCAGCTGCCACCACTGCATGCTCCACTTCCCCATCAAATGCAGCCGTATGCCCATTGCCACAAGCCCGAGATGAGGTCCCAATGGTCACAAAGCTGCCTGGCACTCAGCCCAATAAACAAATGAATGACCCAGGATCCACCAATCATCAAGCAAAGGACAAGCATCTGCAATGAAACAAAGCTGACTGCCATCTGATAGAACCATGACAGCTGAGCTCTGAAAAATAACAAAATTGTTAATAACCCCAACCCCACACCCCCAACAAATGAAGCCAGGCACTACCCCATGTCTCCAACTCAGACATCATGCGGGTAAACATATTCGGCATATGCGCTATAGCGCCATCTGCCGATCTGCTGGATCACCGCTGCATCTAGCCCCGCCGCAGCAGCGCTGGTAGCCACCCCAATACGGAAAGAATGAGATGCAAACTGCTGTTCATCACAACCCAAGTGCCGCAGAACCAGGCGGAGCACTGCTGCAAACTGGAACTGTGTCAACGGGTGTGAATCCTCATGTAAAAATATGCAGCCTTCGTACCTAGGCCGCTGAGCAATGTAGACCTGCAAGTTATGCACTAGGCAGGTGGGTATAGGGTAGATGCTACTAATAACTGCCCAACACCCTCTCCCCCTCTGATCCATCTTGGACCGAGAGAGAAAAATGCACACTTGCACCTGCTCCATCAGCACATGATTATGCACTAAACCCCCTGCCGAGCCCCGTTTTCCAGATCGCAGGACTAATTTGCTGACTCTGAATGCCCTGAAAAATGCAACTGCATGAAAGAGCATGGATTCGAAGTCAGAGGAAGTAACTGCAGGCAACACCTCCCAAATACAAACCAGCAACTCATGCGATACAGGTCTTCACTAATCATGTGGCACAGTGGACTCCCACTCCCAACATGCCAGCAAGCGTTGGACCACAAAAGTGGCGTGAGGATTGCCCCAGCCTGCAGCTTTGCAGAAAAAAGAAAACCCAGCTAAGGAGGATTGGACAGCCATCCTGGATCACCTCCCAGCCTTGGCCCATAATATAAATAAGCCAAGCCACTCATCCACCACCCACCCGCCAAGTGAGCCCTTACTGGTCAGAAAGGCACCCACCTTCCTATATCCACGCAAGTATGCCAACCATGTTGCTGGCACCACTAATGCTTGTAACAAGGCCATCACGTCTGGGTTCCAATCTGCCAGAGATGTGCCGGGACTGCTGTGGCCACTTCCTCTGCTCACGGCGCAAACAGTCAAAACTGAGATCAATTAAAGTGTGACAATGATTGTATGATTTTCTCCCAGTTGGTGAGAGGTCTTATGTGTGCACTAGGTGCAAGGAGCTCTTTGCTCTCAGGGAACGAGTCCGTTCTCTAGAGGCTACAGTAGCAGACTTGGAAAGCATAAGACAGACAGAGAGGTACATAGACGAGACCTACAGGGATATAGTCCTGAAGTCCCACCTCCAGTCTGGCAGCATCCCTGTTGCCATGGAGGAGAGAGGTCACATGACAGGAGAGCATCACCCTGGTGTGGCAGGAAGTGATCCTGTAACTAGGACCTGCCCTCCAGGTGATGTAAAACCCTCTCGCACCGAGGAAGTTTCTCCAGGGCCATGTGCCCATGAGGGGAGGGTTAGGACAGCCGTTATAGTTGGTGATTCGATCATTAGGCATGTAGATAGCTGGGTGGCTGGTGGACGTGAGGACCGCCTGGTAACATGCCTGCCTGGTGCGAAGGTAGTGGACCTCACGCGCCACCTAGATAAGGTCTTAGATAGTGCTGGGGAGGAGTCTGCTGTCTTGGTACATGTCGGTACCAATGACATAGGAAAATGTGGTAGGGAGGTTCTGGAGGCTAAATTTAGGCTTCTAAGTAGGAAGTTGAAATCCAGAACTTCCAGGGTAGCGTTCTCCGAAATGCTTCATGTTCCACGCGCAGGACCCAAAAGGCAGGCAGAGCTCCGGAGTCTCAATGCGTGGATGAGACAATGGTGCAGAGATGAGGGTTTTGGATTTGTTAGGAACTGGGGAACATTCTGGGGAAAGGAGGGGCTCTTCCGAAGGGATGGGCTTCACCTTAACCGGGATGGAACCAGGTTGCTGGCATTAACCTTTAAAAAGGAGATAGAGCAGCTTTTAAACTAGATATTAGGGGAAAGCCGACAGTCGCCCAAGAGCGGAAGGTTCGGAAGAATGTATCTTTGAAGGATACTACCAAAAGCAGAGAGGTTCCACAAAAGAGTAAAGTAGCCCAAATGCCCTCAAGTATAGAGCAGACAGAGCTTAAAGATCCCAAAATATCCATGTCTAACAATAGCCAAATTAATATGAATAAAATACATTCTCTAAAATGCTTGTATGCAAATGCTAGAAGTCTAAAAAATAAGATGGGAGAGTTAGAATATATAGCACTAAATGAAAGGTTAGATATGATTGGAATATCAGAGACATGGTGGAAGGAGGACAACCAGTGGGACACTGTGATACCTGGGTACAAACTATATCGTAATGATAGAGCTGATCAAATTGGTGGAGGGGTTGCTCTCTATGATAGAGAGGGCATTGAGTCAGAAAAGTTTAAAGTTTTGCAGGAAACAAAATCTGCTGTAGAATCTATATGGATTGAAATTCCATGTAAAAGGGGGAAGGCAATGGCAGTGGGGGTGTACTATCGAGCACCTGGCCAGAATGACCAAATGGATGATGAAATGCTCAAAGAAATCAAGGAAGCTAACAAAAGTTACAGCACAGTAATAATAATGGGTGATTTCAACTACCCCGGTATCGACTGGGTCAGTGTCACGTCAGGACATGCTAGGGAGATAAAGTTCCTAGATGAAATAAATGACTGCTTCTTGGAGCAGCTGGTTCATGAACCGACCAGAGGGGAAGCCATATTAGACCTAATCCTTAGTGGAACACCAGATCTAGTGCAAGAGATAAGGTTGTTGGGGCCACTTGGCAATAGTGATCATAGCATGATCACCTTTGATTTAATTAGTGGAGGAGGGATAGTAAGGAAATCCACAGTACTACCTTTTAACTTTCGAAAAGGAGACTATGATAAAATGAGCAAAACAGTTAAGAAAAAACTAAAAGGAGCAGTTGCAAAGGTTAAAGACGTACATGAGGCTTGGCTGTTGTTGAAAAATACTATCTTGGAAGCCCAGACCAGCTGTATTCCACGTTTAAGAAAAGTGGAAGAAAGTCCAAAAAACTGCCAGCATAGTTTAAAGGTGAAGACAGAGAGGCTGTTGTTGCCAAAAAAGCATCTTTCAGGAAATGGAAAAAAGAGCCAAACGACGAAACCTGAAAACAGCACAAGCACTGGCAAGTCAAATGCAAGGCACTGATCAGGCAGGCAAAGGGAGAATTTGAGAAGAAGCTTGCTGCGGAAGAAAAAACGTGAAGTAAAGACCTTTTCAAGTACATTCGTAGCAAAAAGCCTGTGAGAGAGTCAGTTGGTCCATTAGATGATAAAGGGGTTAAAGGAGCACTAAGAGGCGACAAGGCGATAGCGGAGAGACTGAATGAATTCTTTGCTTCAGTCTTTACTGAGGAAGATGTAGGGATGTTACCCATGACTGAAGTGGTATTTAAAGGTGCGGAAGAATTGAAGGAAATATCGATACATCGGGAAGATGTATTACAACTATTAGATAAGCTGAAGAGTAGCAAATCACCTGGGCCGGATGGTATACATCCAACGGTGTTGAAAGAACTGAAATACGAGATTGCAGACCTGCTATTAGTAATCTGTGAACTATCATTAAAATCATCTCTAATACCTGAAGATTGGAGGATCGCCAATGTAACACCAATTTTTAAAAAGTGTTCCAGGTGTGATTCGGGAAACTACAGACCGGTGAGCCTGACATCTGTACCGGGAAAAATGGTAAAAACCATCATAAAGAATAAAATTACTCAGCATGTAGATAGTCATGACCTAATGGGAGACAGCCAACATGGCTTTAGACAAGGAAGATCTTGTCTTACTAATCTGTTATGTTTTTTTGAAGGAGTGAATAATCAGGTGGACAAAGGTGAGTCAGTTGATATTGTGTATCTGGACTTTCAGAAAGCCTTTGACAAGGTCCCTCATGAGAGACCTTTGGCAAAACTAAAGAGTCATGGGATAGGAGACAGTGTACTTTTGTGGATCAGGAACTGGTTAAAAGATAGAAAGCAGAGGGCAGGGCTAAATGGCCAATTTTCCTAATGGAGAAAGGTGAATAGTGGTGTACCCCAGGGATCTGTGCTGGGTCCGCTGCTTTTTGACATATTCATAAACAACCCAAACTATGGTTACACGATGCAAGGTTCCACATTAGGAACCACCACCCAGGAAAAAGATTTAGGCGTCATTGTGGATACCATGTTAAAACCCTCGGCCCAGTGTGCAGCAGCGGCCAAGACAGCAAATAGAATGCTAGGTATGATAAGGAAAGGAATGGAAAATAAAACAAAAGATATTATAATGCCTCTATATCGTTCCATGGTGAGACCGCACCTTGAATATTGTGTGCAATTCTGGTCACCGTATCTTTAAAAGGATATAGCGATTTTAGAAAAGGTTCAGAGAAGAGCCACCAAAATGGTAAAGGGGATGGAAGGATACTCCTATGAAGAAAGGCTAAAAAGGTTAGGGCTCTTTAACCTGGAAAATAGACGTCTGAGGGGAGATATGTTAGAAGTCTATAAATTAATGAACGGAGTGGAACGGGTAAACGTAGATTGATTGTTTACCTTATCAGAATATAGAAAGACTAGGGGACATGCAATGAAGCTACAGGGTAAACTATTTAAGACTAATAAAAGAAAATATTTTTTCACTCAATGTGTAATCAAACTCTGGAATTTGTTACCGGAGGATGTAGTAAAGGCTGTTAGTGTAGCTGGGTTTAAAAAAGGTTTGGACAAGTTCCTGGAGGAAAGGTCCATAAACCATTATTAAGAAGGGACCCAGGATATCAATGCTTGAACCAATACTAGCATTGTGGAACCTGTGTCCCTTGGGGAAACTGCTAGGTACATATGACCAGATTGGCCACTGTTGGAAACAGAATACTGGGCTTGATGGACCTTGGTCTGACCCAGTATGGCATATCTTATGTTCTTATCTTATGTTCTTATGCTCTTATGTAATGCATCAGCTATGGAATTCTGATCCCCTGGCACATGACACGCTCTGGCCGTGACATTGAGGTGCAAACAAGCAAACATGAATACTCTTATCAACGCTGCCACTCAGGGACACTTGGGCGATTGTCTGTTGATAGTCTCCACCACTGCTGCATTATTACACCAAAATACCACCCTCCGATTTCGAAGATGAAAAGGCCAGACCGCCAAGGCTACAATAGGAAACAACTCCAAAAAGGCAATGTTGCGAGTCAACCCCAAAAGTTGCTATTCTGCAGACCATGCCTCCGCACACCAGGCCCCTTGGCAATACAGTCGAAACACCCTGCTGCCTGCAGCATCCAAAAACAACTAAAAATCAGCATTAGTCACCTCGGATAACTGCAGAATCGTGCACCTATTATAGCCCGCCAAGAAAGCGTCCCACACATGCAAGTCATCGCACATACCCTGAGACACTCTAATATGGTGATGAGGCTTCGCTATCCCTGCCATAGCTAAAGACAAATGCCTTGAGAAGGGATGCTCCATCGGAATGACCCGACAAGCAAAGTTAAGATGACCAACCAAAGCCTGCAGGTCCCGAAGTGTAATCTTAGATGCCAAACCCACTGCCGATAAAAGAGCTCTCAACTTTTCCACCTTCTCAATCGGCAACCATGCCACTAACTCTACTGAGTCCAGGTCAATCCCAAGAAATGTGAGAGATGTCACCAGACCCACGGTTTTTCCCGCCACTAAGCGTATGCTGAATTCTAGGGCCATTTCCATGAAAGCTGTCAACAACGTGTCACAGATATCCAACTGATCGGGGCTGATGAATAAAATCCATCTAGATAATGCACGACAGTGGACAAACCTGTCCTTTGCACAAGGACCCAATGTAAAAAACCGCTAAAGGCCCCAAAATAGGCACAAGAAATAGCACACCCCATTGGCATACACTTATCAAAATAAAATTGAGCTCCAAATCAAAAACCCAATAGCGGAACGGCAGAAGGATGCACTAGTAGTAGCTGAAAAGCGATTCAATATCCACCTTTGCCATGCGCGCTCCCAACCCACACTGACGCACTAAATATACAGCAGCATCAAAAGTAGCATATCTGACCGTACAAAGCTCAAGAGGAATATGATCATTCATTGACCTGCCTGGTGGGAAAGATAAATTATGAATTAACCAGAATTTTCCGGGTTCCTTTTTTGGGATGACCCTTAATGGGGAAATGACAAAAGGGCGAAATGGGGGTTCATCAAAGGGCTCAGCGATCCTACCCAATGTGCATTCCGCTATAAGTTTATCACGCACGACGACCGCCATGCGCGATGCCAAAGGAGAATTTCTAGCATCGTGTCACAAACCATACCCCGAAACGGAATGGGAAAGCCCTGTTCAAAACCAGATAACAACTGCCCCCCCACACCCAGCCCCTCCAACAGGTGAAAGATATCAATATACCTGCACTTCTTGATTTTGTGTCGCAACTTATGCAGGACCCCCTTCCCAGAGCTCCAAACATGTGACAAGTGTAGGAGAGCCCCCCTTTTTTTTGCCTGAGCATCCTCAGTGGATGCTGCTGAAGATGCCCCAGATGATGTAGAGGATGACGAGGATGAAGATCCATGCTGACACCCATGGACATGCTTATGCTTAGCTTTCGCCTTCCGCCCCGCGGATGGCTCATGGCCCGACATCACATCCCCGCCTCCTGCACCGCATATGTCCCCTTCTGCATGCTGTCCTGTTGATGGAACCATCCTCATTGGGTCCACAGGTGGAGAACACACCGCTGGAGTGTTTAAAGCCTGCATTGGTGTCATAGAAATCACCGCTGCTGGACAGAAAGACTTTGAAGGCACTGCACCAGCCCTGGGGGCCTCAGATACCTGGGGAGAATAGAGAGAACAGCAACTCCCAGAAACTACACCAGTAACATTACATGCTCCTGTGACCCTTTCGCACCCGCCCCCCAATTCATGAAAGACGACCCCATCCCACCAGCAGCCCAAAAGGCTGCGTTCCTGACAGGGGCTTTCCCCTAACCCCCAAAACCAGCCATAGGCCAGTTACCAAAACCATAGCCCCAGTGCCCAGAAACCCCAGGCACCCACTGCCCAGAGCCTAGAAACCAGGGGACCACAGCCCCTGGGGGAAAAAACAGATGTCCACCGTCCCCGGGCCAGCGTGGTCCAGAAACCCAAGCATACCAGCTACACCTGCCCTCGCCATCTCCCCTGATCCTTCACTCAGAAGAACGTCCCAACCTGCATGGCCTCAATCTACCCCCATACCCCGGAAACCCTGCAATCTGATATCCTGACCTTCCCCCGCCTCAGCACTACCTTGACACTGCTCCCCCATCCCCTCATGACTCATTCGACAGTGTAGAGCCTCTTGCCCCTCCCCCAAAGAGCCCTCTGTGACTCCCTCAATGCATGCAGCCACTAGGTTCAAGCCAATCCCCTTAGCCACCAAAGCCCCTTGGTAGCCCAAACACACACCTACACTAATATCCCCTTGATCAGCCACCCCTGTACCTTGCCCAGCTAGCCGCCTCCTACCCCCCTTTCTGCCTGTAGCTTTCTCTGCTGGCTATACCCCCCTCCTTCTACCCAAGATAGCAGACTGCCCCTGTGTAAGAGCCAAGTCTTAGGCCAAGGACATTGAACCCGCTGCAAACCCTCTCCCCATGGCACCTCGAGCCAGCCACCCCTCTACCTGCCTGCTGCAATGCAGGAGAAAGAGCCATGCATCTGATCCCTGCCGCCAAACCCAAACCGCCACACCGCATTCACTGTGCATGTCCACAAGGTGGCCGTGCCGACTCTCCATGCCCCTTCATGCCGGCTGAAGAAAACAGTCCCCGCTCACCAAGGAACTGATGTCTCACACTGCCGCAATGAATACGAGGCCCTGACAGCCGAAGACGCTGCAACCGCTCGATGCCACTAGACAGTCGGAGGTAAGAGGAGGTCTGAGCCAGCAGAGACACAAGCCCAGCCAGATCAGCCTCCTCCCCCCCCCCCCCCCGTGCCAATCTGGATTATCCAATGAAATCGTCCCATACTGCTAACGCGGGGCGATTTAAAATGATATCACCAGCTCACACCACCCCCCTCAATCATTCCCACCTTCAATGCACCGGATCCCGATGTGCCGGGAGCCGGGCACTCGGTTACCAGGCAGCCCCCGGGGACTCTGGCCACTTGGCCTTCTGCAATTACAGAGGTTGTGGTTAAGGTGAGAACTTACCTGATGTCAGTTTGAAAAGTTTTGCTGATACTTCTTGAAAGAAAGGAAATGAAAGGAAAGGAAAGCTTAGCTTACAGAAAGAAAAGATCCCTAGTGGAATATAAAGTGAAGAATAGCTTTAAGGTTCAAGGAAAAAGAGAACTCATCTGACTGCTGCATCTTGTTTGATGAAGAATTTTGTGTTCCTGCAACAGAGCAAAAGAATCTACTGTATTTATTTATTATTTTATTTATTTATTTTCATTTCTTATATACCACGCTCTTTTAATCAGTGTGGTGTACATATGAACTGTATGTATGAGTTGTATTTGTTTTATATTGTTCCTGCTCTTTTACATCTGTGATATACTTTTTAACTAACTCTGTTAAATGCTGCTGGAGTTTCAGTACTCTATAAGTAATTCAAAATAATGTTCCTTTTTAATAAAACCATATATACTACTTAAGATTGAAGATAATTTGGCTCCTTATTTTACCTATTGAAATTCACCTACTTATGATATGAATGTGTACCCTATTGTAACATCTCAGGGATCCTGTAATCTCATTTCCTCTAGTGGTGTCTCTCATCAACTTGGAGAAAAGACCCATTAGACATGGTTATTGTTTCTTGTGGTATCCCCCTGACAGAAAACTACATCGAGTTAACATCTAATTGTGTTAACAGTAAGGCACAGTATTCCCCAGGAGGCAGAGCTGATATTTTGTTTTGTTTGCCTTTCAAATCTATGGGCCATTAGAAGGTAATCTTATAAACATTTTCCATACATAAAAAGCCTCTTATAAATTTATGTCACACCTAAAAGCAAGTGCGTTGCACTTTGGAGTTTATCTGTACAGTAGGCATACTCAGGGGAGTAGCTTAGGCAGAGTCACAAGTTATACATTCATTTTATAAAATATGTACATACTTTATGAGTTAACATTTATGCCTTTTCCCAAGCAGGCATAAATGTCAGTACTTAAAAGCTGGCACTATTTGTGCAGAATTTCTGCTAGTATTTTAGAAAGACACATTAGATACCAATGTATCTTTATAAAATAGGTGCCTTCTCCACTTCCAATCCTTGGTCATCGTGTTAGAAAATTATTGGGGCCAATTTTCAAAATGGACGATATTCAAAACCATGGCAGTCAGTCGCGGCCCTTTAATATTGGTGGGATATTCCATGTCAGTTTCCAGATAGGAGCTGCCGCTGAATATCTGGACTGAGTGGCGCTAACTGTATAAATGGTGATTTTATTTATTTATTCATTTAAGTTGTTTTATATACTCCCTGATCTTAAAGCCAAGGTGGTTTACAGAAGAACTAACATAACCTATACATGAAACACAAGTGAAGTAAAAAACGTAGCTTAACTTAGGACAATGTACAAGTACAACTGCCGGTAGAACATATTTACATGGAACATCAATGTAGCAGAACATATATAAGGAACATAGCTTGGGTTACTTGTAACTTAGCCAGCAAGGTCCTTGAGCTGTCAGGGTTTAGAGGTATTAGGTTAAGTGGAAGGAAGCATCCGTTAGTGGGGTATGTTGGTACATTTTAGTGTATGTTTGGCGTGGAGAATATAACTATGCTTTTAATTCAGGGAGTAGTTAATAGTTGGAGAGAGGGGATGGGTTAACTGGTAAGGGAATGTGCTGAGGGTGTTGAATTCACAGGGAGGTCCGTGGTGCAAGGTCAGCCTTCACATTCAAAGTGCTCATGGAACAGATGGGTTTTTAAATTTTTCCTGAAGTCTGTTAGATTGGATATGCCTTCTGGCAGAGAATTCCATACAGCTGGGGCATAAAGCAAGAAGGCCATTCTGGATGTGTTCTGGTACTCTTTGAGTTTATGGTAGGTACCATGATCATGTTTTGGTGGTGTGTTCTTCTGGATCTATTGTTTGGCGTTTTTTGTAATAGCGAGTAAAGGTAAACTGAGGAGAGACCATGGGATACTCTGAATGTTGTCAGCATCACTATATATTTTGTTCTTACTTTGACAGATAACCAGTGTAGTAGTAAGAGTACTGGAGTTATGTGGTTGGTTCAGGCGGCATTGCAGAGGATGCAGGCTGCAGTGTTCTGGGCTAGTTGCAATGGATGACGTACGTGATTCGGTAGGCCTTGTAGGAGGATGTTGCAGTAGTCAAGGTGCGGTAGGACTAATAATTGAAAGACTGCATGATAGTCTTGGAAGTCCAGTAATGTTCAGAGGTGCTGCATTGTTTTTATTGTATGGCATATGGTCTTGGTGATGTTGTTGATGTGCAGTTGTAAGGTTAGGCGCTGGTCTATAATTAAAAAAGAAAGAAACTAGACTGTCCCATAAATGTTTTATTTCAAAATCTACATAGAAATTACATATTGTCCCTTTCAAAGTAATCCCCCCAGAGTTAATGCACGTCTGCATTCGCTTCTGCCACGTACGGAAGCACTCATAAAGTCCTCCTCATTGAGGTCCCTCAGTTCCCTCATCACAGTGGCTTTGATCTCTTCTACAGAGGTGAAATGAGTTCCTTTGAGCACAGTCTTCAGCCTGGGAAAGTGTGAGATCTGGGGAATAAGGAGAGTGGTCGAGAGCTGTGATCTGTTTGTTGGCCAAGAACTGCCTCACACTGAGCGTGGTGGGTGCAGGTGCGTTGTCGTGGTGGAGCAGCCACGACTTGTCTCTCCACAGAGCCCACCTGCTGCGCCAAACCTGGTCATGGAGGCGATTGAGGACCTGCTGGTAGAAGTGCTGGTTGACTGTCTGACCCTCAGGCACAAACTCATGATGGACCACACCCTTTTGGTCGAAGAATGCAATCAGCATGACCTTGATCCTTGATTTGGACATGCGTGCCTTCTTGGGTTAGGGTGACAGTCGAGTCTTCCACTGCAGGCTCTGTCTCTTGCTTTCAGGGTCATACTGGAAGACCCAAGTCTTGTCTCCTGTGATGACTCGGCCAATGAACTCTAGATCTTCTCCGATCTTCTCTAGCAAGTCTCGACAAACATTGACCCGGTGCTCCTTCTGGTTGTCCGATAAAAGCTTGGGCACTATCTTGGCGCACATCTTCCGCATCCCCAGCTCCTGCACCAAGATGGTCCGCACTAACTCCCTGTTCAGGCTGAGCTCCTCAGCTATCATCTGCACCATCAATCTGTGATCATTCCACACCAGCTGGTTCACTCTGTCAATGTTCTCAGCCATCTTTGTCGTGGAAGGCCGTCCTGACTTGGGGTCATCCTCCACCTTCTCGTGGCCACTCTTGAAGCATTTGTGCCACTCAAAGACTCATGGCCTTGACATTGCATCTTCTCCATAAGCCTTTTGGAGAAGTTGGAGACACTCAGTTGGACCCTTCTTCAACTTAACCAGAAATTTCAAGTTGATTCTTTGCTGCATATTTCTGCCACCTCCAGTTGCGTGACAAAGTGATGGAGCAGTGTGCTACAAAAAAACCTGAAAAAGAAAAACAGTGAGAGAGTTGAAAAATATTATAGCAGAATAGTGGTGAGATGTTGCACAACACAGTGACATAAGCAGTTATCCAATTGACATTGAGTCATGGGTGTGGCTGCCACAGTCTCATTTCTTTTTTGTAACACCTTGTACCCAGCTACTGCACTTCAGATTTTACCTTTAATTGTGTCCCTGCAACTGTCATGCTGGATGGTGAGCTGTAGTTTGTGTCTCTGGAGATGAAGAAAACTTTGTCTTGTGGTTTATGAAGAGACTGTGCTCTGATAGCCATTGTGTGGTAGTGTTGAAGCATCTTATAAGGGAGATATAAACTGGTTTTGTATTGGAGAATGGTACAGTATGTATAGCATTACATAATTTGCGTAGATGCTGTAGAGCACATTGTGAGATCAGATGATTGTGCAGATGAGTTGGAGAAAAGCATTGAATAGGAGTGATGAGAGAGCTGACCCCTGGGGGATTCCTTGTTGTTGCATGAATGGGACCGAGTGTTGACCTCCTATTGTTTACGGTTGGCTAGATAAGATTTAAAACATTTTAGGGTTGTGTCAGACAGTCCTAGTGACTGTAAACCTTGTAGTAATATATTGTATAGCACTGAGTCAAATGCTGCCTTGATGTCAAGGAATATCATTATAAAGCCCTGATGTAGTTTCTCGGTACCCCTTATAAATTTATCCATGAGAGCTGTTAATGGTATCTCCACACCATGGTCAGGCCTGAATCCATACTGGTGAGGGATGAGTGGAGCATGTGTGTTGATATGGACCTGGAGTTACACCAATACAGCTTTTTCAATTATCTTTGTGAGGAACGGTTAACTAGAGATGGGCCTCTATGATCTAGGTTGTTTTGGGTCTAGTCCTGTGCCTTTTCTTATGGGATGGATGGATGCTTTTTTGAATTAAGGAGGCATATGTACTTGTGTAAGGTAGAGTTGTGTGATCTTGTGGATGATTGGTAGCAATTCAGTCGGGCTATTTTGATCCAGCTGACAGGGCATAGATCAAGTGGGGAGGTAATACAGGTTGAAATGATTTCCAGGCAGCTGTATTAGAGCTTTTGTCTTCCCAAGTTGTGGTTGTTGTTTTTGTGTTGCTTCTGAGGGATAATTGGTTTTGGAAGTAGTTGGCTAGGACTTGTGGAGATAGCACATTGTCTATATTATCTTGAGTGGGGGTTTTAAGAAATGATTTTAATATTTCAAATAGTTCTCTGGGACGGTTTGCAAGTTCAGAATGAGTTTGGTATGGTATTCCTTTTCCTTTTTTGTTCACAAAGGTTTGGTATTGATGTAATTTGGATATATAGTTATCGAGATCGCTTGTGCTCTTTGTTCTTCTCCATTTTCTCTCTAGCTGTGTGAGCTTGCGTTTAGCATTCTTTACATAGAACATAGAAACATAGAAACAATATGACAGAAAAAAACCACATGGCCTATCTAGTCTGTCCTTCCATATCAACAACTACAACAGTCCACTTTTTACCTTTAGAGATCCTCTGTGTTGGTCCCATGCTTTTTTGAATTCAGTTATTGTCCTCATCTTTAGCTCTCCAGAGTATCAAACTGCAGCAGCATGAGGCCTATGGGTTATGTTTTTGGCTTTATGGCGATTTTGCTTATTGTTTGATTCCAGTTATGGATTATTGTGTTAATATTGTCAGGATTATAGTCGGTATATGGTATGATCTTGTCTACAAAGGTTTTCTTGTCTAGCTGTAGGAACCTGCTGGTTGGGGCTTGATGGTGTGTGCCTCTGTCATTGAGAGTGATTTGTGGGATGTAGAATATAATTGTTTTATGGTCCCACCAAGGTACTGAATCTATTGTCACTGGTGGAAGGTGGTTGTCTCTGATTATCTTCTGTGAGACAAAGATGAGGTCTCAAATGTTTCCTTTCATGTGTGTTGGCTCATTAATTATTTGGGTGCATTCTAGGGTTCCATTGCTTCCATGAAGGATTTTGCAATGCTGGGGTTGGCTGAAGAGAGGTTTAAAATTCCAAGTAGCAGGAATTGATTGTTATTTAGGTTGTGAGTGCATGTGGCTTCTAACAGTGCATGTGGCTTGAGCTAGGGGATCTATAGGTTAGGTAGAATGTTAAGTGTTTGAGATGGTGACTGTATCCATTTCTTCTCCTGTATTGGCGGCAATGGTGCAGAAATCCAGCTCATTCCTTGCCAGAATGAAGACTCTGCCACCTCTGCAGTTGATTCTGGGGCAATTAAATAGCTTGTAATTGGGTATTATAAGTTGTTTTATTAGGACATTATCAGTGTCAATGATTCAGCTACACACATGATGTCTATTTGGTGGTCACTGAGGTAGTCAGCCAGCATTTGTATTTTGTGCAAGCTGAATGTGCATTGAGGAATATACATTTGATGTTGGGTTGGTTGGGTCTGATCTCATAGAAAGGTAGAATAGATGATACTTGAGGCATGATTTTGATAAGGGCATGGGTGCTCTGTTTTTTGGTCTGGGTGCTGGTGTGATTGACCCATGATGGGGTATGAATGGATGATAGGTATGAGGCTTATGTGAGGAGTATGTGAATCAGAGTAAGTGATTAGTATTAAGAGATAGAGAAGGCCATGCATGATGGCAATGGTTGGCATGTCTGTGGCGAGTTTGTCCTTTAGGTGCTTAGGTGGATGATTACGTGCTGATGTTTTGGATTCGCAACAAAGTTTGAGAAGGGTCCAAGAGGATCTAAGGCCTGAAACACAACGTTGGGTTACTATGAGTTGCATATCTTGGAAGGACTATTAGCACTTTGCTACGCTGCTGGCTGGAATGTAGCCCTTTGAATGAATGGTGGATGACTGCCATATAGTGGTATTATGTGATTTCATGAAGACTGTTGGCTTTGCCAATTCTCAGGCCGGAGTATCATCATGGACAGCTAAATGCATAGTGCTTTAGTTACAATTTTCCTTTCCTGGTTTTTAACTGAGGGGTTGGTGTATCCCTTGGGGAATGTTTATTTATTTAGCTGCATTTATATCCTGCTTTTCACTGGGTCAAAGTGGTTAGGGATATATTTAACACAAGGGGATATGAGACACATACACTAATACTTACAGGGAACATGGGCAATGGAGGGTTAAGTGGCTTGCCCAAGACCACAAGGAGCACCTGTGGGACTAGAAACCCCAATCCTTCTGGCCCAAGGTTGCTGTCCTCTAGTGGGATTTGAACCACTGACCTTCTGGCCTGTAGTACCTTGCCCCAACCACTAGGCCACTCCTCCCTCCTATTGTTGAGGGCTGTGTCCCTGATAAAAGAATAAAAAGGAACGGATTGCCACGAGAAGATAGTAACTTCAAGGCAATAGTTCAGACAAAAATAATTTTTGTAGGTTTCATTATTCCTTTAATAATTATAATAGGTGAAATATTCGGCAAGATTTGTTTCAGAGGTGATTGTTGGTCTATGGACATGTGTGTGGTGAGGTTCTGTTGGGCTTAGGTTGTCTCTATAGGTATGTTGGGCTGGGTGGATGGGATGTTGAAATGTTGAATTTGTATGTGTAGTTAAGGTTATCACCTTTAATTTAGTGTGTTGTGGGAATGGTCATTAGTGGTAACTGTTATCACTGTTATTTTATCTGTTAGTGGCAAAGTGCAGTTGTCACTTATCTAGCTTTCAACTTAGGACAAGTTTTCAAATGGCTTAAGTTGGTTGGATAGGTGGCAATGGAAAATTCCTCTAATCGGATAACATCACCATTTATCTGCTTAGCAATGACACTGCCCCTGCACTAACTGTAAAGTGCCAGAATGGTCTGTGGAGATAGTCAGTGGCACTATCTGGACAATGCGGCTGAATATTGTGGTAAACATCCTTAGCCAGCTAACCACCTCTTGGCCAGCCAGCTAAGGCCTTTGAATATCAAGCCCATCCTCCACAAGCCTGCATGTCTTGTTGTGCTCAACAGACTGCTATGGAAACCCAAAACTTTTAAGTGTAGCAAATATGCCCAACTGACCCCATCAAAGCCTTTATCCACATCCAATGACAAGAAAATATGAGAAATTCTCTCTCCTAGTAATATGTATGATGTTGAACAAACATCTGGTTAAATTTCATACCCAGCAGAGAGCTTGTAGTTTAAATGTAATAGTCATTCAGGGCCTAGCATCAGCAAAGAACTTTTAGTTTCAATTTAAAACACAGAAGAGAGCTTTCTGGTTAAATTTAGAACCCAGCAGAGAGCTTGGAGTTTAAATTTCATAATAAGTTAGAGCCTACCAGCAGTAAAGAGCTATAACTTAAATCAAATAAGCATATAGCTTACCTCAGCAGCACAGGACAGGGTACTGTGTAGCAGCCCACTTTTAATAAGTGTTATTTCCCTCCTTCCCTCCCTCCCCATACCCACCCACTCCTGGGATAATCATAGCTTTATAGGTACTTACACATTTTAAAAGACAGGAGGTGCTCTCAGGTGAAGCTTGTTACCCAAATCAGTCATACACTAAGGACCTGAGATTAATTAAGCTTCAGGTGAACAAGGTATATTAAACGTATTAGGTACAGTTTTATTGGCAACCCTTAGTAAGTAAAGAACTTAAAGATCTAAACAAAAACTTAAAACTAAGATGCAGATAGCAGTCCAGCAGCGAGATGGGGGATTTTCAGTCTTTTGCATTGAGTTTCACATGTATGATTTTCTCCCAGTTGGTGAGAGGTCTTACGTGTGCACTAGGTGCAAGGAGCTCTTTGCTCTCAGGGAACGAGTCCGTTCTCTAGAGGCTAGAGTAGCAGACTTGGAAAACATAAGACAGACAGAGAGGTACATAGACGAGACCTACAGGGATATAGTCCTGAAGTCCCACCTCCAGTCTGGCAGCATCCCTGTTGCCATGGAGGAGAGAGGTCACGTGACAGGAGAGTATCACCCTGGTGTGGCAGGAAGTGATCCTGTAACTAGGACCTGCCCTCCAGGTGATGTAAAACCCTCTCGCACCGAGGAAGTTTCTCGAGGGCCATGTGCCCATGAGGGAAGGATTAGGACAGCCGTTATAGTTGGTGATTTGATCATTAGGCATATAGATAGCTGGGTGGCTGGTGGATGTGAGGATCGCCTGGTAACATGCCTGCCTGGTGCGAAGGTAGCGGACCTCACGCGCCACCTAGATAAGGTCTTAGATAGTGCTGGGGAGGAGTCTGCTGTCTTGGTACATGTCGGTACCAATGACATAGGAAAATGTGGTAGGGAGGTTCTGGAGGCTAAATTTAGGCTTTTAGGTAGGAAGTTGAAATCCAGAACTTCCAGGGCAGCGTTCTCCGAAATGCTTCCCGTTCCACGTGCAGGACCCAAAAGGCAGGCAGAGCTCCGGAGTCTCAATGCGTGGATGAGTTATGGGGAGCGGTATATTAAATGTGAATAAACAACAATGGTGCAGAGATGAGGGTTTTGGATTTGTTAGGAACTGGGGAACATTCTGGGGAAAGGAGGGGCTCTTCCGAAGGGATGGGCTTCACCTTAACTGGGATGGACCCAGGCTGCTGGCATTAACCTTTAAAAAGGAGATA
Source organism: Ichthyophis bannanicus (assembly GCA_033557465.1). Lineage (NCBI taxonomy): Eukaryota > Metazoa > Chordata > Amphibia > Gymnophiona > Ichthyophiidae > Ichthyophis > Ichthyophis bannanicus. The sequence goes on from CM066032.1 coordinate 330,749,252, forward strand.
GAGCAGCTTTTAAACTAGATAATAGGGGAAAGCCGACAGTCGCCCAAGAGCGGATGGTTCGGAAGAATGTATCCTTGAAGGATACTACCAAAAGCAGAGAGGTTCCAAAAAAGAGTAAAGTAGCCCAAATGCCCTCGAATATGGAGCAGACACAGCTTAAAGATACCAAATTACCCATGTCTACCAATAGCCAAATTAATTTGAATAAAATACAGTCTCTAAAATGCTTGTATGCAAATGCTAGAAGTCTAAAAAATAAGATGGGAGAGTTAGAATATATAGCACTAAATGAGAGGTTAGATATCATTGGAATATCAGAGACATGGTGGAAGGAGGACAACCAGTGGGACACTGTGATACCTGGATACAAACTATATCGTAATGATAGAGCTCATCAAATTGGTGGAGGGGTTGCGCTCTATGTTAGAGAGGGCATTGAGTCAGAAAGGATTAAAGTTTTGCAGGAAACAAAATTTGCTGTAGAATCTCTATGGATTGAAATTCCATGTAAAAAAGGAAAGGCGATGGCAGTGGGGGTGTACTATCGACCACCGGGCCAGAATGAACAAATGGATGATGAAATGCTCAAAGAAATCAAGGAAGCTAACAAAAGTTACAGCGCAGTAATAATAATGGGTGATTTCAATTACCCCGGTATCGACTGGGCCAGTGTCACGGCAGGACATGCTAGGGAGATAAAGTTCCTAGATGACATAAATGACTGCTTCTTGGAGCAGCTGGTTCATGAACCGACCAGAGGGGAAGCCATATTAGACCTAGTCCTTAGTGGAACACCAGATCTAGTGCAAGAGATAAGGGTGTTGGGGCCACTTGGCAGTAGTGATCATAGCGTGATCACCTTTGATTTAATTAGTGGAGGAGGGATAGTACGGAAATCCATAGTACTACCTTTTAACTTTCAAAAGGGAGACTATGATAAAATGAGGAATATAGTTAAGAAAAAACTAAAAGGAGCAATTTCAAAGGGTAAAGACACATCAAGCTTGGGTGTTGTTGAAAAATACTATCTTGGCAGCCCAGACCAGCTGTATTCCACGCTTTAAGAAAAGTGGAAGGAAGTCCAAAAAACTGCCAGCATGGTTTAAAGGTGAGGTCAGAGAGGCTGTTGTTGCCAAAAAAGCATCTTTCAGGAAATGGAAAAAAGAGCCAAACGACGAAACCTGGAAACAGCACAAGCACTGGCAAGACAAATGCAAAGCATTGATAAAGCAGGCAAAGGGAGAATTTGAGAAGAAGTTTGTTGTGGAAGCAATAACGCGAAATAAAGATTTTTTTCAAGAACATTCGTAGCAAAAAACCTGTGAGAGAGTCAGTCGGTGCATTAGATGATAGAGGAGTTAAAGGGGCACTAAGAGGCGACAAGGCGATAGCGGAGAGACTGAATGAATTCTTTGCTTTGGTCTTTACTGAGTAAGATGTAGGGATGCTACCCATGACTGAAGTGGTATTTAAAGGTGCGGAAGAATTGAAGGAAATATCGATACATCGAGAAGATGTATTACAACTATTAGATAAACTGGAGTAGCAAATCACCTGGGCTGGATGGTATACATCCAAGGGTGTTGAAAGAACTGAAATATGAGATTGCAGACCTGCTATTAGTAATCTGAGAACTATCATTAAAATCATCTCTAATACCTGAAGATTGGAGGATCGCCAATGTAACACCAATTTTTAAAAAGGGTTCCAGGGGTGATCCGGGAAACTACAGACCGGTGAGCCTCACATCAGTACTGGGAAAAATGGTTGAAACCATCATAAAGAACAAAATTACTCAGCATGTAGATAGTCAAGGCCTAATGAGCCGCCTGACTGAAGACCGAACACAATTTAGGATAGCTATCCAGAGGGTCGCCATGAGTCGACTCCGACTCGACGGCACTTAACAACAACAACAATGGGAGACAGCCAACATGGCTTTAGACAAGGAAGATCTTGTCTTACTAATCTGTTGTGTTTTTTTGAAAGTGTGAATAAACAGGTGGACAAAGGTGAGTCGGTTGATATAGTGTATCTGGACTTTCAGCCAAGAGAGCAAATAGAATGCTAGGTATCATAAGGAAAGGAATGGAAAATAAAACAAAAGATATTATAATGCCTCTATATCATTCCATGGTGAGACCGCACCTTGAATATTGTGTGCAATTCTGGTCGCCGTATCTTAAAAAGTATATAGAGTTATTAGAAAAGGTTCAGAGAAGAGCCACCAAAATGGTAAAGGGGATGGAAGGATACTCCTATGAAGAAAGGCTAAAAGGGTTAGGGCTCTTTAACCTGGAAAAGAGACGGCTAAGGGGAGATATGATAAAAGTCTATAAATTAATGAACGGAGTGGAACGGGTAAACGTAGATCGATTGTTTATGTTATCAGAATATAGAAAAACTAGGGGACATGCAATGAAGCTACAGGTTAAACTATTTAAGACTAATAAAAAAATATATTTTTTCACTCAACGTGTAATCAAACTCTGGAATTTGTTACCGGAGGATGTAGTAAAGGCTGTTAGTGTAGCTGGGTTTAAAAAAGGTTTGGACAAGTTCCTGGAGGAAAGGTCCATAAACCATTATTAAGAAGGGACCCAGGATATCAATGCTTGACCCAGTACAAGCATTGCGGAACCTGTGTCTTTTGGGGAAACTGCTAGGTACGTATGACCTAGATTGGCCACTGTTGAAAACAGGATACTAGGCTTGATGGACCTTGGTCTGACCCAGTATGGCATATCTTATGTTCTTAAACATCTAGTGTTGGCTATTAATGACCTTCCCTTAACAAATCTAGTTTGGTCTGCGCCCCCCAGCTGAAACAGCTCCTGCTCTAGGCTAAGCTGAAGGGCCTTAGAGAAGACAGGATTTTAACATCAGTATTAAGAACATAAGAAATGCCATACTGGGTCAGACCAAGGTCCATCAAGCCCAATATCCTGTTTTCAACAGTGATCAATCCAGGTCACATGCACCTAGCAGTTTCCCAAAAACGTACACAGGTTCCACAACGCTTGTCCTGGGGTAAGGAGTGGATCTCCCAGGTCCTCTTTAATAATGGTTTATGGACCTTTCCTCCAGGACCTTGGCCAAGCCTTTTTTAAACCCAGCTAATCAAGTAGATCAGCCTGTAGGATCTGCGCTCTGCACCATCCTTTGTTGTATATGAAAGTGATGGTAGTCTCTAATAATAATTCAACAGGGGCACAATCCCTAGTTAGGAAGCTATCAAAGAAATACTCTGAGTATCCATCTGGTCCCAGGCACTTCCCTCTATATAATAGCTTAATCGCCTGATTTATCTTCTCAGGTGTGATCTCCCTGTCCAGAAACTCAGCCTATCTCAAAATTGTTTAATTCCCTCCTTACAGGGAGGCAAAATGTGTCTCCTTTGTCCCAGTCAGATCATAGCTCATCTATCCTCTCACCAGCCTTAGCTGGGTAATAACAGTACTATTATGCTTCATTTGTACTACTCTTGCTGACAGGGCACAGGCTTCGTAACCATGCCCATAGAATTTTTGCCTCTTAAATCTTCTTCTTTATTTAGTTTTATCTAGCTGAAGACTATCATTGCCCTAGTGTTCTATAAAGCCCTCAGTCCTTTCCTTAAGTCTTGTAAACGGGGTGCTTGTTGTGAAAGTTCCACAATCTTGGCAAAGACAGGAATTTACTTGACTTGCAAAGGATTGTGGGTGTTGTAGTTCAATCACACAAAACCAGCCGTTCAACAAGAATAAAGAATTGTAGTTGCTCGAGTGTAAAGCAAAAAAAACAGATTTTATTTATGGGGAGTTATTCCCTCGCACAGATATGCTTGGTAACATCAACAGGATAATTTATTCAGGAATTGTATTCAGGAAACAAAACAGATAAGGCAACTGAATTACTTATGCAACAACTTAGTAAAGACCTTGACGGAACAGAAAAGGTCTTTCTTCTAGCCCCTGCTAATAAACTTTCTTAGCAGTGCTGGAATGAAAAATAAACCCAAAAGGAAAATTCTCTTTATCAAAAAAACAACTTTCTTTCTTCCTTTCACACAGTGAAGAAGTTTTCTTTCCAAAGTCCCACGTGCACTTGGGCCTTGCTCTAATCACAGGTGCTTAACCAGCTGCAAACCATTGCTGGTCCACTCTCCACGTGGCTCCAATTTTCCCCAAAGCTTTCTCTCAAAGAAACTTTTCTGGGAAGCTAAAAAAAACAGTACAGTTCCTTTTGGTGTTTGATGCTTAACTGAGGATTACTTTAGAACAGCAGCTTAGATAGAGAGCAATCCATGCATTCCACTTTCTCATTTGATATTTCCCCTTGCTCTTGAAATATCATAGGATCACTTTCATACACTGGCTCAGAGGAATTCTCTAACTGATCTCTACCAGGATAGAAACTGTTTCCCTGCTGTCTTCCTTGTGCAAAGCTAGGGAACAGATCAGATTTCATACCTGAGATCACGTGGTCATTAGGTTTCCTCTCTGGGTATTTTGGCCAGTAGGTAGCAAAGCTTCTGTGCCCAGCTCTCCAGTCCGAATCTCCGGACTTTAGGTCTCTTTTCCCATATCTCCTTAAATAGGTATTAGAGCTCCTTCTTTCTGTAGATGCAGCCGTCTCCTTTACAAGTGCTGTCTGAGGGTTCCTGGCTGTATATCTCCAAGCCTCTGGTTTCTTCCAGTCCAATGAAGAATGCTTGCCCCAGGAATCTTTCCCAGCATACGTACTGCCTTGGGCTCCTTTCTTAGACCTCCTGGACATCTTGCTGTTCTTCCTTCTGTGTTCTCTTTGCTGTCCTTGCTCCTGCTGCTCTTGCTGTTCTCTTTGCTGTTGCTCTTTCTGTCTGTCTGAAGCATTTCTTCTAGTTTTAAAGTGCCTAGATGGCCGCTCCACCCTAGCACAGTCCAGGTGTTCTGAATCAAGCCCTGCCCTAGATGGGTGATTAGGGATTACATCATTGCTTCTCTGATTAGGCACACGTTTCCCTATTCCAGCTCTCCTAGAGGCTTTCTGTAAACCAGTGCATTCTGGGTCTGGTAGTCTTTTAGGTAAACACTCTGTTTTAGTGCTTTTACCAGCCAGCACAGGTTGCTTATTCAGAGCCAATTCACCTCTTGTATTTCTTCCTGAACTATGATAAGCTTCCTTATCATAGTCTGCATAAATATCTGTTTATGGTTATGCTTATATTTTATTTGATATCCGCAACATCGCATAGCAGTCTATGCATCTTAGTTAAAGGGCAGTTCCACATTGCTCCTTGTAGTCTACCACGAGTCTTCATAGATGCCATCTACTTCTTTAATTCTGAGATGAAGCCTTAGAGCTACTTCCCTAATTTTGAGAAGGAAACACAAAGGTTTGTTTCCTATAATCATAGCATATTTTACTGCTTGAGTCAAAGGTCTAGCAGGTCTTTGTCAGTCCTTAATAATTAATTTATTATAGAAACCACTTAGGTATTTTATTATTGTTTGTAGTCTATCAAATATAATAAACTGTAAACCATAAGAGAGATAAAATAGATTCCTCATAAATCAAGCATGGATTCCTCTTGTATGCTCCTTTGCCTTGTATAGCTGGGCCCTCAAGTGGACTTTCCTTCAACCCCTTAATCTATTCTGTTCCCTATTCCTGGAAAGTATAATCATGCATTCCCCTTTGAGTGATTTGCCCAAAGTCACAAGCGGCAAGAAGTGGATTAGCCAGTACCACTTTGAAAGATGGCCCCAGTAGAGCAGGAATGGATGGGGATTACTTTTGCCCTGAAATTCCAAAATTTAAGGAGTAAGCCTTGAGAAGGTCCAGTATAAGGAGGACATTTCAGTAATGAGAGGGTAATATTTAGCAGAGGTGAGGTTTGAAGCACATGGGCAAGGCTAAGCACCAATATATATTTTTTTAAAATACAGGGCCTAAGAGCCCCTTTAAATTGGTATCAGAAAAATTGTATATTTGATGCTAGAAGTGTATATGCTTGTATTAGAGATGTTTCTCATCCCTCTTTCTGCCATTTTTACTCCTTTCCTGTTAATACACCTCAGATGCTCTTGTGCATTGTCTTGCCATACAATTCAAAATGTGGTCAATTAAGTTTTTAAACAAACAAAAATCCCAAAGGTAGAAGTTACTAACTTCCCTGTAATAACACAACTTGCAAAGGGGTGGGTTTTTTTCGTTTTGCAATCACTGCTGGTTATTATGTTAATAAGCTGCTTTGCATACTTACCATGGCCATGCTGTACTTGATTTAGGGGCTGAAAATTAACTTCTAACAGATTCTGATAATCACAATATTTGCAGTATTTGCATTTACAACACACATTTATTGCACAAGCATGGAGAAGAAATTTAGATCTGTCCAAGTGCAATCTGGGACGTCTAAGCCAGAACGTCTGAAAAAAATGAAGACACGTCCAAGTGCAGATGTGATTTCACAAACCTGGGCATGCGCAATAAGGATATCTGCAGGGTTGTCTATCTAGCCATCCCCAGAATGGCATTACAGAACCTGGATGTCTTAGAATGATATCTTAGAATATCCTAGTGGTTAGAGTAGTTGGCTTAGAACAAAACAGCCAGGGTTCAAATCCTGCACCTGTTGTTGACATTGTGCTGAGTAGCAGGGATGTGAAGGTGCTTTCTTCTCTATACCCTCTGCATGTTTTTTTTAGCTAAAGTGAGCTCTTTTCAGATGCTTGTCCGTCGCTGTTCAAGCCTCAGAGCAGGTCTAGGCTTTGATGTGACGCCGGACGTCCATTACCTTTCTGTGATCAAGCAGGGACGTCCTGGTTCCTGAGAATGCCCCAGACATGCCTCCTCCATGACCCCATTCATATTCAGACATCATCATGCTAAGGATGTCCCCAGAGCCAGCTACTAAAATGGCTCTGGAGCCATCTCTGTGCTTTTGATATCTTTAAGTCCGGAAGTCCAAAGCATGAATGAGGATTCTGAAATGACTCCCTTAGTAAATAGACTGTAGAAAGAGAATTTGGGTGGAGCATGGGCAATGTGAGCAAGTAGATAGCTACTTGTCTTTATAAGATAGGCTTAGTTTAGGCATGCTAAAACACACTTTGACTAGATGTCCTGTTATAAAATTACCCTCACAGTGTCTTTTTCCCCACTAAAATGAGTTTGACACTGCTGATTTGTACCACCCTTCTCTCTGAAACTGAGAATGCATATCTTTATGGCACTCTCAGCTCCAGGTGGCCAGAACAGCAAGAGCGGACTTAGTCTTTCTGCTTAGCTTGTATGTTGTCCCTCTGCCAGCACCACCTGCACTTTTTGAGTCTCAGCCTGAGCTCTGTAATGTTGTCGCCATGCCAATCTTCAGACTTCATGCTGAAGTATTTTTGACTTTGACTTTAAAATAATGATGAGATGTGTGCATATGAACCAATTACGATCATCTGTTCATGGAAGTTTCTACGTTTTGGCAATAAGCTAACTATAGCTGATCTTCATTAAGAGAGATGAAATTAATGCATTATAATTGTTAGGGAGCATTGTACAGAACATATAAATGTTTTTTTGTTGGATAAGGCTTTAAAATGATTCAGTTTTGGTTGTGATTAACAAGTCATTAAATAAGAGACTGCGTCTAATCTTTGGAGGACTATGTCATAATGGGTTTATTTTATTAATTTATTTAAGCATATTTTTTTTCTATACCACCCCTTCCAGAGATCAGGGGCGGTTTACATTAAACAAACCATTTTAAAGAGAACATGAGATAACTATGTACAATTACAGAAAAAAAAAACATTCAACTATATACAATGTATCGTCTTGCCTCTGGACAATTAAGAAGATATCAACAACTATATACATGTGGGTAAGGGTTGCATCTAGACAGGGTGAACAATTGTGCATCAGTCATTATTGTTAGAGTGTTCAACAAAGAGAAGTGTTTTTAGCTCTTTCCGGAATGTCTGGAGGAAATTTATTGATCTGATGGTGTCATCTCTAATGAATTTCTCTCAAAAGATGCTAATATAAATAACTTTTTAAAACCCATTACATATGAAGACAGAAATCTCAGCTTAACATTCTACACTACTCGGCTTTTTCAGTGCTGTCTGTATTTATATTAATCCATTTATTAATGCATAGCCTGCGATGGAAAGGAAGCTATATTGTCCAAAGTGAGTATAAACAAAATGAACCTCGATATCCTTTGCCTTTTCTCTGCAAATAACCTGCATATCAGTTTTGCTTGACTTCACTTTCGCCAATTTCAGGACCTCTCACCTATCTGTGCAGATGGAATTTATGCAGATCTAGGATTAATATATTTTTTGTTGCACTTCTGTAAAACCTTAATTTATGGGCTAGCCAGGTGGTATCATAAGCTCCCAGGAACAGACACCTGGTCGTTTTTAATTGGATTTTTTCCAATCTATCTCTATAGCACAACTGATTTGGAAATGGGACCCACTGCATTTTTATTCATAATATCACTTTGCTTTGTATTCGCTAAGTAGACACAGGTCCCCATATGTTACTGTCCTACAGCCCTTCTCCTCAACTGGGAGCACCCACTTATAAAAGTTTGGCTGTGCTCCTGATGACTGTCACCGAAGAGAAATGATGCATTAAGAAGTCCAGATGTCTTTAGACCCAAATCCCTAGTCTTTCAAATAACACTTTCATCATAGTTTGCTCTTTATAAACTAAAGCACTAGTGACTACGTGATATAATAAACTTCCAAAGGCTACTGCAGTTACTGCCAGACATGCACATTGTTTTTCTCAGTCCTGTTGCCTTTCCAATCTGCTGACTCTCCACTTAGGGAGATTTGCTTTCTTCCAATCAGGAAAATTAAATTTTATAGCTGAAATAGTGATTTTTTTTCACATTTTCATACTTTTCTTCAATATAAAAAGGAAGTGAAGAAAATAGCATAAAGTAACAGAAACAAAATAGCTGCATATTACAAAAAGTCAATACATCAACTCAAATTTATTTTTCTTTGGTTTGCAAGTCCTTAATAGGGGGAGGGGGAGTTTTTCCCAAAAGGAAAATAATAAAGTATCTTTTCATATTAAAAAGAGAAGTTGTAAGGTGTAGACTAAACCTGAAACATAAGAGGGTAAGAGAAATAAAAAGGTGCGTATTTCTGAGCCTTTGGGGGTTATTTATACGTCCCATTGCATTTTAAATGCGGGTACAGTAGCAGAAAAATGTGGAAGTCGCATCCATGTTTAAAATGCCATTTTAGAAAGCCTATGGTATGCATACCTCACAATTGATCTCTGCACCTCTCTGTCAGGGGTGTAATGGGGTCATTTTTGGGTACAGTTTGGGCTGTATGTGTGCCTAAAAACATAGAAATATGATGACAGAAAAAGACCACATGGCCTATCTAGTCTATCCTTCCATATCACTGCACATTTATGATATATTTCACATAGGCCAGGTCATGAATAAGGTTGGGACTTTGTTGTTTGTTGGGACTACCCATGGCATTGGTGCCTCGAGGAGCTTGGTTTGCAATTTACTGTCTTGACCAACATAGAGCGTCGTAGAGCGTTCTCATTCTCTGCACCAACTATCTGGAATCACCTCCCGTGTGAGCTGCGTTTAACCAAGGACATCACCAAATTCAGGAAGGAGCTAAAAACTCACCTATTCCGATGTCATTACAATCAGCTATGACCATCAACTGAGAGAGTATTCAAAACTGCTATATGTATAATCATGTAAATATGTATATATAGATGTAAGAATGTATAAGTCACCCCCTAAGACGCTAACCATGTGTGCTGTGACCCCAGTTCTTTGTTCATACCACCCCCCCCAGTCTTGACTGACAATCCCCGAACATGAATCAAACCGCTGCTGATCGCTGGAAGTAGCGGTATATAAATTTGCAGTAAATAAATAAATAAATAAATAAACATCTCTGTTCACATAGGTGTCATTTGATCTATGGTTTGTTCCCCTGCTTTGTATCTTGTGCTCTTTTCCAACCTAACCTCCTTCCCCTTTCCAAGACCCCATCAGTCCCTCTCCCTCATCCCCTCCCCCAAAAGCTAATTTCCTGGGTGATTCACAGCCATTGGTTTGATAGAGGGAGCCCTTAAAATTGCCCTTTTAATCTGTCACTTGGCTTTAACATCTATTTAAAACAATTTTACAGGTCTCTTGCCTCCTAACTCGAAGGCCTCTTTGTAGAGATCTCTAGAAACAATTTCTTTCTTTCTACTCAAAAATAGTTGTTCTACCTTCTATGCTAAGCCACACTCCGATTTGATTTAAATAAAAAGCTCTTTGGTGGTACTAAGCCCTGACTTACCCAAAAACACTGGATTCTAAAATACACAGATTTGTTAGCTTTAACCCAAAGAATTCTCTTTTCTCCAAGATTTAGAGAATTTCCCAGCACGTAAATACTTATGAGTGCAGTTTTTTTTCTAGCAGTGGAGATGAGGACTGTATTTGAATTTGAGAAAGCATGGGACAGGCACAGGATTGCAAAGGGAAAGGAAAGGTTTATAGTAGCTGATGTGGATGAGCACATTGGATAGGTCATATGGGACCTGGCAATCAATGGCATTTACACAGTTTAAAAACCTGTAAATGCCATTGTACTGGAATATTCAATGAATATCCCCCGGTTCCTGGGTGTGCTGCTACATGCCCTAATGCAATCCACATAAAATCAGAGCGTGTCATGGGCATTCTGAGGTGGAGCAGAGGCGGAGCCACTGCCCAGTTAGCATCTTGCAGTTAAAAGCTAGAAGGATGCTTGGGTGCATACGGAAAGGAATGGCTAGCAGAAAAAAAGGAGGTGATAGTGCCTCTGTATACGTCTTTGGTGCGACCTCATTTGGAGTATAGTGTGCAATTCTGGAGACCGCACCTTCAAAAGGATGTGAACAGGATGGAGCCGGTGCAGAGGCTGGCTACTAAAATGGTTAGTGGTCTTCATTATAAAGCATATGAGGAAAGACTTAAGAATCTTAATATGTACACCTTAGAGGAAAGGCGGGATAGAGGTGATATGATTGAAATGTTTAAATACCTCTGTGGGAGGGGGGAGAGCCTCTTTCAATTGAAAGCAAGTTCTGCTACGAGGGGACATGGGATGAGGATGAAGGGGGATAGATTCAGGAGTGATATGCGGAAATATTTCTTTATGGAAAGAGTGGTGGATCCGTGGAATAGTCTCCCAGTGGAGGTGGTAGAGATGAGGACAGTAACTGAATTCAAAAAAGCATGGGACAAACACAGAGGATCTCTAAAGGAAAAAAGGGGACTGTTGTAGTTGTTGATATGGAAGGACAGACTAGATAGACCATGTGGTCTTTTTCTGTCGTCATGTTTCTATGTTTCTAAGATAGATCAGGTTTTCGTGTGCCTATCTTTACCAATGGGAGCTAACCAGGCAGTGGCTCAATATCACCACTGCCCGATTAATAGTAATTACACTTACCTGGTAATTGTAGTTCCTTTAGCGACGACAGTGCAGTCCTCAACTTCTGGGTTGTCAACCTCATCCTGCAGCTAGGAGACTGGCATATGCAAATTCATGACATCACTGGATATATCCTGTCAGCTTCCCTCCTACTTCCAGTGTGAACTATTAACAAAGCAGACTCAAAGGAGCAAGAAATAAGTAGCATGTGGATAACCTCGAAAACTCAGATTGCCCTCTTTTTTTTTTTTTTTGTAGTACTAACTATCATACAAACCGTGCCCACGCCTGGCTTTCTATCTCTACGCTCCGAGCCCTAGAAGCATAGGCAAGAGACAGACTCTAATCATCAAGAAAAGAAACAAATGGAGCCGGCTTACCGGTAACTCTTCTTTAGCCCGCACTCCATGCCGGAAACCTGAAACCAAGACAGATACAGGGCGGGATGGAGGACTGCACTGTCGTCGCTAAAGGAACTACAATTACCAGGTAAGTGTAATTACTATTTCCTTAGCGCTCCTCAGTGCAGTCCTCAACTTCTGGGATGTACCAGAGCATCACCTAATGGGCGGGATCTTTCCGGCCGACTGACAACACCGCCGACCCGAAACAGGAATCCCTCGTCGCCTCCACATCTAAACGATAATGTTTACTGAATGTATGCAAGGACGACCAAGTAGCCGCCCTACAAATATCTCCCGGCGGAACCAACCGATGCTCCGCCCAAGAGCAAGCCTGAGCTCTGGTGGAATGCGCCCGTAAAGCTGACGGCACAGAACGGCCTTGAAGTATATAAGCCGCAGAGATCGCCTCTTTAATCCACCGGGCAATAGAAGCTTTAGATGCGGCCTCCCCCTTACGCACTCCTCCAAAGAGAACAAATAAGCGATCCGTTTTGCGAAAGGAATCCGTAACCTGCAAATAATGATGCAACACCCGACGAACATCTAAACGACGGAGATCGCGATCTAGAGAAAGCTTCTCGCACGACCCGAGAACCGGCAAGGTCACCACTTGGTTCACGTGAAAAGGAGAGACCACCTTCGGGAGAAAAGAAGGCACGGTACGCAAAACCACCTTATCCGCTGAGAAGGTCAGAAAGGGCTCCCGGCAAGACAGAGCTTGCAATTCGGAAATACGCCGAGCCGAGCAAATCGCTACTAGAAACACCGCTTTCAGAGTTAAATCCTTCAAAGAAGAGCGCTTCAAGGGCTCGAAAGGAGAGCTGGACAGAGCCCGGAGAACCAGATTAAGATCCCAGGGCGGAACGCCAATCCGGAGAGAAGGTCTCAGCTTAGAAACGGCCGATAAAAATCGCCGAATATCCGGATGAGAGCCCAACGCCACACCGTTGACTTTACCTCGGTAACAGGCCAACGCCGCCAGCTGGACCCGCAAGGAGCTGGCCGCCAGCCCTTTAGTGAAACCATCCTGCAAAAAATCCAGGATAACTGGTACAGTGACCGTGGCCGCCCGAATCCAATGCCGAGAGCACCAATCCTCAAAAATGCGCCAGATTCTCACATAGGCCAAAGACGTGGACCGCTTTTTGGACGCCAACATCGTGGATATCACCGCCGCAGAATAACCTCGCTTTCTCAAACGTGCCCTCTCAATGGCCAGACCGTAAGCGAGAACCGATCCTCTTGAGGCATGAAAAGAGGACCTTGAAGGAGGAGTTCCGATCGCTCCGGTAACCGCCATGGAGTCCCGTCCAGCAGACGCACCAGATCCGCATACCAGGGTCGACGAGGCCAATCGGGAGCCACCAGAAGTACCCTCCCCGGGTGTCGACCTATCTTCTGCACGACTCGACCGATCAAAGCCCACGGAGGAAACACGTAAAGAAGACCGTGTCTTGGCCAAATTTGTAGGAGCGCATCTATGCCCTCCGACATCCTTTCTCTTCGCCTGCTGTAAAAGCGAAGAACTTTTGCGGAAAGAAAGGTCGCCATCAGATCCATTATTGGCGTCCCCCAGCGTTCCACAATTTGATCGAACACCGCGGGATGTAACTGCCATTCCCCGGCATCCACGTGAACTCTGCTGAGAAAATCGGCCATCACATTGTCCTTTCCGGCAATGTGAGCCGCTGAAATCGACGGGAGACAAGGTTCCACCCACCGGAACAACTGATCCGCTTCCTTTGCCATAACGACACTTCCCGTGCTGCCTTGTCGATTGATGTAAGCTACAGTCGCCGAGTTGTCGGACAGAACCCGCACTGCCCGACCCCGAACTAAGTGCTGAAAGGCCTGCAAGGCAAGAAACACCGCCCGAAGCTCTAGGCGATTGATCGACCACGACGCCTCCTTCTCCGACCATAGGCCCTGCGCAAAGTTGCCCTTGCAATGTGCCCCCCAGCCGGCCAGGCTGGCGTCCGTCAACAGAGGTAGCCAATCGGGCTGATCCAGCGGCATTCCGGTCGCCAAGGACTGCGGAGACAACCACCACCTGAGAGACCTCCGAACCGCCAGAGGACAAGGCAGCCTTCGGCTGAGGGGGTCCGCCTGATGAGACCAGCGACTGAGCAGCGCCCTCTGTAACGGTCGCATGTGTACTTTCGCCCAAGGAACCACCTCCAGCGTCGACGCCATGGTACCCAACACTCGCAGGTAGTCCCAGGCTTTTGGTGCTGGGGTGGCTCGGAATTGTCGAATGAGGGCTCGCAAGGCGTTGGCCCGCTTGGAGGGTAGGAACACCTGACCCGAGCACGTGTCGAAACGAACTCCCAGATATTCCAGGTCCTGAGTGGGTTCCAGATGGCTCTTTGCGAAATTGATCACCCAACCCAGACTCTGCAGAAAACGCACCACCTTGTCGGTGACCTGAAGACTTTCCTCCCGTGGAGCAGTGGAGGAAGAGGCAGCAGAAAATCCCCTTGCACCTCCTCTGTAGCCCCGAAACCCCTGCGCCCGGGACTGGAAGCGGCCTCTGGCGAAACCGGCAAAACGAGGGGATCGAAACCGGCGAAAATCACGAGACTGACCCCGAACCGAGGGAGCGGAACGAAGCGGCTTAGGCCGGTCCTCTGGGAGCCGACCCGCCTTGGACTCCCCCAGATCCTTAACCAGCTTATCCAAGTCCTCACCAAAGAGGAGTCCACCCTTGAATGGAAGCTTGCTAAGCCGAGATTTAGAAGGACCGTCAGCCGCCCAGTTCCGGAGCCACACCGAACGTCTGGCTGCTACCACTGAAGCCGTACTATTGGCCAAGGCGCGAATCAAGTCGTAATGAACATCCGCCAGATACGCCGCCCCGGTTTCCAAGCGATCCAGGTCCTTCACCTCCTCCTCGTCCAGGTGCGAGGACAGACGAATTCGCTGAGCCCAGCGCAGACACGCCCGGGCCACCCAAGCGCCACACACTGACGCCTGCAAAGAAATGGAATCAGCCTCAAACGTCTGCCGCAGCAAACCATCTACCTTCCGGTCCTGAGCATCCTTCAAGGCCGCACCACCTTCCACCGGGATAGTGGTCTTCTTTGTGACAGCCGAGACCACGGCATCCACCCGCGGAGCCCGAAAACGTTCCTTATCCGGCTCCGCCAAGGGGTAAAGCCTAGACAAGGTGCAAACTCCTCGCAACCCAGCCTCTGGCTTATCCCACTCATCTGTAATCATCTTGTCCACCACCCGGTGCAAAGGAAAAACTACGTGCGAACGACACTCCGCCTGAATAACCGGATCCTCGATCTCCGCCTCAGAGGATACCAGCGACGCCATATTCAAAACCTTCAAAGACTCCGAGATGAGGGAAGGCAACTCCTCCCGGCGAAACACTCGCACAATCCTGGCCTGGTCTTCGGGCTCCGGAAGCTCCCCCTCTTCCTGATCTAGAGGGTCCCCTTCCAGATCCCAGACCACTTCAGACCCTGCAGGCCACTCCTCATCAGCCTCCGAGGCCGTCATCTTACGAGCCTTCTTCGGGACCGGCGGAGTAAAGGTTGAAGCACCCCCCGAGCCTCGGGGGACCTCAAGGGCCAGCAGCGGAGCCGACCCCGGCCCCGGCCCCGTGCCTTGTTGCCGTAAGCAAAACGCCTGGTGTATTAACAGTACAAACTCGGGGCTGAAAACCCCGGGCTCCACCGCAAGGGTGGCTGACGATACAGCCGAAGGTCCAGCGGACCCCTCTGGCCGCTGCTCTGTCGCCCCCTGGCGCGTATCCAGCGCAGTAGCCATCTCAGGAAGCTCAGAGATCCCCTCCGGTTCCTTGACCTCCAATCTCTGCTCCATGAGGGAAGAAAGGGTTGCACAGCCCCTGCAGACTTCCAATCCGGATAAAGGACCTCTACGGGCTCCACAAATAATACAGAGGGGCCTCTGTGGCATTGGCCTCAATAATCAAGCTGAAGCCACTCCAGAGAGCACTATTGAGAACCCCCCTGGGATGTCCCAAATCCCGTTGCAAAACGGGTGAAGAACCAGCCTGTTTTGAAAAATAAAAGAAAAAACAGAAATAAAAGAAATCCTCAAAAGCCTACGAAATCCTCATGAATGAAAACAAATGACTCTGCACAAGGCAGGAACCCCCGCGGTGCTGAACCGCACGCTGTGGGAAAAAAAACTACAGTGAAAATGGCCGCCGCAGCAAAAAAGGCGCCAAAAGCGGCGATGAGCTTTTCTCCGTCAAAAAAGAACTGCACCGGGGATCCCAACCGACATCAGTCCCCTCCCGTTGCCAAAGGTACCGCTAATGAAAAAAGAAGTCCCCACGCACCTGTAATGCAAAATCTAGCACCAGGAACAACTCCGGAGGCAACGGGAGATGAAGGGCTCTCCCCCGTAGTGTCCGGGGGGAGAGAACTTCTACAGAGCTCAGACTGCCGTTTCCAAAACACCAGAAAAAAAGAGAAGGAAAGAGTAAAGCAAGAAAGAAAAAGAAAATGACTGCTAAGAGAACGCTAATAGAGGCAGATCTGATCGGAGGAGAGACAGGAGGCTCCAATAGCGCTGAGCACTGACCCCTCCTCCCGCCTAACAGGCTGAATAAAATTTAAAGAAACAGCACCCAACAATGCCCCAAAATGCAAAAGGGACTAAAACAAACCAATTAAATCAACCTAGCTCCTTATTAATTCTCACAGTGAGCCCCACTTCTGGGCTCAAACGTCCTCCTGCTGCAAGGAGACTGGTCACACTGGAAGTAGGAGGGAAGCTGACAGGATATATCCAGTGATGTCATGAATTTGCATATGCCAGTCTCCTAGCTGCAGGATGAGGTTGACAGCCCAGAAGTTGAGGACTGCACTGAGGAGCGCTAAGGAAGTTTCCATGGCTTACGGAGCATTTTGGCATGTGGCACAAGACCCGGATATTCAATTCTGGTGCCCAGATTGAATATCCAGTATAAAAATTCATTGGCGTTGGCTATGCGCCTTAAAGACGCATAGCCATCACAACTCAATATTGGACCCTTGGTCTTTATCTGCCATCATTGTTTATCTTTCTACAATTTTATAACATAGGCACTCACACCTCAATCCACACTTCATCCACTACTAATAAATACTCTGTAAAACATGCAAAATATATGGTCACAGCTTTTATTCTAACTTGACAGTTGCTCTGATACAACTCTTTATGAAGCTGTTAGCGGCTACCTTCCACTCAGGTTCAGAGGTGGCACTCCTTTGGACACTCACCTAGTGACTCTGAAGTGTTGTGGAATTACCAGGGATAGCCTTCTCTTGCTATAACCTCCCCTCCCCCCCTCAGGCACACATACACGTTAATAAGCATACCAAATAACTATTGCAGAGCTCAGTAAGAAATCTTTATTATAGAGATGTGATTATAATACCTAATTGAACCTTGCAAGCAGATAGCATAAGCTTACTGAACAAGAAAGAGAAACAAGAGAGGTCAGTACAGCCCACCTCCGTGATCTGTTCCTACTAACTCCTTCCCATACACTTTTTCTCCTAGTTCCTTTATAGCCCTTCCAGCATGTACACATGCAAACACACATATATTGTTATGTCTTTGTTTTTTCACTAACTCCTTTGTAGTTTTTCTTCCCAGATTTCATGTCTGTATCATTAATTTCTTTCTGCAAAACATGTTTCTTTTTAATTAATTAACTCATATCCTGCCACCTAGTGTGTTACATTTCAATGATCGCCTCCCCTGCATTCCTGCTTTCTTCAGTGCACTGTTTTTCAATGTCTGAATCTGTCCTTGAAGGTCAAAGACAACTGTGCTGAACTTATTCACAGTTTTTCTATTAACCTTTTTGCTGATGTTATAGCAAACAGATTGGCAGGCCCCTACAAAGCTTATAATATTATTTTGAATGCATGTCATTCACTACTTTAAGCTTGTCTTCTGATTGATAAAATCATGTCTATGCAACAACATTATTTCCTCTTTGGTTCTCCGGAAGTTGGTGCATGGAGCTGGATGCCACAGGATTTGTTATGGGATTGTAAACCGAAGATTATTCCTGAAGCAAATGCATATTTGAAACATATCATGTTAGACTATTTTTGAGGCGTACTTCTTTTTGAAAATGGGACTGCTTTTGAGGGAGATTAATTTTGAGAAGAGAAACTTGTTCATAAATATGCATGTTCGTAAGGAGAAAAATTAATCACAAAGTACTATACATGTTTTCTTCTCTTTTTTTTTGTAAAATTTAACAATCTTGGCATAATGCACAGTGATTTGTATATATGCCTTTTGAAAAAAACAGCTCTAAATAAGTGATTATATTCCTTCAAGATATCTGACAGTGCAATTTTAAGGAATCATGTTCGTTGAAATTCATTTTTGAATAGCTGAGACTTATTTTCAAATATTATTCAAGGAGCATCCTCCTGTTATGGGCTATATTCACTGCCTCAACATTACTTACAACTAATTTGATACAAGGTGTAAGAATCAGTCTTGATGCCCCACAGTTCTAGTTACCTTAAACAGAAGCAAGAGCACTTGAAATTATTCCTGATCCGTTTTGTTTGCCAGCTATGAATGCTATTCTAAATTATCTTTTTTCCTCCTCTGCTGTAGATATTCTACTTCATTTTTAATAGTTACCTGCCTTCAACAGTTTCCATGTTTTTCATTGCTATAGCAACATGCCTTATTCTCTGATGTTCCCCTGGACTTCCATCTTCACTGCTGGGTCAGTCACTCTTTATTTTCTGTTATCAGGATATTGATATGAATTGCAAGCTGTCCAATTTCTGCAGCTACTGCTTCTTTTAGTCCTGCTGTGCATTGGACATGAAATTATCCAGCTGATAAGCAACAAACTACAGACACAGAAAAGTAAATAAAGACAAATTTAATAAGGCTATATAAGAGGCAGTTTTCAGTAGCTCCCTAAGTCTGAAGTCCATGGGCAATAGAGTTAAAACTAAATCCATTGAAATATGAAGTTCTCTAGATGAGAAAAGTCACTCATATTAAGGTTCCTTCTTTTTAGTTGAGCAATACTCATATTCCCTGTTGTGTAACCTATTTTGTGTAGATTCAGGTGTGACAAATTACACAGGTACACTAAAAAAAATTTTTTTTAAACTGCCTCTAATGTTTCGATTGATTTTTATGTTTTTTGGTGTGCTGAATCCAAATCTGGTAACCAATTTGCTCCATCACGTACAGATTTTTTGCTACATTGGGTTAGCAGTTTGATGTGAACGTTTCAGATTGAGTGCGATCGAGATAAAAGTTTCTTGGATGAATTCTTTATACTAATTGTTTAGTAGTTATTCAAATAAGAATAAAGAAAATTGTAACAAGGCAGCACATAAGAATAGAGTAATGTCAACAAAACATACTGTGATGGTAGCAAAATTGTCTGCACTTAAAACAGCCACATACATGTGCACAAACATTGAGCATATAAGAGCGAGGTTAGACACAAAGCAAAGCAAAGAAATGTGCAAAAAATGTTGTACAGGTATGTATGTAAGAATAGAAAACGCAAACCACACCATTGCAATACATGAAGACAAACACCCGATGGTGTGAAAATAAAATTCTAATAAATGAGATCCGACACTGTGGTAATAACTAGCAAATTTTTATTTCAAAGTTTAGTAAAAACACGATATTTGTCAACACAGTTTAGATTTTAAAGTCATTCTTGGGTCAATCAATCTCCTGGTGGGCCCGTTTCTTCTTCCCCCGAATGCTTCTCTTGGTGCGCTGCTTGGCGTATTTTTCATCTGGGGTTTCCCGCAGCAGCAACCAGCAGAAATCAGCCATCATAGTGGTGTTCCATCTTCCTTGGTACCTTCTCTCTGCGTCCTTGATGTCCTGGTGAAACCTTTCACCTTGTTCTTCACTGTACGCCCCCAAGTTTTCGGGAAAGTAGTTCACATGGGAGTGCAAGAAATGGACTTTCAGGCTCATGTTACAGCCTTGTTCTTTGAAGGCATTGAGCATCCTGGCAACAATATCCTTATAGTTCTCATCCCGCCTGTTCCCCAAGAATTTGAGAACAACATCCTTGAAGGAATCCCAGGCTTCTTTTTCCTTCTCAGACATCGTTTCAGCGAATGCTCCATCTGAAATGAGTTTCCTTATATCAGGGCCAACAAACACTCCTTCCTTTAGCTTTGCTTCAGAAAGTCGGGGGAACTTTGAGCAAAGGTACCGAAAGCACTCACCATCTTTTGGAAGGGACTTGATGAATTGCTTAATGAGACCCAACTTAATGTGGAGAGGTGGTAATAGAATTTTATCACGAGGTACCAAGCTCTCATGAAGAACATTTTTCTCACCGGGTCTCAAATACTCCCGAATTGGCCAGTCTTTTTTCCCCCAGTGTAGGTCGCGGGCCTGGCTATCCCACAAGCAAAGGAAGCAGGGATATTTGGTGAAACCGGATTGCTGCCCTAATAGCATGGATAGAATTTTAAAGTCTCCACAAATCATCCACTTATGCTCATCATAACGAATCTTCTGAAGAATCAGGGCCAAATTCTCGTATTTTTCTTGAAGAATAACAGAGTGAGCAATAGGAACTGAAGCGAATGCGTTGCCATTATGAAGAAGAACACCTTTTATGCTGTCTTTTGACGAATCAATGAACAGCCGCCATTCAGCAGGATCATACTTGAGTTTAAACTTTTCCATCACTCCGTATATATCGTTGCAAAATACCAAATCTTCCTCTTTGCTGAAATACTTCAAAAATTGTGTCTCGCGGTTGCGGTACCAATAAAAAGTTGTTCCTGGTGACAATAGATTTTTCTGTTTAAGCCGAGAACCTAGCAGTTGGGCAGCATCTTTTGGGAGTCCTAAATCCCGGACTAAATCATTCAATTCAGCTTGAGAGAAAAGTTCAGGTTTCGGATCTGGTTCAGTTTCAAACTCGGAAGTACTGGACTCATCGGGAAAAGCCATCTGATGAGTCTCATCATGATCAGAACCGTCCACACAAATATGATCCAAAGATTTTGGTGGTTCAGGCACAGGTACTTCGTTGCTATGAGGCATAGGCCTAATTGCTGAGGGAAGGTTGGGGTAACTTATTACGTTCTTATTTTTTAAGTTGTATCCCTTCACAATGCAAGAGCAAAAATAGCAGTCACTGCTGTGGTCTCTTTGTTCACGCCACATCATAGGTATTCCGAAACGAAATGCTTGTTTTTTACCTTTCATCCATAAGCGTAGATCTTCCTCACATGTCTTGCACACTTTGTGAGGAGCCCACGGTTTGTCTTGATCGCCTAACTTCAAACCGAAATAGGCGAAATATACTTTTTTAATAAATGCAGAAATGTTCCTCTGCCGCTTTTTCACGGTATATTCCCCACAAATAAAACAAAAACTGTCCGGAGAGTTGACGCAACCTCTGGCTCTGTGAGCCATCACAAATACACAGCACTGCAAACTACAACTGTAGTGAACCACTTCGGAATAAAGCTGGATTACGACTGAGCAAACAAAAGGTAATAATGAACTTGCAAGAAACTGAAATTTGACAGGAACGTTCATGTCGCAACCACCGTGTTTGAGCGAGCGAATGAGGCGAGGCGAACAGGAAAGAACATGCGCCAGCGCGAGTACTGGATTTAGTCCCCCGCCTCCCAATTGTCCTGTTAATGTATAAAATGAATACAAAACACTCTAAAATATCATGAGGGAGTGTTTCTAGTTAGTTAACCATTACAACCTCTATTTTGGGCCAAGAAAATAAACTGCAGTCGGCTAAAAAGAAATTATGTGAACATTCCTTATATGGGTAAGAAATCTAATTTTGCAAGAAAACGTGACGTGATGGAACATTTTGGCTATTTTTCCTGGATTCAGCACCCCAAAATGTATAGGAATCAGTTGCAAAACTGGAGGCAGTTTTTTGGTAGTGTACCTGTGTTATTTTCCCTATTTGTGTGTGTTGAAACCCATTCACCATTTGGTAAGTACAAATGACCTGAAAGCAGTAGCTTAATCCTCGATTGTACGAGGGGGGCTGATATGTTTCTGGCCTTGTGGTACCAAAAAAAAAAAACTTCTTAGAGATTATTTGGACCTACAGAACTGAAGTGTGCCTGTAACTTTCTGTTTCATTACAAGCCCTATATTTAGGGTTACATACCAAAGAAATGAATACACTACTGGTAGCACAAAATGATGTTGGTGACAGAAGGAATCCTGCTACAGCTGTGTTGAAAAGCCTGTACTGGTTACAAGTGGCATTTCACTCCCAATTCAAAATGATGATCATAGTCTTCAGAGCATAACAACAAAAAATTAAGAACCTTTTGGGAAATCCTTCTTAAATTGTCTCCCCCTGTCCCCCCCCCCCCCATGAAGCGGAATTACATACTTGATAATTTTCTTTCCCTTGAATCCTGCTATTCCAGTCCAAATGTATGAACTATTCTCCCTTGCTAGTAGGTAGAGGTAGATTCTAGCAACTTTCAGTGGTCTGTATAAATATTGGCAACACTGAGAAGCCAGTATGACACGTCCCAAACAGTAAGCAAAACTGAAAAACTCAGAAAACTCAGAAACTCATAATTTTAGCAACCAACAATTCAACCTAATAACAAATATCTTGAACAAATACTTGGTCCTCTTACCATAAATTATTCTATGTCAGGCTTTGATACTGACCATGCATTCAAAAAGAAGCAGAGCTTCCCAGCCTGTAGAAAGAGTCTTCCAGGGCAGGTCCTGGACTGGTCTAGCAGGATTCAATGAAAAAAAAGATCAGGTATGGAAAATTTCTCCTTCTTTACCTTCCTGCGAGACCAGTCTGACATATGAGATGTACCTAAGAGTCAGGAGCCAGGGTGGGATGAAGATGATGCTCTGGACAGGATTGCCCTGCCAAAAATGCCCTCTGTTCCAGATCCCAAATGCAAACTGTAGTGCTTCATGAAGGGGACATGGGATAGGAGGCAATGTACTGTTGTGGATCAGGAACTCATTAAAAGATAAAAAGCAGAGTTTAGGGCTAAATAGCAAATTTTCTCAATGGAGAAAGGTCAATAATGGAGTATCCCAGGGATCTGTGCTGGGCCTGCTGCTTTTAACATATTCATAAATGACCTGGAAATGGGAATAATGAGTGAGGTGATCAGATTTGCAGATGACACAAAATTATTCAAAGTTGTTAAAACACAAGGGGATTGTGAGAAATTGTAAGAGGACCTTGGAAGACTGGATGTCGAAATAGCAGATGGAATTTAATGTGGAAAAATGCAAAGTTATGCACCTGGGAAAGAACAACCCAAACTAGAGTTACACAATGCAAGGTTCCACATTAGGAACCATCACCCAGGAAAAAGAATTAAGGGTCATCATGGATAGTACGTTAAAACCCTCAGCCCAGTGTGCAGAGGCAGCCAAGAAAGGAAATAGAATGCTAGGAATTCTCTATTCCTTTCATTAGGAAAGGAATAGAGAATAAAACCAAGGATATTATAATGCTTCTGTATCATTCCATGGTTTGACCGCACCTTGAATAATGTGTGCAATTCTGGTAGCCATTTCTAAAAAAGGATATAGCAGAATTAGAAAAGGTACAAAGAAGAGCCACCAAAGAGGACGGAAGGATATCCTTATGAGGAAAGGCTTAAAAGGTTATGGCTCTTCAACTTGGAAGAGACAGCTGAGTGGAAATATGATACAGGTCTATAAATTATCGAATGGAGTAGAAAAGGTAAACATAGACTGGTTTATGCCATCAAAAAGTAGAAAGACTAGGGGGCACACACAATGAAGTTACAATCTAACTCATTTAAGAATAATAAGAGAAAATATTTTTTCACTCAATGCATAATTAAACTCTGGAATTCATTACCGGAGGATGTAGTAAAAGCTGTTAGTGTAGCTGGGTTTAAAAAAGTTTTGAACAAGTTCCTGGAGAAAAGGTCCATAAACCAATATTAAAGAGAACCTGGGAAATCCACTGTTTACCCCAGGACAAGCACTGCGGAACTTGTGTACCTTTTTGGAAACTAGCCAAGTACTTGTGACCTGGACTGGCCACTGTTGGAAACAGGATACTGGGTTTTTATGGACCTTGATCCAACCCAGTATGTAATTTTTTATGTTCTTATAGACTTCTGGATCCGTGCAGAAGAGTGTGTACCAGCAGCAACAGTTCTATCTTCAGAGAGTCAGCCAAACGCAAAATAGATCGAGTAGATATTATAATGCCTTTATATCGTTCCATGGTGAGACCGCACCTTGAATATTGTGTGCAATTCTGGTCGCCGTATCTTAAAAAGGATATAGCGATTTTAGAAAAGGTTCAGAGAAGAGCCACCAAAATGGTAAAGGGGATGGAAGGATACTCCTATGAAGAAAGGCTAAAAAGGTCAGGGCTCTTTAACCTGGAAAAGAGACGGCTGAGGGGAGATATGATAGAAGTCTATAAATTAATGAACGGAGTGGAATGGGTAAACGTAGATAGATTGTTTACCTTATCAGAATATAGAAAGACTAGGGGACATGCAATGAAGCTACAGGGTAAACTATTTAAGACTAATAAAATAAAATATTTTTTCACTCAACGTGTAATCAAACTCTGGAATTTGTTACCGGAGGATGTAGTAAAGGCTGTTAGTGTAGCTGGGTTTAAAAAAGGTTTGGACACGTTCCTGGAGGAAAGGTCCATAAACCATTATTAAGAAGGGACCCAGGATATCAATGCTTGAAGCAATACAAGCATTGTGGAACCTGTGTCCCTTGGGGAAACTGCTAGGTACGTATGACCTAGATTGGCCACTGTTGGAAACAGAATACTGGGCTTGATGGACCTTGGTCTGACCCAGTATGGCATATCTTATGTTCTTATTGACCATAACCACATGGGTTGTCCGGCACCTGACAGACTGCTTGAAAGTCTAGGAATCTTTGCAACATCTCCTGCACTGCTTCTCGCTTCCAAGGGGCCTTGCACGTCGAGAGGATAAAGGCATCCATGAGGGCTCTTGGAGTTGAAGGTGTAGCTTTCCCTGATAACCTTCAACATCCACTGATCGTATATAAGCTATGCCCACATGGAATAAAAGCTCTATAGCCGACCCCCCCCCCCCATGGCTACTACTCCTGTGGGGGTGATCCTTGCTTCATTGTGACTTTTTAGGGCCCATGGGAGTGGAAGAGAATAAACCTCTGCCTGACCCCCTGAAAGGACTGTCCTCTGGAAGTAAACCTGCCCCTCTGATATGACACAAAGAGTACTGCTCAAAAACGCCAAAAGTTTGACAACTGTCCCCACTGAGGCACGGTGGACCTAACTGCCTTTTGTTTGTCTTCTGGAAGGCAACCTCCTTTGGGTTCTCCCAAACCCTTCATCAATATATCGAGATCTTCCCCGAACAACAGCTTCCCTTGAAAGGGTAACTTGCTCAGGTGCAATTTGGAAGATACATCTGCCAACCAATTTTGAAGCCAGAGGTAGCGATGTGCCACTACCACCGCTGCTATTCCTTTCGAGAAGCCTCTGATCAAGTCATAGAAGGAATCGGCCAATAAACCGCCCTTGACTCCAACTTGGCCGCCTCCACTGGTAACGGCTGGGATATCCCCAGAAACTCAAAGATCCCTTGCATCTATCGCAAGCACGTGTGCACTATGAAGGCATCACAGACCGCCACTTGCAAGGAGAGGGCATTGATATCAAAGGCCTGCTTTAAAAACGTTTCAACCTTCCTATCTTGAACATCCTTAAGCGCCAAACTACCTTCCACTGGAATAGTTGTCTTCGTCATAGCCGACACCCCTGCTCGACCCTCGGGGACCGCAGTAGGTCTTTATCCTTTTCTGGGAGTGGGCACAACTGCACCATAGTGCATTCCCTTTAAAATGGCCTCAGGCACATCCCATTTATCCTGAATCATCAGTCTAATCACCCGATGCATAGGAAACACCTTCTGTGTCTTCCGGATGGCCTGGAAGAGAGGGTCCTCCAGCGGCTCCTCCTCTAATGGACCCTCTGTATCTGGGCCTTCAAGGAATGAGTAATCAAGGCCAAAAGCTCTTCCCTCCAAAAGACACACACAATATACGACTCTTCTGCTTGAGAAATCTCTCCTTCCTCCAGCTCTATCCCCTCTGTCTCTGTCTCCTCCTTAGACCGGAAGGAGCCCATCTCCCCCAAAGGTCTTCTTCCAGTCTGCACCTACTAGGGCCTGGTTCACCCTATGTTCTTTCTGCTGAGCTCGACCCTGGCAAAACCCTTAGGCCCCTTACCTTTCAAGCTTTCTGGCTGTTCTGTTTGCTGTGTCATGCAAAGCCCTGTGCATGAGGAGAACAAACTCCAAAGAGAAGGCCCCCTGCAAGTCTCCCAACTGACTCTTCCCTGGAGGACTCTTTAAGGTCTTAGAGGATTTCTCCAGCTTCTTTTTGGTGCCCTGCACCAGTAAAGGTGGGCTTTGGGAACCACCCTGCCTGTGCTGTAGGGACAGGTGTCATGTGGGCTTTTGTAGTCTGCAATGAGCTGCCACTTCCTGAGGGTCTCAGCAGGCTGTTGCCCTGGCCTTTGAGAAAGCCTTCCTCTGTAGACCTAGACTCTGCTTCACAAGTGCATCAGAATTCAGCACTGGACATTGGCTACCTCAAACCGCATGCCAAGTAGGAGGTCTTAGGAGGGCATACAGCTTGTCTGCTCAACAGGCTATGCCGTACCCCCCCCCCTTTTTTTCCCTTCAAATATGTGTAAAGAGAAGAAAACAAAAGCTCTTCCTGACACACACTGTCTCCCCCCCCCCCCAGCGCAGCTCAGACCGAAGAAAATTGTAAAACAATGCTAATTTCAGCTTCCTCAGAGTCTGGTTAGGTTCACCGTGCGCTACTCACAGCTAATTGACACCCTTAAACAGGAGGAAAGAAAAGAAAGTAATCTAAGTAAAAATGCGGATCCCAAAACGGCCACCGTTCCCATGTTATGTGGGAAAATGTCACCCAGAATTTGTGCTGCCTGCAATTGGGCCCTTAAAGCTGCCTTTGACAGGCACTCACCACGCACAACTCCTGCTACCGCCAGCACTCCCAACCAGACACTCAGCTGCTGGAAGAGCGTCTGTGTTGTCGGGAGTGCACCGAATCTGAGGCCTTCTGCCTCTGTCCCTGACTCTCTGTGGGCTGAACAGGCCAGCAGGAGAGGCTGCAGCAGTGATCTCTGTCCTGGATTGCCTCCATCTGTCTCCCCTCCTGGCCCCCGGGAAACTGCCAATTCAAGACTCAGCAGGTTCTTTTTTTTTTTTTTTTTTTTTAACAACTTTAATATTGTAGCACTATTCCCCCAAGTGGAACTCAGCAAGCCAATTCAGACTGATCTTTTTATTTTTTTAGTTTAATATTTAAAATGTGATAATATCCTGTATGTCTTTTCTTATCTGTTACTCTAGTGAGTCAGACTTATGGAATCCCCTCACCCCAGCTGCTTGGAGACAGATACTGATTGTGGTGGGAGGTGCCAACGGCATGTATACCCTGATGTCATCAAATATGACATGCTCAGTCAGGGGTGGCTCTATAATGAGGCAGAGTGAAGTGGCCACCTCAGGCGGCAAAGTTTTGGGGGCAGCAAAAAATGCCCCCAAAACCACCTCACTGTGCCTTCAAAAAGTAAAAAAACAAACAAAAAAAAAAAAACAAAGAAAGTGGACAAGCTGCAGCCGCTGCCCTGTCCGCCTCTCAGAAGTGGCAGAATCAACCCCTTCACCTCTGCTGCCACTGTCCCAGATCTGAGGATACTGGGGCAGTGGCAGGGAGCTTACAAGTTGGCTTAAAGTAAATTTTAAAAACACAGGGGGGGGGGCAGGGGGGTGTTTCAAGCGTCTGTTGGCTTGTAAACCCCTGCTGGTTCCGTCTACTCTGATGCGAGACCCATAAGGGCCTTACAAACCTGATGGATCCCCCCCTCTGATGATGCTATTTGTGTCAGAAAGGGGGCAGAGCTAACAGGGTGTCCTATATGGAGTGGTGGGTTCACCCCTAAACAAAAACAAAAACATGGGGAGGGGTGGCCTGCACAGAGCGACAGGTGCACCTACTCTTGCCATCTTGCTGGGCAGACTAGATGGACCATGCTGGTCTTTATCTGCCGTCACTTACTATGTTACTATATGTTACTATGACTTACAAGCCGACAGAGGCTTGAAAACACCATGCTGTTGGACAACAGGGGGAATGGAAAGGAGGACAAATGCTGGAAAATGAAAGGGGGCAAGAGGATAAATACTGCACAACAGAGGGGGAGGGAAAAAGAGGAGAAATGCTGGACAACAGGAGGGAAGGATAGGAGCGCAAATGCTGGACAACGGAGAGGAGGGACAGGAGGGTATAAGAACATAAGATATGCCATACTGGGTCAGACCAAGGTCCATCAAGTCCAATATCCTGTTTCCAACAGTGGCCAATCTAGGTCATAAGTACCTAGCAGTTTCCCCAAAAGACACAGGTTCCACAATGCTTGTATTGAGTCAAGCAGTGACATCTCAGGTCCCTTTTAATAATGGTTTATGGACCTTTCCTCCATGAACTTGTCCAAATCTTTTTTAAACCCAGCTACACTAACAGCTTTTACTACATCCTCTGGTAACAAATTCCAGAGTTTGATTACATGTTGAGTGAAAAAATATTTTCTCTTATTAGTGTTAAATAGGTTACCCTATAGCTTCATTGCATGTCTCCTAGTCTTTCTATATTCTGATGAGATAAACAATCAATTTATGTTTACCCGTTCTACTCCATTCATTAATTTATAGACCTCTATCATATCTCCCCTCAACTGTCTCTTTTTCAGGTTGAAGAGCCCTAACCTTTTTAGCCTCTCTTCATAGGGATATCCTTCCATCCCCTTTACCATTTTGTTGGCTCTTCTCTGTACCTTTTCTAATAATGCTATATCCTTTTTAAGATATGGTGACCAGAATTGCACACAACATTCAAGGCGCGGTCACACCACGGAACGATACAGAGGCATTATAATATCCTTTATTTTATTTTTGATTCCTTTCCTTATGACACCTAGCATTCTATTTGCTCTCTTGGCCGCCACTGCACACTGGCGGAGGGTTTTAACATGTTATCCAAAATGACGCCTACATCTTTTTCCTGGGTGGTGGTTCCTAATGTGGAACCTTGCATCGTGTAACCATAGTTTGGGATTTTCGTTCCTAGGTGCATAACTTTGCACTTGTCCACATTAAATTTCATCTGCCATTTGGATGCCCAGTCTTCCAATTTATCAAGATCCTCTTGCAATTTTCCATAGTCCTCATGGGTTTTAACAACTTTAAAAAGTTTTGTGTCGTTATTCCCATTTCCAGGTCATTTATAAATATGTTAAAAAGCAGCGGCCCCAGCACAGGTCCCTTTGCTACTCCATTAGTCACCTTTCTCCATTGGCAAAATTGGCCATTTAGCCCTACCCCCTGATTTCTATCTTTTAACCAGTTCCTGATCCACAATAGTACACTGCCTCCTATCCCATGGCTTTTTAGTTTTGCCAAAAGTCTCTGATGAGGGACCTTGTGAAAGGCTTTCTGAAAGTCCAGATAGACAAAGGTGAGTCAGTTGATATAGTGTATGTTTATTCACACCTTCAAAAAAACATAAGATTAGTAAGCAAGATCTTCCTTGTCTAAAGCCATGTTGGCTGTCTCCCATTAAGCCATGACTATCTACATGTTCAGTAATTTTGTTCTTTATGATGGTTTCTACAATTTTTCCTGGTACAGTCAAACCTCGGTTTTCATTTGCCCCGGTTTTCAACGTCTTTTCTGACTGAGATTTTGTCCCGGTTTTCATGCATTGCTTCGGTTTTCAACGTCTTTTGACTGAGATTTTGTCCCGGTAGCAGGGAAGAAAAGCTGTCAACGTAAGCAGGAGATGTTGCATGAATGTGGGAGGCAGTTCTTTCTCTTGCAGGGTACGTCTGAAGCTATATCATTAAGATTTTCTGCCATTCTGAAGCATTGAGCAGATAATGTAAAGGTATTTTAATGGACTGAATTCAATGTGATTCCGAAGAGAGCTGGGCACAGCAGCTTGTCAGGGGTGGCTAAGGCCAGATGTTAACATACTGTACTGTACAGTACTGTACTTAGCTTGCTTTCAGTGATGTTAAATGTTCATTTATCCATTTCATTAGTCATTTATATTTATTTCTCATTGTTTTCTGTATGTAAAAATATAGTTATTCTCTATAAAATGTATTTTTTGTGAATATTTTTGGGTGTCTGGAACGGATTAATTGGATTTACATTATTTCTTATGGGAAATATTGCTTCAGTTTTCATACGTTTCGGTTTTAGTCAGACTTTTTCGAACGGATTAATCATGAAAACCGAGGTTTGACTGTACTGACATCAGGCTCACTGGTCTGTAGTTTCCCAGATCACCCCTGGAACCCTTTTTAAAAATTGGCCTTACGTTGGCCATCCTCCAGTCTTCAGGTATTAAAGATGATTGTAATGATAGTTCAGAAATTGCTAATAGCAGGTCTGCAATCTCATATTTCATTTCTTTCAACACCCTTGGATGTATACCAGGTGATTTGCTAGTCTTCAGTTTATCAAACAGTTGTAATACATCTTCCCCGTGTATCAATATTTATTTCAGTTCTTCCACAGTATCTTCTTTAAATGCCACTTCAGTCATGGGTAACATCCCCACATCTTCCTCAGTAAAGACCGAAGCAAAGAATTCATTCCGTCTCTTCGCTATGGCCTTGTCCCCACTTACTGCCACTTTTACCCCTCTATCATCTAATGGTCCAACTGACTCTCTCACAGGTTTGTTTGCTACAAATGTACTTGAAAAAGTCTTTATTTCATGTTTTTGCTTCCACAGCAAGCTTCTTCTCAAATTCTCTTTGCCTGCCTTATCAATGCCTTGCATCTAACTTGCTTGTGCTGTTTCCAGTTTTTGTCATTTGACCCTTTTTTCCCCATGTCCTGAAAGATGCTTTTTTGGCAACAGCAGCCTCTCTGACCTCGCCTTTAAACCATGCTGGCAGTTTTTTGGACTTCCTGCCACTTTTCTTAAAGCATGGAATACAGCTGGTCTGGGCTTCCAAGATAGTATTTTTGAACAACACCCAGGCTTGATGTAAGTTTTCAACCTTTGCAACTGCTCCTTTTAGTTTTTTCTTAACTATTTTCCTGATTTTATCATAGTCTCCCTTTTGAAAGTTAAAAGGTAGTACTATGGATTTCCTTACCATCCCCCTCCTCCATTAATTAAATGCTGAACAACAGAGGGGAAGGACAAAAGGAATAAAGGTTGGACAACAGCGGGTGGGAAAGCATGAAGACTAATGCTGCTCCAGTGCAGGCACTACCCAGTAAGCTGAGTAAGCACAGCAGTGGGATCTGGATGTTAGGAGGGTTCCATTACTAGCCACCTGCCCCCCCCCCCTCCCAATTCAGGATTATCTGTGGAGCACCATAGGACCTGCTGTTCCCGTGGGCAGAAGGCTGTGAGAGGCCGCAGTCACATCTCACAGTCTTGTATCCTGCGAGCAGGCTCCTAAGTAGGCTGTCGACACTCCGCAGGTCATCCTGAATGGGGAGTGGAGGTGGGCGGTTAGGGATGTTGCTCTCCTGATGTCTGCTACTGTGGACAGGCTTCATTTCTCTGGGCCACAGTCATGGTTTGCACAGCCCCTGCCCACAGGGCATGCTGCTTCCACAGGCAGAAGGGTGTGGGAAGCAATGATCATGGCCTCAGAGATGCAGAGCCTGCCCATGAGAGCAGCATGTCCTGTAGGCAGGGGCTGTGCAAGACCAATTGAACCCTGCATCTCTGGGCTGGGATCACTGCTTGCATAGTCCCTGCCCATGGGACCTGCTGTTCGGTGGGCAGGCTCTGCCCCTTGTACATACATGGGGGGAGCATTGAATGAGGCAGTGGACGTGGATGGACACAGGGAGTCAGAAGGAAGATGCTGAGTACAGGGGGAATAGGGAGGCAGCAGGGATAAGATTGAGGTGTAGGACTAAGGAGAGAGAAGCAAGGAGGGGAGATGGAGTGGTGATGTTGGCCATGGGGTTATAGGGAGACTATGGGAAAGTGCTGGATTGAGGGGGGGGGGGCAGAGGGGAAATGATGTACCCAGGGTAATAAGGGGAGAAGGAAATGCAGGACATGGGGGTACTAGGGAGATGGGAGAAGATGGATATGGGGGAAATAGGTTGAGAAAGAGATGGAGAGATGCTGGACATGGGAGTAATAGAGAAGGAATGGTATGGTATTGTCTTGACTAGCTTGTAAGCTCTGATGAGCAGGGACTGTCTCCTACATGTCTGTGCAGCGCTGCAGACAACTTGTAGCGCT
The DNA here is from genome assembly GCA_033557465.1 of Ichthyophis bannanicus. Classification (NCBI taxonomy): domain Eukaryota; kingdom Metazoa; phylum Chordata; class Amphibia; order Gymnophiona; family Ichthyophiidae; genus Ichthyophis; species Ichthyophis bannanicus. Next base: position 330,781,434 of record CM066032.1, read on the forward strand.
ATATAAATGCTCAGTAGTAGTAGCAGCAGCAGTGGTATGGAGATGGGGTATACGTAGATGCTGGTTGCAGGGGGATAGGAAGGGAGAGGGCAGACATGGAAGCAAAGAGATCAGAAGTATTGAATGGAGTGAGAAACACACACACTGGATGCTGGGTGAGATGTTAGACATTGAGGGGAAGACAGTGAGCAAAAGACTAGGGAATAATGGATCATGAAAGAACTGGGGAATGGAAGGACTAGGGTGAAGCTTGAAAAGCAGTAGATAGATGGCATAAAAAAGACGGAGATTGAGAAATGGATAGTAAGGAATGAAATCTGGGTAGACAGAGAGAATAAATGTAAGAAAGCTGAAAGGAAAAAAATCAATATACAAGATGGAAGGAAGTGAAGAAAACAAAAGGAGAGACAAATGGCAGATGGACTAGAGACAGTAGAAAGAGAGCTAAGAAAACACAGAAGTCTCAGATCGGGACCAGCATAATCAGAAAATAAAATGGTCAGACAACAAAGGTAGAAAAAATAATTTATTTTCGATTTAGTGGTCTGAGGTAAGGGGGTTAGTCCTCACCGACTCCAGTCCGACAATAATTATCATTTTCAATGTTGCCAGTGTAACCATTTATGGCAAAAGGGTTCTTCATTGTTGCTGTTCTATGGGCACCCCTTTCCTTTAGCCCGTGCGGGATTTTTTTTTGCATTTTAGTTCAATATTTATATTTGACACAGTATGGGGTACTACATCTCTTCTCTGGTGTTGCTCCTCTTGTGGAATCTGGCTTCTTGGGGTTTTAGTTTAATTTTTGTCTACATATTTTTATTTTAGGTTGTGGTCACTTTGTTCTGTACTTGATCTGTGTTCTGAGTGTGTGACTAAGGCCAGGTGTTCTGTTAACATGGTGGTTGTACATAGGGATCTATACAATAGTAATTTGACTTGTTCAGCACAATCCAATCCAGTCTTTGAATTTATGGCTACCAGGATTAGTTTTGCACATTTTCACTCTTCCCTCCTCATCAATACTCTGGTCACAGCAAAATAAATCTGATGTGAAAATACTGATAATGGTTTTATTGGGGGACTATGTAGATGGCTTTAAATTAATCAAAATTTAATGTTTATTATTATTCTTGTTTTATTGTAACATCTGTTTTATTAAATTGCATGTGTAAGTTTGGAAGCCACCTAGGATTTTAGATGGGTGGCATATACATTTTAAAATAAAGTATACTAAATCTATGTTGCAATGAATCTCCGCATCACCCTCATGCCACCCCTAGGAGGAAGCAGACAGGGCAGGGGCACTGGGAGGTGGAGGAAAGCAGAAACCTCAGATTGGGACCAGCATAATTAGAAAATTAAATGGTCAAAGGTAGAAGAAATTTTTATTTTAATGATAAGACTTGGTGCTATCTTTATATTGTATAAAATTACAGGGAAATGCATGTCTTTCTATTTCTCTGGTGTTGCATTGTATGAGGAATCTGACTTCTTGGGGTTTAGTTTTTATCTACATATGTTTATTTTTAGGTTATGGCCACTTATTCTGCACTTGGTGAGGGTCTGTTTTCTGAGTTTGTGGCTAAGGCCAGTTGATCTGTTAACATGAAGTTTGTTAGCAGGGATCTGAATTGTTCAACTTTTCAAATAGGTGTTTGGATGTTCCAGGGCCCCCTGCAGTATTTACAGTGCTGCTTTTTTAGATAGACTCCTTATGTGAGTTTTGGAAGTTGGTACTGGTATGGTAGATTCACTCTACAGATCCTCAGTGACTTTCTTGTAGGGTTTTGTATTAGTTCACAATATTCCTGGTACTGGAGAATGTTTGTTATTGCTAGTGAGATGATCAGAATCAGATCTTTTTTAGATATCGAGTTCTATGGGCAAATGTCCTAATTCTGTTCTGCTCCCATTATTGAGGGAAGGGGTTCCGTGAATGCAAAATATATGTTCAAAAAGAAAAAACAAGAATAATGCTCTGTATAACAAAAGAAAAATGAGTTATAATTTGGTGTTATAAACTGTACTGTGGTTCTTGCTCTTTTTTTTTAGTTCTTTGGTGTACAAACATAGCATAGTAACTCACCTGTAACAGGTGTTTTCCAGGAACAGCAGGAATCAGTTCTCACATATGGGTGATGTCAACGGAGCCCACACAGAGCATTTCCCCAGCTTGCCCACCCAAGGGTGCCATCTTGGTCAGTCAGATGACATAGCGGAAAAGGACATAAAACAATGTAGGGAGGAAACTCCAAGGGGAGGAGGGAGGGTTGCGAGGACTAATTCCTGGTGTCCCCGGAGAACACCTGTTGCAGGTAACTACACTTTCTCCAGAAACAAGCAGGAAGTCAGTCCTCACATGCTCACTAGCTCCAGGCTGCCAAGGACCGAACCACGACAGCACCAACGGAGACCAAACGGGTAGCCGTGAGTTGCAGAAGGTGAGACCCAACAGAGAGACTCTGCAACACCATCCCTCTAGTAGCCTGAACACAGAAAGGTCAGATGGCAGGAGTTGCCTACACCTCAAAAATATTAAGGATACTGCCTGCCCAAAGACACTGTCCCTGCAGGACTCGCTCTCCGGGCAGTAATGAGCTACAAACATATGAATTGAAGACCATGTGGCAGCCCTGCAGATTTCCGTCACCGGCACTGAGCAGAGGTTGGCTACCGACATGGCCATAGCCCGCAAGTGATGTGCGGTGATCCGGTGCTCAAAGGAGAGGCCCACTTGCTCGTAGGCAAGGGCAATGCAGTCTGCCACACAAGTGGACAGAATTTGCTTCACTACCGGAGTCCCAGTCTACTGGGGTCATATGACACAAAGAGCTGAGGAGCTTTGCGATGGGCCTGGGTCCTCTGCAGGTGCACCCTCATCGAATTAGATTGCAGGCCGGCCTGCGAGAGGTGCAGTAAGTACTGTAGCACTAGTTGCATGCAGTAGGAGAAAGGATTCCCTCCTTTGTCTGCACACCAGACAGAGAATCTTCTCCATTTGAAGGCGTAAGCTCACCTAGTGGAGGGATTTTGGGAGGCCAGGAGGATCTGCTCGACTTCCCCCGGGAGACTGAAGGAAGCTAAGGCTACCCTTTCAGCAGCCATGCTCTCAGTGCTAGCGACCCCAAGTTGGGGTGCTCTCCTCCTAGGACGGGAGGTCCGGATCCCAGCCCAGTGGAACTGGGAGTGCCACTGACAAGGAGAGCAGCAGGGGGAACCAGGGTTGTCGGACCCATCTGGGTGCGATCAGAATTAGTAGTGCCTGCTTGCTCTGGACCTTGAAGAGGATCTTAGCCACCTGCGGTGTCGATGTGAAGGCACAGAGGCGGCCCTTAGATCATGGGATCAGGAAGGTATCCACTGCCACCCTCCCCAGGTGTGGCTGGCGTGAGTAGAAGCGGGGCAGTGTGTGTTGTCTGGGGAGGCAAATAGGTCCATCACAGGCCTGGCCCCAGAGGCAGAAGAGTCTTTGTGCCACCCTGGGGTTCAGACGCCATTCATATGGGTGGAGGATGTTGTTGAATTTGTCCACTAAACAAATGTCTTGACCTGGAAGGTATACTGCTCGTAGGAGCATTCTGTGGCATACCACGAAGGAGAGGAGAGCCACCACTTCCTGGCAGAGGGAGTACAAGCCCGTGCCTCTCTGCTTCTTCAGATAAAACATGGCAACCTGGTTGTCCATCTGGATCAGCACAGGGCGGTTACACAGGAGGTGGCGGAAAGCTTGCAAGGCCAGGGAGATGGCTCCAAGCTCCAGGAAGTTGATCTGCAGGAGCGGCGACTCCTGCGACCAGCTGCCTTGAGTGCAGAGGTCTCCGCAGTGTGCCCCCAACTCAGGAGAGAGGCGTACATGGTCAAGACCCCCTGCGGGTGCCTGGAAGGGCATCCCTACCTGGAGGTGGCATAGGGACTGCCACCAGTTGAGGGAATCCGTCAGTTGGTGGGTGACGCTGACCCTGTCGCGTAACCTGCCCATGGCCTGAATCTACTGGGAGCAGAGGCAACACTAGGCCGCCCGCATGTGCAAGTGGGCTAGGGGTGTGACATGGACTGTGGAGGCCATGTGGCCCAGTAGACAGAGGAGGCGGCAAGCTGGTACGAACCAGTGAGTATGCACCTCACCCACCAGCTGCATGAGGCGATGTGCCCTTTCCTTTGGGAGGAAGGCCTTGACCTGTAACATGTCCAGCTGGGCACCTTTGAACTTCAGGTTTTGGGCTGGGGAGAGGTGGGATTTGGGTTTAGTTGATGATGAACCCTAGGTGCTGTAGGAGGTGAATTGTTCACCTTGCGGCCTGGCTGGCCTCGGAGGCTATGCTGCCTCTGATAAGCCAGTTGAAGGCTCCTTTGTAGGCGCATGTGGATAGCCACGACTGTCAGGCACTTTGTAAAGATCCTTGGTGAGGAGGCCAGGCCGAATGGAAGCACCCTGTACTGGTAGTGCTCTCCTCCCACCACAAACCTTAGGTACTGTCTTTGGGAGGGGTGGATCAGGATGTGGGTATATGCATCCTTTAGGTCCAAAGAGCACAGCCAATCTCCCTGGTGGAGGTAGGGCAGCATGGTTCCAAGGGAGAGCATCTTGAACTTCTCCCTCACCAGAAACTTGTTCAGGTTTCACAGGTCTAGTATGGGCCTGAGGCCCCCAGTTCTTTTGGAGACAAGGAAATACCTGGAGTAGAAACCTTTTCCCCACAAATGCCTGGCTACAGGTTCTACCGCCCTGTCCGTAAGCAAACCTGCAAGCTCTGAGAGGAGCAAGGTCTGGTGAAGGAGAGGCTGCACCGATTCTCCTGGGAAGAACCCTGGGGGTGTTTGCTGGAACCTGAGGAGATAACCCTCCTTTACCACCTGTAGGACCTACTGGTCCATGGTGACCCCGGCCCACCTGTGGGCGAAGAGCATTAGGTGGCCCCCTGTGGGCTGAGGGGGTCTCCTGGGGGAGAGGAGGCCCTGCCCAGGGCGTCAAAAACTCCCCAAGGCTGAGTGGGAGCTAGTGGTTGAGGTTTCCGAGTCTTCGGCTTCCTCTGCCTATGACCGTGGTTCTTGGGCTGGGGGCCCTGTTGCCCCGAGAAAGGTTGGTAATGGCCCTGATGAAAAGATACCCCTTTCCTCTGGAAAAGAAGTCTTTCCCCCCGATGGTTTCTTCCAGGGAAGGGTCCAGGTTTTCCTCTAGAGCTCTGTCTGGTCATGACCTCAGCCTCTATCTCAGCTGCATTGTTGACCATAGGCTTGCCAAACAAGTTTTCCCTGGTGCAGGGACATCGAGTAATTTCTCTTCCACCCATTGCTCGAGATCAGAGGTCTGCACTAAGGTCTGGCGCCGGGCCCCGATGCCCACTGTTGCTAACTGGGCTGCGGATTCAGAGCAGTCATAGATGGTGCAGAATAGGAACTTCGAGCAGTCCCAGATCCTGGTTGTCAGGGTTTGGAATCTATGGAGGGGTTCCCCGGTGAAGCCTGCAGAGAAGCCTGCCATTTCTTGAATGAAGCCTTGTGGTACATGCCTATGTACAATTCATAGGCCTGTATCTGACAGCCCAGCATGGATCCCTGAAAGCACTTGCACCTGAGGGCGTCGAGGGCTCAGGCCTCTCTGCCCGAGGAACAGAAGAGTAGTTCTTCTGACTTTTCAGCTTTTGCATAGTGGACTCCATGGAGTTATGTGAGAGTTGGGACTTTTGGAAACCCGGGCCCTTCTTGACACAGTAGATGGCGTTGAGGCATCGGCTGACCACCGGCACCGAGGCCAGGGTCTCTCTCATCCTCAGGAGAAGACTCTCGAAGATAGGCTGTACCGGCACCATGAGTTTCCTTTTTCGGGGACTCACACTGGAGAATCTCCAGTTCTTAGGTGCACGGGTCCTCCTCTAAACTTAGTCAGGACCAAAAGCGCCCAAGCCATGTCCCAGACAGACAAAGTCATCAAAGGCCATGTCCTCAGGGGGGGGGGGGGGATGGCACATCTCAGTGTCAAGAGGTCTCGGGAGAGGCCTCGATGTTGGTCTCCCAATCAGAGCCGGAGGGTGTCAAGGACTCCGAGGCTCAGGACTCCCGCACCTCGAGGCCGGCCCAGAGGACCCGGAGTCCTCCAGTGGATCTCAGGTTGGAAAATGGCCAGGGAGGACCGGAAACTCGAGGATCGGGACCTGGATCTCAATTGGTGCTGATGGCACTCGGGGGTCTGGCTTGATGCCCGGGGACTCCCCCCACAGTTGGGGCCCGGTTATCGGGGCAGATGATGTAGAAGAACCTGAAATCATCATCTGATGCAAGGCCAGGATGGCAGAAATATTCTGCTCCAGGACTGCCATTCTGGATTCAATGCCAGAAGGCTCCGCAGTTGTCGGCGTGGGCATCGAGCCCGACGCCAGCACTCTCACGAGTGCATACTCGATGAGGACCAGGGCCTCAAGGAGCCTCGCACGATTACCGCCGGCTGAGAGAGACCTTAGGGGAGCGCTGCTCGGAGTCACCAGAGTCCCACCACAGGATCTTACCTGGTTTCACCAGTGGAACCTCAACTGGTCTCGAGGATTTTTTTCTTTCCGGGATCTGGGGTCTTTATGGAGGAACTGCTATCGTGAGACTCCGAAGATGCTTTGGCCTCGCAGGAGGTGCACATCTTGGGGCTCAGCGTTGCGGAAGCCAGGGCATAGCCGGACTGTGGCAACATCCTCTCCTGCAACTCAGGACTTTTCTTGTTGGTTTTCAGAGTCATAGCCTGGAACAGGTTGCAGGTGGTACTATCGTGTTACGGGCCAAGGCAATGTAAGCAGCAGTCGTGGATGTCTGTGACATGGTTTGATTGCAGCGGTCATACTTTTTGAACCCACCAGGGGACATGGTGGGGGATGCCCAGCTGAGGGGGGGGGGTCAATGACCCTGGGGGGAAAAAAGGCACGAACGCCGGTTGAGGCCAAGCCTCATCAAAAAGAAGAAGAGGTACCCGAGAACAGTGTCAGCTCAAGGTGGGAAAAGGAACTGGTATGCAAACCGGGAAAAAACAACTTTTAAAGGATAATCTTTAGAGGATTTTTCCAGGAAAAACAGAGAGAAGCATCCGTAGAGTTCTGCTGAGAAAAGGAGACCCTTGAGCGGGAAGGGGACCACGTATGCGTGTTAGCATTACCAAAGGCTTTCTGTGAAAGCTGGGGAAATGCTCCGTGTACGCTCCATCAGCGTCGACGTCACCCATATGTGAGGACTGATTTCCTGCTTGTTCCTGGAGAACTTGCATTTTCTTCCACATTATCTAATTGGCTTTTTTGGTTTGGATCAGTCGCTGACTGGAGTTTTGCAAGAGGTGCCATCTCCTTGAGTTTGCCTTTGTGCTCAGTCTCCAAGCTGCTGGTAATGCGACACTACCCACAGGTGCGGGAGTAGACTGGAGGAACAATAAGGAAATGCCCCTTTTTTGTGTGGCTACTCTAAACAGTAAATCTTCAATTTGAAAATCATCCTGTTAATGACTTATGGCTGGTGAACATATAGATAGCATTAGGCCAAAAGGAGAAATTAGGCCTTACCTGCTAATTCTCTTTCCTTGAGTTCTCTCCGGGCCAGTCCAGGGAACATTAGGGTTGTCAATCCCCTTCAGCAGCTGAGGACTGAAAACAAAGTTTTGCTAACAGGCTATGCAACTCCCCCTGGTGTCAGTGCTCCAGTCTCCTATTGTCAAAGCAGCTTATCTTCCACACTAACATAGGAACAGAAGAACAAAAACAAAAATAAGAAAACCTAAGTACTGATAACTATGTATACTTCCCCAGCGAAAGAGCGCACATGCATTAACAAATGTGCGTTTTACTATTCTGTTTTTTTTTTTTTCCTTTTTTACAGAACCCCCCTGGATCACCACGAGGAAGCCCCAAAAGCCACACCAACCAGAACGAACCCCTACTGTAACCACTCTTGCGTTCAGGTAGACGGAACTCTTTCGAAAACAGTTTCAGACGAAAACCCTGGGTGGGCCCTGGACTGGCCTGGAGAGAACTCAAGGAAAGACAATTAGCAGGTAAGGCCTAATTTCTCCTTCCTTCTCGTTTCTCCGGGCCAGTCCAGGGAATGTTAGGGCAGTACCAAAGCAGTACCTAAAGTCGGGAGGGACCCACGGGCCCCGCCACAATGGCAGAGGCCCCTACCTTTGCATCCTCCCTGGCGTGAACATCCAACCTATAATGCCTCGTGAAAGTATGCAGTGAGAACCATGTTCCGGCTCTACAGATATCCACCGGAGGAACCAAAGCATACTCCGCCCAAGACGCCGCTTGACCCCACGTAGAATGAGCCTTGAGTCCGTCAGGCGGCAACCTTCCCCCGGCTTCATACGCTGCCACTATGGCGTGTTTCACCCACATGGCAATCGACGTCTTCGTAGCCGCCTTTCCCTTACGTGGGCCCCCGAAAAGCATGAATAACCTATCCGACTTCCGCAAGGCCTTAGTGGCTTTGAGGTACCTCCTCAACACTCGCCCCAGATCCAATTTCCGGAGCGACCAATCCATCGGAGACCCCTTTAGATCTGAGAAAATTGGTAACGCCACCGACTGATTTACGTGAAACGATGATACCACTTTAGGCAGAAACGAGGGCACAGACCGCAACACCACCTTCTCTGCCAAAAATTGAAGGTACGGCTCCCTACAAGACAGCGCTTGCACATCCGAAATCCTTTGCGCCGAACACAATGCCACAAGGAACGCGGTCTTCCACGATAGTTCTTTCAAACTCACCGACGATGCCGACTCAAAAGGTGGCTGCATTAAAGCTTCCAGTACCACGTTCAAATCCCATGCTGGCACTACTCGTCTTATCGGTGGCCTGATAATCTTGGCCGCCCGAAAGAAACGGTGCACATCTACATGCGCAGTCAATCTACGGTCCTGCACTGTACCTCTATTGCAATCTAAGGCCACCATATGAACCTTGAGAGTGCTGAGCGCTAACCCTTTCTCCAGGCCGTCCTGAAGAAACGACAAAATCTCTGGCAACGCTGCTGAAAAAGGCGCAATGCTACGCTACGCACACCAAGCCTCAAAAACACGCCATACGCGAACAGATGCTAAAGAGGTCGATTTTCTCTTGGACTGCAACATTGTGGCCACCACTGACGCAGAATATCTAAGAATGTCTATAATATCCTAGAATGTAAATACCCAGCCTAAACCTGTATATAGTTTACCCAGTTCAACCCAAGTTTATCAACCCTGTTCTCTGTAAGTCCAGTACGGGCCTCCATGACTGGACAAAGTTAATGTTTCTTGTAAACCGAGCTGAATTTGAAAAAGTGCGGTATAGAAAAGACTTTAAATAAATAAACAACATAAAATATCCCCTGCGTCTCAACCGTTCCCTTTCAAGAACCAAGCCATATGCAAGAAGCGATCCACCTGCGGCATCAGAATGGGACCCTGACTCAACTGATTGAGCCGGTCGGGTAGCCTCCAAGGGGAATCCACCAACAGCCGTATCAGATCTGCATATCAAGGCCTTCTGGGCCAATCCGGAGCAATGAGAATCACTGTCCCCTTGTGTCCTGCTATGAGCTGAATGACCCGGCCGATCATAGGCTAAGTAGGAAACACGTACAGAAGCTCTTCCAACGGCCAGGGCTGCATCAGTCCATCCAGGCCTTCCGACATATGTTCCCAGCATCTGCTGTAAAACCGAGACGCTTTGGCATTGCAGAGAGTAGCCATCAGATCCATTACCAGTCAGCCCCAGTGCCTCGTAATGTCATGAAACACCGCCACGTTCAGTTCCCACTCTCCGGGATCTAGAACATTTCGACTGAGATAGTCGGCCTGCACATTGTCCTTTCCCACTACATGTGCGGCCGACAAAGACACAAGATGAGCTTCTGCCCAGAGCATCAACTCCTGGCTCTCCTCCAGCAAGGGCACACTGCCCGTACCCCCCTGCCGATTGATATATGATACCGTCACCACATTGTTGGAGAAAACTCGTACCGCTCTCCCTTCGAGCAAACTTCCAAAGTGTTGAAGCGCGAGACGAACTGCTCTGAGTTCCAACCGATTGATCGACCAAGAGCTTTCCTCTGTGGACCAGAGCCCCTGAGTCACGCGAGCCTGACAATGTGCTCCCCAGCCCGATAAGCTGGCGTCCATGGTAACGAGCACCCAATATGGATCCTCCAAGGGGACTCCTGCCCGAAGATAATGCGCATCCAGCCACCAAAGCAGACTGCTGCGCACCACCTCCGGACAGGCCAACTTCTGCGAGAACGGATGATGCTGTGGAGACCATCTGGAGAGTAACACCTGTTGCAGAGGACGCATATGTGCCCTGGCCCACGGAACCAGATCCAAAGCTACCGCCATGGATCCCAAGAGCTGCAAGTACCTCCACGCCAACGGAGCCGGTAGTTGTAAGAACGCTCGCACCTGACCCAAGATCTTTACCTCCCGGCTCTTGGGCAGTAACACCGACCCCACTTCCGTGTCGAACAAGGCCCCGAGGTACGTAAGCCGGGTCACCAGTTGCAATTGGCTCTTTGCCCGGTTGATGACCCAACAGAGCTGTTCCAGGACCTGTACCACTCGAGAGGTTGCCGCGACTGAGTCTGGTAGGGATCCTGCCCTGATCAAACAATCGTCCAGATAAGGATGCACCTGAACACCTTCCTTCCGTAACGCTCCCGCAACGACCACCATAACCTTCGTGAAGGTCCGATAAGCCGTCGCCAGGCCAAAAGGCAACGGCCGAAACTGAAAATGACCCATGGGAATGGCAAACCTCAAAAAGCGTTGATGATCTGGCCGGATCGGAATGTGAAGATAAGCCTCCGTGAGATCTATGGATGAGAGCAGCTCTCCCGGCCTCACCACCTGGATAACTGACCGCAGTGTCTCCATCCGAAAATGCGGTACTCTCAAAGAACGATTTACGTGCTTGAGATCAAGAATCGGCCAAAAAGACCCTTCTTTTTTGGGGACAACAAAATAAATCGAGTATCAACCTAATCTGCAGTGGTCGTGAGGAACCGACACCACTGCCTGCAGCTGTAACAAACGCCGCAGCGTGTCGTCTATCGCTTGTGTCTTTGTTCCCGGACGACACAGAGACATCATGAAGGCGTCTATCAACGGGAGAGCGAACTCCAGCGCATCCGTCGAACTCCAGCGCATCCGTCTCGAATGATTTCTAGCACCCATCTGTCCGTAGTTATCGCGGTCCAGGCTTAGAGAAACCCCTGTAAGCGGCCTCCTACAGGAACCTCCGCCTGGACCAGCTGACCTTCATTGAGCCTTTTTAGTGGAGGTCTGCTGAGCATTGAAATATCCTCTGCCGAATCCCCTAGCCCCTCGAAAGGGTTGACCACGAGGCACGAAACGTCCTCTGTGATAGGGAGCAAACCGAGCTCCCCGGAACCTGCGAGCATCTCTACCTTGCCCCCGTTGCAACGTTCCTGGTCTGGGTGCCTTTGGCTGATCCTCTGGTAAGCGACCCCACCTTACAGTCTCTCAGATCTTTCACAATCTTCTCCAAGGCTTCCCCAAAGAGCAGCTTGCCCTTATAGGGGAGTTTACTGAGCCGTGACTTTGAAGATGCATCAGCTGCCCAATTCCGTAGCCAAAGGAATCGTCTGGCTGCGATTAGCAATGCCATGGACTTCATGGAAATTCTAACCAAATCATAGAAGGCATCCGCTAGGTAAGCCGCCGCTGACTCCAACTTAGCTCCTTCCGCGGAAGAGCCTTCTCCTCCATCCGCACCGGCCTCACCTTGGAGCCAAAGGATAGAAGCTCTCGACACATACGCCCCACAAATGGATGCCTACAGAGACAGCGCGCTAGTATCAAAAGCCTGCTTTAGGAGTACCTCCAGCTTGCGATCCTGCAGATCCTTAAGCGCCGCTCCCCCTTCCACTGGAATTGTAGTCTTTTTCGTAATCGCTGACACTAAGGCATCCACCTTAGGAATTTTCAATAATTCTCTCTTCCTGTGGAACAGGGTAGAGGCGACCCAGGGCGCGGCTACCCCTTAAGAGTCGCCTCTGGGAACTCCCACTCAGACTCAGACTCAATCATCTGCTTTATAACGCGGTGTACCGGAAAACAGCGTTGCTCAGCTTTAAATCCTTGTAATAAAGGGTCCTCCAGCGGCTCCTGTGACACTGTGGGCATGAGAATATTGAGAGCAGCTAAGGACTGCGTAATAAGCACTCCCAGCTCCTCCTTGCAAAAAACCCTAAACACATTGGGGTCCTCACCCGGAGCAAATTTCCCCTTCTTCCAGCTCATCAGGCCAAGGGTCTACGCCCGCCTCAGAGAGGATCTGCCCATCCTCCCCTGCTTGAGGCTCTGGGACTTGAGGCTCGATGCTCTCGAAGCTCACCCCTGCACTTACACCCCTCTGGGAAGAACCCTCCCCCGGGTCCATTCTACTCAAGTCAGGTTGCACTCCCTCAAAGAGTTGAGAACCCAGGGAACTACTGACCGCATGAGACACCTTCAACAAATAGGCCTTATGCAGTGCTAATATGAAATCCGGAGAAAACAAGGCAGAAAAACTCTCCTGAGCCTCAGGCAACTTCTGCGGAGCTTTAAAAGTAGAAGACGACTCTTTACTCGACTTAGCTTTCCTTTTTCCTTGCTTGTGCTGCCCCGCGGGTGAAGCGGTCACCTCCACCGAAATGGCTGCCGTTCCCGCCTTTTCTGAGATTTGCGGCCTTTCCAACTCCGAAGCAGCCTTAACTTCCATTCCTGTCAAAATTTAACAAGAAACAAAACACCGGCCACTGAGTGGCCCCCCCGCCGGGCTCTGCGAACCCGTGGCAAAGTCTGCCAAGCCGCTGCGGCCCCACCGGTCCCGTCAACTGTCTGCGATGCGGCGCGCACGGCCAGCCACCTAATACAAGGCCTCTGAAATACCGCAAGAACACCCACCTGAGTGTAGCGCTTCGCCACCGCGTCTCCGCTTTCCCGCAGCTAGCGGGAGATGGGGATCGCGAGGTTCTAGAGAGGTGGATGGCTACTGGGGCTCCCAGGTCCAATCCCTCTTCAAATCAGACGGGTCCACTGAAATAAGGCAGGCTCTGCCCTTTCACGCTGCTATCAAACTGCAGGCAAGGACCGTTTTTTTTTTTTTTTGTTCACTTTATTCTACACAAGGGAAATATAGCAGAGTTATAGCCCAGCTAGAGCTAACCCGCCTGTTCACTTCGCTGCAGAAATCCGTTTCCCTTTTCCAGGGAGACTGTCAGCCCCTACGTCCTGTTCAGCTGCTGAGGACTGAAAGACTGGAGCACTGACACCAGGGGGAGTGGCATAGCCTGTCAGCAAAACTTTGTTTTCAGTCCTCAGCTGCTGAAGGGGATTGACAACCCTAACGTTCCCTGGACTGGCCCGGAGAAATGAGAAGGAATATATGATTGAACAGCCTGATATTATCTATATAGGAAAAAAGCAGGGTTTGGGACAAGGCAACCAAAAGTTGAAAAGTTATCTGGATAGGGGTGATATCAGCCACTATCTGGATAACTCATATGGGTGGTTTAACTAAATATTAATATAAGTGCCGGTGCATAATTTAAATGTGCTTGCACAATCAGCTTAAAATTTGCCATTTAATTTTATTTACTGTGGTATACTTGCATTTTGTCGTTATATGATACAATTAAGGCTCGCTATAGCTATAAAATGTCTTCTGATTTTTATATTTACCACATGATTCAACAGACTGAATTTATTTATTTTTGATTTTTTTTTTCTGCAGATTTATATACCACCATTTTCCAAAGGCTACAAGGCAGTTTACAAAAATTACAGATTATAGTACTACAAGTAAAGCAATAACAGCAATAATATAACAAACTTAATTAAGGGTAGCCATAAACAGACAAACCTTGCAATGCTTATGAAACACAGCAGATTCCACTGGTAATTTCAATTCCAAAAGGGAGCATATTCCAAAGAGATGGGCCTTCACGAGAAGAAGTCCTACAATTAGCAACTAATCGAATACCACCTGGCCTGTGGAACATAACCTTAGGGTTGGGACATACTGTTAGATACATGAGCACAAATAACATGGAGCCTTTTCTTAATTAATTCTAAAAACCATGAATGGAAGTTTAAACTTAACCCATGTATAAACCAGTAACCCATATAAAGCTCAGAGTGCTGACTTAATGGTGCTTAGAGTGCACTCCTGAAATAGTGAATGATGTTGTATTTTGTATCTGCTGCAATCTCTTTAATTGGCATTTGGGAAGTCCAATATATAGAGAATTACAGTAATCTAAATGTGTCATAATTAAAGCATGAATTACAATAAGCAGATCAGACTTTTTCAAACAGGAGCATAAATGTTGGATGTTCCACAGATGGTAACAGGATTTTACTACAGACTCTGCCTCTTCATGGTCATGAACTAGTCCAGCCAGATCCCTAATACCTCAAATTCTTCACTAGGGGGCTTGTTTACAAAGCTGCAGTAGCGGTTTCCGCCCGATATCGGAGCTGCGGCCGCATTGAATTCAAGGGAATATGCTCCCTTTGGAATTGAAATTACCAGTGGAAGCTGCTGTGTTTCAAAAGCATTGCAAGGTTTGGCTGTTTATGGCTACCCTTAATTAAGTTTGCTATATTATTGCTGCTATTGCTTTACTTGTATTACTATAATCTGTGATTTTTGTAAACTGCCTTGTAGCCTTTGGAAAATGGTGGTATAAAAATGTGCAGAAAAAAAAAAATTCAGTCTGTTGGATCAAGTGGTAAAATCACCGCGGCTTTGTAAACAAGCCCCTAGGAGTCAAAAAAATATTCTCTAGCTTGATTCCAGGACATGAAAAATGCATTAAGAGTCTCAGAATCCACAATATTTGAATTTTAGACTAGTTCAATATAAGCATATTCTGCACTAGCCATTGTCAACTTTTCCTAAGCATTGATTCGATTTACAAATGGCCTCTACATGATGTTACTCCATTACAATAAGCTTGGATGTCATCAGCATACACCATGTATTTAATATGTGCCTCTTCCAAAATTTGTGCAAGGGGCTGAATATACAAATTGAAGACAACTGGCAAGAGGACTGATCCCTGAAGTACCCCTGATATGAGAGGCCAAGCCTGTGATAGTACACTGTACATATTACACCATATCTGTTAAAAAGGAAATGTATTTATGTATTTTATTGCATTTTTTATCCACCTATTAGAAACTTCACATTCATAATAAATCATATAACATACAACACAGACAAAGCGAATAACAAATATCCTCATAGCTTAAATGCAGTTTGAAAGAGGAACATTTAAACTTCTTATGGAAGCCCAAGTAATCTTGGATAGAATGGACAGAGGAGGAGAGCGCATTCCATAATGTCGGTGCAATTACTAAAAAACACAAGAATGCATTGATTCATTATGAACCTCAACAGAGGCAGCACTCAGCAAACCATGGAAGGCCAATATCAGGGTTCCCGAAGGATTATATTGATTCAACGGTGTACATAATTTGTTTGTGACAAGTGAATACAGTAGTTTTAATACAAGACACAAACATTTGAACTGAAATCAATATAGAACAGGCAACCAATGGAGCTGCAATCTAGCATGCGCTAATGTGGTCATATTTCCTCAGCTCTTGAATCATCTGTGCTGCTGCATTTTGCACAAGTTGTAGAGGTTTTATTACATATTGCAGCAAACCCAGAAATATGGCATTACAATAACCTAAGTGAAGTAATACTAACATCTGTACCACCAATCTAAAATCTGGAGAACCTAAACATAGCCTCAGGAGATGCACTAACTTCAATTTTAAAAACACATTACTGACCATATTGGCTATTTGCAGTTTAAGTAACAGCTGAGAGTCCAATAATATTCCTAAATAATGGGCCTTCTGCTTTACAGAACTGTGTCTCCATTCAATGTTACATTTAACAGAGGAGTATAACTAGTGTCTTTAAAGTGTGGCATGCAGAGCTGCACCCCACAGCAACGCAACCCTTTGGGCACTAGAGTGCAAGGCTGAGAGCCCTAACAATCTGGTGTTGTAAAAAAAGGGTTAAGTTTAGCCAGGTTGCCCTTAAGCTTTCCTTTGTCATACTGTTTTTGGACACAATATGTGAAGCAAGCTTCCTTACCTGTAACTGAACACATTCACCATTAAAACAAACAATTATAAAACTATGGACTTGTTAGGAAGAAGCAGAAGAGGAAGAGGGAGCTGGGTAAAGCTCAAGCTCTCTGGCTTGGGACCAGTCAGAAATCCTGATATGGATTCACAGGAGTTGTTTGCGCAAAAAGAAGTGTGTACTAATTGGAGTACTGTTAAGGAGGAAGTGTTCTTGGAAACCTTTGCTGAACACTGTGAAAGAAAAAAAGCAGCTGCATGTGAATGTTAGAATTAGCACCTGTGCTCTGTTTTTTAAGAGTCTAAATGCAGGAGCACAGTGGTGGGAATTTTCCCTGCTTTCTTTTAAAAAATGAAAAGCTGGATAGAAATTCCAGTGTGGCTTGTCGGTCCCTGCTTGTCTAAAGCAGGGACTGAGAAGCCAGGAAGCTTCCAGGAATTTGATACAGTTGATTTAAAGGAACTACTGTCTGTTATGCCCTAAGTTTATATTTGTACATGGATCTTTTGTTCTAAGCCATCCTTATGTTTAAATACTGTATGTGTTTGCCTTAGAGAGGTTGGGAAATAAACTTCTTTACCTGCACATTGTCTGGGAGCGTGGTTTGTATGGCATGAAAATAAAAGGTTCCAGTACACAAGAGGTACCCCCATTTGCCGACAGATGGCTCACAGCGTCCCCTAGCTGTGACAAAAGACAAATAATGACCTCTGTCTTAATTGAAATTAATAGCCAGACTATTTGGCTGCCATCCACTTTGTGATCATGTTAAAATGACCCTCAGCGAAAATATCCTCATTTTTGATGTGTTTGCTATGGAATGTGCAGTATCATCTGCATACAACCTAAACTCCAGATCAATCTGGCATAATAATTTGCAAAACGAAGCAGGAAAAAAATTAATGTTGAAAAGGAAAAATGGAGAAATTTCCCTTACCGTTAATTTCCTTTCCTGGAATCCTGCTAGACCAGTCCAGACAAATGGGTTGTGTTCCCCTTCCAGCAGATGTTGAAGACAGAAAACAAAACTTCCAGAGCCCTGATTGGTTGAGCTCTGGAAGGTACAGGCATACCCCTAGGGGTCCTCCTCAGTATAGTCTGTATAGCAAACTTAATAGAACTATAAAAAACTGGCCAACAAGGTCCATGCTAGAAAAATTGTTTCAACTATATACAAGAATAAGAGTCATTGAAAATAGCCATCTCTAGAATATCCCGTACATTAAATTTTCTTTAGTATGTCCAGAGGATGTTCGGCTATACGGCACCAGTAAACTGCAATTGACAGCCGGGTGGGAACTGGACTGGTCTAGCAGGATTCCAGGAAAGGAAATTAATGGCAAAGGAAATTTCTCCTTCCATTCCATCCTGCTAGACCAGTCCAGACAAACGGGAATTACCCAAGCTAATTACCTCTAGGGTGGGTAGAGAGAGCTGCTGAAAGCACCCCAGCTCCAAACTGACTGTCTTCTCGCGCCTGAATATCAAGGCGGTAATGCCGAACGAAAGTCGACAACGACACCCAGGTTGCTGCGCGACAGATATCGATAGGAGCGACCTGAGACAGTTCTGCCCAGGAAGCTGCCTGTGCACGAGTGGAGTGCGCCCGGATACCCGTAGGTACCGGTCTACCCTGTCCAATATAGGCTGCCTTAATGGCTTGATGGAGCCATCGGGCAATAGTGGACTTAGAGGCCACGAGACCCTTTCGAGAACCCGCAAAAAGAACAAAGAGATGATCCGTTGTACGAAAAAAATTGGTAACTTTCAGTTACCGACAAAGAATCCTCTTGAGGTCTAACGATCTGAGGTTATTCTGCTGCCCTGAGCATTGTTCTTTTGAGAAGGCCGGCAGAAACACTGGCTGATTGAGATGAAAGGACATAAGAACCTTCGGCAAGACAAAGGGAACCCCTCTAATAGAGACGCCCTCTGAAGAAAAGGTAAGATAGGGATCCCGACATGAAAGAGCTTGTAATTCGGAGATTCTATGAGCCGAAGTTATTGCCACTAAAAATACCATTTTAAGAGTCAAGTCCCGAAGAGTAGCCTCCTTGAGAGGCTCAAAAGGTCGAACCATAAAGGCTTTTAGGACTAAGGACAGATCCCATGGGGGTACTATAGGCTGTAATGGCGGACATAAAACCTTGGCTCCCTTGAGAAAACGAGACACGTCTGAGTGCGACGCCCGTGAGCAGCCATGTACCGGCCCCCGGAAGCAAGTTAAAGCGGAGACATGAACTCGAAGGGTCCCAAGGGCTAACCCCTTATCCAGACCCTCCTGCAGAAAAGCGAGGATGTCCGGAACATCTGTACGCCAGGGAGAGACCTCAAGACGCGAACACCAAAACTCAAAGACACGCCACACACGAGCGTATGCCAGGGACGTCGAAGAACGACGTGCCTGGAGAAAAGTAGATACCACTTTGCTTGAATAGCCTTTGCGAGCTAACTTGCGGTGTTCAAGAGCCAAGCCGTAAGCGAGTAGGGATCGGGGTTTTCCATGAGAACTGGACCTTGCCGAAGAAGGGATGAGGAAGCTGTCAACGGCAGAGGAACTCCCTGAGACAAGCGCACAAGATCTGCGTACCAAGGTCTTTGGGCCCAGTTTGGCGCAACCAGAACCACTGGTCCCTGGTGATCCATGATGCGATGGAGAACTTTGACGATCATGGCCCATGGAGTGAACACATATAGAAGAACGTGGTTCGGCCATGGCTGTGCCAACACATCTATCCCGCTGGACCCATGTTCCCTCCAGCGACTGAAGAAGGCTGGTACCTTGGCATTCGATGCGGAGGCCATGAGATCCATTGCAGGCAACCCCCATCTGTGCACTATTTCCTGAAAGGCTTCTGGAACAAGTTCCCATTCCCCGGGATTGAGAGTGTGTCAACTGAGAAAGTCGGCTTTGACGTTGCTGGTCCCCGCGATATGTTGAGCCGAAATGGCCTTTAAGTGTCTTTCTGCCCATGGAAACAGAAGATTCATTTCTCTTGTTACTCCTGGACACTTTGTGCCTCCTTGGCGGTTGAGATAAGACACTGTGGTTGCATTGTCGGAGAGGATCCGAACAGCCTGACCTTTGAGGGAATGTAGAAAACACCGTAAGGAGAGGCGGACTGCCCGAGCTTCTAGCTGATTGATAGTCCAACTCGCCTCGTGAGGCATCCACGTTCCCTGCGCTGTATGAGCTAGGCAGTGAGCTCCCCAACCGGAAAGACTGGCATCTGTTGTCACTAGAATCCAGCGCGGGTTTTCCAGGGGAACTCCTTGAAGGAGACTGCATGCAGAGATCCACCAACGAAGGCTGCACCTGATTGCCGGTAGAAGCGGGAGACGGAGTTGGTAATGCTCCGATACCGGGGACCATCGCGAGAGAAGTGCTTCCTGAAGACAGCGCATATGAGCCCTTGCCCAGGGAACCAGATTGATGGTGGCCGTCATAGTTCCCAGAACCTGAAGGTAATACCAAGCCCGAGGAGAGGACTGAAACAGGAAAAGGCGAAGTTGAGCTGTCAACTTGAGAAACCGCTCCTTCGTCAAAAACACACGACCCTGACAGGTGTCGAATCTCGCTCCGAGGAAGTCGATTTGCTGAGATGGTTGGAGACAACTCTTGGCGCGATTGATAACCCAATCTAAACCCTCCAGAAAGGTAACTACCGTCACTACGGTACTGCAGGCCTCCGGAAGGGAATACGCTCAAATAAGCCAATCATCTAAGTAAGGATGCACCCATATGCCTTGTTTGTGCAAGGCTGCGGCTACTACCACAGTTAATTTTGAAAAGGTCCGCGGAGTGGATGCTAGGCCAAAGGGCACTGCCTGAAACTGAAAATGCTGGCCGAGGACTGCGAACCGAAGGAAACGTTGATGTTCGGGCCGAATGGGGATATGAAAGTATGCTTAGATCGAGCGATGCAAGGAATTCTCCCTTGCGTACCGCCTGAATGACAGACCGGAGCATTTCCATCCTGAAGTGAGGAACTCGAAGGCTGCGGTTGACACCCTTGAGATCCAGGATTGGGCGAAAGGAACCATCCTTCTTGGGCACCACGAAATTGATGGAATAATGGCCTAGCCCCCTTTCTGGAGCTGGGACAGAATGAATGGCATTGAGCAGGAGAAGCCAGCGCAAGGTCGCTTGAATGGCCAGCCTTTTTTCGAGTGCCCCTGCTGGAGAGAGCAGGAAGGCATCGGGAATAGGACGCCAGTAGTCGAGGGATAGACCACAGGAAATAATGTTGAGAACCCATTGATCGGAGGTTATATTTGCCCACTGTCGAGAAAAGAGGGTCAATCGACCTCCCACCAGAGGGAGGGTCTCGAGTGGGCTGCTCGTCCCATCAGCGGGCAGGACGCACGGTTGCAAAGAACTTTCCTGCCCCCAAATAGGAATCACTGCCCTTCCGAGCGCCTCGAAAGGACTGAGCTCTTTGTCCAAAGCGGCCAGAGGGAAGCGAAGGGGAGGCAGGCTTATACGATCAGAATCTCCGGGAGTTGCGAGGTCTTGAAAATCGTCGAGAGCTCTGGTTATAAGACCGGAAAGAGCGCCGCGAAGTGCACTTCGAGCGATCTTCTGGCAGCCGTTGAGGTTTTACTTCCCTAAGATCCTTTACCAACTTGTCGAGATCTTCGCCAAACAAGAGCCTTGAGCGCTGTGCTGCCTTCCACCAGGATGGTGGTATGTTTTGTCACGCCCGTCACCAAGGCATCCACTTTCAAATAGGAAAGCCATGGCTCAATCTCTGCTGGAGACCAGAGATATAGGTGACCGAGACAGCGTGCTGCTCGCAGAGAAGTGTCTGGGGTTTCCCACTGTCGAGACACCATTTGTTGTAATTAAGGGAAAAGCTCTAAATGGTCTAAGTATGCCCTGTAAAATCAGGTCTGCTTGAGACTGCGCCTGAGAAGTGTCGGACTCAGGTGGATCAGAGAGCCGCAGAGCTTCAACCACCTGCTCTATCAGAGGAGACAATTCTTCTTTCCGGAAAAGACGTATATCCTGCGAATCGTCCGTTGCAACGATGAAAGAATCAGAAGGAGAATACTCCCCATCTTCCCGATATGAACCCGCTAGGCTGTCTTCCGGCGAAGATCCATCTATGACAGGAACCGCCGGTCCGTTGGTTAAATTAGGAGGGACCTTTTTGGAAGGGCGTACTGGCCTGCGGTCTGACCCTTTATGGGTCCGTTTAAGATGTGAAACTGCTTCTGTTTCCTTTTCTGGGGCTGTCACCAACTTAGGACCCCCATCCGAGGAGTCCGTCTGCCATAGGGCCC
This sequence comes from Ichthyophis bannanicus, assembly GCA_033557465.1. NCBI lineage: Eukaryota > Metazoa > Chordata > Amphibia > Gymnophiona > Ichthyophiidae > Ichthyophis > Ichthyophis bannanicus. The sequence goes on from CM066032.1 coordinate 330,802,836, forward strand.
ATGCCTGGTGAAATAGCGCCAGAAATTGAGCCTCTGAAGGTCCTGTACTAGACTCCAGGCGCGAGGGAGTCGCTTGAGGAGTTAAAGGTGGTGCAGTCAGAGGGGGCATGATCTGCAGGACATCGAGAGATGAGGGCGGCGAACTCGGAGGAGCATCCAGGGATGCGAGAGCAACTGAAGGAGCTCGTGAAGATTCCGCGGGATGGGAGAGACAAGCAGAACACATCCTGTCAGCCAAGTCCTTCTGCTTTCTATTACAGATTGAGATGGTTGAGATTTTTACGGACAATCGGAATCACCTTTAAAAACTAAGCACTGTGTTATTTTTATAACATAAGATTAAAATAAGTAGCTGTATAGATACAGGTCATTGATGCTTGAAGGGTGTACAGTCCATTTTGACAGAAAGTTTTCAAGTCAATGGCAGCCCGAGTATTCTGAGACCTGTCAGCTATTATATATCAGTTACATTCTGGGTCTTTCAGGTTGTAATACAGAGTATCATTTTTATGGTTACCTATTAACTCTGGAATACAGACCAAATATTGATCTTCTGCTTTCTATTACATCCAATGCAGCGTTGCTCCGAAGCTGGCATGGCTGTGCCGTTTCTCTTTATTTTTTATTTATTTATTTTTTTTTAGGACTGTGAAGTTGAGCTGAACAAAACCCTCAGAAGATCCCAAATCGTCAGGAAACAAAAAGAGCAGTGAAAAGATAAACAGAGTGCTCCGCTATTGAAAATGGCCGTCGGAAGCGCGAACACTCGCTCGCGAAAATGGCCGCCGGCCAAAAAGGGCGCGAAAACGCAATTAAGATTTAAAGTTTTAAAACCCTAATATAAGAAAACAACTAAATCCCGTCGACATGCGCTAGTCCGGAAAGACAGTCTGAAAGAGATAGGAGGATTACGCAGAGCCGTGACTCCCTGATCTTCCGGTAGTAAAACCGCTCTGCTTGGCTTCTTATGAGAAAAAATAAAATCAGAAAGCTGTCACTTATAGTTCACTGCAGCACAGCCGAAGCCGCAAGCTAAGAACAGCAGTCAGTCGTCCTCCATGTAGCCTGTTAACCCCTCTTGGTTTAAGGCTGAGATTTCCTGGTGGAGGGAGCTGCACTGAACTCAAATCAGGAGCTCACCTCAGGACAGTACAATCTGGTGCTGCCTGGCGCTGGGAAACCCAGAGCAACACCTCATGTGAGCTCTGGGTGCATCCGTGGGAGGGGGGGGCAAAAGAACCCAGAAAAATAAGTTAAGAAATAAAGAAAGAAATAAAATTGAGGAGAGATAGCTAAAACACCTTCATCTACTGGAGACAGAGAAATACTGAGGAGGACCCCTAGGGGTATGCTTGTACCTTCCAGAGCTCAACCAATCAGGGCTCTGGAAGTTTTGTTCTCTGTCTCCAACATCTGCTGGAAGGGAAACACAACCCGTTTGTGTGGACTGGTCTAGCAGGATGAAATGGAAATTAATGTTGAAGAGAGCGCAGAACGCTGTACATTCCAACCTGTGTCATAAAGAAACATCATTCAGCAGCCACACCTGCTGCTCTCTCTTGGTTAAAAAGAATGTAAACCATTGTAACATGGCGCTAGATACCCCTTTTGCAGCTAAGCACTGCAAAAGAATCTCAGGCACTACTGAATCAAATGCTGAAGACACATCAATAAGTGTCTACAAGTATGCCATCTTCTTATCTTATAGACCCTGCAAAAATGTGATCTATTAGCGAGACAAGCAGAGTTCTGAGCTGACTGTTCCTGAAGCCATGCTACCAAGTGACTAGAACGTGCTGTCTCTACACAAAATCATCTAGATGGATGCACACCACTTGTATAATCTTTACCAAGAAGGATAAATAGAATATAGGTCGAAAGTTACACAATGCAGTCAAATTCTCTGCTTAACCTGACAGGAGTGGAGGAGTAGCCTAGTGGTTGGGGCAAGGTACTTCAGGCCGGAAGGTCGGTGGTTCAAATCCCACTAGAGGACAGCAACCTTGGGCCGGAAGGACTGGGGTTTCTAGTCCCACAGGTGCTCCTTGTGGTCTTGGGCAAGCCACTTAACCCTCCATAGCCCATGTTCCCTGTAAAATAGTTATCTCCAAATTATAATGCCCTGTTCAATGTAATTTCAGTTTGTTCAATGTAAACCGCACTGATGCAGAATAGAGCGGTATATAAGAGAATGTAAATAAATTAACCTTAACTATAGGTCTGAAGCAGCAGGCAATTCCACGTTAGTTAAAGAGGCATTTAAATGTGCACAAAAACAGAGCGCTCATCTCTTTAACCGTTTTACATAGTGTCCAGGAGGCAGTATCTGGATCTTATTCGAGACAGTCCTCTAAAGTAATCTCAGAAAACCTAGACCAGGTGGAGAGCACTATTCCTGAGTTCACTGCTTGATTTCCTGAATCTGGGTTTTCTAAAGCTAAATATAATGGAAAGGACTATGTTGCCCTGTAAGTAGGAAGCACAGCCTTTGACTTTATGGTCCTGAAGAATCTTCAAGGCCGTCCTCCCCATTCTGATGGGATGGTAGTCTTTTTAGTAACTGCCACTCAAAATCAACCACTCTTGGCAGGCCAAAAAAAAAAAAATGCTCCTGATCCGCTTGGAGCAAGGGATAAAGATTTACCCACAAGCTTAGTCCCTGTCTGAGCCAAGTCTGATGAGCCCTACTCAGCCAGCACTATCTTCTGCAAAGCTTTATGCAGGGAGAAAGATTTTCCTGGTTGCCGCAACCCCTCTTGCAAGGTGTCCTCCTCTGCAAGATCATCTGCTGGAACGAGTCTCATATGAAGCACGAAGACTATCTGAGAAATAAGCAACAGCAGCTCATCTCGCCTAAACAGGTGAATACCTGGAGACTCGTCAATTTCTGTGTTCAGGTTTTGGAGACCATATCTTGCAAAGCATATAAAAAGACTGGAAACTGTTCAGAGGAAGGTGACCAAAATGATTTGGAGCTTGCGTCAGAAGCTTTATGAGAAGAGACTTGAAGACCTAAATATGCACACTCTGGAGGAGAGGAGGGACAGGGGAGATAAGATTCAGACCTTTAAATACTTCAAAGAGAACTAATGAACAAACAAACCTCTTCCAAAGACGGGGAAGCTGTAAATCTAGAGGGCATAACATGAAGCTGCAAGGGGGTAAATTGAAAGGCAATGTCAGGAAATACTTTTTCACTGAAAGGGTGGTGGATGCTTGGAATGCCCTCCCGATGGAAGTGGTGGGGGCAAACACAGTGACAGAATTCAAAATGGCATGGGACAGACACAGTGGATCCCTTTACAGCAACAGGATAAAATCAAAATAAAATGAACTATCTAATTTCTCAACATACAGGGGTGTCCTACACGGAGCGGTGGGTTCACCCCTAAAACAAAGACATGGGGAGGGGTGGCCTGCACGAACAGCAGGTGCCCCTACTCTTGCTATCTTACTGGGCAAACTAGATGGACTATACTGGTCTTGATCTGCCGTCATTTACTATGTTACTATGATGCAGACAGTTCACGTTCTTATAGGGAAAGGTTGCCTATCTTCAGAGTGAATGCCATTTACTCTGATGCCTCCACCTCAACCAGTTTCTTACCCAATTAGTCACTTTAAGGTCCACTCCAAGGGAACACTACTACTACTTACCATTTGTGCAGTGCCACATGGCATACACAGCACTGTACAGACACATGTCAAGACAGACAACACAACTGGTGACATCAAGGGGAATGGTAAGGAAACACACAGGAGGTGACAGAAGGCTGAGAGAATCAGGAACCAAAAGCAGTCTTAAAGAGGTGAGTTTTTAGCCTGGATTTGAACAAGGCCAGAGATGGAGCTGACATACCGACTTGGGTAATTTGTTCCAGTTTACTTATGACTGCCAATGCAGAACAGTATCAAAGGCCTTGCTGAAATGTAAGTATACTACATTTAGCGCTCTCTCCGGATCCAATTCTCGATCGCTCTGCACCTCCCCCCACCGGCAGGAATGTTGGTGGCAGACCAAGCGCAGGTTAGCGGGAACATTGTCTGTGAAGCCCATGGGCGATGACATGTAGCACTGAGCATGAGACAGCTCTCCCAGTCTGCCTCAAACGCCATCCTCCCTCTAAATTCTCCGGCACTCACTAGCGCTCTCTCCCTCCCCCCAAGGGAAGCAGCTCCAGGACCGGGGTCATGGAACAGATTGTCAGGTAGAAAAATCTCATGGAGGGATCTGGGACTGGACTAGAATTCCTCAAGGAATGCCAATTAGCAGATAAGTCTAATTTCTCCTTCCTTATCATCCTTCCAGTCTAGTCCCCCACCTCTGGGATATAACAGAGAAGTTTAATTAACAGGAGGGACCTGCCACACCAGCTTGGAGCACTGTTGCTCCGAAACAGGCATCTCCCACCGCATGGATATCCAGGCAATAATGCTTAGTAAAGGTATGAAGTAAGACCATGTCACTGTCATACAAATTTCCACAGGTGGCACTATACTCTGCCCACGAGGCCGCCAGAGCCCTCGTGGAATGTGCACGCAAACCCTCTGGCACCGGCCTTCCCTTCAAGATGTAAGCAGACGAGATCATCTCCCTGATCCATCTGGAAATGGAGGCTTTGGCCGCTGCTTCTCCTCTGCGTGACTCCCCCCCCCCACCCCCGAACAGCACAGACGATTCTATTTACGAAAAGATGCTGTCTTCTTCAAACAGCGCTGCAGGATTCTTCAAACATCCAAGAAGCGCAACTGCAGATCTGCGGTCACACCCCCTGAACCTGCTAGGGCGGGCATGGAAACTGCCTGATTCAAATGAAAAACAGATACCACCTTGGGCAAAAAGAAAGGCACTGGCCGTAGGACCACCTTCTCCTTTGAGAACAACAGAAAAAGCTCCTGGCAAGACAAGACTTGAAGCTCCAAGATCCTGTGTGCTGAACAAATCACCACAAGAAAAAACATCTTAAGGGTCAAATCCTTCAGTGAAGCCTGGCTCAAAGGCTCTCCGACTGGCACTACCAAAACCAAATTGAGATCCCATGACGGGACCACTGCCTGCCATGGGGGCCAGTGGCGGGTCACTGCCTTCAGGAATCACATTACGTCTGGGTGTGAGCCCAATGCCACCCCCCTGGACCCTTTCGCGGTAACAGGAAATCGCTGCCTGTTGCACCTGCAAAGAACTGGTGGCTAAGCCCTTCTCAAAACTGGACTGTAGAAAGGCTAAGGTGTCTGGTACTGACGCAGAGGACAGGTAAGACTGCCTGTCTCCACACCACTCCTCAAATATGCGCCTTATCCGGACGCATGTCAAACAAGTAGACCATTTCCATGCCTTTAGCAAGGTTGATATCACTGGACCAGAGTAGCCTCTTCCTCAGCCGTGCCCTTTCAAGAGTCATGCCGTAAGCGAGTTCTTTCAATAGCCTGGTATGAATCCCATCCAGCCCCTTCACTTTGTCCATATTTAGTCTTGCTAACTCCTCATGAACACCATCTTCTGAAAATCTCTCACATTCCTCCTCACTTCCATTCCTATTTTTGTTTCCTGAGGTCCCATTCCTGGCCTTTCATCTGTGAACACAGAACAGAAATATCTGTTAAGCAATTCCACTTTATTTATTTATTTAACGTACATTTGTATCCCGCTGCTTCCAGTGATCAGCAACGGTTGCTATACATGGGGGAGTTGGCTGTACCGGCCGGTAATTAGAGTATATACATTTCGATTAGGGAGGGGAGATAGTCTCACAATGCCACCCCATGCATGACCTCCTATCACTAACATATCTAAAAATGTCTTGCCCCCATATTTAACAGGATTGGCTACTTTTTCTTCCATTAGCATTTTTGTTTTCCTGACTACTTTACCAGCTTCCCTTAGCTTCCTGACTGACCCCACACTGCTTTTAATGCACTATGTGAGGTGGTGTCAGTCTGTCAAATAAGGTAATTTTTACCTTACTTGGCAAATTGACTCCCATGTGGTGCATCCTACTGCTAATCATTTATATGGCACTACAGGGTATGCTCAGCACTGTACACACACACATATTATATATATATAGAGAGAGAGAGAGAAAGAGAGCGACAGTCCCTTTTTCAATAGAGCTTACAATCTAAGCAAGACAAACACAACAGGGAAGAGATAGTTCTAACATATATGGGTGAAAAACAGGAAAGTAAAGGGTCAGGATCCAAAAGCAGCATCCTGCGATGCACGTGCGGGGTCAGGTGCTGCCATTTTAAAAGATGGCAGCTGGAGGTTGGAGCGTGTGGGCATTGCTCTCCACTCCAAGGATTGGAAGTAGCACAGGGAGACCCATGGCTACCAATGAACGATTTTTTTGGAATGTTTGGAGGGGGAGAGGGGGGCAGGGTCCACAGGTCACCAATGATTTTTTGGGGGTTCCGGGCTCATGGGTCACCAATAATTTTTTGTACTTTCTTAAGGGTGGGGCCCATAGGCTTCCAATGATGTTTGGGAGGGAAGGAGGGAGGGAGGGGGGTAGAGTTTTGAGCATATCAGTTTAGTATCGGGGGTCTGGGCCCTTGGCCTGATTGAAACTTTATGTCAGAAGACCTATCATCACCTGTTATGATCCTCTTGCTCTCATTTGCATATTTACATCTGTGTGAAACCAGGGCCCTAGGTTGTTATAAACACCTTTTTACCTGTGGCCAACCTGACCAATGAGACTCAGAGAGGAACGTTGTGGAGCAGTATAAGCTCTTTATTTGTTGCTGCAACGGGTGTCCAGAGAGACACACCCCTTTACATATTTCAGTGACATTTATACATTTGTCAAATCAGCAAGCCCCTTCCCCCTGCATCTTATTGGCTAACTAATACAGTGTTATCGACCTATCTGCTGTGCTCAGGCAGCACAGGTGGGTTTCTGCTCATTCTCTTTATTCTTTTACTTAACATAATTCCATGTTCTTACATGACAGACCATATGGAAGAATGCAGTTTTCCTTATTCTTCTGATCCCTTTCCTCAGTCCTTATCTTCAGGTGGTTAATGGTTTATTTACATTTGTGCTTGCTCCATAAGAGCATTGCAAAAAAGGTCAACAGAGCAAGGATCTCTCTATAGCTTTATAACTTAAGACCAACCCTGACCTCCTCTACAAATTTTTTTTTAATCTTGCATATATCTATCTTGTCTCTTACAATATGGCAATAAATAGACACACTTCAAATACATAATCCTCTATATTTTATAAGGAGTCTACTCCCTAATTTTTGGCTTTCATGATAACTTTAGGTTTCAGTTCTGTCTGTCTGTCCTTATCATAAATGACCACAAAGAGCAGGAAGGGAGGGGGGAAAGAGGAGTATGTACTTAGTGTCTCTTAGGCTCTGCTATCTCTACATGCAGAACAATGGAGAGAGAGAGAGGAATCTGCATGAGATGGCAGTTTTTGTAACACACATCTAGAAGCCTCTATAATACTAAACTTGCTTAATTTCCTGATCATTCTGTAAAAATAACAATTTACATTCTTCTATCACCTTTGTATAGATACTTTTGTAAAAACAACAATTTTAACATTTCTATCAAGGTGAACTCTCATCCCCTGCTCCTGCCCCTCTTTGAGCAGGACTGGGCCAGGAGTTGGTTCAAGGTGATGGCACCCTAGGCAAGCTCCCCCGGCTGTCAGAATCTATTGTTTAACTTTGAATACCTTGCTCTTTACTACCTGTCTGCCCCCAAGAAGCTGCTACCCCTAGGCGTCTGCCTAGTTTGCCTAACAGATGGCCTGGCCCTGCCTGTCTCTGAAACCAGCAGCCAGCAACATATTACTTACCCAAAGCCTCCGACCCGAAGCTGCGTTGCTGTAAAGACTGTCTTTGACCAGCAGTTTCACCCCTAAACTCAGACTTCCTATTTTCATGGGGGCACTTCCGCAGCAAAATCTTGAGTAATAGCGCTATTGGCTGCATGAAGGCCAAAGAGAAAATCATAACTTCCCCACAACAGCTTTCAGCCCCTTAATTTTCTTTAGTGCACATTACTGCGACCCATTTGTAATGCTTCCCTAGCTGGCATTATCCCTGCTCATCTCACCACTGCAATCGCACACTGTCGCTAGCAGGGCATCTTCTATAAAAAAGGCTACTAAAAGGATCATTCTTCGCACATTATTTAACGGAATTACAAATCACCGAAGCGGCAACCTCGAAGCTCACGAGCAGTAACGGAAAACATGCGCATGACGTTACGCGTGCTAGGTTCGTCTGCTCAGGGCCACCGTCCACGAGGGGGTGGAAAGATGCTGCGTGACGTTTACTTCCGCGCTCGCGCAGTCACGAGAGTTGATTGTTGGTATACAAGAAGGGCAGCTCGAGATTGGGGAAAAGGAGCTGTAGTACAAGTCGGGCAGAGCCGGGAAGTTAAGAGCGGAGCGTTGTCTTAGACCCGTACCGGGTGTACGTAAGAAGCCCTGGAAGCTCGTTCGTTGCCCTGATGCTGCGATGGCTGCTTGGGAGCCGGGAACCTCAGGGGCAGCAGGAGGTGGGTATGCACCGACGAGCGGCAGAGGGGGACAGACACCTATTCTCTCTCCTATAGCACCGCAGGCTCATCATGTCCTGTCCGGTCGCTGGGTGTTTTCGAGTACCTCTGGAATGTGTTTACTATAGGACGTTAAGCTCTTAGTAAATATTCTATTAATTGCAGGCTTCTGGGGGCTGGTGGGTTTGTTGCGGGCAGTGGGAATAGACTTACTGCTACGGGAAGGATGCTATGAATGGAGGGTTTTCAGCTATGGGAAGGGGATTACTTCAGGTTGACCACGATGACACCCTAAAGACAGTGGTGTATGAAAGGTAAACATATATTATAGGCTTGGGTTTAGGCATAGGCAACACAGGCAAAGTCTAACGTCGGTCCTCGGGGAACCCGAGGCCAGTCAGGTTTTCAGAGTACCCACAATGAATATGCATGGGATAGATTTGCATGCAGTGCTTCCATTGTAGGCAGATCTATCTCAGTAGTTTTCCTGACTACTTTACCAGCTTCCCTTAGCTTCCTGACTGACCCCACACTGCTTTTAATGCACTATGTGAGGTGGTGTCAGTCTAACCCTCTGGATAGTTGACCTAAATTGTTGGGAACCGCATCCGATTCTGACTTTCTAGCAGCTGCGTCAACTGTGAGTTGCCTGACTGAAGACCGAACACAATTTAGGTCAACTATCCAGAGGGTCACCATGAGTATATTTAGCTGACATTACAATCTGTAGGCACTTCCCTGTCCTTGGAGGGTTTATAATCTAAGTTTGTATCTGACTTAGGTGGACAGTTAAGTGACTCGCCCAAGCTACAAGGAGTGCTAATTGGATTTGAGCTCTGATACCTTCGGTCATCATGTTGCCACTCTAACTAATAGCAATGCAATGTGTGCCTTCGAGTCAGTCCTGACTCCTGGTGACCCAGAAGCTCCTGGGTTTTCTTGGCAGTGTCACTGGAAGTAGATTGCCAGGCCTTTCTTCTGAGGCAATGGAGGGTTAAGTGACTTGCCCAAGGCCACAAGGAGTGCTAGTGGGAATCGAACCCTGGTTGCTTGGTTACCAAGCCAGTGTTCTAACCGTTAGGCTACTCCTCCACTCCTCAAGGCTACTCCTCAAATACCAAAGCTAAAGAGGGTCCTTCTGCTGCTGCTTACTTTCTGGCCAAGTGCATGTGTTGCTTCAGAGGGTCACCACTGTGACACTATGGGGCATGTTTACTAAACTGCGTTAGTGTGATTCGCGTTAGGATCCGTGGTACAGGCAGAAATCCCAAATAAGGACATGGGCGGTACATCGTTACCGATAACGCGCGTTACCAGGCGCCATAGCCTAACGAGCGTTAAAAAACATCATGTAGAGCGCCACGCAACGCGTGCCCATAAGGCATCTGATAAGGTCTATAATAAATAAGGTGTCTAGCAAGGCGTCTAGAACTGTAGCACAATGGTTAATACACTGACTAATGGTGCAGGGGATGTGAGTTCAATCCCCCTGTGGGTCTAATGAGTAAAGCTGGCTGAGACATCACCTTTTACTCAAAATCAGTGCTGTTTGAAGCATTTTGTTTGATAATTTTAATTAGTGCTGCCAGCAAACACACCCTCACAGGGCTGTAACCTAAGGTGCCGCATAAGGCACCCTATAAGGCACCCCAGAGGGCACATTATAAAGTGCACTGTCCGCCAAGGCACCCTAGAATGTCCCCTATGGGGCACCCCACAGGGTGCAGTATAGGGTCCCGCATTGGGCACTGTATAGGACGCCTGATGAGGCACCGTAAGGAGACAGCACTGTGAGGGTTTGTTGCTGGCAGCACCAATTTAAATTAAAATAAGAAAATACCTCAGACAGCCCTACCAAATAACCCCACTGTGGGATTAAACCCATGACCCCTGGCTCCACAGGCAGTGAAGTAACTACTGGGCCACATCGCTAGTGCTACTAACAAATCCCTGGCTGGCTGCTGAAGGACGTCAGGTCACCACACAAACTGTCTGCTGTGGTGGCCAGGATTTGGGTTATCCCACTCATACCCATGGTGCACTGCACATGCAGATCTGCAGTCTATAGATGAACACAAGATGGGGTATACACCCCCACAGCACCTCGGCCTGGTAGGGGGAACTGACCGTGTGTCTCACTGGCACAGAGTAGCTACAGACAGTAACCCAACAGAGTGCCCTATACGGTGCATGAAAAGGTGCCTAGGAAGGCATCCAGAGCTACAGCACAATGGTTAATACACTGACTAATGGTGCAGGGGTCGTGAGTTCAATCCCCCTGTGGGTCTAATGAGTAAAGCTGGCGGAGACATCACCATTTACTTTAAACAGTGCTGTCAGAAGCAGTTATTTTGTTAACTGTAATTAGTGCTGCCAGCAAACACACCCTCACGGGGCCGTAACCTAAGGTGCCGCATAAGGCACCCAATAAGGCACCCCAGAGGGCACATTATAAAGTGCACTGTCCGCCAAGGCACCCTAGAATGCCCCCTATGGGCCACCCCACAGGGCGTATCAAAGGGTGCTTCACAGGGCACGTGAAAGGGTGCCTGATGAGGCACCGTAAGGAGACAGCACTGTGAGGGTGATATAGCTGGCAGCACCACTTCAAATAACAAAAAGAATATGCCTCACACAGCCCCACCAAATAACCCCACTGTGGGCTCCAAACCATGACATCTGGCTTCACAGGCAGTGAAGTAACTAGTGGGCTATATTGCTAGTGTGACTATCAAATCCCTAATAACAATGCGGGCAACCTATGGAGTATAACTGTCAAATGTTCAAAAGTCGCACTCCAGATCAACAACAGGTTCTCTACGTGCAAACCCAGAATGCCTGCCAATCAAACAAACCAAGGTCTCGGCAAACAAGGGCATATGGCAAACACAATCAAGACCAAGGTCAAGATCATTACCAAAAACAAAAAGCCCAATAACATCACCGACCTTGTCAAACACTGAAAGCTACTGGCAAAATCCAAGGAAACACTCAACTTACTATGAATGCGTGGAGACAGACTAGCCAGATGCCTGTTCCCCCAGCACTAACAAATCCCTGGCTGGCAGCTGAAGGACGTCAGGTCACCACACAAACTGTCTGCTGTGGTGGCCAGGATTTGGGTTAACCCACTCCATACCCATGGTGCACTGCACATGCAGATCTGCAGTCTATAGATGAACACAAGAAGGGGTATGCACCCCCACAGCACCTCGGCCTGGTAGGGGGATCTGACCGTCTGTCTCACTGGCACAGAGTAGCTACCGACAGTAGCCCAACAGGGTGCCCGATAAGGCACATGAAAAGGTGCCTAGTAAGGCATCCAGAGCTACAGCACAATGGTTAATACACTGACTGATGGCGCAGGGTCCATGAGTTCAATACCCCTGTGGGTCTAATGAGTAAAGCTTGCGGAGACATCACCTTTTACTTAAATTCAGTGCTGTCAGAAGCATTTGGTTTGTTAATTTTAATTAGTGTTGCAAGCAAACACACCCTCACAGGGCCGTAACCTAAGGTGCTGCATAAGGCATTGCAGAGGGCCTTGCAGCACTGTAGAAATCAAGCTGCACGCTGCCGGGAGTCCCTCTCTGCACCGGACATCATTGCAGCTTCTCCAGACCCCCCCGATCAGCACAGAGAGAGGCCAAAGCACGTTTGCCCCTCCCACAGCTCCCACAGCCGAATCGGGGCCTTGCAGCACTGTAGAAAAGCAGCTGCACGCTGCCGGGAGTCCCTTTCTGCACCGGACATCATCGCAGCTTCTCCAGACCCCCGATCAGCACAGAGAGAGGCCAGAGCATGTTTGCCGCTCCCACAGCCCAATCGGGGCCTTGCAGCACTGTAGAAAAGCAGCTGCACGTTCCAGGCGTGCCCGCGCCTGAGGGCCTCGCCAGAGGGCCCTTTGGTGTGGCCCTTAGGCGGGGCGCGAAAGGCCATTGTCCAGGTCTATCTCCTGAACCAACTTGCTGAGACCTGCCACTGCTCATTCCCAGCATCTCTCAACATTCTGAACAAGGTACTCTCTGTAACTTTGATTTCTCTGCTGTTTGTTCTCAAGCGCTTCCCTCAGCAATATCGCTACAAAGTAATCACCCCATTGTGCTACAAAGTATTCATTCCTTTGTGCTACTGTGTTACTCCTCCTGTATGTTAGGTTATCACACCCCTACTACCACCTGATTGCTTCCATTCACTTTGTAAAATCCCTTATTGTGTTGCTATTTCACAGGCTGTTTCCTCTGCACTTTATTCTATGTGTTAACACTACATCATTCTCATTACCTTATTCACGAATAAGCAGAATCACCACATCCACACCATAAAATCTGACTCAGCATTCACCAAGCCTCCATGGCCCTCCCACTACTCACTCTCACCATCTTATACTTCCTAGCAAACATCATTCAAAACTCTATTGCCCTTTTAAATGGATATAGCTACATCCCTACCCTACCTCACCTGGGCAAGAAAATCATGGTAACCCCTACCACTCTGCCACCGGATTCCCACACCACTCTCGACACTCACACCTACTGTATGTGGCCCTCAATCATCCTGATAACTCCAAAACAGCTCCTTCAAAAACACAACACCTCCTGAAATGCGCCCCCATAAATTCACGCTCTGTGCGCAAGAAATGGCCTGTCATCTCTGACCTTATATCTGTCCATGACCTAGATCTTCTCATGGTGACAGAATCATGGCTCTCTGACACCGATACAGCTCTCATAAACCAACTTATCCCTCCTAATTTCTCCATCCACTCCTGCCATAGAACTAACCGGAGAGGTGGAGGAGTCTTTATCCTTGCAAAAACAGAGCTAAAATTTCAACTACTCTCCTCCAAGAGCACCATGCACACAGACATGGTTACCATTGCCAATAAATACAACACCATAAACCTCATATACAGAGCTCCCTCCTCCCCACCAGAGGACATCTCTACCTTCATCGACTTAGCCTGCAACCCTGCCAACCCACGCAACCCCAACTGGCTGCTCGGAGACTTCAACTTATCCTCCCTGCAGTCCAACCATGCAGATGCCTTCCTGGATGCTATGCAAGCTCTTGGGTTCGAACAACTAGTGAGCGCCCCCACCCATCTCAAAGGAAATCAGCTAGACCTAATCTTCGCTCCCCATTCTGCCGCAAGTCACAAGCCCAGCCTCAACATCGCTATCACCCCTATCCCTTGGTCTGACTATAAGCTAATCACGTTCCAGGTTCCCTCGCATCTAGTCCAAATTCCTCCCAACGATGCCAAGACAGAACCCTCTAAGACTCCTCATTTCAGACCGCTAGATATAGAAGAGTTCACCAAACACGCTCTTCCTGCTCTCAAACAAACATCACTGAACCTTGATGAAGCAATCACCAACTGGAACACCACCCTGAAAGCATTCGCCGAACTACCAGCCATGGACAAATCAGCAACCCCCAAGAGATGTAAAAGAAAAAGACATCCAGCCCCGTGGTTCACAACAGAACTTCAGACATCTCTCCCCTCTCTCAGGAAGCTTGAAAGGAAATGGAGACGCTCTCACTCCCAAGCCGACAAATCAACATTTCTAGAACACTTGAAGTCCTACCGTGAAACAATATACCTCAGAATGAGTGAATACCCATTCCAAGCTCCTACTCCGCTCCCTTAACAAACCAAGAGATCTTTTCAACCTAGCAAAATCCCTAATTAAGGAACCCTCTCCTACTCAACCTGATCCTATATCCCCCCAGTCATATGCTGACTACCTCAAATCCAAGACCCTCATAACCGATTGGTCAATCCTTTGCAACAGGCTCATTCCCCTCACTCCTCAAACAAACCTCAATAAGACCACTTCTGAAGAATAACAGACTTGACCCACTGAAGTCTGATTCCTACCACCCAATCTCAAGTATACCTCTGTTAGCCAAAATAATCGAGAAAGTGGTCCAAAGACAGATCCAACATCACATTGACGTAGCTGCCCCTCTTGACCCCTGTCAACAAGGGTTTAGAGAATCTCATGGAATAGAAACTCTGCTCACCACCCTAACCAATACTCTGAATAGAGGAATAGACAATGTCAAAAATGGCTTTGCTTTCATCTTTCTGGATATCGCCGCCGCCTTCGACTCCGTCAGTCACAATCAACTTCTCATCCGTCTCCAGGAGAGGGGTATCTGTGGCCTCGCCTGGGAATGATGTAGGTCTTACCTAACGGATCGTTGGCAACATGTCCGGGTTGGATAGATCATATCCGTACCATTCCACCAACAACAAGGTGTGCCACAAGGCTCATCTCTATCTGCGCTGCTGTTCAATATCTACATAACAAAAAAATCTCCTCAAGGGGCAAAAAAGCAACGCACAAAAAAACAGTTATAACCCCAATCAATATGACCTACATAAACCCCAAAACATATGTTTTGGGGTTTATGTAGGTCATATTGATTGGGGTTGTAACTGTTTTTTTGTGCGTTCAATATCTACATGCAGCCGATATGTGACATCATCCGCTCCTACAATATTTCCACTCTAATTTATGCAGATGACGTCCTGCTGTTTACGCCATTCAAAGTCAAACACCCAGACTTCACCAACCTTGTCAGCTGCTTCGACGCCATCACTGACTGGCTACTATCCCAAAATCTCCACATAAACTTCAAGAAAACCGAAGTTCTGTTCATCTTAAGGAACAAAACATTCTCCCCTCCACCTTCCCTAAAAGTAAGAGGAGATGAGCTTCCAAGTAAATGCACCATATGCTACCTTGGGATCACTCTGGACCAGCATCTTAACTTTAAGGAGCACATACGAAACACTACCAGGACCATATACAATAAAATCAGAACACTAAGGCACCTTAGACCCATGCTTCCCCCTAATGATTTCCGAACCATTTTTCAGGCCCTCATTCTACCACACTTCGACTATGCAAATGTAATCCTGTATGGTCTCCCCAAGAACACCATCAACACACTGCAACTTGTGATGAACGCTGCGGCTCGCGTTCTCTGTGGTCTTGCCAGAACGGACCATATCACCCCGATACTCAAGGAACTCCATTGGCTGCCAATACACTGCAGGTTAACTTACAAAACTCTTCTCATTATATTCAAGATCATAAACAATCTAGCCCCCACGTCACTCAACGACCTCATCACCCTTACTTCGAAAAACAGAACGAGGAGGACAATTACTGACAACACTTTGATCATCCCTAAAGACCCAATTAAGTGCACCCAACAACCAGGAGAAGAGCCTTCACCTTCTACGCCCCAAAATGCTGGAATGATCTCCCACCTGAAATAAGATCGATTAAAGACCTCATTCAGTTCCGGAAGGCAATCAAACATCACATTTTCCTGCTACACTTTGCACAAGCACCCACCCTGCCACCGATCATTCACCCACTACCCTCACAGACTCTCCATACACTTCATAAACAAAGGGGTCTCAAGTAATTGTTGCCCCGCCTATAGTTTTATGACAACACCGGCCAAATTATAATCTTATGCTGTATGTTAATATGTATATAGTTACCCTGTTTGTCCCAAGTTTTATTTCCTGTTATAATGTAAACGCAAACTAGTCTTGACTAAATTGCGCAACCTTTGTTGAATGTAAACCGCACTGATAACAAATAGCGCGGTATATAAAAGATATTAAATAAATAAATAAAATAAATTATAAAGTGCACTGTCTGCCAAGGCACCCCATAATGTCCCCTATGGGGGACCCCATAGGGCGCTTGGTAGGGTGCCCCATAGGGCACGTTATAGGGCGCCTGAGGAGGCACCGTAAGGAGACAGCACTGTCGCAAACACACATCCAAGCCATGTTGCGAGGCCACCTACCTGGTGCTGCCCGTGGACCCCAACCACCCTGCCTCCCACACCACTGTTGTCTCCCCAACCCCTGGCCCCCATTCCGCCACCTGTCCAAACCAGACTGTAAGATGCGATGAGGAGGGTGGCAGCACGTCATGTCCCCACAGCACCCATCCCCACCGTATGCACCTCAGTCACCATCCCCAACACCCCATAGATCCAGGTTGAAGCATGCAAAGTCAACAGGGACCATGCAACGTCCCCAGTGACCTGTCAATGTTCCACAACAATGCAAAGGTGATCCCCCCCCCCAGCTGCAATCAATGGAACACCCAGACACTTCATGGCAGCGACGGTGTGTCAGTTCTCCCAGTGACAGTCAACATAGGCCAACAATGAGGTCCAAAAAAGGCCTGTGTCCAACTCGCAGAGGTCCATCTCCGAGTGGCAACAACACCCAGGGACAGTTTCACAGAGGTGCTGTGTCCAAACAAATGTGGCTGATGGAGCTCCAGATGCAGTGTGGTAGATGTGCCATGTTTGTTGGCTGTGTCCTGTGTGGAAAGGGGTAGAAATAAGGTAAGGGAAGGGCACACCCACACCCACACCCACCACCAGGTCACAAAGGACACAGTGACATCATAATATGTGCATCATGAATGCTTAAACACTACAACATGACACGACCACAACACACAGCATAGTGCACATGGACCACAGCAGGAGATGGCCCTGCAGACCAGGACACCATCCCAACATGGTCATGTAAATGCCCATGTCACACAGGCATCCCAGAGGTCCACAGCATGTCCAGCAGTGGTGTGCACAGAGATACCACAAAAATGCACGCTGTTACTAACAGGCCAAATGCAGCATCTGCACGTGGCGTATGTCCCAGAGGAGGAAAGGTGAAACCTACCTGAAAGGTATAGCATTGGACTGATGGGAAAAGCCCGAGTCAGGCAAGGGCACAAGGGGCCCCAGTAGAGGCTGCAGACGTCAATGAACTGCATCCATCACCACATCCTCACGATCAGCTGTTAGAGGAGCATGTCTGAAGAATGCTTTGTTGCGTGGAAACAAAATGGTGACGTGCAGTGTCCTGCCAGCAAACATGAGACACGTCAGGGAACAATATATGACACATGCACACAATGTGCAGAAGGGCATAGAGAGACGGGTGAACATCACTGGACAGGTGGCCAGACACATCCCTGAGACAGACAAAGGCAGAGGGGAGCAGAAGGTACCGTCAGGTAGACACGTCCCAAAGACACAGAGACACACACCATGAGACAAGGTAAGCATGCCACAAGCTGCAGTTGGCTGGACTGTCGACAATCGGGGACAAGTGGAAACATGGGTGCACCGAGGTTGTCTAATGCCACAATGGCAGTGAGGTGTTTACGTGCGCCCAAACAGTGCAATGTCCTGTGTCCGGAGACACACACAGCCTGGTAGCATGTGCACAGGTACAGTATGTAGACCCCCAAGATGTGCACAGGCAATGGTCACGTGTGTCAAACGGAGCATATGGTTGATGGAGTGGTAGGCCAAAGACGTGCAACACCAGAGGAGCAGTGGAGAGGGAAACACATATATGTGTCATGTGGTGCTGCCACCACAGAACACCTACCCTGTATGTCCACCCACCCCAGTCACCTGCATGTTGCTGTGACGTACACACAGTCCCTACATGCACCACAGCATTGGGCAGTATCGGCAGCCTATCCCTGGGAGGCAAGAACACAGCAGCCTATCCTGGGGAGCCAGAAACACAAGAGACATATAGAGACATGTCATGACAGTGCCGTGAAACACACAGATCAGCTCACACATGGTGACCCCGAAGCACATCCCCACACATGCAGAACTTACAGGAGAAGAGCTCCTGGATCAGATGTTGCCTGGCCGCCATCCCCCTCACGTGTGTCACCACGGCCATGTGCAGGAGGGCACACAGGATCCTCCCCAAGATCCTCATTAATATCGACTGGGACATTGTGCCTGAGAGCAATGTTGTGGAGGATGCAACAGGCCAGAATGATCTTTGCCACAGTCAGGGGTTCGTACTGTAAGGCACCGCCGGTCCTATCCAGACACCTGAAGCGACTCTTTAGAACGCCAAAGGTGCGCTCAGTGACTGAGTGACTGGAGGCATGGGCCTCATTGTACTGCATCTCTGCACCTGGCCGAGGGAGACGCACAGGGGTCAGCAACCAGGCATGACACCCATATCCTGCATCACCTGCAAACAGAAACGTCATAAAGTCACACGTGAGATGATGGACCCATGGAATCACTGATGTAGCAACGTCCAACTGGACAGCAGAGAAGCATGGACACACGCATATGATGTCACATCATTGCACACGATGGCAGTGCACCAGAGTCTGATGCTGGGAGACCCAGAGCCCCAGGGAAGGCCAATGGGGGCAGTGCACACCTATGGTACCATGCCCAAAGACACGTCGCAAACCTGTGCCCAGACAGCAGCAGTGGCTGCTGTGAGGGCAGCTGTCTGCCAGTGGCACAGCATACTCGGAGGGGCAGAGATGCGCAGGTGTGCAAATATGTGATCGTCATGATACAGTGCACACACAGCATAGGCCAACGGAACACATCCATGGGGGGGGGGGACAGGTGGGAGTGGCAGTGGAGACAGGATAAAGTGGACAGACATGCAGCATACATGTGATAGCAGGTGTGCCTACAGCTCAAGACACGTGTCACCCCCTACATGGCGAAAGAGAAGAGTCCCCATACACACTGTACACCATGTGGATGATTCTGTGCCCCCAATCCTCCCCCCCTGGATGGCACATGCACAAACCTGTGGCACATGGGGTGGGAGAGGGACACACCCCACAGGCAGACATATGTACAACTGCCCGTGCAGTATGGCCGAGGCCAGGTGCAGGAGCCATGGGTAAGCCAGAGGTGTCGCACGCAGCCATGGAGGGGACACACCATACGCGGCCAGAGTGCCCCTGGACACGGGAGCTTGGTAAGTGAACAGCAGAGGCAGGGAACAGCCCGCACCACATGTGTGCCGGGACACCCAGATGAGCACTAACACAGATGGTAGGCAGAGAGACGTGTGGCAGTGCACAGAGGTATGTGACCCCATCCCAGGTGACAGGGTGTGATGTAGTGTGAGGCCCACAATAGGCTTCACCAGGAAATACCACCACAATGCCAGGCATGCAGAGGACACAGGTGACAATGGTGCCCCGTCAACCATATACGGTAGGCACACGTTAGATATGGGGAATACCCACCCAGCAGGATGTAGTCCTCATATTGTCCGGCCTCAAACTGGCCGAACAGTGCCGAGTGCTGCAGGATATAGGAGTCATGGGCTAACCCTGGGAACCGTGGAACCACATTCAGAATACGCATACTTGCATCACAAACAACCTGCACATTCAGGGAATGGAAGTGTTTGCGGTTGCGGTACACAACCTCCCTGTCGCATGGCGGGACCAGGGCAACGTGTGCAATCTATAGCTCCCATCACGTGTGGTATCCCTGCAATCCGCTGGAATGCCTGTCCCAGGGTCACCCAATGCTGCCTACCGTTGGGAATTGCAATGTAATTCCCAACCCGGCGGACCATGGTCCGCAGTACCTGGTGGAGACAGCGAGAGAATGTTGGCCTACTCATCCCACCCGCTGCGGCCACTGAGGATTGGAGACAGCCAGAGGCAAAGAAATGTAGGGCAACCAGGAGCTTGGCCAATCCCGGTATAGCACGTGACCGGGCAGTCTGGGGCTTGAGGTCAGGTCCGAGATCCTCGTAGAGCTCCCTAATAGCCCCTGTGTCCAGCCGGTAGAGGGAGATTACCTGGTCCTCTCTCATGTCCTGGAGCATGGGCCTGGGCCTGGGCCTGTAGAGGCGTTGCAGGTGGGGCCGTGCCTCAGCATGCCTACGGCGCCATTGTTCTCCCACACCCGCCTGTGGACCCCCCACAGCTGCAGGCCTGAGTTGCAGCGGGATAGCACCCATGCCCAGTGCCGCAGCCCCAGGTACATCATCTCCCTCCTCCAGAAAGCGTAGCCCAGCCAGCTCGAGCAATGCAACCACCGCACCACCTGCATTCACAGTCTGAGCCATGATAGACACAGGATGGAGGACAGGTGGATGGGAAATAGGGTGCGGGGCGAAGACGGAAATCACAGTAACGATACACACCTTTTGATCCAGGAAGGTCCATCAGAAACCAGAGGAGCCAACACCCTGTACGCATCGACGCAGCGCGCGCGTTCCCACAATGCATCCGACGAAAGGCATCAACGTGTGTCCCTGTGATGCAGCAGGGTGTAAAGATACTGCATCACAGGGACACACGTAGGGTGCAACGTACGTCTGACATAATGTGCGTGACACAAATTTCATGATTCCCAAACGCACGTGGTAATGCGCCGACAAACAAAATAACATTGCGATCCTGTAGAGCATTTGAGTAAGCAGCAGAAACCACGATGGCAGTAGGAGGGCGCGTGTATGGTGCGGTGCACACCACTAGTGCCAATATGGAAGAATACTAGAATGCTGCCATCCGTCCATAGTAACGCACGTAGGATAAGTCACCACGGCACGTACCTGCATGTGCAAGAGGAACGCGCATTGCGCCACACCCAAGGTATATGTATAAGTATAGTGAGCTCAAAATGGCAAACACCTCAGCACACATAACCGAAAAAGTATGGAGTGCAGCAACAGAGGAACACAGGAGGCTGGAGCGGAGCAACCACCACACCCACCAGTGCCAAACCCTGATGGCGACGGAGATGACAAGAGGCCAGGCCCATCTGGGGCACAGCAAAACCCCAGTGAACAGGCCATGGGTGCACCAGGGCAGAGGCGGCGCAGGACCCCAGTGCCAGAGGAGGTCCGGAGGAGGGCGGTGCGCTTCAGCCAGGAGGAGAATGATCTCCTCCTGGCCAGTGTCCTCGAACACTATGACCTGCTCTTTGGACACCTCAGCTCAACCATGACAATTGCCACACGCACCAGGGCATGGGCTGAGGTGCAGGCAGCGGTGGCATCTGCAGAGGGACCCTATCGGGATGTAGAGAGTTTAAGGAAGCGCTATTGCGACATAAAGCGCAACATCCGTACCGAGCTCACCAGGGAGAGGCGTGGGGTACAGGGCACTGGAGAGGGCCCAGCACAGGTGGCCAACTTAACTGATCTTGAGCAGCGCCTGGCGGATCGACTGGGGCCGATTGTATATCCATGGCCTGTCCCCTTCGTTGGACACAGTGCACCCACATGCCGGTACGTGTGAGTGAGCTGCACCAGTGGGAGACACCACACGCACATGTGTAGGGGCAGACGTGGGGTGGGGCATTATGTGGCTGATCGGGAACTGGGGGGCGACACAGGTATAGAGGCAGCTGCTGGTTCACGACCCATGGGGGAACATGTCGACGGTGGGCAGGGGGTGGCACAACGCAGTGGATGGGTGCGGGGGCAAGGGGGACAGGCCCACAGTAGCAGCAGAGGCTGACAATGTGTTGCAGGGGATATGGTGCAGGGCTGGCGGGGGCATCAGGGCCACACGGGTAGTGACGGCAACCCGGAGGCACACTGCACCTGTGCCTACCATGGTCAGTGGTTGCAGGGATGAAGGTGGTGATGGGGTTGCATGGGGTGTGTGGCAGCGTGCAAGAGGGGAGGGGGCCCTGGTAGTGCAGGGCACAGGGGCCACTGGCATGGATAGAGCACTAACATTGAGGGGGAGTTGGGACACAGGAGTCCTGGCCCAGACCCATGCGGCTCACCCACACACATGCGCCTGTATGGGGGTGCGATGGGGGTGCCCTACAGGTGACATTTGCTCCATTGAGGCACCAGAGGAGGCGCCAGAGGACACAGACCCCGGGCCATGCTTCCAGATGGACCCTGTGCCAGAGGTGGCCCAGGTTGGAGCAGGGGGTCCAGCCCCACCCCCGGGGGAGGACAGCAGGCAGGGCCCACAGCCTGCACGGGACAGTGTACCACCCACCACTGCAGCCACGGGGGAGGTGGCTGTGGATGAGGAACAGCAGACCAGGCAAGATGCGCTGGCTGCAGTGGCAGAGGTGATTGGAGAGATGCAGGCACACTCAGCGGCGGCACAGAGGGATGCAGAGGGTGAGTGTCCAACTGTGTTAGGGTGGCGATGCCTCTGTACAGGTGGTGGATGGTTCCCTATATCACAGTGCACAACCTGTTTTCCCCACAGGTATATGGCATGTACTGCGGGCGATGGTTAGAGAACAGCGCCGCCAACGCCATGCGGCACGCCGCCTGCAGTGCACCATGTCAGGGATCCTGGCGGGGTGCAGGACCTGGCCTCATCGGCCCAGCGCATGGCTGCCAGCCTGGAACTGCTGGCGGCAGGCAGAGGGCCACACACTGGACAGCAGTGGCCACCACCACCACCACCACCATCACCACCAGCGGCAGCAGCAACGGCAGCGGCAGCAGCGGCGGCAGGCATGCCACCAGCACCACGGGGTGGGAGGGGCTGCACAAGGCATGGCAGGGGGAGGGGGAAATAAATTGCTGCACAAGCGGCCGTAGCTGATGCCATGTGTCCTGTGTTGCTTGTGTGGGGCCACTATACGCACAGCCCCCCCATGTCCACCCCAGGGAATGACCCTGTGCCACTGACGCAACCGGCCTGTGTCCCCCCTTCCCCAGCTGTGTCCACCATGGGTAGACATCAAATCGTGTACCTTGTCACACTGGCACCCCTTGCCCCTGGCTAAGGGGGGCGTGGGTCACCATAGGGCCGCTCTGCGGTCTGTGTATCACCAGCCTCTCTCACCTATCGGTAGTCATTGCTTGGCGGTATGTGTGCATCTCACAGGGGACATGTAGTCAGGCTGCCAAGGGGTGAGGCACATGACAGATATGTATGTCACACAATGGTGTGGTGTCACCACCTACAGGATAGGTGTCCAGGTTTCAGGGACACAGAGCATTCCCTGGAAACACACAAACACCTAGCAATGTATGTTTCTGGGGCCACCATAGTGCGGAATACACCGGTCCGTACCTGTTGCTGGTGTGGGGCTATGCAATTGTGGGCAATGACGGTACCTGTGGTCACCTGCCACAGGCAGCAGGGCTAGAGGTGAACAAGCTATCCCTGCTGCCTGTGGCAGGTGACCACAGGTACCGTCATTGCCCACGATTGCATAGCCCCACACCAGCAACAGGTACTTGTGACCTACGAATACGATGCGGGGTAGGTTAAAGCTCTGTTAGAGAGGCTACGTTCATACCCCAGTGACCTCGCCCCTGCAGCAGGTGCTTAGCAGCCTCATCTCCATCTCTAGCTGTGAATCCATAGTCACGATGATTGTCCCCCCAGCATCAGGGGGTGATCAGGGCCACCCAGCCTGGGCACTATGGGTACCCCTCCCTGGTGCACCCCCTCACAGGACAGGCATGTTTCATCTGTGTGCCGCAGGCTCTGGAGCATCGCACAGAGCACAGTCCATGATAGTGCCCTCCACTATTAGGTGTTCCGCAGCTTCCCTGAGCTGCATAGGCCCTGGTTCTTTGTCCTTCGCACTGTCCCCAGCTACCAGCCTCCCAGGTGAGCGTGGTATCCCTCCTGTGTGTGGCTGCCAACCCTCCTGTGGATGTGCTACATCCCACTTAGCGGTCGCGCTCCTGGGGGCTCCATGGCCTTGCTCTGCTCTGCAGTGGTCCGACCCCTCCAGCCTGTGGCTGTGCTACGGCCTGTGGCAGTCTGGCGCCCTGCTCCCCCTTCCCCTCTGCTGCTGCCTCTGCCCTCGGCCTGCTTCCTGCCTTGGCCCTCCCTATCATATTCTGGCCCCGGCTGCTGCTTCCAGGGCTCTGGCTTCAGCCCCCCCCACCACCCAGGTGGTGACAATCAGCCTGCCCTCCCACACCTGCATATGTGCAGCATGCCCTGCCTATGGGGCTCCGTGCTCTGTGCACCTCCCCTGTCCGTCCAACACGGGGACCCTGCGGTGTTGGCCCGGTGGAGGCCATTGCCTTCCCAGGGGTGTATGTGTCATCCCCACCCTGCTGCATGTACGAGGGGACCCTGTACAAAGATGACCCCTGTCACCTGGCCCCCCTCATACCGCTGATAGGCCCCCTTGCCACAACGTCTGTTGACCTGTGCATGCTGTCTGGCCTGTCCCACGCCCAACCCTGGTAGCACACTGGTAGGGCACTGCTGGTACTATGTACACCCCTGTGCCTGGGTTATTGCGCTGTGTACCATGGGGGTGCCCCGACCCCGTAGGCCAATCCCCTGGGATGCTCTGACACTCCTGATGTACATGGGCCAGGATAGGTGCACTGTGTGTCCTGCATGGGTATCCACATGACACGCTGCCACCACACTGAACCGAAACAAACTGTTAACCACATGTCACAACCTTCGGTTCACCAGGTGACCCCGTGGTGTGCTCCCCCTCCACAGGTTGCCACCCCTTCCTGCCCCCCCACACCACCCTGTACACCCGTGGCCACCCCATCCTCCTACCTCTCTAGGCCCCCCGTTAGGCCCCCCCATACCATAGTAAGCCCTGTAGGGTATATCCACCAACCCACCTGTCAACATTCACACTATCCACACTCCACTCCACCGCATCCACGCCCCCGGCACCCTGTGGTGCTCCCAATAACTCCCTCCAACCACTATCCCCCCTCCCCTCCTGACGGGCCAAACCCCCCTACTCCCCACCCCTCCCTTCCCAAAATGGGTACCACTCCAAACCCCCGTCCCCCCCTCTTTGCGTATCCCCCTACCTCGCCATCCATAGCTGGCCACCCCCCTCTCTCCAGTTTCCATACTCCCTCAGGTCTCCTCATGTTGCACCATCTTGGCTCGACCACGTGCACCCACATTACTGATTACCCACAGAAACACCAACCTTTCCAATACTTTCCCTCATCCTCGGTACGTCCGCACACGTCCATTTTCTTAACATGGCCGGTCTAGCCGCTGACGCACAATAGTTACGGGAAAGAGAAACTCCCCAGGTCCCATCCCCCTCCCCCTTCAGCATTTCCACGTGGGCTGGGGCCACTTCCATCCATATCCCTGTAGTCCCTCTATAAAACCGTCTAGCTTCCTCCACAATGGTTGCACCTTATGGCATCCCCACACTATCTACGAAAGGTCACCCCCTCCCCACACCCCCTCCAACAGGTATCCGCTTGCTCCAGATAGAAACGGTGCAGCCTAGCTGGGGTCCAGATCATCCTGAGCCGGTATTTAGGGGGGCTCTCTACCCGAGCCGTTCCCCATGCAAGCCTCTGTTCCCCTTCAGAGATGGGCTGCCACCGCTCCACCTCCCAGGTACCCTCCAATTCCCCCTCCCACTGTTCCTGCCATCAGGCCTTACCCTCTGCCCTTGCATTCAGTAAGTGCTATGGTTTGGACACCAGACCCCTCATTTAACCTTGCTGGTCCATCATTTACACATACCCTGTTAGCCAGCCCTGTAGATCCCTCTTTACCCCCTGCCTTTGCCGATAGTACCAAAGCTGCATATACGAATATAGGTCAGTATCCCTCATCCCAAACTCTTTTCTGAGCTCTGCATAGGGCCGTAATCCCACTATCGCATCCACCACCTGCCCCACCCTCTTCAACCCCTTCTCGGCCCAACGTTGTAAACCCCCCACCTCCCCGTGGCAAAGGCAATCATGTTCTGTACGTATGTGGCCCGGGGCAGGCACCTCCCTTGCAGTTATTAACCCTTCCATTTCCCCCATATCTGCAAGGGTAACCTCCGGTACAGGTTCACGGTCCCCTACCCGACCCTTCCCCTCCCCACCCCATACCACTGCCTCCATACACACACTCCCTCTGCCCACTCCATTGCGGGGTTTCCCCCCTCTCTCTCCACACAAACAATGCCCTATGCTGTGCGGCGTCATAGTGGTTGTCCAAATTGGGAGCTCCCAGCCTCCCTTCCTCCTGCAGTCGACGCATGGGAAGCCTATCTACCCTTGCCCTCTTGCCCTCCCAAATACACCTCATTATCGGATCGTGCATCCCCCTAAGGCACTTCATCGGCACGTTAGACGGTAGGGCCATAGGGACAAACAAACCCCATGGTAGCACATTCATCCTTATTGTAGCTATTCTCCCCATCCATGTCAGGGGGAGCCCCTTCCATCCTTCTACGTCCCTCCCTATCGCCACCATCAGGGGTTCATAATTCCACTCCTGTACACAGTCTGGAGCTGCTCCCAACTGTATCCCCATATACTGGGAACCTCCACGCACCCATTTAAATGGACATGTGCCCCCCCCCCACCTCTCCTCCAACCCCCTATCCATATTAGAACTGAATATTTCCGACTTATCTACGTTCAACTGATAGCCCGATACTTCACTATACTGCCCTACTGCCTTTAGCAGATTTGGCAGGCTAACCAAAGGGTGCCCCAAAGTATGGATAACATCATCTGCAAAAAGTGCTGCCTTACTGAGCTGCCCCTGCACCTCAGTTCCACCAATATCTACCTGCCCTCGGATGTAGGCTGCCAACGGTTCAATAACCAAGGGATACAATAGGGGCGACAGAGGGCACCCCTGCCTTGTTCCTCTACCCAGCCCAGTGCTCTCAGGGTATCCCACGTTCACCCGTATTCGCGCCCGTTGACAGGCATACAGCGCTCTCACCCTCCTTAGGAATGACTCTCCCACCCCTACCTTGTCTAACACCTGAAACATAAATCCCCACTCTGCCCTGTCATAATACCTTGTCAACCGACAGATATACTGCCTCCCTCCCTGTTTGCAAAGACCAGATAACATCTAACAGCTTCCGAATGTTATCGCCCCCATGCCTCCCTGTAATGAGCCCGTATGATCCGTATTCACAGGTTCCTGCAGTACTTTCTGCAACCTACCCGCCATAATCCTAGCCAACACCTTAGCATCCACATGAATAAGCCAGATGGGCCGGTACGCTCCACAGACAGTATGATTGATCCCCTCAGGGAGAATTATTACACCCGCCTCCTCCATAGACCGGGGTGGTTCCGCACCCTGCAGCACCCCATTGCGGACCTCCATTGACAACCCCCCTATCTCACCCTGCATGACCTTATACGAGTTTGCCATGTAGCCATCCAGGCTCGGAGTCTTCCCGTCCTTAAAGGTCTTCACCGCTCCCTTTACCTCCTCATAGGTCACCATCTTCCCCAGTTCTTTCACCGCACCCTCCGTGAGCTTACTCAGACTACACCTCGCCACAAACTCCTCCCCCGTCTTCCCTTCCCCTCGCACCTCACCACTGTGGAGTTTAGTATGATACGCTACAAAGGCCTTCCTAATGTCCTCTTCCGTATACACCATTGTCCCCTCTGTGTTGCGCACCCCTCCTATCGTGGATAGCTGCCATCGCGCTTTCATCCTGCAGGCCATTCTCCCCCCTGCTCGGTTCCCCCCCTTCATTCCACCCCTGCTGCAATCTAGTCAGGGAAAATGCTGTTTCCGCTGCCCTTAACTGGTCCAATTCCACTCTCACCTTTTGGAGTGCACACAGACACACCTTTCACTCGCACAACACTGACACATAGCAATGAGAGACATCTGGCCACCGTTGGAACATGCAAAATATGTACAACTTTATTTAGAGTGCCCACTATGGACATGGACGCCCATGGCGACATTTGAGGGGCCCAGTCATCCCTGTCATTGTTGGTTGTGGCAGGCCATGGCACAGGCCGTCACAGGGCGGGTGTGCCATGTGTATCCCCACACTACACACCCTGGGAACCCCCGTCACATGGTGGTTGGCCAGGTGCGCCACCGGCGACGCGCTCCTCCAGCACACGCAGCCGGTCAGCCACCACGGTCAGGGTCGCCAGTACCTGCCCCATGATGACAGCGTTCTGCCTCTGGGCGTGCGCCTGGGCACGCACAGCCGCAGCCAGGCGCATCCCGCACATGCAGCTGCACAGACACACATCTCCCCTTGTCTGTGTGGCTGCATGCACGGTGCGCCTGTCAGCGGCTATGTGTGGTAGGCACACGTCCAGGAGGGGTGCATCGGCAGCATCATGGGGCAGGTAGCTGGTGCCCCTGTTGCCCTGTGGCGGCCCGTGGCGATGGGGACTTGCCACAGCAACCACCCCCATCCCCGACCCACTCCATCCCCTGGTCCCCCTCTGGCCCCTGGCTCCCAACCGCAGAACCCCCCTCCTCCCCCTCTGCCCCCACCTGCCCCTCCTCCCCCTACTCCTCCACCTCCTCCCCTGCTCCCACCACCCCCTCCTCCTCCCCCTCGGTGTAGGCTGCGGCACCCTCCACGTCGGCCCCCCGCCGTTGTCATCCGACATGGGCTCCGGGGCATTGTCCCCCTCCTGGCCAACGTCGCCGTGTGCCTCCTCCATCCCCGCTGCGGCATCCAGCTCCTCCGGCCCCGCTGGCTCAACGGCAGCACGTGCATCCGCTGTGGGAGAGGGGAACACGTATCATCTCCATGGTCACACATCAGCCACGGCAGTCACATGTGTCCTGTGGATCTGCCAGCCATTGCCCCACAGGGCCATGTCACATCACTCGCCGTCCCATTGGGCCATCCGCTCCCGCTGGACACGCGCTACGAAGCGCGGGTACCTCGCCCTTATCTCTCGTGCCTTCTTCCAGAGTTCCTCCACCTGTCGAGTTGACAACACACATTGACATTAGCGGACACAAACCCTTTAGGGGCCTCCGACGCAACACATATATATCTCTGTGTGCAACAGGTGCTCGCCCCTATTGTGTGATACATTCATGCCCCATGCTTTTGCCAGGGCCATCCCCATGTGTGTACCGCGCCAAAGCATGTCTGGTTTGGACCCTATATGCCCTGTGTGTGGGCCCCTGCGACCCAGACACAGCACACCTCTGTGGGCCACCTCCACACATCTGCCAGTGCCCATCAGCCAATGCCGGGATGGGAGGTGGGCCTCTGCAGTGCTCTCTGCTGCATCCTGGGGATATAGTTGAGCCTTATGATCACAAACAGGGGCAGTCACCATAGCACCAGGATGGGGGATAGAGCCCTGAAGTGAGGCCTGCTGCATCCTGGGGATATAGTTGGGCCTTGTACTCCTACACAGGGGCAGTCACCATAGCACCAGGATGGGGGATAGAGCCCTGAAGTGAGGCCTGCTGCATCCTGGGGATATAGTTTAGCCTTTTGATCACAAACAGGGGCAGTCACCATAGCACCAGGATGGGGGATAGAGCCCTGAAGTGAGGCCTGCTGCATCCTGGGGATATAGTTGAGCCTTGTGATCACAAACAGGGGCAGTCACCATAGCACCAGGATGGGGGATAGAGCCCTGAAGTGAGGCCTGCTGCATCCTGGGGATATAGTTTAGCCTTTTGATCACAAACAGGGGCAGTCACCATAGCACCAGGATGGGGGATAGAGCCCTGAAGTGAGGCCTGCTGCATCCTGGGGATATAGTTGAGCCTTGTGATCACAAACAGGGGCAGGGACATACCCCTGTGTGTCTCTTGACCTCTGTGATGGACCTGTGGTGTTGTGCGGATAGGGCACATCACTGAGGCTGCAACAGCACCATATACCATTACATTGTACTGGGTACTCCATCTCTGTGGTGGTCACAGCTACCCCCTGGGGGCAGGGTGGTTCTATTTTTTGTGTGTGGGGGGGGGGGGGTTGATGTTACTCCCAGCTGGACACACCAACACATGACATTCCCTGGCAGTGTGTGGCTGATAGGTGGTTTGGTTACCAGGTGTTCTCCTTCACATCCTAGGTTGGGGTGCCTGTCCCCATGCACTTACCTCACGTGGGTAGTCAGAACCTCTATTATATCTCCTGGTGAGGCGCTCCCAGGCCCTCCTTACTCTGCCCAGATTCTACCTCCGGGATGAGCCAGGGAAGAGGCGATCCTGGCGGAGGCAGAATTAGCTCAGTTAGCAGATAGAGATCTACAGGCTTCCTGGACATGGCAGCCATCTCCTCCAGAATTGTTTGTGCTGCGTAGTTGCGTGCGTACCCACGTGCGTGGGCATTTGTGATTATAAGAGCTTGAGGGTGTTTTACAGTTTTGATTGATGCTACCAACTAAACGTGTGATAGGCTATGGCCTATAAGAGCCTGTATGTTAGACCTTGATTTTAAACCCCCTACCCTTTAGTATTGCTGCTAAGACTCAGAATTGCCTGTTAGAGATGTCTGCTTATTGCAGAGTCTGCATGATTCCGTACAAAACAGTCTGCTTCAGACATTTCTCATTAAGATACGTTCACATTCCTTTGCCCAGAGATGTCCTCGATGTGGAGATGTATCTATCACTTTTCATGTGCCTTTTGATCAGCTGGCTTGAGAGGGGGAAATAGAGAGAGAGGCCCAGAGGGAGACCCTGATTGGATAAAGGGGGGGGGGCATTTTCACCAATGGAGAGCTCATGTGTATTTGACTGTTAGCAAATGTATATAAGGCATTTGCCCCTGTTCAAGCTTGCTCAGTTACTTTTGGACTCGTTTCTGTCTGGGCCTTGTGCACATTCCATTGGCTTGGATTCTGTAAGTGACTCCTGGTATTAATTGGTTGCATACACTCCGCTGCTACAAAAGGAATAGCCTCAGACAGCCCTACCACATATCACCACAGTAGGTACAGACTCCTAACCTCTGTCTGCACAGCCAGTGCATTTGCTAGTGGCCTACATCTCAATAGCTCCTGCTACATGCCTGGCTGGCTACAGAGGGACTGCAGGTCACCACTCCAACCGTCTGCTGTGGTTGCCAGGGTTGGATTGGACCAGCCATACCCATGATGCACTGCACATGCAGATTAGCAGTCTACAGAGGGTCCCGTATTGCGGGATGCACCCCGCCAGCACCTCAGCCTGGTTGTGTGTCCTGACCATGTGCAACCCCACAGCACCTCAGCCTGGTGGGGGTTCTGACCATGTGTGTTACTGCCACAGAGTGGCTACCGTCCATCACAGTGGACGGGTCCTGTGTTCACCCTGAGGGTGAGGTGGGGTGCCCAGCACCATTTCCGCTGCACCTGGCATTTCTGTGATGGGCTATGCTACAGGTCCCCATCGGTGCCTCTCTGTGATAGGTGGCCCCTGCAGATACCCTTAGCATTTGCCTGTGTCCATCTGTACATCACGTCTTGCCCGTGTGGACTATGATGCACCCTGAATAGTTCATACACTGTGTGGGTGCCATGGTCACATGATTTCAGGTCCAGGGGGGGTTTGGGCCCATAGGCTGTTTATGTACCAACACCCAACCCACCTTCTGTGGCTCAGGGTGGGAAACATGGTTTCCAAATAACGGGTCGACATTTTACCCCCCTACACTGGTGACAGTAGAGGGTACCATTCACCCCAGTCCTGCTGGGGAATGGACACCCCACCAGGGCAGTCTATGCAGATCTGTACGCCTCGATACATTGGACAGTGACAGACAGATAGTAGACCTGGTACTGCGCAGCTGCCGCACACCACTATCTGACATCCTCCAGCAGCAAGCAAAGTGAGTCACCAGCCGCTGCACCCTACAAGGTGTTCCAGCCACACACATACAAACTGCAGACAGCCTGCTTGCTAGTCCATATTGCATGTTCCTGGAGGTGACGTCTGCACACACCCACCAAGCAGATGGGTCAGTGATAGGGCTCCAGAGGACGGAGCCCATATATCTCACTTCAGAAGGACACTATGGGGGAACCCAGCCATGCCGTGGTCACTGCACAGTCAGGGTGAGCATGACCACACAGCAGAACATGCCGTGGCCACCCTGTCCGTGTAGGTGGTGGGCAAGCCCTACAATGTCCCAGCCATTGCCCTGGGCCCTGTGCAGGTGCATCCTGCCCAGGCCGCCCTCTCCGGCTATACCCACAGTACCTTGCTCCTCATTATGCACATTGGCAGGCAAATACTAGCAACAGTGCTAGCGGTGTGTGCTGCAGAGGGTGTTGGCAAATGCAACACACTGGATAGACTGACGCACACCCCCACACCTATGCCAGTATAGTGCACCAATATAGGCTTTTGGCAGCCCAGGACACCGCACCAGTCCTGGGCACAGTGCAGGCATGGCTATGGTATACTGTACTGTTGGGGTCTCTTCCCAAGGTGGTGGACACTGTCAGGTTCCAGACGTGACACACACTCCACAGACATCATAGAGGTTGGTATGGTACAGCACACTGGGCCACTTGTGCTAACATTAGGGATTGCTATGTGCCAGTTATTATAGCAACCTTTTGTAATCTGTGTACCGTTTTCCCTGGTTTTGGGCGTCATTGCTAGGGTATGCATGTGCTAGTGTTGGGGGATGCACACAGGGCCCAACATCCTGCCTCTCCAGGACGCAGTGGCTAATGGGGCCTGTGGGTGCGGGTGTTTCCGCCCCTGTGGATCAATGCTCTTGGACAGGGGTTCCAAACTCCGGTCCTGGTGGGCCGCACCATGGTCGGGTTTTCATGCTGTTCCTGATGAATATGCATGAGATACATCTGCATACCATGGGGGCGACATACAGCACAGGCATCTTTATTGCAGACAGCATGGAACCTGAATGTTGTTTGGACCTCCATGACTGCCTTTGGGAGACTCTGCTCTCGGTAATGCGCCTGTTTGTGGTGTCTGTGCTCTGTACAGTAAAATGTAGGTGTTGCAAGCATGTTTATTTTATCAACAATACAAGGTTCCATCTTCCTTACCATGGTTTATCACTGGTAAAAAGTATGAGAACAGAGTTTGCAGGGACCACAGCTCTGGATTGAACCTGTGACCTTCAGCTCCTGAGCGCACTGGCTGTGCTTACTGCGCCACAGGGACAGATCATTCCCTGGAGGTACCATGACTGTTTGTCATACTGAACCTGTCTGTTGCAGTGCAAGGCACCCACCTAGACCGGGCTACGCCATGGTCTGCTGCAGCCAGGTGCCACTGCCCCCTCCACCATCTGTACGCCTTCTGCCACCATGCTAACATGTCCTTCTATTGGAAACAGCATGACACCTGCATGATTTGTAGCCCTCCCGGGCTGCATTTGGCAGACTCTGCTCTCGGTAATGCGCCTGTTTGTGGTGTCTGTGCTCTGTGCGATAAAATGTAGGTGTTCCAAGCATGTTTATTCTATCAGCAATACAAGGTTCCATCTTTCTTACCATGGTTTATCACTGGTAAAAAGTATGGGAACAGAGTTGGCAGGGACCACACCTCAGGATTGAACCTGTGACCTGCAGCTCCTGAGCGCACTGGCTGTGCTTACAGCGCCACACTGATGCCACAGGGGCAGATCATTCCCTGGAGGTACCATGACTGTTTGTCCTACTGAGCCTGTCTGTTGCAGTGCACGGCACCCACCTACATGGGTTTGGGCCGTGGCCTGCTATGGTCAGATGTCACTGCCCCCTCCGCCACCGGTACCCCTCCGCCACCATGCTGCCATGCCCTTCTGCTGGTGGTGCTGATGGTGTGCAGTCTCGGGCCATCCAGTGTGCGTGTAGGCAGCTGCCTATGGTATGGGTGGTGGGGTAGGGGTGCCTGGATGGACGCCCACACTTCCCCCCCCAGCACCGCCTGCCACTGTTCTGTGCCCTTAGGGGTGGCTGCTGGGTACTGTCCCCTGTGACACTGCGGGGGACACACTCATGCCCATATTGGGCCCTCAACAGTTGCAGTCTGGCTCTACTATTTATGCATTACTATGGGCCAAACTGAGCATCACCCTAGTCCCCACTGTGTCCCAGCTGCACCACAGCATTTATTTATTTATTACAATCTTTTATATACCACGCTATGTGGTATCAGCGCGGTTCACATACAACAACATCAACAGAATAACAGGCTATTCCGTGTTTACAGCAAACAGGTATATAAACTTGGGTAACATAAGGTTAACCTATTACAAACATGATTATATAAAACATGACAACATGATTATATAAAACATGACAACACAAAAGTCCTAGTAATCTTACTGAGAAAGTGGGAGAGGCTATTTGAAGATAAGGTGTGTCTCTTATTTGGGGGGGCTTTTGCTGGGGGTAATGTTTGGTGGGTAGAGTATTTATTTATTTATTTCTCTTATATACCGCGCTCTTCAATATCAGTGCGGTTTACATGGAACAATTATGTTTTACGGTGGGTTAACCGTAAAACTACAGATAAACAGGTAACTCAACTTGGATGGTCAAAAATTAAATTAACTATTTACACATAATTAAACATAGTATTATTTACATAATATACATTATGTGAGAGAACATTGCATTTTATTGGACGCAGGGCTCATTTTTGGGATGGTGCATCTTCATTTGGGTAACATTCGCAGAAAAGGTGGTGTTTCAATGCCCTTCTAAAATTGATTAGATTTGGGATTGCTCGTATGTTGGGGGGCAGGGCATTCCAGAGTCTGGGAGCATTGATACTAAAGGCCCTGCTTGCTGTAGCCTGAGTGCATTGGGTCAGTGTTTTGGGAATTGCCAAAGTGTTTACTGCTGTAGTTCTTCTGGCTCTATTGGAGGGGGTTTTGTGTATGAGACCAGCGAGGGACATGGGGGAGAGCCCATGTATGGTCTTGAATGTTAGTAGTATTGTTTTGAAGACGATCCTACAGTGGATAGGGAGCCAGTGGAGACTTTTGAGGATGGGTGTTATATGGTCTCGCCTCGAGGCCCCGTTCAGAACTCTGGCAGCGGTGTTCATGGCAAGCTGGAGAGGGATCATCGTAGATTTTGGGAGTCCTTGGAGGATTGCGTTGGCATAGTCCAGATGTGGGATGGTTAGGGTCTGGAAAATGGTTCTGAAGTCGTCTGGTTGTAAAAGGGGACGTAGATGTTTGAGAGTCCTAATTTTGTGGTATGTTGATTTGACCATGTTGCCAATGTGTGTCTTCATGTTAAGGCTCTGGTCTAGGGTAACAGCCAGGTAACGGATTGTAGGCTTGGATTGAAGCTCTACTTCGCCGACTTTTAGGTGGGTTGGTGGAGAGAAGTTCGAGTTTCTGGTGATAAACAGCACTTCAGTCTTTTTATGTTGTATGCGAAGATTCTGATTCTGGAGCCATCTTTCTACTGCGCTGAAGCATTCTGTAAGGGGTGAGAGGTCAATTTGGTCAGTCTTGAACGGCAAGTATAGCAGGACATCGTCTGCGTATATCATGCATTCAGTGTTGTATGAGCGAATGATGTCGCAGACGGGCTGCATGTAGATATTAAACATAAGAGCTGAAAGGGAGGATCCTTGTGGGACACCTTGTTTCTGATGAAATGGTTTGGATGTAGAGGATTCGGTTCGCATATGCTGCCATCTATCGGCGAGGTATGACTTGCACCAATTTAGTGCTAAGCCGCAGATGCCTTTCTCTTTAAGACGTTTCAGGAGGGTTTGGAGACAAACTGAGTCAAATGCTGCAGCTATGTCTAGGAATATAAGGGCCACTCCACGATGGATGTTATCAATTGTGGTGAGGATGTTGTTAAAGAGGGTGGTAAGTAGAGTCTCCACACCATGCGCCTCTCTAAAGCCATGTTGGCTGTGGTCAAGAGGTGCAGCGTTGTCTTTGTGCTGCTGGAGCTGAATTTGGACCTCCTTTTCGATTATCTTGGCCAGCAGTGGGATACTGGCAATTGGTCTGTAGGATTCTACTTTCCGGGAGTCTAGTTTTGGGTTTTTTAGCAGTGGTCTAATGGATGTGTGTTTGAGACTTAGGGGGAATAAGCCTGAAGAGAATGATGCGTTAAAGAGTTTGGTTATGAAGGGGCTAAACTCTGTCCTTAGTTCTTTTATCCAGAAAGCTGGACAGGGGTCAGTGTGGGCAGTGGTCATGTTGATTGTAGAGATTAAGTCAGCGATTTGCTTAGGGGAGGGGGTGTCGAAAGTTGTTAGCGTCGGTATGCATGCTGGACTCTTAGAGTTGGTAGTATCAGTCTTGGTGGTTTGGTGTAATTTTGATTGGAGGAAGTCTGCATAGTCTTGAGCGAGAATCTCTGTTGTTTGCTCTGGTCCTGGTTCCTTCGTTAGGTTCTTGACGAGGGCAAAGAGGTCGTGTGGCTTATTTAGCGATCGCATTAGCGTGTTGGTGTGAGCTTGTTTCATTTTCTCGGATATCGCAGATCTGTGAGTTGCGAGCTGTAGGTTATAAGTCTCCAGATCTTCGGTTGAGCGTGAGCGTCTCCATCGTCTTTCGAGTTTCCTAAGTTTGAGAAGTGAGGTCCGAAGGTCATTGGAGAACCAGGATGCTGTGGGTCTTTTCCTTGTGTTTTTGTTATGTACTGAACGTTGTGCTATTGTACTGAGACTGTTGTTCCAGTTAGAGACCAGACTGTCGGGGTCTGTTGTTGTCAAGGTAAGTATGGGTTGCGTGTGGTTTATGATGAGTTCCTTGTTAAATGGTTGGAAACATCGTGCTGGCGGTCTCGTGGGGGCTGTCTTACTCTCAGGTGACTTTATTGGCTTGTTATCAATGGGAATTTGGAAAAGGATTAGTTTATGGTCCGACCACGGTACGTCGGTGTAGGTTGGTGATGAGAAGTTGGCAGTGTTGCAGGTAGATAGTGGGGCAAAGATCAAATCTAATATGTTTCCTTTTGTGTGGGTTGGTTCATTGATTAATTGCTGATAACCTAGGTCTTTGAGTGCTTCTAGGAATGCAGAGGCTTGGGAGTCTTGTAGCGTTGCCAGGTTGAGGTCTCCTAGTATCCAATTTGGGATGCGCAGGTGTGGTGTATTGCAGGCTAGCTCTATTATTGTGGCTAGGTCGTCCGAGGATGATGTTGGGGCTCTGTATATTAGATTGATGGAGCAGAGATTATTTGTTATAACTACTAAGTCAAGATTCGTTGTGTTGGTGCTGTTGTGCAGCTGGAACTTGTGGTCTGTTTTGGAGATTATGAGAACTCCTCCACCTCTTTTGTTGCTTCTATGGCAGCTGTGGATTGTAAAATTGGGAGGTAAAAGGTGGTTGATGAATACAGAGTCTTCACTTGTTAGCCATGTCTCTGTGACCAGAAGCATGTCTAGGTTGTGTCTGGTTATCAGGTCCGTGATGATGGGCCATTTCTTGCATATTGAACGCGCGTTTATGAGGGCAGCCTTTAAATTTGTGGGCTGTGGGGCGCCTGTTTTTGCAATTGTGCCATGTTTGATTGCAACGTGAAGCAGGTGTTGATAGGAAGGTAGCATATCATCTGGTGCCTTGAGTGGAGGGCATCTTGACCATCTCCTCCCACCACTGCGTAGGATAGGTATGTGTTTGTGAGTATTCGTCAGAGCCAGGGTGCTGCTAATCAGCTCTAAGAGGAGGTATCCACAAATTATTGCTGGGAAGGTGCGAGCCATTTTGTGGTAGGGATGATTTTCGTGTATAAGGGAGGGTAGCTGGAGGGATGCTCTGAATCAGGCTATTGCGCTTTAGAAAGGGTGGGCTGTAACCATTGACTCTGGGTAAATTAGATGTGCAACAGGACAAGAATGAGATTGAGGGAGCACAGGTGGGAAGTTAGTTAGTATGTGCACTTGTGGATCTCAAATTTGAGGTAGGATCAATGTTACAATATCCTATCTACAATAAGTAATATAAGTTACAGTACAATAATGTTCTGGTAACTGTACAGTGACAGCAGTCAAGTATAGTATAAAATTCAGATAGCAATGGTCATTTGCAGGAGCAGTAAAATAGTAACTAGCAATGATCAGAATACTGGCTACAGTACATTGATTCAAATAGCAATGGTCATTTGCAGAAGCAGTAAAATAGTAACTAGCAATGATCAGAATACTGGCTACAGTACATTGATTCAGATAGCAATGGTCATTTGCAGGAGCAGTAAAATAGTAACTAGCAATGATCAGAATACTGGCTACAGTACATTGATTCAGATAGCAATGGTCATTTGCAGAAGCAGTAAAATAGTAACTAGCAATGATCAGAATACTGGCTACAGTACATTGATTCAGATAGCAATGGTCATTTGCAGGAGCAGTAAAATAGTAACTAGCAATGATCAGAATACTGGCAGCAGTACATTGAAACTGGAAAAGGTGATATTTAAGTGCTTTCCTGAATTGCAGCCCCCTGTATCCCCTTGTCCAGCATCTGCCCAGTTGCCCGTTCTGACATGCCCACCCTGCTGTTGCGGAACATGTGCATGCCATAGGGAACCTGTTCAGTAACAAGGGGAAGCCCTGATCTGCGCTATTTCACTGTGACATCATTCACCTTCTATGGTGACAGAGCATACACCCTTCCACAGTTAATATCTTTTTCTGAGGCTTTCTCAGTGGTATTTTTGGCTGTTTCCCATTGATATCACTATTGGCTAGCTTGGTTATGTTATTTTCCTCGTTTCTTATGGTCATTTTCACTGCTTATTTGCCCTTTTGTTCCGTGCACATGTATCACACTTATCACGTTTTGTAGGTTTCCCTGCCTATGCTGTACATTGCTGACGCTGAAATGGTTTCCCTCCCTTGCAAATGTGCATCTACCGGCAGGTTTTCAATTGCGGTAGGATTCAGCCCTTGAGTTCAGCGCGTTGGTGTGCCTGGAGCCTCTCCCCGCCCACACTCCGCCCATTGACCCCTTCTCTCTGCCCTCTCTCCACCCTCTGCGGTGTTTTACCGTGCCGCGGAACTTTACGATCGTTAACTTACGTTAATGCGCGTTATGAGACGTTAACGATCGTTAACGCATCATAACGCGCGTTAACGTTACTTAACGATCGTTAACGTTACATTACGCGTGTTATGTACCGTTACCGCAGTTTAGTAAACATACCCCTATGACTTTGCTCTACTCTTGGTAAAGCCTCCTGCAGAGGGTGGGACTTTAAACTACCTGCCTGCTGCCCTTTTGCTGCCCCCAGAATCTTGTCAAACAATCAAGAGGTGGGTCGTGGCAGGGATGGCGACTGGGGAGGTTTGCCTAGGGTGCCTGATATTCTTACACCTGTCTTGTTTGCAACTTCTATGGGAAAAACAATCCCTGTAATAGTAGTGAAAGGCACGGTTCAAAATAAATTGCGATAAGTACATATATAAGGAAAACTGTGAAACAAGCACTCGGTAGTCAGTCTTGATTTAATTTTGACATTTTTTGTGACATTCTATGTAATGCTACACTTTTGGAGTAATTTAGTTTTCTTGAAAGAGCTGTTGAGCTTATGAATAACAAACTTGTAAGAAAATATCTGCACAGAGGGATTTTTATCTTTCAAAAAATATTTTTCTTTTTTGGCAGAATATTAGCAATTCAGGCCCAAAAAAATATTCTGCTACTAACATTTTTACTTGCTGGTGCTACAGGTAATATATAGTATAGTATGGTATATTGTTGTACTAACATTTACCTTGCATAATGGAAGGAATGTTATTTTGTTGGAAAATGATACTGCTGTACAGAACAGTATACAATTTTTTCTTTTTAAGTGAGCCATATTACATATGAAATTCTAAACGTGACATCTAATAATTAAATCAAAATAGTTTTCAAGTAAGCCAAAACATTTTAAGATGTGGTGTTTTTTGTTTTGTTTTATGATTTCCTAGAAATCTTCCATACTGGCCTTAGGTGAAGAGCAAATGCACAATCCTTATACAGAGCTCCAAGTACTGAAAGCACATCGTGACATTGTGCGATTTCTGGTACAAATAGATGATTACAGGTAACCTCTTCTCTTTTTTTTTTAAAATCAGAATTCTGTGTTTTTAAGCGATTTGATAACATTCAAATGTCAGAATTAGAGACCATATACAATGTGTTTCACTCTGGTTTAGGATTTAGGATAGCTATCCAGAGGGTCACCATGAGTCGACTCCAGCTCGACGGCACTTAACAACAACAACATTACTCTGGTTAGATATCAGGTTTTTAATTTTCATATTTAAGAAAGATATTTTAGATATTTCATCCTTCATTTTATTTTTAGTTTCATTTATTAGGCCATCCATAACTGAGTTTTTTTTTAAACAACTAGTTTTGTTTTGTACATTACTGAGTTTATGTTCTTATAGTATTTTTAACAGATGTGCTTCACTAAGGCTTTTCTTCAGTTTTGTGTCTGTTGGAACAGAACTTTGTAAATGAAGCCCTTGCTCTTTATTGTATAATCTGTGGAAGTAGAAAGAGAGCAGTGGCAAACAGACATCCAGACCGACAGCATGATCAAAACCATTAAAACTTTAATGACTTGGTAGACTTCATTTTCTGTCTTTTCTATGAATGTTTGCTAATAACAAATTGAATGGAAAGGTATACATAGTGGCCTACATTGTGCATGTTGGACATACGGAGGCATGTTTACTAAGCCCTGTGCCTGTAACGTGCTTGTGGGCCGTGATACCAGCACCATCCATTAAGGTGGTGTGCACCCACGCTACTGGAGTCAAATGCAGTTTTTTTGGCCACTAACACCTGTGCTTGCCACGATACATAGGGAATGCCTGCAAACTGACCATATTCCACCCTGCCCTGATACATGCTACTAGGATAGCATGGGGGTTTGAGAAGGGGAGCCCATACTACTTTTCAGCACAGTGCCCAAAATGCGTGCTATCCCCACAATATCCTGGTAGTGCAATTTAGTAAACATGCCCCATGGAGAACTATCCCAAATATTTTTGAGCATATGTGCGAAGGAATCGTTGCAATGTTGACGCATCATTTCTCTCCAGCTGTATGGAAATAGATTTCAATCTAATTAGTCTATCTAGCCAAACTTCTTAAATATCATCAAAAATATCAACTTAAAAACTTTTTGGACTAAAGCATACAGTGCTTTGCAAAAGACTTTAGTCCCTTGTACAATTTTTTTCCACATTCTGCTGTCTTAAATATAGCTGAAAAAGGGCATATTTACTAAGATCTGCACCGGTAGCACACAATCAGCCCTGAAAATGAGCACAAGAGTGCCAATTATTGCATGCTAGCAAATAGAGGTGTGCCTGACATGTCCCCATGTTGTTGGCATGTGTATTGCACCACCCCTTTGCATGTTTTTGGGGTGATCAGTGTGGGTGCCCTTAACGTCACCCATTGAGGTAGGTGTAAGTGCTTTGATGGAGAGCACGAGCCAGAGACACCTGTGCTACTAGCAATGAGGTGCTTCACCCAGTCTCTGCCATAGCCCATGCTATTTGGGTAGCACAGGAATTTTAGCATAGCTACCTTATCAGCATGCAGTGCTTTTTACCGTAGCTCACAAGGCATGTGTTGAACCGTGGTCTGCCCGGTTGCACACTTGGAGGATCATTCTAAAAGTGGTGGTTTGGACATTTGCAGATATGCACGTGGATGTTGAAATCAAAGACTTGTCTTCGTAACCATTCCACAAATGCCATTCGCAGACGTCTCCAGTATGGGGACGTTCAAGTAGATGTGGGGGTGTGTCAGAGGTGTGTCTGGTTCGGGGCAGTGGACTTAAAATGTCCCCGATAGATCCCAGAAGCAGCGGCTCCATCTGCAGGCATCTGAATGTTCATTACTGCTAATGGCATGAATAGTTATCAGGAAAGTGTGTGTATTTTCACCTTAAAACATCCATAATGTTTAGAGAAGATGGAGAATTAAGTGAGTAGCTTTAGATTATAAAGTCCCATACTGGGATTTGAACTCTGGCCTCCCAGCTCTTAAGCTACTACTCTAACCATTATGCTATTAGATGATTTGATTCTGAAATAATCTCCTGGGGGATGTCTGTATAGACGTTTGATACACGTGCATATTGGGCATGTCCACGTTTCTGGACTTGTGCCTAAACTTGCACGTGCCTGCCTTTCTTTTCAGACGTTCTGGCTTTGACATCCTAGATTGTACTTGGACGTCTCATTTGAAATGTGCCTCTAAGTAAACATGCCCCAAAATGTATTAAAGAGCAGGTTGTCTGTCTGATGTATCTATACTACATAGTTTACACTTTTAACAGGAAAGAGCAGTTATAGAAACATTCAAAAATTAAGAATAAGAACATAAGAACTGCCATACTGGGTTAGATCAAAGGTCTATCAAGCCCTGTGTCCTATTCACAACAGTGGCCAATCCAGGTCACAGGTACCTGTCATATCCCAAAAGTAGCACGTTCTATGCTACTTACCCACTTTACCACATCATCCAGTAATGAGTTCCAAATCTCCCCCCTTCCCTTGTGTTTTTGCTGTTTATATTTACAGTAGACTCTAATTGTAACTTAGGCCTTACTCTCCTTTCCTTCTGTTTTGTCTTTTTCGTTTGCCTTGGTCAGCCCTTGTCTGTTGTCTTCCGTATTGCATTTATTTATCTGTTAACCGCCTAGCTCCTTCTGATGTAAGTGGCAAATAAACTGTAACTGTATATGTTGAGAGAAAAAATATTTTCTATGATTTTGTTTTAAATATACTACTTTGTAACTTCATAGCGTGTCCCCTAGCCCTTGCACTTTTTGAAAGAGTAAACAGTAGATTTGCATTTACCTATTCTACTCCACTCAGAATTTTATAGACCTCTATCGTATCTCCCCTCAGCCGTCTCTTCTCCAAGCCAAAGTGCCCTATCCTTTTTAGCTTTTCCTCATTGGCGTCTCGTTTCATCCCATCACTTTGGTCATCTTTCTCTGTACCTTTTTCTAATGCTGCTCTGTCTTTTTTCGAGATGCAAGGTGTGGTCGCACCATGGAGTGATTATAGATGCATTATGATATACTTTTGTTTTATTATCTATTCCCTTCCTAATAATTCTTAACATTCCGTTTGCTTTTGTAAGCTGCTGCCACACAGTGAACAGAGTTCAGTGTATTGTCCACGATGACACCTAGGATGGTGATTCTTTTATGTGGGACCTTGCATTGTGTGTCTGTAGTTTGGGGGTGGTTGTTCCCTATCGGGCTGTTGCAGAAAACTGGCGCTAGTCGTGCGTTATTAGCTGTG
The DNA here is from genome assembly GCA_033557465.1 of Ichthyophis bannanicus. Lineage (NCBI taxonomy): Eukaryota > Metazoa > Chordata > Amphibia > Gymnophiona > Ichthyophiidae > Ichthyophis > Ichthyophis bannanicus. The sequence continues at coordinate 330,846,065 of CM066032.1, forward strand.
CATGCATTTATGTAGCACAGCAATAGCATGAAACCTCAGTTCCAGTACGCAGCAAACGAGCTGTGCACAAAACCTCATCGTAACATTGAAAGGAGAGGAGCTAACGCCTGGCAGACAGATGTGCTACAAGTGTCCGTGCTTGTATTTATGTAAATGTCGAACACTCATGTTATGCGCACAGGATGTGCAGGTTCTTTTGGTACTTACCCTATAATAATCAACACTATTTTGCCCAAAAACCTTTTTTGAAATCACAATAAAGAGATGTAAAATAAAAGATAAATGAGTCCAAAAAACGCACAAGGACAAGAAACAAAAAGCATATTTCTTCTTAAATGTCTACCTTTCGCTTATATTTTATTATTTATTTATTTAAAATTTTTATATCGCACTTTCCTGAAGATCAAAAACAGTTTATAAATAACAGTTTGAATGGTACAATAACAGGTACATATTCAGTTACATAGAACGTTATAGAACTATATACATTTGCATAGTTGAAATAGAACTATATACTGTACATTAACATAGTTGTTATAGCTAAACAGCAAAGACTTCTTAGCAAGAACTATATACAAGAACATATACTTATATGCTGAAAGATACACGCAGGAAGTTTTCACGTTGAAGGTAACTGTTCACTGGTACATACCCTGAAACAGTCTTTCCCTATATGCACAAGATGTTTACGTCACCTCGGACCAGGTGTAGAGATATTGGTGCTTCTGCTGGTTATGTAATCCTATATGTGTTTCTGTGCATTGGGTGCAGACCTTATTAGCATTCCATTGTAATACGCAGAGCTCATCTTTGTATTATTTAAACATGCTTGGCGTTGCTGTGGGTGCATGCATTTCTTTTGTTGTTTATGCGCACGTCAATCTTTTCTGTATTTGGCATAGCAGAACTTGTGCATATAAGTTGCATTATCTGAGTGCAAAAGAGCACGCTAATCTTTCTGTATTGGCCCATATGTGCATCACTTTGCCCTTGTCAACACTAAATTTCATTTGCCATTTGGATGCCCATTCTCACAAAGTCCTCCTGCATTTTCTCACAATCCGTCATAAAATTAACAACTTTAAATTTACAGAAGACAACAAATTATTCAATCACCTTGCTTGTTCCTAGTTCCAGATTGTTTTGTTTGTTTTCTGATAAATGTTGAAAAACATCAGTCCCAGTCCAGATCCCTGGGATATTCCACTATTCACCTTTCTCTATAGAGAAAATTGACTTTTTATCCCTACTCTGTTTTCTATCTCTCCAACCAGTTTCCAGTCCACAGTAGGACATTGCCTCCTATGCCATGATGTTTTAATTTCCTCAGGATTCTCTGATTTGGGAATTTATCAAATGCTTTCTGAAAGTCTAAATAATACTATATCAACTGTCTCACCTTTTATCCACGTGTTTATTCATGTCCTCCAAAGAAATGGAGCAAGCAAGACTTTGTCCCATTCAACCATGTTTGCTCATGGGTTCGGTAATATTTGTTCTTTATAATGATTTCCACCATTTTCCCAGCACTAGAGGTTAGGCTCACCAGTCTGTAGTTTCTTTGATCACCCCTGGGCTCTTTTTAAAAACTGGAGGATGATGAACCTAACCTCAATCTTTTGGTATCATAGATGATTTTAATAATAGGTTAAACATTTTTAATAATAGCTCTCATCTTTGAGTTCTTTTAGCATTCTTGGGTGTATATCATCTGGTCCAGGAGATTTACTGCTCTTTAATTTGTCAGTTTGTTCTACTATATCTTCCATGTTCAGTGAGATTTGATTCAACCCATCTGACTCATTGTTTGAATACTGGCATAGGTAGCTTCCTCAGATACCTCAGCAGAGAATTCATTTAAAGGTACAGATTAGAAAGGATGTCCAGGTGCAATCTGGGATATCGGGTCAAAACCTTCTAAATACCGTGAGAAGTGGCAGCAGTGAAGCTAGGCACGTGTAAGTGGCAGCAGTGAAGCTAGGCACGTGTAAGTGGCTTTTAAAATCATTCCATATCTGCCACTGAAAAATGCACCTCTGTGCAAGCATTTAAATCGGCAGACTTGTTCATGTCAGTAGGCCAGTAGAAACTTGTACATGGCCAAAATGGACGGTGGTGGCCGCGGCCACAGTCACGTAGATATCCCTGCAGCAATATTCTAGAACAAGAGACTTCTTTTCTATGATGCAAAATGGCTCTTGCTATGTATCAGTGCTTCTGATATCTGAATTGGGCAATTTTCAGAGATGAAAATCATGAATAGAGCTTCTAAAATGACCCCCTTAGTCTTTCAGCTATGGCTTTGTCCTCTTTGAGTGCCCCTTTTATCCCTTGGGCATCTAATGGTTCAACTGACTCGTTTTGAATGTGCATGAAAAAAGCCTTTTATTTGTGAGTTCGTCCCTATGGCAAGCTTCTTTTCCAATTCAATTTTTATCTTTTGTTATCAATACTTTGGATTTAATTTGCCAGTACTTATGCTGTTTCCAGTTTTCTTCATTTGGTTCCTTGTTCTGATTTTTTTGAAAGACGATTTTTTTTGTTTTAATGTGTGGGATACATCTGGTCTGGGCTTTCAAGACTTTATTAAACCGCCATCCCTGATGTAAACTCTTAACCTTTGCAGCTGCGCCTTTAATTTTTTTTCTAACCATTTTCCTCATTTTACCATAGCCTCCCTTTTGAAAATTAAATGCTGACATGAAGATTTCCTTTGTGTATTCAGTTAAGTAAGATTTGATTATATGATCACTAATGTCAAGTGGTCCCAACACAGTTGATTCTTGTACCAAATTTTGTATTCCACAAAGGACTAAGTCTAAAATAGCTCCTTCTCTAGTCACTTCTTGAACCAGCTGCTTCATGAAGCAGTAATGTTATTTCATCTAGTAACTTTACCTCCTTAGCATGTCCTGATGTGATGTTTATTCAGTCAGTATTGGAGTAATTGAAATCACCCATTATTAATTGTGTTATCAAACTTGTTAGCATCCCTACATTTTAATTAACATTTCGTCATCTGTCTGTTCATTCTGTCCAGGTGAATGGTAGTATACCTCTACCACCATTTTCTTCCCTTCACACATGGAATTTCTGTCCATAAAGATTCAATGGTACATTTTTGTTTCTTGCAGAACTTTTTTTTTTATTCTATGTCACTCAATGCTGTCTTTAATATATAGCGCTACCCCTCCACCCATTTGATTCATCCTGTCATTGCAATATAATTTGTATGCTGGTATCGGTGTCCCATTGGGTTATTCTCCTACCACTGGTTTTTAGAGATGCTTATTAAAAAGTCTTCATTGCATAAATCTTCAGTCTTTAACTTAGGATTGATTTAGAAGCTCTCTTTGCAGCAATAACAATCAAGTCATTTCAGATAAGTATCTACTTACTTTGCACAGTGGGATGATAGGCAAAAACTATATTTTTCTTGGCAGAATAATTCAAGCTCTTTCAGGTTAGCTAGGGATTTTCTTCAAGTCTTATCAGAGACTTCTGTTTGATTTAGATATAGGCTTTGAATCACTTGAGGACCTTTCACTCTCTTGTTGCCGAACTACTGCATTGTTGTCTTTGATTCGCTTTGGATCATTGCCCTGTTAAAAGAAGTTTCTTCTCCCTACTCCCAAGTCGATGGCAAAATGGAACAGGCTTTCCTCTAGGATATGCCTGAACTTTGCACCATCCATCTTTTTCTTGATATACACAAGCTTCCCTGTTCCTATTTTACAAATATCCCCACAATATAGTGCTGCCATCATCATGCTTTGCTTTAGAAAAGTGTTAGCAGGGTGCTTCCTGTGTTTATTTGTGGTAGTGCAGAGCAAAGCCTTAAATTTTGGGCCCGGAGTAGCCTCTAAAGAGATCTCTTCATGTGTGGACTGCAGTCATCCCTGCTGACTTAATTCAATATGGGCCTTTTATCAGAGACCATCAGGGTCTATCATTCCGACAATGAGCGGACCACCTTCCACAGCAGTGAGTTTCTCTTTTGAATCCTGCACTTTTGCTTTTGCAAGTCATGATAGACATTGCTTGTAATGCAGGCCTGCCTTTTCCATATAGTATTTCTCAGATGTGTCTGTTTAAAAACAGAAGGTCAATGCTTAGCAGGACTATTTTTAAGTATGTATCCTGTTGTTGGTACAGGATTAAACAGGGTGCACTGTGTACTTCATTTCTATATGGTCAGTCTTTCTGTATCATCTTCCAGGAAAACCTGGCCATTGCAGCCTCCCACCATACTTAAGAGAACTGCCCTATCTCGGCGCACCCCTTAGTAGTCAGATTTATGCGTGACCAAACCGCCTTTCCATCCACCTCTCGCACCATGGATTCTAAATGTTCTTGCACAACTCATGCACAGTCTTTTTGAACCAATGGTTTCAGCTCTTTTAAAGTTTGTAATATGGAAGCTTCTTTTCCTCATAGCAGTCACTTCATCTCGAAGAGTCAGTGAACTGCAAGCTTTGGAATCCATTCCAAGGTGAAGATCTTAGACTTTAGGAAGACTAACTTTGCGAAGATGGGCCAATACCTCAGGGAGTCGTTAGTGGGATGGGAACAGCTGGGGGATGTAGAACAACAGTGGGCAAAACTGAAAGGGTGTATTTTAAAGGCAACCAACCTTTTTGTTAAAATGGTAAATAAAGGCAAAAGGAACAGGAGACCGCTATGGTTTTCGAAGGAAGTAGCTGAAAAAGTGAAGAAAAAGAGGGAGGCCTTCATGAAATACAAGAGATCACAGAGAGAGGAAGACAGGCATCTGTATTTGGAAAAACTTAGAGAAGCTAGCAAAGTAGTCAAGAAGGCAAAGATTCAAAAGGAGGAGGACATAGCCAATGCAATAAAATGGGGGGATAAGACATTTTTCAGATATATTAGTGAGAAGAGGAAGGGCAAAAGTGGTATTGTCAGACTCAAGGGTACAGGGGGGGAATATGTAGAAGCTGATAAGGATAAAGCGGAATTGCTTAACAAATATTTTTGTTCTGTGTTCACAGATGAAGAACCAGGAGCAGGACCTCAGAAAACACCCACAAATAAGAACAGAAGCGAGGGACATCTTGAACAATTTTCAGAAGACTGTGTTCGTGAGAAACTAGCTCAACTTAAAGTAGACAAAGCGATGGGACCGGATGGGATACACCCTAGAATACTGAGGGAACTTGGGGACGTTCTAGCAACTCCACTGACTGACCTTTTTCAATGCCTCGTTGGAGTCGGGAGTGGTGCCAAAGGACTGGAGAGAGGCTCATGTGGTGCCTTTACACAAAAGCGGAAGTAAGGATGTGGTTGAAAACTACAGGCCGGTTAGTTTAACTTCAGTGGTGAGTAAATTAATGGAAACGCTGTTGAAAGAGAAAATAGTGAGGTTTCTGGAGTCCAGCGGATTACAGGATCCGAGGCAGCATGGATTCACCAGAGGCAGGTCTTGTCAGACAAATCTGATTGATTTCTTTGACTGGGTGACCAGGGAGTTGGACCGAGGGAGAGCTCTAGATGTGGTGTATTTAGATTTCAGTAAAGCCTTTGACACTGTTCCTCACAGGCGACTTATAAACAAACTGAGCACCCTAGGGATGGACCCTAAAGTTACTGCTTGGGTTAGAAATTGGTTGGGTGGGAGGCGACAAAGAGTACAAGTAAATGGAGCTCACTCTGAGGAGAAGGATGTTACCAGTGGTGTGCCCCAGGGATCTGTCCTTGGTCCGATTCTTTTTAACATCTTTGTTAGTGATATAGCGGAAGGGCTGTCGGGTAAGGTTTGCCTCTTTGAGGATGATACCAAAATCTGCAATAAAGTAGACACCCAGGAAGGTGTAGATAACATGAGGAGGGATCTAGCTAAGCTTGAAGAATGGTCTAGAATTTGGCAGCTGGGATTTAATGTTAAAAAATGTAAGGTCATGCATTTGGGCTGCAGCAATCCAAGGGAGCAATACAGCATAGGAGGTGAAGTACTTTTGTCCACTAAAGAAGAGCGGGACCTAGGCGTGGTTGTGTCCGATGATCTTAAAGTAGCTAAACAGGTAGAAAAGGCGACGGCAAAAGCTAGAAGGATGCTTGGGTGCATACGGAGAGGAATGGCTAGCAGAAAAAAGGAGGTGATAATGCCTCTGTATAAGTCTTTGGTGCGACCTCATTTGGAGTATGGTGTGCAATTCTGGAGACCGCACCTTCAAAAGGATGTGAACAGGATGGAGTCGGTGCAGAGGGTTGCTACTAAGATGATTAGTAGTCTTCATTTATAAAGCATATGAGGACAGACTTAAGGATCTTAATATGTACACCTTAGAGGAAAGGCGGGATAGAGGTGATATGATTGAGATGTTTAAATACCTCCGTGGCATAAATGTTCAGGGAGAGAGCCTCTTTCAATTGAAAGCAAGTTCTGCGACGAGGGGACATGGGATGAGGGTGAAGGGAGATAGATTCAGGAGTGATATGCGGAAATATTTCTTTACGGAAAGAGTAGTGGATCCGTGGAATAGTCTCCCAGTGGAGGTGGTAGAGATGAGGACTGTAACTGAATTCAAAAAAGCATGGGACCAACACAGAGGATCTCTAAAGGTAAAAAGTGGACTGTTGTAGTTGTTATGGAAGGACAGACTAGATGGGCCTTGTGGTCTTTTTCTGTCATCATGTTTCTATGTTTCTTTGGTGAACTATACTCCTATAGTGAACTATACCACTTTTCACCATGACAAGGCAGTCCTTTGCACACATCTAAGTTCTTGCCGAAGATCGTCACCTCCTTCTACCTGAACCAATCTGTCTCACTACTAACATTCTTTCCAAGTCCTCACACCTTCCCGGCTGAGGCCAGACTTCACGCCCTAGAATGCAACAGAGCATTGGTGTTCTATCTAGACCATATTAAGGACTATCGTCAATCCTCTCAGTTGTTCGTCTCTTTTGACCAAGTCATCTGGGGACACCAGTATCCAAAAGAACACTTTCAAACTGGCTAGCAGATTGCATATCCTTCACTTATTCGCAGGCTGGGCTGTCTCTTCCACACCTTGTGACAACTCATAATGTCACAGCCATGGCTACTACTGTAGCTAAACTCCGGTCTGTCCCTATCTCAGAGATCTGCCAAGTGGCGACATGGTCTTCTCTGCATACTTTGCAGCACACTATTGCCTGGAGAAAGACTCCAGAGCTGATCCTCAATTTGGACAAGCTGTTCTTCGTAACCTTTTTCAAATGTAGACAATTTGCCCACCTCCCATCTGACTACCTCACGAGGAGTGCTGTGAGTGAGCTGAGTCTGTCTGATCCCTGCTGCAATCTCTAGCTATGCTGGGATTCTTCTCTCACTCTATTTGTCATGGGCTAGAGAGTCCCATATGTGAAGACTGACCTCTGCTTGTTCCTGGAGATAGCGTAGTTACTTACCTGTAAAAGGTGATCTCCGGGAACAGCAGGAATCAGTCTACACAATCCGCCCACCTCCTCATCAAGTTGTTGTCCCATTTTTTTTTCTCATTCGTGGTATACAAAGATCTTTATTTCTGTGCTTTTCACCTGACTGAAGAGACAAGGCGGGAAGGCAGCCATGCCTGCGTGGAGGAACGCTCCCAAAAGCATTCCTCTTGGATGCTGGGGAGTGTTCCCATGCTGGGTTCTGTCAGTGCCGATGTCGCCCATATGTGAAGACTGATTCCTGCTGTTTCCGGAGTTCATCTCTTATAGGTAGTGAGTATGCTGTGTCATTTCAAGAAAATATCAAAAAGTATGCCACATCATTAACTTCTAGTCCATTCAGCAAATTGTCAATGACAGACTATGATGGGGTCTCCACACTATAGTCTATATGAAAATCATATTTGCAAGAATGCAGGATCTCATTATCATCCAAAAATTGCTGTTTTCTTTTGATGGTACTGCTTGTTCTATTATTTATTTAACAAGTTGTTGTTTTTATACCACATCCTCATTTTAGTCAAAGCGATTTACATTGTAACTTAAACTTGGTAATGTACATTGAACAGGGACATTGATAACTTGGAATCTTCTGAGGCAATGGAAGTTTAAGTGACTTGCCCAAGGCCAAAAGGAGTGCTAGTGGGAATAGAACCCTGGTCTCTTGGTTCCCAAAAGCCAGTGCTCTTATCTCTAGACTACTCCACTCCATTTTCTTACAAGGTTCAAGGCCCAATTTATTTAATATACTGCAAATCAAATGGTGCATCTAAGCGGTTTACATTCTAATTAACATTGAAACAGTTCAAAACATATCACACAATTTTATAATAGAGATTATCATTGGAAGATTTGAACTTGGGCAATTACCCGATATCTGTCTGATCTAATGGTGATTTCTTAAATATGCGTCGCTCCTCCTATAGGTGGACACTATTTCTGCTCAGTAGCTCTTGGAGAATCATCCTATGTTCCAGGAAGCAGAAACCCTCTTGTTAATACTATCTATGCAGCCATGCATTCATCTCTAGAATGCAAGCTTTTCTGCCTTTGCCTTTATTCTTAACTGGGAAGGCTGAGAAGAGCATGTCCAAGTCATCCTGCTATATCAGCCCAGACAAATGGGTTAAGTCCCCCTGCCAGCAGATGTTGGAGACAGAGAAAAACGACCAGAAGCTTGGTTGAGCCCTAGTAGACATGTAGCTGTACCCCTAGAGGTCGCCCTCAGTATTTTCTGTCTCCAGCAGATGCTGGTGTTCTTCTGTTTTTCTCTTCAGGTTATCTTTTAAGTTATTAATTTCAGCTGGATGTTTTCAGGGCGCACAGGAGGTGCCCCTCTGAAATTTCCCAGCTCATCGCCTTGGGAATCTGGTTGAGCTCCTGGTGAAGAGGACTAGTCGAGCTCCCATTATGTGAGGGGAAGGCCACCTCCTGATCACGAGGACCTGGTAGGTTGGCAGCAGTGAGAGCCTTCATAGCTCTTAGAGCTTAGCTACAGCAGCAGTTTGTCAGCCTTCTTGCAGCGGCTGCCTTGGCTCCCCTGCTCTACTACTCCTGCGATCACATGGGGCACAGTGAGTAAGTTCCTCCCCCCCCCCCCCGGGTCTGCCGCTCTTCTTTAACTTCTGGGATATGGAGGCTCCAGGCGCTTGTACAGCGGGGTTTCCAGCAGGCCGGCAGCAGGGAAAGCCTTTTTATTTTTGCTAAGCACTCTGAGTCAGTCTCTTGCAATACTGCTCCTGCCTTGGCTCTCCTTAACTGGGAAGGCTGAGAAGAGCACTATCTGCACCGCCAGTTACTTCACCCTCTTCTCTTATATGCCAGAGCATTCCTTGTGTTTAGATCTTAGTGCAATCTTCTTCCAGAAATTATCACTGCTCTTAGCTTTGTACAGAGTGTAGTCCAAAGAGCTTTACTCTCTCTCCAGACAGAAGGCGGTCCAGGCAAACTGAACTGGTAGATTACATAGTAACATAGTAAATGACGGCAGATAAAGACCAGCATGGTCCATCCAGTCTGCCCAGCAAGACGGCAAGAGCATGTGCACCCGTCACTCCGCGCAGACCACCCCTCCCCATGTCCCTGTCTAGAGGTAAACCCACCACTCCAGGTAGGACACCCCTATTTGTTGAGACGTTATATGGTTCAGAAGTTAGATGGTACCGTTTATTTTGGTTTTATCCTATTGCTGTAAAGGGATCCACTGTGTTTGTCCCATGCCTTTTTGAATTCTGTCACCGTGTTTGCCCCCACCACTTCCATCGGGAGGGCATTCCAAGCATCCACCACCCTTTCAGTGAAAAAATATTTCCTGACATTGCCCTTCAATTTACCACCTTGCAGCTTCATGTTATGCCCTCTAGTTTTACAGTTTACCCGTCTTTGGAAGAGGTTTGTTTGTTCATCATTTCTCTTTAAGTATTTAAAGGTCTGAATCATATCTCCCCTGTCCCTCCTCTCCTCCAAAGTGTACATATTTAGGTCTTCAAGTCTCTTCTCATAAGGCTTCTGACGCAGGCTCCAAATCATTTTGGTCGCTTTCCTCTGAACTGTTTCCAGTCTTTACATCTTTTGCAAGATATGGTCTCCAAAACTGAACACAATATTCCAAATGAGGCCTCACCAGTGACTTATACAGTGGCATAAGTACCTCTTCCTTTCTGCTGGTAATCCCTCTTTGTATGCAGCCCAACATCCTCCTGGCTTTTGCCACTGCCTTGTCGCACTGTTTTGCCACCTTGAGATCATCGGAGATAATCACACCAAGGTCTTTCTCCTGAACCGTGCATACCAACCTCTCGCTCCCTATCGCGTACATTTCCCTTAGATTTCTGCTACCCAAGTGCATGACGCTGCACTTTTTCACATTAAATCGTAGTTGCCAAGCATTAGACCAGCTTTTGTAGATCTTTCCTCATGTTAGCCACTCCCTCGGGAGAGTCCACTCTGTTGCAAATTTTTGTGTCGTCTGCAAAAAGACAGACTTTTCCATTCAGTCCTTCAGCAATATCACTCACAAATACATTGAACAGTGCCGGGCCCAGGACCGAACCCTGGGGCACCCCGCTAATCACCTTCCTCTCATCCGAGTGAGCTCCATGTACAATCACCTTCTGTCGTCTGTCAGTCAACCAATTTCTAATTCAGTTTACCATCTTGGGACCCATCCCCAAGCTACTGAGTTTGTTGTCAAGCCTCCTATGAGGAACAGTATCAAAGGCTTTGCTGAAATCCAGGTAGATGACATCCATCACATGCCCCTGATCTAGTTCCTTGGTCACCCAGTCAAAGAACTCAATCAGATTTATTTGGCAAGACCGTCCTTTGGTAAAACCATGTTGCCTCGGATCTTGCATCCTGTTGGTTTTGAGAAAGTTCACTATTCGTTCTTTCAGGAGCGCCTCCATTACTTTTCCCGCCACCGAGGTAAGACTCACGGGCCTGTAGTTTGACACTTCTTCCCTGTCACCACTTTTGTGTAGAGGTACGACATCAGCCATTCTCCAGTCCTGAGGAACCTCTCCCGTTTCCAAGGATCTGTTGAAGACATCCTTTAACGGTCCTCTAAGAACCTCTCTGAGCTCTTTCAGTATCCTGGGATGTATCCCATCCGGTCCCATGGCTTTGTCCACTTTCAGTTTAGCAAGTTGTTCTAACACCTCGTCTTCTGTGAATGGTGTGGTATCTACTTCATTCCCATTTTTATATTTGGGAGTCACAACTGGTCCGTCTCCAGGATCTTCTTTAGTAAAAACAGAGCAGAAGTATTTGTTTAGCAATTTCGCTTTTTCAGTGTCACTATCCAGGAGTCCTTTCCCAGCACTTTTGAGTCCTGTAATTCCAACTCTGATCTTCTTCCTTTCCTAAATATACCTGAAGAAAGTTTTGTTGCCACCTTTAACATCTTTAGCCATCTTTTCCTCTGCCTTTGATTTTGCTATCCTTATTACTCTTTTAGACTCTTTGAGTTAGATCCTGAATTCATTTCTGTGTTCTTCTGTTTGCAAACTTTTGAATTTTGCGAAAGTTGTGTTTGTTTATTTGAGCAGCCACCTCTTTGGAAAACCAAATAGGTTTCCTTCTCCTCTTGTTTTTATTTACTTTTCTTACATATCTGTCGGTTGCCCCTTTTATTGCCTCCTTTAGTTTAGCCCATTGCAATTCCACTTCCTTTATCTCCTTCCACCCCGTCATCTCTTCCTTTAAGTACTCTGCCATTTTATTGAAGTCAGTGTATTTGAAGTTTAGGACTTTGAGCTTGCTATGATTGGCCTGTACCATGGCTTTTATCTCAAACCACACCGTGTGATGGTCGCTGTTGCTCACAGGGGCACTCACGCAGACATTCGACACACTATCACCGTTTGTGAGAACTACATCCAGCGTTGAGCTTTCCCTGGTTGGTTCCATCACCATTTGTCTAAATAATGCATCTTGGAGAGCATTCACAATGTTTTTGCTTCTTTCCAGATGTGCAGAAGGAGTAATCCAATCCACATCAGGTAGATTAAAGTCACCCAATATGATCGCTTCCCCCTTTGTTGCTATCTTGGCAGTATCTATAATCAATTCATTATCTCTCTCTTCAATTTGAGTCGGAGGTCTGTAGACTACAGCAATATGGATGACAGTGCCATCTCCTCTTTCCAACGCAATCCAGAGCGCTTCTTCTTTTCCCCATGTCCCCTGCATTTCAGTAGCTTTAATATTGCTTTTGACATACAAGGCTACTCCTCCTCCTCCTTTTCCGTTTTCTCTGTCTCTTCTGAATAGATTATAGCCAGCTATGGCTATATCCCAATCATGTGATTCATTAAACCATGTTTCTGTAATGGCCACAATGTCCAAATCCGTTTCCACCATTAGGGCTTCCAGGTCTGGAATTTTGTTGGCTAAGCTTCAAGCATTTGTGCTCATTTCTTTCCAGCATTTTCCTGGCTTGTGTGTATATTTTGCATTGATTTTGTTCTGCCCACTTCTTCCCACATGTTTTTGATGTGTGGTTTAAAAGTGTGGCTGTGTCTGATGTTCTGCTTTTGCTGGGGGTGGCATGCAGATGTTGACCTTCCACATCAGTCACCCCCTTTTCCTAGTTTAAATGCATATCCACATACTGCCTGAATTTTTCACTTAGGATTTTTTTCCCTGCGACAGAGAGATGTAGTCCATCAGCACAGTATAGTCTCTTGTTGGTCCATCTGTTGTCCTTCTTGAAATAGTCAGAAGATGCAAAGTTTTCTTAGTTCGTATCATATTACTTTTTTGTTGACTTTAGCAGAACTTGCTCTCCTTTACAATGTAGTTAGAAAAAGTAAAGGAACAGTGAGGTGGAAAGGATGACTGCCAGACATTTTATACAGTAATAGGAAATGCACTGAATTGGGCTTTCTTTGGCTGTTATGACTGTGAAGAATTTGACTACACAAACTGAAGGCTAGTTCCCGCATACAATTAAAACGTTTCTTTTTGATCAACCTTCCACTTTTGATCCATCATTGGTTTCTTTAAAATCAGATTGGACCCCACCGGGCCCGTTGGATCCAATTGTATATACTTTTAAACATTTGCTATTGTCAGATCTGAGCAAGATGGAACTGAAATATAATAATTTTCCTAAGAATTTGCTACTGGATGAGTTTCAGGTCTTGCAGGAATTTATAAAGCATATAATATTACGATTAAAAGAGCTGATAAAGGTGGAGCAGTGGCCATTTTAAATGCGGCAGATTATGATAAAGAAGTATTATCGTCAATTAAATAATGTTTGCCACTATAAACGTTTACACTCTGATCAGACAGTAGAACTGCAAGGGCTTTTGAATGATATGACTATGGTAGCACGAGAGTCTGGGTTTCTGACTGCGAAGGAGAAGAAATTCCTGACTCCTCTTTTTCCTAAAGTACCTGTATTTTATATTTTGCCCAAAATACATAAGGCCTTAGTAAATCCTCCAGGAAGGCTGATTCTTTCAAGCAATGAGTCCTTATTAGAACATGTAGGAATTTACTTGGATGTGCATTTAAAGGATGAAGTGTTGAAGATCTCTTCATATATTAAAGATTCCACCCATTTTTTGCAGATTTTGCAAGGTTTTGAGAATATTGCTGGTATTACATGGCTGGTGATTCTTGATGTTGCCGCTCTCTACACTTCTATACCGCAAGATGATGCTCTTTCAGTATTGCTTAATGTGTGGAGAAAAGAGACCTAGACCACAAAGAATGCCAACTACTTTTCTTTTCTCCTTGATTGAATTAGAATTAAAAAGGAATTATTTTGTTTATAAAGATGAGGTTTTTTTCAACAAGTTTCGGGCACTGCGATGGGTACAACTTTTGCTCCGTCCCTAACAAATCTTCACATGCAATTTTTTGAAGAAAAATGGGTGTACTTTTCAAATTATGCGCCCTATATTATGGGATGGTATAGTTATATTGATGACATCTTTTTACTAAGGTGTGGCACATATGAATGTTTTTTAAATAATTTTTTTGAGTATTTGAATGGCTGTGATGATAAGTTCGAGATGAATGCTCATGAGCATTCGATTCATTTCCTGGATGTGAAGATTATTAAAATGGAGAATGCTTTCTTTACTCCAGTTTATACTAAATCTATAGACAGGAATACTTTCTTACATTTCTCTAGTTATCATCCAGAACATCTGAAGCGGAGTCTTCCTTATTTCCAACTATTACGTTGTCGTTGTATTTGTTCATTTGATAGTGAGTTCAGATTGCAAGTAAGAAATATGATTTCTAAGTTTAAACAACGAAGCTACCCTGACTTTGTGCTTCATAAGACTTACAAGAGAGCCTGGTTTAATCATCGTGAATGGCTACTGAAGCCTATGCAAGATAAACAGTTTTCTACTAATGACCTTTTTTGGACCATGTGCTCCAATATTCAAGTTTATCACATCGTATAGCCGCTTCTGTTCGTAAGTGGTGGAAATTATTGCTAACTCACCCTAAGTTATGTAAGAGTCAGTTGCGTGTAGCATATAGTAGAGGTAGAAATTTAAGAGATTTGCTTTGCCCTGCTGTCCCCCGGTCGTCGAGTTTGAAGGTAGCAACAGGTCATGAAGTGTGGACATTTGTTCCTTTTGCACTGTTATGGAAGAAGACACTTGTTTTCATTATAAGAGTAAAAGCTGTATTCTGAGAGGTGATACAACATGTAGAACATCTTTCATTGTGTGTAGTTTGAGATGTCCATGTTTTAAGCTTTATATAGGGAAGACTACTCGTCCACTAAAAGCTTGGTTGGCGGAACATAGATATAGTATAACTAAAGCGAAAACTGAAATGGCCTTGATTAGACATTGTACATTGTTTCATCATACTTTTGAAGAGCTACTCTGTATTGTGCTGGAGCATGTACCTTTAAATGTCCGCCGAGGTGACTGAGGGCGTTTGCTATTGCAGCGGGAACAACAATGGATTTACAAGTTGGACATATTAGACCCTAATGGCTTGAACGATAAGATTGCATGGTTTTAGTATAATGGAGTTCTGCCTAGTCAGGGTTTGGGGTTTAACTGCACATGTCTTTATTTTCATTTTTATTTTTATTGTAATATTGATGTGTAGGAGGTTCTTTGCAGTTGTAGAAGAGAGAAATGATGACGTCGGCTTTTGTTTAGCGATTCTATTGGTGGCTAAGCATTTAAATGAAGATGCGTTAGACGCTGTGGCTACTTTCCTAGACTGTCATCGAGTAGTTCATCATGATCCCCTGAGGAAACCTTTTTTTAAAGGTGAAACAGATCTTGGGTGGATGACGATTGGGTGGATGAAGTCCGTGGAAATGGAAGTTCGGGAGTATTAAGAATAAGATAAGTCCTCGGTATACTCCTCTGTAAGAGTTAGTATAAGCTTTATGATAGTATAAGAGTATATAATCATAAAGCTTCTGTTTAATTGCAGGGCTTAGAGGAGACGTCTGAGGCTCTGTGGCAGCCAGCATCAAGAAGTTGTTGTTCTATGCTTCCATCGCAGAGCATTGAAGTCTGTGAAAGATAATTAATAACTATGATGAATTTAAATAATAAAAAAAATAATATTATACAATTACTATATAATTTTGTAATCTTGAAAAGTACTTTTTTAGATTGTGTTGATTAGATTTGGAATTGGTTTTGTGGGGGAGGCTGGAGACCAGTAATGTGAGTTCTTGCTATCCCTCATGGTGATTGTTATTGCCATGTGAAGAGTTTATAGCCATCCTGAGGTCTCTTTTAGCTCCTTATAAACTTATGAAGAAAATTCATTAAGGTATTTGGATGTGAGAATGTTTGGCCATTTTTTTTTACTTTTTTAGTGGGTAAGATAAATGGTTTGGTCACTAAGAGATATAGGTTTTGTGGATTAGTTTGGTTCTTAGGCAGTTTTTCATTGGTTGATAAGATAGATACATTCAAGTTGCTTTCTAGTATTTGTAAGCTACGATGACAGACTGGCTCATGAAGCATTGCATAGACCACCGGATCGCCCTGGTATGATGGCATGTATCTTATGGATGGAACCAACTGTTGGTTCTGCTTATTTTTCCCTATTTATTTTATTTTATTTTTTTAATTTTTGTTCTGTTTCTTCATCTGGCTTTCTGTCTTTGCTGCTCGAATAAAGAAACTTTAATTTTAAAAAGAACAACACAAACAAAACAAAAAAGCTTTTAAGGTAGCTAGACCTTTCCAGCACTGTGGGGGCAGCTGGGTAGGCCCTTCTTAGTTTTCTTTGGCTGGCCTGACTGTTTAGGGATTCTTTTACTGATCAGGTTTCTTTTGTGCTGTCTCTTTGTTTTTTTTTTTTTTCATCAGGATTTTTTCTTCGCTTCTTTTTTTGTTCTTTGACTGTGTTTTCAGCACTGCCGCAATGTCAGGTATTTGGAGGTGTATTACTTTTTGTCAGCGTTTTGGACTCCCCCTCCCCCCCCCCCCAATAGGGGGTCTGTGGCCCAGTGCTGACTTTGCTGCCTCTGTCATGTCGCCCATGATTTTCCTGCTAGCAAGATTAGCAGCGATCTTGAATGGTTGCATGGTCCTGGCTGAAGGGGAGCATGGTGAGATGGCCACAGTTTCAAGCTGGCAGAACCCTGAGGGTCCCGTGGAGACCCTGGGCCCATTCTCAGCTGGATTTGAGAAGTAGCTCCTGAAACAGCTCATGGACTGTTTTGACTCTCGTAGCTTCCCTCACAGGGGTTTGAAGCCCTGACCTGCCCTATAAAGGACTCAGGGAAGGGGGGTGGGCCCTCTGGTGTCTCCCCCTCTGGTTGCAAGTGGGGCTAAGTGTCCCCATCCTTCTTTTTTGCTTTCCCCTTTCTCCAAGAGCCAAGCCCCTTTCCCTCTGGAATAGAGGAACAGGCTGGGGAGAAGAGGACTGTGTCTACAATGAGTGAGTCACTGGAGAAAGAGAAGCTTCACAGGATCTTTCCACCCTTATGGCTCTGCACATTATGGAGCCCCCTTTGTTGTACGTTTCACAAGTGGACTCTATCCTAGAGAGATTTGGGGCTTCCTTTCTGCTTATCTTCCTTCCCAGAGCCCTTGCAAAATCTTATGTTCTCTCAGTGGGAGATGCTGAAACTGGGGCCGAGGGGGATACTAAGATTCTGGCTCATCTGTATCCTCATCTCCAAGGGGGAAATGGAATAGCTTTTCAGGTCATGGTGGTGATGAAGTGCATGACCATTAGAATGGAAAGTGGCACTGCGCTGAAGGAGACTCGTAGTGAGTGGTATCCCTTCTCAAGAATGCCTTCATGATTTAAGTCTTGGGTACTCCAGCTGAATCTGGGTTTACCTGTACTTGGACGACTAGCTAATTTGGTCCAATTCCATGGAGAAGTCCAGAATGGACACTGCCCAAGTGATTCAAGGCAGATTATGCAAACATTATGTCCTCTATTCTCCTGATCTTCAGTTCATTGTTTCCTATCTTGATCTGTTTTTTTGTTTCCACTTTCTCTGCATTGCCTCGTCATCTCTAATCGTGGTTCTGTTTTCAGCTTCTGTCAGCCTTTCTGTGTTCTTATCATATTACTCTTTGATATTGTTTATTTCGATTTTAATTTAGAGACTGTATTATTTAATACTACAGCAACAATTTTTTGGTAGTTATGGTTTCTTCAAAGACTGTAAGAGTTTTTCCAGATTAGCGGCCACCTTGGCCTCAAGCTACCTCACTCCAAATTTTTCTTTTTTTGTCTCTTCTGTTCATGCTTCAAACTGCTGCATAGAGTTTGATAAGATTCAACATTTTCAAAGCAGAGAGAGAAACTATTTTCAGCCTTCTATTCGGCCTCTTCTTCCTCTTCAGATCATCATTTGACTCTCTCTATGTAGAAATGTATTCTCCATTTGTGTGCAGTGTGTACAGACAATTCCTGGTTCAGTGCTAAATATTTGTTGTCATTGTCTAAGGTATAAATAGGTTCTAGGATCAAGTGATAAGGTTTATTCTGTTTGAGAGATTATCTTTCCAGACCTAAGGTAATGGTGATTTTGGGAAATACAAGTCTGATTAATGCTTCTACGTTTTCCAGCCAATTCATAGTAATCACCCTCCATTCTGGAAAATATATGCATGCCAGATGGTTGAGCCCCAAATCCCTTTGTGGATGTCTGCGATGATAGATTATACAGAAATAGAAAAAAAATCTGCAACTCTAGGAAAGGATATGGAAATTGACAAGTTCTTCATTCAAAAGTTATTTAATGAACCATGAAACATAATTTATAATGCCTTTACATGGTCTTATTGGTATGATTGTAGGCCTTGCTTAATCCAAGTATGAATTAGAATTGAGATAATTTTCAATAATAAGACTTAATAAGCTTTTTGACAATTTTGAGTAAGACTTCTGAAAAGAGTCCAATTTGGCAGTGCAGTTATTTGAGAAAAATAGCATTAATTCTGATTGTAGTTCTGTTGGTGTCCCCACATTATAAAGTGGTGTTTGGTCTGAAATGGGGTATATTAAAGGGGTATAAATTTCAGCATCCCCACAGCTTTCATTATATTTTGGGGCCCTTTTTATTTATTTATCCAATTTTTGTCCCACTTAATCAATCACTACAGGTTAGAGTGGATAACAAACAACATTATAATGCAATACAAAACAATACAGTAACGGTTCAGACTAATGTGCACTATGGTTCTGCACCTAACGTGTCAGAGTTGGGGCCAGACTGTCCATTGTGTGAGAATGTTGTTCGCACAGGGCCCTGCACGAACTCCATTCCCACATAGTGAATCCTGGCCTTGCAACGTCGGCTTCAGAGGGAGACTTGCCAGAGGCCCTAAATCCACCTCTGCACAGCCTCCAGTGTGAAGAGCGGTATGTTCCCTTATGCTGGCAGCTATGTTCTCTTGAAGTGCGCGAATGCCAGGAAACAGGAAATGCCCTTTAATCTTTCCCAACACTTGTGCATTTCACGCGAACACAGCTGCAGGCGTGGAGTGGAGGAGTGGCCTAGTGGTTGGGGCAAGGTACTTCAGTCCGGAAGGTCAGGGGTTCAAATCCCACTAGAGGACAGCAACCTTGGGCCGGAAGGACTGGGGTTTCTAGTCCCACAGGTGCTCCTTGTGGTCTTGGGCAAGCCACTTAACCCTCCATAGCCCATGTTCCCTGTAAAAAATAGTTATCTCCAAGTTATAATGCCCTGTTCAATGTAATTTCAGTTTGTTCAATGTAAACCGCACTGATGCAGAATAGCGCAATATATAAGAGAATGTAAATAAATAAATAACACACCGCTCTTCATGCTGACAGCTGTGTAGAGGTGAGCTGGGGGACCTTGAGTGGGCCTCTCTCTGGCTCCCTCTGCAGATGATCAGACAGGCGTGGGGCTCTTCTGGGGGGGGGGGGGGAGGACTAGGATAGAACTGGAAATGGGCTGATGGGGGGAAGCTTGGACTGGAAATGGGCTGATGGGGGGGCCTTGGACTGGAAATGGACCGATGGGGGGCTAGGATAGGACTGGAAACTGGCTGATGGGGGGTCTAGGACTGGAAATGGGCTGATGGGGGGATAGGAGAATGGGACTAGAAGGGAGTGGATGCTGGGTGGGGCTGGAACTAGAAGGGAGCTGATGTTGGGGGAGGACTAGAAGAGGGGATGGGGCTGGGGGAGTGAGAATGGAGAGGGAAAAAGATATTTAGTGTGTGGGGGAATTAAAATCCACAGTTGGCTGGTTATTGGGAGAGTAAGTGGGGATTGAGGATAGAAGGGTGAAATTTTGAGTGGATGAAAAAGGAATAAAGAAAGAAATGGAGGAAAGAGCAAAAGGGGAAATATCAGTATTTTAAAGCAGATGCAGAGAGAAAGAGAATGGGGGGAAAAAAACTAGAAGAATGAAGAAAGGACAAATGGACAGCAGACAATGGAGTGTTTAGCAGAAGTCACGAAGAAAGTGACTGGAACAATTGCAACTGAAAATCAAAATGCCCAAACAACAAAAGGTAGAAAAATACTTTTTTTATTTTGAATTTATTAACTGGAATATGTCAACTCTGGGAAATGTGCATTGCTGACGTCTTTACGTTTTGCTTAATACAAAAGGAAACTAATTTATAGTTTTATTTCTCCAATGTTGTACATTCCAAGTTTGGCTTTTGGGGTTCCCAGTTTAATTATTGTCTTCCTATTTCTAAATTGTGATCCCTTGTTCTTTGATGATGGTCTATGTTCTGCATGTGTAACCGAGCTGAGGTATTCTGTTCATGTCGTTTCTATTTGACAGTGCCACTTATTCTCTTTACCCAGTAAGAGATGTATTGGTATTCTCTGAGATGTATTGGTTTAATATTTGCAGTGTTGCCTTTTGATAGCTAGGATTTGGTTGTGAGTCCTGGTAGTGCTGTTATGATACGGCGGGTTTGCTATGGGTTCTAAATGGGCAGTGTTTATAGTACTTCCTAATGTGTCTGACAGTTGGCACTGGAGTATAGTAATGTAGAAATCCAGTATCTCTTTTTTTTCTTTATCCAGACATTCATTAAGAAGCATGTTTACTAAAAGTTAGCGCACGTCAACATTATGCAAGAATTTATAAAAATGAGGCCCCTTATGCAAATGAGGCCCCGCAGTGAGTCTCTGCACATGGCCCCGCCCCCCCCCCTTGGGCCACCTCTGAATAGAGTGCAAACCTGTGGTGCATTAAATGCAAAGCCACAGCATTACCTATTTGGGGATGTGGTCAGCATTTCCCTGATAGATAACGCATGGTGCAATAAGGTAGCACAGATTGGCAATACCTCAGGTGCCGTTTTACTTCTCCTATTAAGGTAGAGGCAATTGCACTTGTGATAGATGCATCAATGTACAGGGTATACCCATGTGTTAATAGTGCAGCATTCACCATGCCCACTCTGCGCGAATCAGCGTGCACTATCATGGCCATGTGCCAAGAGTTACTGCAGGTCAGTGTGCGGTTAACATGTGACAAAACCTATGTTAATTGTGTAGTATACTTTTAGGGCCCCTTTGTATTTCAATTTATCAATGAAATGCTGTTTTGAAAAATGTTTTTATTCCCCCAGAAGTCTGTTTTTGTCTTCTGACTGTTCCCAGCTTTGTGCTGAGTATTTAAGGAGTTAAAGAAAAAAATCTCCAGAAAAAATGTTTTCTATTAATTATGCAAAAGGATTATAACAGAGTCAAACCACAGTTTTTGAAACTGCTGCTTACTAAATGTCACAGTCTTCAAAAAAATCCTCCAAAAGGAAATAACAAGAAGGGGATAAGTACTCAAACCAGTAAGACCACTTCTGGGAGAGAAAAAGCACTTATGGTTCATGTGACTGTCGGTGTTCAATCATTACCAATGCAGCACATCCCCATACTCCTGTCATTTTTAAAAAATTTAATATTTCCTAAATTTTTAGCAAAACACTGAAAAAGGATAAAGGCTCATTACCGAGTCAAATAGAAAACTGAAATGTAGCTAGGACACATCGTTTGTTACAGGCAAAACTTTATATATTTAAAAAAAAAGTCCTTTAACTACAGGTAGTTGAAGGACCTTTTTTTTTTTTCTTTATTCCCACCCTGTTTCTTCTCTCATCCCACTCTTCCACCCTCTTGAGTTTGTTATACTGTTACTACATTTTAAGTTGTATTTAATGTAAACCGCTTTGACCTCCCAGGATAAAACTGTATAAAAAAGCTGTTAGAGATAGCTTTTCTTTCTTTCTTTATCTATCTCTCTCAAGGCAAGAACCTGCTATTGAGTTCATAAATCTAAATAAATAAATAAGTAAATAAATAAATAAATAATGAACTTTTATAAAAACTCTTGAATCACTTAACATTATGATTTCCTTACATTGGTCAACATTGAAATCATTACTGACTTTAAAAGGCCCTAATCTGTAGTATCTTGGTGAGCTGAACACGAATATAACATTAAAAAGTTTTTATTGGGTCTTGTTTTGAAGATTATTGCATGTAGTTCATTTTTGACGTTTCACCGTGTAAATTTATCCAGTAGGACATCAACAACATCCCAAATAAGCCTTGAATGATGTAATATTGCATCACATTGCATAATACCAGTTTGCACACCTCATCCAGAGTTGATTGCATCATTTTCTGATGCAATGCAATACTACTGCCAGACGGTTGCTGAAGCCATCTGACGTCAGCAGTGTACTATACTCAGTCGGAAAGGTTGAGCATTTAAAATATTTCAGACTGTGCGAGACAGTTTAAGCTACTGTTGCATGTAACTTTTATTAATCATCATTTTAGCCATTTAGGTACAATACAGAACAGTAATGTTGCGAACGTGCGTTAATACCGTTGACAATTTCTGCTGCATTTTGTGGGGAAGTGACATTTGCCAACCAGAAGAAAAGTATCACTTCTCAACTGAAGAAGGCATATCATCTTTACTTCGGATGCAAGATTGGTGACCAAGACAAGCCTTGGGCCCCGCATATATGCTACATTACATGTACAACACAGCTTTCACATTGGTTGAATTGCAAAAGACTATCAATGCCGTTTGCAGTCCCCATGGTGTGGAGAGAGTCAAGCAACCACATAAATGACTGTTACGTCTGCTTGGTTCCTCCTCTTTCCAGTGGAATAACGAAGCAAAAGAAGTCGAGCATAGTCTACCCAAACATTCCGTCTGCATTGAGACCAGTTCCACATGGTGAGGGACTTCCTTGTCCAGAACCTCCATCGGAATATTCTCTTGGTTCATCTGATGAGGACAAGGGTGAGTCGACCTGTTCTTCTCCTGTTCCGTCAGCATGCAGTGACCCAGATTTTCACTGGGATGCATATCAACTCCACACAGAATAACACAGGAAGAACTAAATGATCTGGTTCGTGATTTGGACTTATCCAAGAATAAGGCAGAATTGCTAGGATCAAGACTCCAACAATGGAATCTTCTAGAAGAAGATGTTAACATTACTTAATATCAAAAGCGCCACCAGCAGTTGGGGCCTTTCTTCAGAAAGGAAAGTAATCTGGTATTCTGTTCCGATATTGAAAGCCTCATGAATGCCTTAAAAATCACTCATGACCCACAAAACTGGAGACTATTTATAGACTCTTCGAAACTGAGTCTGAAGGCTGTGCTTTTGAACAATGGAAACAGTCTTCCATCTATTCCAGTAGCGCATGCCATCCACATGAAAGAGACATACGGTAACTTAAAGCATCTACTGACTTCCATTAACTATAACAAGTACGGCTGACACCTCTATGGTGACTTGAAGGTAGTTGCCCTTTTAATGGGACTGTAGCAGGGATATATAAAATACATGTGTTTCTTATGTGATTGGGATAGCCAAGCAAGGGATTGGCACTACTTGCGGAAGGAATGGAATCGCTGACAAAATGTAACAGTTGGAGAGAAGAATATCCAGCACCGGTTGAGGCTCACAAAATCCTGCCACCACCCCTTCACATCAGACTAGGTTTGATGAAAAACTTCGTGAAAGCCATGGACCGCACTTTTCCAATATCTACATGAAAAATTCCCTCGACTCAGCAAAGCAAAGATTAAAGAGGGAGTTTTTGTGGGTCCTCAGATTCAAGAGCTCTTCAAAGATGACCGGTTCAACAGCTTGCTGCAGGGTGATGCGAAACAAGCATGGAATGCATTTCGCCTAGTGTCAACAAACTTTCTCAGGGATGTTAGAGCAGAAAACTACAAGGAACTGGTAGAAGACATGCTGATGCAGTATTATAAACTTGGCGGCAATATATCTCTAAAGATCCATTTCCTTGATTCCCATCTCGATTTCTTTCCTGACAACTGTGGTATGGTTAGTGATGAACAGGGTGAATGTTTTCACCAGGATATCGCAATGTTGGAACAAAGATACCAGGGAAAATGGTCCACTACAATGCTGACTGTACTGCTGGACACTCCCCAGAGAAGCTCCCGAACAGCTGTACAAGAGACAGGTGAAAAAATCTAAGAAGTAGTCTATGTCTTGTTGTTTTACAGGTATTAACTGAAGGCCTATTATATTTACTATTGACATGCATTTCGTGATGTAAACGTTAATTCTTGTAGATTACAAAAAAGCTAGAGCCAACTTTGCAATTTCACTGTCATATTCGTGTTCAGCACATAAAAATTGATTAGAAATGACTTTTTTTATTTCAGTAACATGACTTTTGTAAAAATTTGTTGACCAGTGTTATCCTACTAGACTAGTCCAGAAGGTGGAGGCAGATTTAAACAAGTTTGTGTTCTCATCACTTGATATATCCTCTGATACAGCACTGAGAGAAGCCAGTATTATCTGCCTCCAGTGAAGATAGGCCTGACTCTCCTTGCCCACACTATGGTGAAGAGGCCTTGGATTGAGACATGAAGGGCCCAACAGCCCAGAGTGCAGATATGCCCATGTCTCCTGGAGTCGACCGCCCTCCTGTGTCTTCTCTGTTTCCTTCAGATCACTAGCACTGGTGGACTGGAAGAGGAGCAGGAAAGATCTATAGGGCTTCTGAGGGGTGTTGGTAAATTGGGCCCAGGCCTCCACTTCACTCTTATTGTCCTTTATTGGTTTTAGTTGCCTTTTTCTAAGTCCCTATTTTTTCCCATTGACTTCTGTGGAGAGCTAATTGGCTCTCTGCTGCTATGATTAAAGCAGCTTTAAATTGCAAGGGTTAAAAATTAGTCATCTTTGGCAGCTGGGCTTCTCCAGGTCTGTTTTGGGCATTTGGGGCCTCCCCATTCAGGTTTTCCTGGTCAACTTGACAAGCCTTAGGGATTCCCTTTTCAGAACTACCATTTTCCAGGGCTCTGTTTTACTCTATCTCCAGGAACAAGCAGGAATGAGTCTTCACATATGGGTACGTCGGTACCGACGGAGCCTGCACGGGAATGCTCCCCAGCATCCAATCAGAAAGCTTTTGGGAGCATCCCTCGCGCCTGCGCGCTGACTTCCCGCCTTTCCCACTGCCTCTCCTCAGTTTTCGTTTTTCCGCGGAGCCAACAGGACGTCCTCCTGTCACCGCAGAAACTTTTTCCTTTAAAATCCTTATTTTCTTGTTTTCTTGTGGTCGCGGCTGTACCGATACCGGTACCGCCGGTGCTTTATTCTTTTCTTTTCAAACTTAGAGAAATATTTTCTCCTCAGTTTTTTTTGTTTTAACTTTTTGGGGCCTACCAGGCCTTTTCCAACATGGAGCCTTCTTCCCCTAAGAAGTGCCTTCACTGTGAAAACTTAGTTTTCTTTTTAGACTCTAATGTTTGGTGTCTAACCTGTTTGGGTCCTGACCCTTTTTCCCCTGATACCTCAGGCTATATTATTGGGAGAAGACCTTCCCTTTTTCGAGTTTCCCTCGATGCCGTTTTTCCTCCTGAGGTGAGGACACCGGTTTATTCTTCTCTCCAGGATCAGGAACCCACAAACAGTCTGTTAAGACTAGCCAATTCTTGAAGGGTAAGTCTCATGCCCAGCATGATGACGGCTCCGGCCTTGCCCTCAAGACCCCATTGGCAATAATACCCCGGCGGGAGTCTTCGGGCTCCAAAGCATTTACGGGGTTTCAGGTTGTTCCTGGGGCTCACCCCTCACAGAACATACCTGAGCCATGCTCGGGGGTGGTATCCGCTTCGAGCGGTACCGATCCCCCGGCATCAGCACCGGTGTCGAGTGTTCAACTCTTCACCAGGGATCGTCATCTGGTGTCCTCGGTACCTTCAGGGCCGATCGATACGACCCAGATTGACTTTCCTGTAGCCCAGCCATGCTCGGGGTTGGTATCGGCTTCGAGCGGTACCGATACCCCGGCATCGGCATCGGTGTCGAGTGTTCCACTCTTCACCTGGGATCGTCATCTGGTGTCCTCGGTACCTTCTGGGCCGATTGATACGACCCAGATTGACTTTCCTGTATCTCCGCCATGCTCGGGGTTGGTATCGGCTTCGAGCGGTACTGATACCCTGACATCGGCGCCGGTGTCGAGTGTTCCACTCTTCACCAAGCATCGTCTTCGGACATCCTCGGTACCTTCGGAACCGATCGATACGACTCCTATTGACTTTCTTGTATCGGCATCGCCGATACCACCACCAACGTCGGTACCTTCTAGACATGCATCGATAGACTCGCTCCCTTCGATGCCGAGTCTAGAATCGATATCCAGTCTCGATGACTTGGTACCGACGCGTTTCGGAACCGATCCATTTCGTTTCCGACTACGCAGTACCGAGGATATTTACCAAGGCTCTCTGGTTACCTCGGCACCGCTTCAGCAGCCCCCGATTACTGCTTCGATGACATTATCGTCTCCGGTACCGGTATCGATGTCGATTCCTGCAGTTCCATCGGTGCCATCGATCCTTTCTATGCCTAGTTTGGAATCGATACCAGGCACTGACAATGCAGTACTAACTGCCTCAAATCAGAACTGTCAGTATCACTGTCCATCTAGCAGGTTTCTTTTTCTGCACCAGTCCAGTATGTCTTCTGGTGCTCAAGCTGCTCCTTCAACCTCAGCTTACCCAGGAATAGTTCCTATTGGAGATCCTTCTTTTCAGAACTTTCTCCTTGACATGGTAATCTTTCTTGCCATTCCTATTCCTGGCTTTACTCTTAACCAAGATCCTGCAGATAAGGAAAATATAATGCTTCCTATACATCATTCTTTGCAGGATCTTCTTCTGAGGATTTGGGAATCACCCTTAAAGGTTCCTTCGCCTTCTACAGCCATGAATGTTCTGTATCAGGTGCCTCCCTCTCCGGGGTTTCAAAAGAACCAACTTCCACATCATTCCATTGTAGTGGAATCAGCAATGAGGAAGGTAAGAAGCAAGAAGAAGCATTCTTCTTATCCGCCAGGTCGTGCATCTAAAGCACTTGATACCTTTGGACGTCAAACCTTCCAAACTTCTATGCTGGCTTCAAGAATTATCTTATATATTTTTTATATGAGTCTGACACTTCAGGAGGTCACAGAGAAATTATATCTTTTGTCCCCTTTTTTGTCAGAGCCTAAGGCCACTGACTATTCCTTGCTTCTTAATCACAGCAGGAATATCTCTTGGTTTCTTTCTCGTGCTTCTCTAGACTCTTTTGAGTCTGTTAGCAGATCCTCTGCTATTGCCATTGGAGCACGTCGTAAAGCCTGGCTGCAAGCTTCAGACTTGAGCAGATGGGCACAACATACACTGGGTAATTCTCCTTGTACTGGAGAAAATCTCTTCAATAGAGAGCCTTTACGTCAGGTTGCTCATTGCTCCACTGACTTCCCTGGTGCTGGAAACTATCCTAAGCCTTCTTTTTCCCCAGGACATAGGAAATGTCCTACCAAACCTCCTTTCCCTAAGAAAAGAAGGTTTCACCCTTCTCCTGCCCATCCTCCAGATGTACCCAAGCAAGGGACATCTCATCCTAGTCTGAAGTCTCCAGACTTTAACCAGTCTGCTCATAAACAGCAACCATAGGTTCCTATATGTTGCAATCTACAGTTAACTTCTTCTTAGCAGAGGTTTATTCTTTAAACTCTACACTGGGTTTCCGTATGCTAAGCTGTTAGGATACTTTTGTCCATGGGTTACAGAATTCTCCCCTTCTTACTACTACGAAGGGAGGTTACAACTATCCCATGATAGTTTTCTGTCCCCACATGGACATCTTTTCCTTCAGCTGTCTTACCATATGGTAAGTCACTTTCCAACCCCCTCTCTTCCAGGGTTTCCCCTGCTTGGGTTGGTACCATACTGAAACACTTTTCTTTCTTCCAGTGTAGATTTTTTGTTATCCTTTTGTTATGCTCTGAACAACTCATCAGACAGGGACGTGAATATCTCCGCTCCCTTTACCTGTTTTCTCTCTGTTTTTTACAGGAGAATCCCCTCTGCTGTTTTGTTCAACTGCTGTATATGCAGGAGTTCCAGTGATTACTTTAATACTCATTGCAAGCTACTTTCAACTATCTTGCATAGTATTACTCACTGCAGGTTATCTTCTTCTAGCCATATCCTTTACTAGGATGTGGCAACACACCTGACTTCTGTCAGTATTCATTTATAATTCTCTTGCTCAATGCTCTCTGCAATCTTCAGAGAAGCTTTCTACTATGGGCCCTTGCTACAGAGCATTGGACTTTGTCTCTGGGGATTTTTCCCATATAGTAGAAAACGTTTATATAATCAATCCATGGCGTGAATGTCCAAGGAGTTTCCAATCTTGCAGGAATCTACCCCTTTTTTTCCTTGCAGCTTGGCTTTATGTTTTTCTGCTCCACTTGGACAACGCATACTCTTTTGCTGTACATGATACCCCTGTGTCCCTTGGCTGGGTCATCCTGGTATCTTAGTCTATGCGTTTTTTTGTCCTTTGGACATGTCAGAGTCCTAAAGTACTCCTGACGTGCTCTTGCCAGACGGCCATTACCCTCTGGTTTTTCACGCAACCATACTGGTTATTCCACTGAACCACATTCCTGCACCGCAGAAATAGATTCTCTATATATCTTCAGGTGGGTTTTACCCCCTCATTATCAGATGAATCTTTTCCCATCACATTCCCCACGTGCACGTTTTTGTGGGGCTCAGTTGCAGGCATGTTTCCTCAGACTTATATTCATATATGTATATGTCCTATACATACATATTTCTGTAGTCTGTGTGTGTGTATATATATATATATATCACACATATCTAGACATATATGCACATATTTATAGATATGTATGTATCTCCATATATATATATATATATATATAGATATATATATATATATATATATATATATATATATATATCTGTGCCCATTGGGAGATGTCCATAGGACGCTATGTATTACCTACTATCTCCTTAACTGTCTGTGTTATAAAGCTTTTACCTTCTTAAGGAGATCAGACAGTCAACTTGCCTATTCTCATACGGCTCAGTAAGTGGGAGCGGTTATACACACAATTACTGCTGTGATGTCAACAGCTTCTATTTTTGTTATAGATCTCCCTGTCTATGAAGTATCAAACTTCAATGTCTTCCTATCTCTTACCAGCTAGGAAAGACAGTGTACATCTTCAGTATTTCCGAGTACATTTCTGTTCTCCCTGGGAATAGGGGCTTTTTTCCATACCCCCTCTTCCCTTCAGGACTGGGCTAATTCTCCAGATCGGTCAGTCTTCTTCTTTTAGTCATCAATGTTAATAACTCTGTACTTAAAAGAGTTTTCAGCTTTTTCCCATAAAGCTTTCCATTGAAGACCTGCCGTTCTTCTCCTACCCCAGTTGACACCTGGGTCACCTGCCCATTCCAGGTTTGGAACTTCATCCTCACTGCTGTGAAGTTACCTTGAGGATTCCGCTACTGCATCTACAGTACACTCCATCACAGTTCTACTTCCTACAATCCAGTAGGTAAGATCTATATTGTACTAGTTCATTAAATATTTTAATGATACTTGACATACATTCTAAAGACTCTTTTTTTTTTTCTGTAGTCTTTAGATTTGCTGTTCCTCTACAGCTCTTCTCTATTCAAATCCTACCCCCCATCCCTCAAGGGATGCCGGGGATCCAGGTTTGGAAAATGCCGTCCTCTTCCAGGGATACGCATTTTATGGGATCTCCCCTGGTATCCACAGCTAGGGAGTCCCCATATGTGAAGACTCATTCCTGCTTGTTCCTGGAGATAGCACAGTTACTTACCTGTAACAGGTGATCTCTGGGAACAGCAGGAATTAGTCTTCACAACCCACCCACCTCCCCTAGGAGTTGTATCTATCTATCTCCTTTCCTCTTTCTCTCCTTCTGTCTCAGCTATGAAACTCAACTGAGGAGAGGCAGTGGGAAAGGCGGGAAGTCAACGCGCAGGCGCAAGGGATGCTTCCAAAAGCTTTCTGATTGGATGCTGGGGAGCATTCCCGTGCAGGCTCCGTCGGTACCGACGTACCCATATGTGAAGACTAATTCCTGCTGTTCCCAGAGATCACCTGTTACAGGTAAGTAACTGTGCTTTTTTTTGCATGATTTTTTCGTGGTTTTGCTTTGTGCAACTGCAGTTTTCAGCTGCCCAATGGCAGCCCGTGCCCTTAGCAAATTTTTACCGTGGCTGCACTTGAATGCCTCATTCAAGCTTGCTACACAGAGCACTTCTTGGCCAGCATCCTAAGTCTCCACATGCTTGTGGTCCCTGTTGCTCCTTTTTCTTTTTTTATTTGCCACCTCTGAGCTCTGCAATCCTGCACTGTAGCTTCTGAAACAGCTCTCAGGCTGCTTAGCAGCCCCCTATGGGGAGATTTGGGGCCTGAATGTGCCCTCTGGGGTCCCTGAGCACTCTTTTCTGATGGGCAGCTAGTGAGGTCACCAGCCTTGACTTCACCCTTTTTTCTTCTGTGATCCCAGTCTT
Organism: Ichthyophis bannanicus; assembly: GCA_033557465.1. Lineage (NCBI taxonomy): Eukaryota > Metazoa > Chordata > Amphibia > Gymnophiona > Ichthyophiidae > Ichthyophis > Ichthyophis bannanicus. The sequence continues at coordinate 330,876,345 of CM066032.1, forward strand.
ATCCTATGCGGGCTGTCAGAAGGATATGAGTAACATTCCAGCTACTTGATGGTAAATCTGAGGACAGAATGGCAGTTCCCCTAGAAGCTTGTTGGGATTGCTGAAAAATCCATTTTTTTTCTTATCCATGCCCTGTTTAGGTCTTAAAGGATGTCACAGTGACTTTGTAAGATTCAGTGCTGGCTTTTGGGTTGAGGGTACCAAACCAGGAGTGAAGTGGAGATAAAACAGACAACCCACCATATGAGTTATAAAATATATGTAGAATTTATTGTCCTTTTTTGTTCCACCCAAACAACAAAAAGGACAATAAATTCTACATGTATTTTATATGGCGAGTTGTCTGTTTTATCTCCACCTCACTCGTGGTTTGGTACTTTTGAACTTTGCAAGAGTGCGTGCTTCTTTAGACAGCGATTTGGATGAGTGTAGAAGGCTTGTCCACTTTGTCACTGGCAGAACTTCAGCTCTGTACATTCCAGATCCCTAGTGATAGCGCATAGGCTTTTAGGGAGGAAAACCCTAAACTTGTGACCCCTTGGTCTTAAGGGCCCATAGCAAGCCAACTCTGCCCTTCGACCCCCTGGGGTAGACGTCCAGTTCCCGGCTGTGGTGAGCGCATGACTGTCCCAGGGGCTGGAGATGTTGCTTGAGGAGAATCTTGGTTTAGAAGGGTCGAGGTCTTACAGAAGACCTTGGCAGTGGCTGCTTTTGGTCAATGCTTCGTGCACACCTGGAGGCTAGTCCTCTGAGGGCTCCATTCTATGCTGCTGGTTCTGGCAATAGGGCTGTAGCCACTTGAACTCAAGTTTGCAGGTTTGTTTCTGGGAACATCTGACTTGGGTTGGGGCAGATGGTCATTTAGTCCAGTCTCCTCCTGGGGACAAGCAGGCTCCCAACAGTCTATCGAGGTGGGGGCAGCTGATTTGAGACTGGTTCAGAGTTTCTCCTAGCTCCAAGATGTACACAGCGCTGTACAGATAAGAACATAAAAAATGCCATACTGGGCCAGACCAGTGTCAATCAAATCCAGTATCCTGTTTCCAACAGTAGCCAGTCCAGGCCACAAGTACCTGTCAGGTTCCCAAAAAGGCACACAGGTTCCACAATACTTGTCCCAAGGCAAGCAGTAGATTTCCCGGATCCTCTTTAATAATGGTTTATGGACCTTTCCTCCAGGAACTTGTCCAAATCTTTTTTTAAACCCAGATACAGTGACGACTTTTTTTTCTCCAGCAACAAATTCCAGAGTTTGATTACGCGTTGAGTGAAAAAATATTTTCTCTTATTAGTCTTAAATGGGTTACATTGTAGCTTCATTGGGTGTTCCCTAGTCTTTCTACTTTAAGATGGTGTAAACAATCGATCTACATTTACCCATTCCATTCCATTCATTAATTTATAGACCTCTATCATATCTCCCCTTGGCCGTCTCTTTTCCAAGTTGAAGAGCCCTAACCTTTATAAGCCTTTCCTTATAGAGGTATCCTTCCATTCCTTTGGCATTTTGGTGGCTCTTCTCTGTACTTTTTCTAATTCCGCTATATCCTTAAGATATGGCCACCAGATACATGTAAAAGATGGTCCCTGCTCATTAGAGCTTACAATCTAGTCACGACAGATAATACAATAGCTGAGAACAAAGGTACAAAAGGGAAAAGGTAAGGAAACACAAGGAGAACAAGACATTAGGATCCAAAAGCAGCCTCAAAAGGTGAGCCTTTAGCATGGTTTTGAAAAGGGACAGAGATGAAGCCTGATGCACAGACTCGGGTAGTTTGTTATAGGCAAGGTGAAAGAATTGAACTCTGAAGTTGGTAGTGGAAGAAATGGACATAGAGAGAAGCAAGCCAGTAGAAGAGCGAAGTTCACGAGAAGGGATGTAGGGAGAGAGGAGAAGAAAAGTAGTGAGAAGCAGTAGAATGAAAGCATTTATAGGTCAGAATGAGAAGTTATGAAATGGAGTGGGAGCCAATTAAGTGACTTGAGAAAAGGGGTTATATGAGTATATTGGGGCTAGCTGTGCAGCAGAGTTCTGAATAATCTCCATTGATTTGTTCCTGGCTAAATTCAAGGGCCTTTACGTAGTTCTCAAGGAGGAGGTTGCAATAGTCCAGACTGGAGATGACTGAAGAGTGGATAAGTGTTTCAGTAGTGCATTCAGAAAGGAAAGGGTGAATTTTGTTAATGTTACAGAGAGAGAAACGACAGGTTTGGCAATCATTTGGATGTATGTGGAGAAGGAGAGGGAGGAGTCAAAAATTAGCCCAGGTTGCAGGCTGAGGAAAAAGGAATTAGACGAGAGAGAGGAGGAAGAGGGAGGAAGGTTTGGGGGGAAAAAATAAGAAGTTCAATTTTGGCCATGTTCAATTTTAGTCTGCGATGAGAGAGGCAGGCAGAGATTTGTACCTGGAGTTTCGGAGAAATATCAGGTGTAGAGAGAGAGATCTGAGAGTCATCAGCGTAATAATGGTACTGAAAGCCATGAGAGGAGGTGAGTGTGCCAAGGGACTGGATATATAGAGAGAAAAGGAGAGTGCCCAAAACGGACCCTTGGGGTACACCAACTGAGAGTGGGATAGCAGTAGAGGAGGGAACCACAGGAACAAACACTGAAAGAGTGAAGAGAGAGATAAGAAGAGAACCAGGATAGAACAGAGCCCCTAAAGCCAAATGAGGACAATGTGTCAAGGAGAAGGTGGTGGTCAACAGGGTCAAAAGCAGCAGAAAGGTCAAGAAGAATGAGAACTATGGGGTTATATGATTAATGTATTTAGCAAAATTGTACCAAGTTAACAAATGTTCCATGTAAAACAGCTAAATTGTACCTAGTTAACAAATGTTCCATGTAAAACAGACTTGTAAATCTGTTCACTCCTTGTTCAATGTAAACCGCACCTGATCTGTGGAAGGTAGCGGTATATAAGCAACTGTTAAATAAATAAAATAAATAAATAAATAAACTAAGTAAATGCCCTTGAATTTAGCCAGGAACAAGTCACTGGAGACTTTGTCAAGAGCCGTCTCGGAGTGTAAGGGGCAAAAGCCAGATTGTAGTGGATCAAGCAGGGCTTGGGAGGAGAGAAATTTTGAGGTAACGCAGAGAATTACATATTCAAGAAGTTTGGAAATGAAGGGAAGGAGAGAGATGGGTCGATTTTAATTAGAAAGAAAAGTAGGGTCAAGTGAAGGTTTCTTGAGGAGAGATGTGACCACAGCATGCTTGAAGGCTGCTGGGACAGTTGCAATGATAGGTTGTGAATATGAAAGATGGAAGGTATGACAGAGGAGGAGATGGAATTAAGGAAACTGGTGGGGATAGGATCAGAGGAACAGGTAATGAATTTGGAGGAGGAAAGAAGATGAGGTTTCCTCTTCTTAGATCTTAGAAAAAGCGAAAGGGTAGCAGAGATTGAGGGGAAGAGTTAGTATTGAAGAGGGGGAAGAAGAGACAAAGTTGATCTAGTGGGGAAATGGAGTATAACCTTGTGGACTTTGTCATGGAAATAGTTGGCTAGGGTTTGGGCAGAAAGGGAAGGAGAGGTCTGAGGTGGAGGTTCCTTGAAGAGAGAATTAAGAGTTGAGAAGAGATAGGGGTCAGAGGCAAGAGAGTTAGATGGACAAAGTAGTTTTGTTTGGTGAGTGCAATGGCTGACTGGAAGGAGGCAAGCATGAATTTGACGTGAAGAAAGTCAGAAAGGGTACAGGATTTGAGCCAAATGCGCTCAGTTGTGCGGGCACAGGAACATAGATAATGGGTAGTTGAAGACAGCCATGGATGATGTATATTACGCCTCACAGGACATGGTATGTGTGGAGCAAGAGCATCCAGAGCAGAGGAAAGAGCAATATAGGAAACTACAGCCTCCTCAACAGACTTAAAAGACAAGATGGAGGAAAGAGGTGATAAGACAATAGTGGAGAGGCCAGTGGATCGATAGCATGAAGATTTCTAAAAAGGTAGGAAGAGACTGGGTGAGATTCAGGTGGGGAGTGATGAAGAGCGAAGCCTAGCAGGTGATGGTCAGATAAGGGAAGAACTGAGGTACTACTACTATTAATTATTTCTTAAAAATTTTAATTTAAAATGTTATCTTATATTACAATCATAAGAAAAGAAACAAAATCTTTACATTTTCAAGCCTCAACAAGTGAGGAAAGAAAACGCACAATAATACAAACAAGTATATTCAACAACCAAGTCCACATCAAGGGAATTGGAAAAACCTCCACTATAACCTAAGTACCAGTTAATACCAGCCATTCCCAGTGAGTAAATCAAAACAAAAGAAAAGACCAAAGCAGAAATAAGAAATATATATGATTTTCCCTGTAAGAAAGTCTCTAACTGGGAGGATTCAAAGAAAACATACTGAATGCTTTGATAGACCAAAATACTTTTGCAAGAAAATTTGAGGAAGAAAGTTGCTCTCAGCGCCAAAACAACTAGCTTCAATACCAGAAACGACTTCCTTCTCAACTGTGTAACCTTCAAAACATCTGAGAATATATTTATACGCTGCCCACAAAAGGTCAAACTCTTCTGGGAAAAAACATAGGTAATACTTGATTCCTGATTGTATCTCCAGTCTAGTCCCGGACCTCTGGGTTGTCTTCCTCATTCAGCAGCTTGGAGACTGAGGAACCTCCTCCTTTTGTGATGTCACCGGTATATTCTCCTGGGAGCCACCTCCATTCGTCAGTTACCTCAGTCTCCAAGCAGCTGAAGGGACGGTGAGCCTGGAGGTCCGGGCTCACTGGAGGAACAATTGAGAATAGTGTTAGGTTAGATTAGCATAGGGGTTAATCTAATAAAAAAAGAAGAAAGGGGATCCCTCTGTTTTGCGAGGGCTGTACCTTTAAATGTGCAGGAGGCTTCCCCCCCACTGTTTGGTTTACCTGCAGACTGTGGGTTTACGGTGGTAGCCTCTGCAGAAGCAGTTCTTGCTCCAGGAAAAACCAGCAGGGAGGACTGATTAAGAGAGCACAAATCAGAACTGTGCACAGCCGGTGCAAAAACAGATGGGCCTGCCTGTCAGCGTGAGGTGGCTGATCGCGGAGGTTCTCCGGAGGGAGACATTCGCAAGCTGCACAACCCCCCTTAGGCCCCAAGCCCGGATTGTATTGCGGCGGAGGCCGGCACAGCGAATTGAGACAAAGCTGTGGACTTGAGGGGGAAGACCGGCAAAGGTAAGGAGGCCCGATTTTAGATTTTTTTCACCCGTCAGCGTTTTTGGGTGCGTGGCAGCGGCGCGGGAAGAATAGGAGCAGTGTCTGGCTTGGCAGAAAGGTGTTTCGTCCGTGGGGGGAGCATCTTTTAGCGAGTTAGCGAAGGTTTCCTTACTGTGGGGGGACTTATCTATTGAAATTTGTTGGGAGTCTCTTTTTTTATTATTATTTTTTTAAAAGGTTTTCCTTTTGCCGTTGACTTTGGGTCACCTCTTGGCTATTCCGAGCGCTGAGTTGACAGAGTGCGGGTGGGGGTGCCCAACCCCTGCTCGGTGCCAGGATGCCCTCTAGGTCCCACTGTTTTGTCTGTGGGGCTAGAAGAGGCACACTGTCCGAATCCGGGATCTGCAAGAGTTGCATAAGGGAGGCCTCTGCCATGGAGCAGGTCGGGGAGGAAAATGAGGAGCGGCTGGAGGCCGAAGCAGGTCTTTCTATCACTCAGCCAGGCACTTTACCCCTTGGGGAACCGGTGGCAGGTCCGTCTTCCGCCCTGGACCTTCCTTCCTCTCTTGCGCCCTGGTCCAAGGGTCTGGAGTCTATTTTCTCAAAAGACTTTGTAGCCCTTCTGCAGCAGGCAGTAGGAGTCAGGGCGCAGGGGCAGACAAAAGGCAGCCCTCAAGGGAGCGGGGTGAAGAGGCCCGAGAACTCCCAGAGTACTGTAGAAGTTCAGGATGGGAATAAGAGGACGTGGCTAGATGAGGAGTTTAAGGACCAGTCCGTTGTCTCAGAAGGGCAGCTGTCGGAGGAGGAAGGCCGAAGCATGGACCTTGAAGACGAATTGGAGGAAGGTGAGCTTGCAGATAAGGAGGATCAAGCGAGAGTAGTGCATGTCTTCCACAGAGAGGAGCTGCCAGCGCTCATTTTAGAGACACTGAGGACGCTAAACATGCCGGTTCCGGGGTCGGTGGAGGATGAGACCCTGGAAGACCCGTTGTTGCAGGTCTTTAGAAAGACGCAAAGGGCGTTCCCGGTGCATAGAGTGTTTCAGGAAATGATTCAGGAAGAGTGGAATATACCAGAGGTGCCCCTCAAGGGCTCCAGAGTGATGAGCTGTCTTTATCCCCTGGTGGACCAGGATAAGGAGGTTTTTAAGTCTCCCAAGGTGGATGCGGCCTTGGCGGCAGTTACAAAGAAGACCACGATCCCGGTGGAGGGCAGTACAGCCCTCAAAGATGCTCAGGACAGAAAGTTGGATACTCTTCTTAGACAGATTTTTGATGGTAATGCCTTGCTGCTCCAAGCGGCTATCTGTGGAGCATGGGTGGCCAGGGCCTGTCTGCGCTGGGCGCAGTGGGTACAAGGAGGTCAGGAGAGCGACATGGCTGGGGAGGTTTCAAGGCTGGAGTCCGGTGCGGCCTACCTAGCGGATGTTCATTATGATCTTATGAGAGGCCTGTCAAAGAGCATGGCATCAGCTGTAGCAGCGACGTTATCTGTGCTCCGTAATTGGGCGGCGGATAACTCGTCTAAGTCGAGGCTAAGTAAGCTTCCCTTTAAAGGGAGGCTCTTGTTTGGAGAAGAGCTGGAGACGTTAGTCAAGGATCTTGGTGAATCTAAGGGCAGGAGATTACCAGAGGACAAACCTAAACAAGGGCGGATGGCTCCCGCGGGCAAAGGGCAGCAGTGGGACTTTCGTCGGTTCCATTTCCAAAGGGTTAATGCCGACCAGAGAGGCAGATTCCCCAGTAGAAATCAGGGGTTTCGAGGATTTCGAGGAGCAGGGAGAGGCTTTGGGGCTTCCTCCTCCTCCTCTTCCTCCAACATTAGGAAAACTCAATGAAGTCAGGGGGACCCAGGTGCCCTTAGTCCCCGTAGGGGGGCGATTGCAGGAATTCTATGCCGCCTGGGTCCGAGTCACATCAGATCAGTGGGTGCTGGAGGTCATTCGAGAGGGGTATGCATTGGAGTTACAGTACCCGGTGTGGGACGCCTTCGTGGGGTCCCCCTGCAAATCGCCGAGCAAATGCGAGGTTGTGAGGGGGGCAGTACGGAGGCTCCTAGACCTCGGGGCGATAGTACCGGTACCACTAGACCAATACAGCTGCGGTCGATACTCCATCTACTTCATGGTGCCAAAGAAAGACGGAGGGTTTTGGCCAATTTTGGATCTCAAGTGAGTGAATCGCTGCCTTCACGTGTCGCACTTCCACTTGGAGACTCTGATATCAGTCATGGTAGCGGTTCGAAGAGGAGAATTTCTTACGTCCTTAGATCTGTCAGAAGCGTATCTTCACATTCCCATATGGCCGGATCATCAAAGGTATCTCCGCTTTGCGGTCCCCTTTGGGCAGTTTCAGTTCCGAGCACTGCCTTTTGGCCTAGCGACGGCTCCGCGAACATTCACCAAGATTATGGTAGTGGTCGCGGCGGCTTTACAAAGGGAAGGGATTCTGGTACACCCTTACTTAGACGATTGGCTGATTCGGGCAAAATCGAAAGCCGAGAGCGAAAGGGCCACAGCCAGGGTAGTGACCTTCCTAGAGAGCCTTGGTTGGGTGGTCAATTTTGTCAAAAAGCCAGTTGGTCCCATCGCAATGCTTGGAATACTTGGGAGCTCGGTTCGACACGAAGATTGGTCAGGTGTTTTTGCCGCGACTAAGAGCGCAAGGTCTGCGGAAGCTGGTCCGAAGATTCTTAAGCAGTACGGCTCCTACAGCATGGCAGTACCTCCAGCTGTTAGGCACAATGGCGTAAACGATAGAGTTGATGCCTTGGGTGAGAGCGCACATGAGGCCGTTATAGAGAGCGTTACTCAGGCGCTGGTCGCACCAGCAAGATCTGCTGTCGCGGAAACTCCCGTGTCCGGCGGAGACGCGCATGGCACTGCATTGGTGGTTAGTCCCCGAGTCACTGCGGAGGGGAATGCCATTGGAGTTGCCCGACTGGTTGCCTTTAACGACGGACGCCAGCCCACGGGGCTGGGGAACGCACTTCCAGGGCAGGTTCACGCAGGGACAATGGAAAGCTCAAGAGAAGGCTTGGTCGATCAACAGGCTAGAGTTGCGAGCGGTGCCGCTGGCCCTGCAGGGTTTTCAGGATTATCTCGGAGGCCCAGCGGTTCGAGTGTTTTCCGACAACACGACCGTGGTGGCTTATGTCAATCGGCAAGGGGGAACCAGCAGCGTGGCACTGGAAGCCGAGGCCGAAGGCCTGTGCAGATGGGCCTAGGAGAACCTTGTGGCTGTATCAGCAGCGCATGTAGCAGGGGTGGACAATGTAGAGGCTGACTTTTTAAGTCAGGTGAAGGTCGATCCGGGGGAGTGGGTCCTTCATCCGGAGGTGTTCCACATGATAGTGCGTCGGTGGGGCACGCCGGTCATGGATCTCATGGCAAAGTTCCAGTCGGCAAAAGTCTGTCAATTTTCAGCAGAAGAAAGGAAAGAATGTCAGAGGGTCTGGATGCTCTCATTCAAAGCTGGCCGGAGGAGCAGCTTCTGTACGTCTTTCCACCGTGGGTCTTGATAGGCAGAGTGATTCAACGTATAGAAAGGTACAGAGGACAGGTGATTCTGATAGCTCCAGATTGGCCGCGCCGGCCTTGGTACGTGGATATGATAAGGCTCCTGGTGGCGAAGCCGTGGCATCTTCCGGCCCAGGCGGACCTGTTGTGTCAGGGCCCTCTGCTCATGCCTCACGTGGATAGGTTCTCGCTTACGGCTTGGCTATTGAGAGGGCTCAGTTGACGGCTGGAGGTTATTCCAGGGCGGTAATTGCTACTTTGTTGAAGGCCAGGAAAAGTTCAACGTCCTTAGCATATGTTCGAGTTTGGAGAGTTTTTGAAGAGTGGTGCGGCGACAGGGCGTTTGAGGCGTTAAGAGCGACCCTTCCCCAGGTCTTAGAGTTTCTGCAGGATGGCTTCGACAAGGGTCTGGCTGCCGCATCACTTAAGGTGCAGGTTGCGGCCTTAGCGTGTTACAGAGGCAAGATAGGAGGATGTACGCTCGGGGTGCATGTGGATGTAAAGCATTTCTTACGGGCGGTGTCTATGTTAAGGCCGCCAGGTAGACAGCTAGTACCAAAATGGCACCTACCGTTTGTGCTGGAGGCGTTGTAACGGGAACCGTTTGAGCCCTTGGCTCGGGTGTCGATGAAAGATCTTACCTTGAAAGTGGTGTTTTTGGTGGCAATCTGCTCGGCGAGAAGGGTCTCGGAATTGCAAGCGTTATCCTGTAAGGAGCCTTATCTTTCCTTTTTTGACTCGAAGGTGGTTTTGAGGCCAGTTCCAGCCTTTTTGCCCAAGGTGGTGTCGGCGTTTCATTTGAATCAAGAAATCTCATTACCGGTGTTTAGTAGAGACAGAGACACGGGTGGGCCAGTCACGAAGAAACTAAGTCTCTTGGATGTCAAAAGGGCGTTGAAGTATCTGCGTCGCACAGCAAGTTTTCGCAGGTCTGAGAGGCTTTTTGTCCTCTTTGCAGGACCAAGGAAGGGAGAAGCGGCGTCGAAAGCTTCCATTGCTAGATGGATCAAGGAGGCGATTGCGTCTGCATACGTCTTGAAGGGTAGGCCCGGTGCCTGACTGGCTTCGGGCCCATTCCACCAGGGCTCAAGCGGCGTCCTGGGTGGAATCTTGCTTGGTGCTGCCGTTGGAGATTTGTAAGGCGGAGACTTGGTCATCATTAAATTCCTTTGTTAAGCATTACCGGCTAGATGTTCAGGTGGAGCAGGACACGTGTTTTGCATCGGCAGTCCTTCAGGCTGGTGCAGCGGGTCCCTCCCGTTGATTTATTGCTCTGGTACAGACCCAGAGGTCCGGGACTAGACTGGAGATACGATCAGGAAGGTGAAATTAGACTTACCTGCTAATTGTGTTTCCTGGAGTAGATCCAGTCTAGTCCCGTGTCCCTCCCCAGTATTATGTTATGGATTATGACCTGAAGATCTGGAAGATGAAGGTCTTGCAGTTGACACAGGTAAGAAGAAATTTCTGTAGGGTTTCGCGATACACTGGGTGGGGGGGAAGGATTTTTTTCTCGAGCTTGTCCCTCCAATCGGGGGCAGGATGGCCACAGTGTGTTTAAAGGTTACAGTTTAAAGTTTATTTGGGTTATGGCTTACATAAGTGTCAGGTTTCCAGTGGATAGTTAGTTGATGCTTACTTGTTGCTCCGGTGAGTCTGCTTTGTCAATAGGGAACTGACGAATGGAGGTGGCTCCCAGGAGAATATACCGGTGACATCACAAAAGGAGGTTCCTCAGTCTCCAAGCTGCTGAATGAGGAGGACAACCCAGAGGTCCGGGACTAGACTGGATCTGGTCCGGGACTAGACTGGATCTACTCCAGGAAACACAATTAGCAGGTAAGTCTAATTTCACCTTTCGATCCATAAAGGAACAAAAGGAAATTATTAATGTAGCATGAGACTCTATATTATCTGATGAATTTTCCAAGAAAGCAGAAATATCTAAAGTGTCTATTGGTGTTATCTGATCCAAACCTGAGGCACCCATAGCAGGAATAAGCTTATCCTGAGAAAGTATAAACATTTCAAATATATTTTACCTATCAACCTGTACAAATCCCAAAATCTCCTTGAGATATTTCTGGAGGAGAATAGTGTGAGTTTAAAAATCTCAAGTTATGTTGGGCATTCTCCAGCACCTCAAGGCAATGGTGAGTAGCCAAACTGTGCTTCATAGCAGATATAGATGAAGCATACAACAGAGAACTAGTAGACTCTACTTGATCATTAATGTCTAGCAATCTCTTATCTTGTTCTATCATTCTTGCAACAGTCTCAATAGTAAAACAGATAGATAGAGACGTAAAAGTGGAGCTAAGGAAGACTCCAAACGTGTAATAGACAAAAAATGTCCTTCAAAGTAACCACCTATAGTCAGCAAACTTGAAACAGCTTTATCTAGAGAAGGAAAGTGTACCTCTCGTGGGACTGGAAGCCAAGCAAATGCCGCTTTCTCCTCAATCTCCTCCCGTGAGTCCATCCCACTAGGGGCAGTAACAAGGGCAGAAAGATTACCCTCCGCCATCGGAGGGCCCCCCATATGCCAAACATACCACTTGACTGGAAGGGCAGGGTGCGGTATCTTCACCCGAAGGTGGGTTAATGGAGTCCGAAACAGAACTAGGGGTAGATAAAAGAGCAGAAGTAGTAACCACATGTCTATGCATGAGACCAGTCACTGTTGTAACTTTCTTCTCAGGCAGCAACACAAACCTCTACTTTCTTTTACCCATCAGATACTAACTCCTAGCTCCAACAGCTCCAAAGTGTTCTGAAGGGGCTCCAAAGGGGAAGATCTGCCCCTTTGGAACACACCTTTGGACACGCACCCCAGGACACGCGCCCACATGCCGTGGGATGGGGGGACAACCTGCTGTTTAAAGAGCTACCGATGAGCTGGGTGCAAAACACCGGCAGGAGACCATCGTCCAAGCAGAGAGTCCATTTCCCAATATTAATCATTTATAAAGCCCTACAAGGCATATGCAGCGCTGTACAGACACAAAAAAACAGTTCCTGTTCATCAGAGCTTACAATTTAATTAAGACAGACAATACAATAGAATAATAAGGGTACAATAGGAAAAGGTAAGGAGACACAAGGGATCAGGATTCAAAAGCTGCCTCAGAGGTGAGCCTTTAGCATGGATTTGAAAAGGGGGAGAGATGAAACCTGGTGTACAGACTTGGTATGAAAGCTGGTATAAGGAGCAGCAAGGTGAAAGGATCGAAGTCTGGAGCTGGCAGAAGAAGAAAAGGGCATAGAGAGGAGCAGGCCAGTGGAAGAGCGAGGTTCACGAGGAGGGGTGTATGGAGAGAGAAAAGTTAGTGAGGAGCAGTAGAATGAATGCATTTAGGGGAGAGAGATTACTCAGAGGGAGACCAGCAAGGAGAAGGTTGCAATAGTTAAAACGGGAAGTGATTTAAAGAGTGGATACGTGTTTTAGTAGCATGTTTCAGAAAGGAAGAGATGAATTTTGTTAATATTGTAGAGAAAGAAACGACAGCATTTAGCTATTTGTGTGGAGAAGGAGAGGGAAGAGTCAAAGATGACCCTAAGATTGCGGGCTAAGGAAACAGGAAGTAAGAGACAATTATCTACATAGATAGAGAAAGGAGGAAAGGGGGGGAAGAGGGTTTAGGAGGACAATTATCTACATAGATAGAGAAAGGAGGAAAGGGGGGGGGGAGAGGGTTTAGGAGGTTTAGGGTTCAGTTTTGGCCATAATCAATTTCAGATGGCAGTGAGCCATCCGGGTGGCAATGTCAGATAGCCAGGCAGAGATGCAGGCCTGGAGTGTCAGAAGTATAGGTGTAGACAGAATCATCAGCATAAAAATGATACTGGAAGCTATGGGAGGAAATGAGAGCACCGAGGGACTGGGTATAGAGGGAGAAAAGGAAAGGGCCCTTGGGGTACACCAATTGAGAATGGGATAGCAGTAGAGGAGGGAACCACCAGAACAAACACTGAAAGAGTGAAAGGAGAGATAAGAAGAGAACCAGGATAGAATAGAGCCCCTAAAACCAAGTGAGGACAATGTGTTGAGGAGAAGGTGGTGATCAACAGTTCCAAAAGCAACAGAAAGGTCAAGAAGAATGAGGATTGAGTAAAGGCTGTTGGATTTAGCCAGGAACAAGTCACTGAAGACTTTGGCAAGTGCTGTCTCAGTTGAATGTAAAGGATGAAAGGCAGATTGAAATGGATCAAGCAGAGCTTGAGAGGAGAGAAATTCAAGACAAGAGTGGACTGGATGTTCAAGAGGTTTTGGAAATGAAGGGACGAAGGGAGATGGGTCAATTTAATTAGAAGAACAAGTAGTGGAGTGGAGGAGTAGCCTAATGGTTAAGAGCACTGGCTTGGGAACCCAGAGACCAGGGTTTGATTCCCACTAGCACTCCTTGTGGCCTTGGGCAAGTCAGTTAACCCTCCATTGCCTCAGAAAAATCCAAGTTATCAATGTCCCTGTTTAATGTACATTACCAAGTTGAAGTTTAAGCTCCTCTGAAGATTTCCTTCATTTCAAATTTATGCTTTTCTCCTTCCAGTCTGCCTTAGCTCTTGCCAAGCAGGACTTTTATGTCCACCTTACTAATTCTCTTGCCTCTGATCCTTGCCGTCTCATCATTGCTCTCAACTTTCTCCTTAAAGTGCTTCCATCTCTAGTCCCTCCCTCCCTTCCTGCCCAAACCCTGGTTGATTATTTCCATGATAAAATCCACAAGATCATTCTCCAATTCCCCACTAAGTCTGCTAATTCCCCTCCTCCCCTTTCCCTCTTCCACTTCCCCCTCTTCCCATCCTACCCTCTCTTCCTTTCTTTCGATTTCTGAGGAAACTGCTCACCTTCTCTCGTCCTCCAAACTTACCACCTGCTTCTCTGATCCTATCCCCACCCGTCTCCTCTCACCCATCTCTGCTACTCTTGTCCCCTCCATCTCCCATATCCTCAACCTCTCGCTCTCCACTGCTATTGTCCCTGTTGACGTCAAGCATGCTGTGGTCACACCTCTCCTTAAGAAACCCTCACTTGATCCCTCCTGTCCTTCTAATTATCATCCTATCTCCCTCCTTTCCTTTATTTCTAAACTGCTAGAGCATGCCCTCCTGGATCCCTTACAGTCTGGCTTTCGTCCTTTGCACTCTGCTGAAACGGCCCTTGTCAAAGTCTCGAGTGACTTGTTCCTGGAAAAATCTAAAGACTTTTACTCGGTCCTTTATTCTTCTTGACCTCTCTGCGGCTTTTGACACTGTTGATCATGATCTTCTCCTTGACACTTTGTTCTCGCTTGGCTTTAGGGACTCTGTTCTTTCCTGGTTCTCCTCCTATCTCTCCCATCGCTCATTCAGTGTGCATTCTGGTGGCTCCTCCTCCTCTGCTACTCCGCTCCCTGTTGGTGTACCTCAGGGTTCTGTCTTGGGTCCGCTCCTTTTCTCTCTCTATACCCAGTCCCTTGGTGCGCTCATTTCCTCCCATGATTTTCAGTACCATCTCTATGCTGATGATTCCCAGATCTACCTCTCTACTCCTTATCTCTCTTCTTCAATCCAGACCCGGATCTCTAATTGTCTTTCTGCTATTGCTGATTGGATGTTCCATCGCCGCTTGAAACTGAACATGGCCAAGACCGAACTTATCATCTTTTCCCCTAAACTTTCCTTTCCTCTTCCTCCTTTTTCAGTCTCTGTGAAATGGCTCTGTTCTCTATCCTGTTCCCTCAGCTCGCAATTTAGGGGTTATTTTTGACACTTCGCTCTCATTCTCCACACATATTCATCTTGTCGCCAAGACCTGCTGCTTCTTTCTCTTTTTTTTTTTTAATTTTTTATTTGTTTTCTTGAATAACAAACAGAAAATAAAGCAATACAATCATCCAAGTCTTTACAATATTCAAGAAAGAAATTATACATCACAAAAGCATACCACATCAAGGGAGAACATTACCCAGTATCCAAAAAGAAAAATTAAGGAAAACAGAAGTATCAAACTCCACTATGGGGACCAGTAATCTCACCACCCGAACCCTTAACTACCTCCTTCTGATTCAAAAAAGACTTAAGTTGGGTCACATCCGTAAACACAGAGGACTGACCCTCAAAAGTAATTACACACCTGCAAGGAAATTTTAAATAGAAGAAAGCTCCTACAGCCAACACACGCAATTTTAACGCCAGGAACTGCCTACGCCGGACCTGGGTAGCCCTGCTTACATCCGGGAAAACTTGCAGCTTTTGACCACAGAAAAGGGACTCCCGATATTTAAAATAGGCACCAAGAACACTCATTTTAGTAAGTTCGGAACCAAAAGTAACAACCAATGTATTACGTTTGGAGATAATATCTGCAGAGTCTTCTAAAAAAGCAGTTAGGTCCTGACCTACCGTGACATCTAAAGGAGAAGAAGCGTCGTCCTCATCCTGAGTTATAGGAGGGGCGGATCGCAAAGGCAAATAATACAGATATGCAGCCTCAATGTTTCCATCTAACTTTAACACTTCAGTAAGATATTTCTTAAGTAAAATATCAGGTGACAACAAGTGGGTAACGGGCAAATTTAGGAAACGTAGATTTTTGGCCCTAGACTGATTCTCAAGCATCTCTAAGCGATAATTAGAGGACGAAAAGTCTCGAATCAAGGCACAATTATTTTTCAAATAAGATTGGAGTTGAGAATCTGTCTTTGCCAATGATCTGGTTATAGCTCTCAATTGCTTATCAGTGCTTTGCATTTTACTGACAACATCTGAGGTAAATGTACAAAGGGAAGACACAGTGGCAGTTAAACGCATATCAATGCCATTAATAGCAGTCCAAATGTCCTTCAGAGTTACCTCACCAGAACCTGGACTCCTGGTTGTCCCTTCTAAATTCCCCGGCAAAACAGGTTGTGGCATAGGTGGAACAAACTCCGGAGACAACTCCAACACCGTAGATGAAAGGGGTGGAAGAGGAAAAGGCGGTGGTGTCCTGGAATGGGGGCTCAATGAGACTCCCTCAGGCGACGATGCAGCAGATAGCTGGGAGATCAAATGTTTATCCATGGGCCCCACTACTTTATCTCCTTGGGCCTTAGCTCCAGATTTAATAATTTTAACTTTACGTTTCCCCATGGCAATAAATAATGATAGTCTTGGCTTCTCAGCTGCGCCGAAGGGGCGCCAAAGGGGGCATGTCCTGCCCCTTGAATCACGCCCCTTAGAGCACGCCAAGCAGGCCTTCACACGGCCGCGTGTAGAAGCCGCCGGTTTAAATGGAGGAGTGAAGAGGGGTCCTCCTCAGCCGGGGACCGCCCTCGCTCTGCCTGGCCGAATCCAAGCAGGGCCTCCAGGCACCTGCTAGCTGCTCCCGCGGCACGAAACACTGCCGCGTCTGTATCCCAGTCAGGTAGGTTCTCCCTGCTTCTTTCTCTTTAATATTGGCAAAATCCGCCCTTTTCTTTCAGAACATACTACTAAAACGCTCATCCATTCACTTATCACCTCTCGCCTTGATTACTGTAATCTGCTCCTTGCTGGTCTCCCACTGAGTCATCTTTCACCCCTTCAGTCTATTCAGCATTCTGCTGCTCGTTTGATCTTCAGCCAACCTCTTTTTGCCCATATCACTCCTCTCCTCAGGTCTCTTCACTGGCTCCCTATCCGTTTCCACATACAGTTCAAGCTTCTCCTACTGACCTATAAATGCATTCATTCTGCAGCTCCTCTTTACCTTTCTTCTCTCATTTCTCCTTATATTCCCCCTCATGAACTCCGCTCTTCTAGCCAACTGCTTCTTGCTATGCCTTTCTCCTCTAGACTTCCTATGTCTATACGTCAGGCATCTTCTCTGACCCTCTTCAAATCCAGGTTGAAAGCTCACCTCTTTGCTTCTGCCTTTGGTTCATGACTTACCTGTTCTCCTCCTCTTCCCTTGTTTTGTTTTCACCTGTTCCTTTTCCCTTGTTCTTACCTTTTTCCTTTGTCTTGTTTCTCCTGTTATCCTTCCATTGCCTTTGTTCTTTCTTCGTCCTTCGCCTTCTTTGTTTTGTCTTTTTTAGATTGTAAGCTCTATTGGGCAGGGACTCTATTTTTTGTCTTTTTCTGCACGGCGCTGCGTGCGTCTGGTAGCGCTTTATAAATGCTCAGTAGTAGTAGTAATGTAAACCGCTTTGATTGAAATGATAAAGCGGTATATAAAACCTGTTAAACAAAGTAGAGTCGAGTGAAAGTTTCTTGAGGAGAGGTGTGACCATAGCATGCTTGAAGGCTGCAGGGACAATAGCAGAGGAGAGTGATAGGTTGAGAATATGTGAGATGGAAGGGATGACAAAGGAGGAGATGGAGTTAAGGAGATGGATAGGAATAGGATCAGAAGAGCATATAATAAATTTAGAAGAGGAAAAAGATGAAGTTTCCTCTTCGGAGATCTTAGAAAAGGATGAAAGGAAGAGGAACCGAGGGCAGAGGAGCTGGAGCTTCTCCAGTATCCTTCAACCCTTAGGGAGGAAGTGACGGTACTCGTACACCACGTTCTACGATGACTACTATTGTGGCTGTGGGAAGCCCCTCTCATGGTTCCAGTCATCAGCTGGAGGCTTTATTCCCTGTACCAGTTCCAGGCAGCCCCGGACTTCGAGAACCCTCAACTACCACACAACGCTATGGTAGGGTTGGCCTTGAAGCAGGTTAAAAGCACCAAGACCCATTCTTTGGTGCTCCTGGACTCCGGGAAGAAATGCTATCAGGGTTCCATGCTGATGGCTAGGATTCTGATCTACCAGACATGAGTATGTTCCTGAAAGATATTGTGATGGACCTGGCAGAATTTGCCACCCATGTCCCCCCTGACCACCTTGAGGCCTTACGGGGCCTTGATGGGCCATGGCATGGAGTGCCCAAAATTCATGGTGTGGTGCCTACAGTGCTTTTGAGTCTGCCGGCAGAGTGGTGATGGTGGGCATTGCTGCCTTCTGACTGGCATGGCTGAAGTCCTCTGACCTGGAACAGTTGGTTTAGGACAAGTTGGTCAATGTCCTCTGCCGGGTTGAGAACCTCTTTGGAAAGCTGGTGGAGGAGAAGGCAGAGGAGCTAGAGAAGGAGCATATGACCCTCTCTAGTCTCTCAAGGAAGATCGTAGATCCTTCGCAGAAGAAACATCAAGGGGAAAAAGGCCTTCTACCTGTGCCGGTATTACCCAGCTCAGCCGAAGGAACGGGCCCTCTGCCAGCAATTTAGGGAGAAAGCTCTGAAGGCTCATCCAGCCCTGCCGCCCAAGCCAGGGGTGAGCTTTTGATGGGTTCATCAGGAGCATAACTAGCCGGCCACTGTCTGTTGGGGTACCCTCTCAGGTAGGGGGGGGGGGCAGTTCATCCACTTCACCCACAGATGGCCCCTGGTCACCTCAGACACCTGGGTGTTGCAGATTTTCCAAAGTGGATATCGGCTGCACCTCACCCATTTACTGCTTTCATACGCCCCAGGGGAGTATCCCATGGACCTGTCGCACAGGAGCCTGCTACAGGAAGAAGTCTCCACTCTGTTAACCAATCTAGCCATCAAGCTGATCCCCATGGCTCAGATCGGATGGGGCTTCTATTCCAGATACTTCCTGGTTCTCAAGAAGACCAGATGAGTCCCTCAGGGGACTTCCTTGCTGTTCTTTTTGTATTTTCTGGTTGGTTGCTCCTGTTGGGCTGTTGATCTCCTCGGGTTCCAATAGCCTATAGCTTGGGAGTCCCATATGTGAGGACTTAATTCCTGCTTCTTGATGGAGAAAGTGTAGTTACTCACCTGTGGCAGGTGTTCTTCGTGAACAGCAGGAATGAGTCCTCGCAAAACTCCTGCCTCTCCGGGGAGTTACCTTTTGGCTCCTGCTGTGTTATTAGACTGGAGAAGATGGTGCTGCGGCAGGCGCTCGTGTGCGGTGTGCCTCCCAAAGGCTTCCTTCGGAAGCTGAGGAGCATTCCCGTGTGGGGCTCTGTTTGTTATGTCACCCATATGTGAGGACTTATTCCCGCTGTTCACTTAGAACACCTGCTACAGGTGAGTAACTACATTTAAAGTTATGCATTGACTGGCTGGCTGAAAACTGATTTCTTAAGGGGTCATTTACTAATGGAGTACTAACACCAATAATATGTGGTATCTACTACATGGCACATTGCATAAAATGGATCTTCCGATAAATAATTCACGTTAGTGCATGTAAACTCTTAGTAAATGACTCTTAGGGGCTTGTTTACAAAGCCGCGATAGCGATTCGCGATCGTTATCGGAGCCGCGGCCCCATTGATTTCAATGGGGCCGCAGCTCCGATAACGACCGCGAACCGCTACCGCGGCTTTGTAAACAAGCCCATTAGTATTTTAACTTAACTGTTTTGGAGGCCTTTCACTATGTGGTTTTGTTTTTGCAATCTGGGTTTTACACTTCAGGTGTTTTGGTTAACGTTTTATTCAGAACTTTGTAGAAGGATTTTCATGTTCTCTGTAAGTAGCTCAGCTAAAAATTGCAAGTGGAACGTTTTTTTCCTAGATTGGTTTTGAAAATAATAACTAGGTCTTGTATTGGTCAAAATCCCCTCCCCTCTTTTGTAGTTTGAGCATGAAATGAGGGTCATTCAGACTGGAAGACCACAAAGAAGGGTAAGCTTAAGTAAGACTGGAGAGTCTTCCATCTCAAAAATGTTATTAATGCTGTAACAACTAGTACATTAAACTAAAACTGAATTCATAACACATTTCTCAACCAGCTTTCTCTGTTGCTTATTTGACCATTTCTTGTGTCTTCAGGAAGCAGTAAATAAAGTTAGAGGACTTTATATAGAATGAGGTGACTGATAAAAGATGAAGTTGGAAAACAAAATACATTTGTAGGATGATAGACATAAATCATATCTATGGCTAAAGCTATGAAGTAATATGTCTCATTGTTAAGTGCCATTGAGTCTGTGTCGACTCCTGGCGACCCTCTGGATAGTTAACTTAAACTTTGTTCGCTCATAGTTGATAGAGTGGTATCCATAGCTGCTATTATTGTATCGATCCATCTCATTGCCGGCATTTTGTTTTTTACAGTGACCTTCTACCTTGCCACGCATTTTGTCTTTCTCCAGTGATCTCTCTGTTCGCATGATATGTCTAAAGTATGAAAATCAAAGTCTTGTCATCTGAACTTCTAAGGAGAGCTTAGGTTTGATATCCTCCACTTACTGGTTTGTTCTTCAGGCAGTCCACAGTATACACAGCACCATAATTCAAAGGCATCAATTTTCTTCCTGTCTCTTTTTCACTGTCCAACTTTCGCATCCATATGACGTTATTGAAAATTCCATGGCCTGGACAAGTTGAATTTTTATATGGAGAGAGACATCTCTGCTCTTGAGGATCTTGTCTAGGTCCTTCATAGCCATTCTGCCAAGAGCAATGTGTCATCTGATTTCTTGACTGCAAGTCCTTTCCTTATTGATTGTTGATCCAAGTAAGTTGAAGCTGTCAACAATTTTTTCTCCATCAATGATGAACGTATTGATTTTACCAGTTGTCAGGATCTTTGTCTTCTTAATGTTAAGGTGCAGACCCATTTTAAGACTATTCCTTGATCCTGAGAAGCAAATGTTTCAAATAGTCTTCACTTTCAGCTAGTAATTTGGTATCTTCAGCATAGCGAAGGTTGTTGAGTCTTCCACCAATGTTCACACCTCGGTTGTCTTCACAAAGTTCTGCTTTTTCTGATAATTTGTTCTGCATATAAATTAAAGAGGTAGGGGGAAAGTATGCAGCTTTGTCGTACACATTTTTTGATTTTTAACCATTCTGTTTCTCCTAGTTCCGTTAGAACTGTTGCTTTTTGATCAATGTAAAGGTTGTGCAAGAGAACGATCAGGTGTTTTGGTATACCCATGCTTCTTATTGTGGCCCAGAGTTTCTCATGGTTTACACAGTCAAAAGCCTTGCTGTAGTCAATAAAACACATATGGATATCCTTTTGGTATTCTTTAGTCTTTTCAAGAATCCATCTCACATCCGCGATAATGTCTCTCGTTCCTCACCGTTTCCTGAACCCTGCTTGCACTTTAGGCAGTTCTCGTTCCAGGTATGGTTGTAGTATCTGCTGAATGATCTTGAGTATAATCTTGCTGGCATGTGGGATCAGAGCTATTGTGTGATAATTTCCATAGTCAGTCGGGTCACCTTTCTTCAATATTGGTATAAACACAGATCTATTCCAGTCAGTTGACCATGAATTTGTCTTCCAAATTTCCTGGCAGAGCCTTTTAAGTATAGTAACAGCTTCATCTGATTGCTGTAATACTTCAGTTGGAATGCCATCAATGCCTGGTGCTTTGTTCTTTGATAAGGCTTTCAATGCTGCTTTGACTTCTTTTTTCATCTCCAATAGTTCCTGATAATAAGGTACAGGTTGAAATGGCTGTTGGTCCACTTCATCTTTATGGTATAATGACTCTGTATATTCTTTCCACCTTTTCTTGATCATCTCAGCCTCATTCAAAATGGATCCTTGAGCATCTTGTAGCATTCCAATTCGAGGCTGGAATTTTTTCCTTAACTCTCATACTTTAGAAAGGCCAATCTTGTTCTTCTGTTTCTATTTCTTTGCATGTATTATTGTAGTACTTCGCCTTGTCTTGCTGCATGTTGGAAATTTGAGTTCTGCAATTGCCTCTTTCTCCTCTGACTTTAGCATCTCTGTGTTTCTGGACAATTTTCAGAGTTTCTTCAGTCATCCATTTTGGCTGTTTTTGCTTTTTCACCTTATGTAGAGACTTCTTGCTTTCTTCCAACACAACCTTCTTGATATTATCCTATAACTCTTCTGGAACTCTGTCATTTGTATCTAAAGCAGCAAATTGATTTTTCAGGCAGTCTTTAAATTCCAGTGGTATATTCTCAAGGTCATATTTTTTTGCTACATTCATGAGTGGTTGCTCTTTTTCAACTTTGGCTTGAGTTTGCATACTAGTAGTTGGTGATCTGTACCACAGTCAGCTCCAGGTTTTGTCTTTGATGTTATCGAGCTTTTCTATTGTTGTCTTCCACAGATGTAGTCCAGTTTGATTTCTGTACAATCCATTGGGTGAAATCCATGTGTACAGTCGCACTTGTGTTGCTGGAAGAAGGTGTTTGAGATGAATAGATCATTGGTCTTGCAGAATTCTATCAGTCTTTCTCCAGCTTCATTTCTGTTGCCAAGTCCATGTTTTCCTACCACTTTGCCGCCGCCTTTGTTTCCAACGTTAGCGTTCCAGTCACCCATGACTATCAGAATATCCTGTTTGCATGTTCTGTCAATTTTAGCTTGTACTTGTTCATAGAACTCATCAGTGTCTTCCTTTTCTGCAGCTGTTGTTGGGGCATATACCTAAATTATAGTTGTGTTGATGGGCTTTCCTAGTAGACGAATAGAAATTAAGTGTTCACTGAGTGCATTGTATTTCATTACAGTTCTTGCAAGTTTCTTCGCAACACCATTTCTTCTTTCTTTCATTTCCAGCATAGTAGACCATATGATCATCAGATGCAAAGTGCCCAAAGCCAGTCCATTTCAGTTCACCGACATCCAACAGATCGAGTTGTACACGTATCATTCCATTCTTAACCACCTCCAGCTTTCCTTGGTTCATGCTTCATACGTTCCATGACCCAATATATAAGACATTCTTGCAACTTCTGACTCTCTTTTCATGTGCAGCTACATCAGCAGATCCAACTACATCATAAACGCTGGCTTTACTCTGAGACGTCTTCAGCTCATCCCCAGTAGCCATTTGAGTGCCTTCCAACCTGGGGGTCTCATCTTTCAGCACTATAGTGCAATTTGTTTTGTGACTATCCATTGGGTTTTCGTGGGAAGATATAAAAGTAGATTTTCCGCACAGTTAATTCCAGTGTTGTTGCATTTGTCACAGAAATATGATCCTCCACTTACAATGCTGCCCCATTCTGCTGCTGCCTAGATGGGTGGTTTGTCTTAGTCTTAGACTTTCAAAGTCTACTTCTGCTCCTGTTAGAAAAAGGTTATTCAAAAAGGCTTTCTTTCCCAAAAAGGGGAAATATTATCTTCTGCAGGTCGTTTTGCTGCAAAGCGTCAGCAACAACCTAAACAAGCCAAGCCTAAGGCTGCAAGGACTGCTACGGCCCAACAGCCTCAGCCTCCTCAGGGCCTTTGACTTACATCTAGAGAACTTAGCCTTTCTGGCTCTAGAAGAACCAGAGCCTCTCACCATTCCAGGAAGGTTAGCTCACTTTGCTCCCAGATGGGAACAAATCACAGCAGAGCAATGGACCCTCTCCATCATAAGGGAGGGGTACAAACTTCATTTCTTAAACCTTCCTCCTCACACCATGGTGAGACAGTTCAATTCTCCAACATCTCTCCTCGACCTTCTGGGTCAGGAGATTGCTACCCTTCTTGCCCAAAAGGCAATAGAAGAAGTACCCCTTCTTCAACAGGGCTCAGGGTTCTACTCCCCCTATTTTCTTATCCCAAAGAAAACAGGGGGCTACAGACCCATTTTAGATCTCAGAGAATTGAACAAGTTTCTATGCAAAGAGAAATTCAAGATGATTTCTCTCGGTGCTCTCCTGCCATACCTTCAGAGTCAGGATTGGCTTTGTTCTCTAGATCTCAAGGATGCGTACACCCATGTCCTCATCCATCCCACACACAGAAGGTTCCTTCGGTTCCTTTATCAAGGAAAGCACTATCAATACAGAGTGCTTCCCTTCGGTCTGGCCTCTGCACCAAGAGTGTTCACAAAATGCATGGCAGTAGTAGCTGCATTTCTACGCACTCTAGGAATATTTGTATTCCCATTTCTGGACGACTGGCTCATCTGAGCTCCATCCCAGTCAGAGGCCCAGGCTTCCCTAGCCTACACAAGATGTGTTCTTCAGTATCTGGGACTTGTAATAAACATCCCAAAATCCCATCTCACCCCTACTCAATCATTAGAGTTCATAGGGGCCTTGCTGGATACCACAACTGCAAGGGCCTATCTTCCCCAGGCCCGTTGCCTACGCTTGGTGCAGTTAACCTCACAAATTCAGTTAATGTCCCATTTAACTGCTCGAAAGATGTTACAACTGTTAGGCCACATGACATCCACCGTGCATGTGGTTCCTTACGCTCGCCTTCATATGAGGGCAGCTCAGTGGACTCTGTCCACCCAGGCATCAGGGTGCCTTTCAGACAAAATAGCAACCTCCAGTCGCCTCTTTTGGTCTCTCCAGTGGTGGACGTCCACTCAAAATCTGTTGCTGGGGTCCCCCTTTCAACAGTTGCTACCCCAAGCAACCCTTACAACAGATGCCTCTCCAAGGGTTTGGGGAGCTCATCTACAAGATCTCTCCACCCAGGGCATCTGGTCTCCACAGGAGACATCTCTACATATCAACCTCTTGGAGCTCAGAGCAATTCTTCTAGCTCTCAGAGTCTTCCACACCCTGCTCAGCTACAAGACAGTCCTCATCCACACGGACAACCAAGTAGCCATGTTCTACGTGAACAAGCAGGGCGGGACTGGCTCTCTGTCGCTTTGCAACGAAGCTTTGAGAATGTGGGCCTTCGCCAGAGAGCATCAAATTCATCTCGTGGCAGTGTACCTTCCAGGGGTTCAAAACTCTTGGGCAGACAGGCTCAGTCGAGTTCTGCTTCCACACGAATGGTCCCTCCATGGGGACCAGATAGCCAGGATCTTCCGAATTTGGGGAACCCCAGACATAGACCTGTTTGCAAGTCCGTGGAATGCCAAACTTCCCCGGTTCTGTTCCAGGATTCCGTGTCAGGGAGTTCAGGCCAGGGATGCCTTCCTCCTTCATTGGGGGCAAGACTTCCTCTATGCCTTTCCACCCATTCCCCTAATTCCCAAGACACTGTTCAAACTTCAGAGAGACAAGGGGTCTATGATCCTCATAGCACCACACTGGCCACGCCAGGTGTGGTACCCTCTACTTCTGCATCTCTCTCAAGCTCCCTCCCTGGACTTGGGATCTGCTCCAGACCTCCTGTCCCAGGAGAAGGGAATGTTGTGGCACCCAAATCTCCAGTCTCTTCATCTCAGAGCCTGGTTGCTGAAGGCCTAGACCTTCAAGATTTGCATCTTTCTCAGCAAGTGAAGGATATCCTTCATCCTTCCAGAAAGTCTTCCACTAGACGTTCCTATGCTTTTAAATGGAAAAGGTTTACCATTTGGTGTGCACAGAAGGGTCTTAACCCTCTTGCAATACCTCTGAATTCTTTACTAGAGTATTTGCTGCATTTATCCCATGCAGGCCTTAAAACGAATTCAGTAAGAGTCCATTTGAGTGCTATTGCAGCATCCCTTAAGCCTCTCAAAGGACAGCCTATTTCTTCTCATCCTCTTTTATAGCAAGATTCATGAGAGGCCTTCTTTTAACTAAACCTCCCATTAGACCACCTCCAGTGGCATGGGACTTGAATCTGGTTCTTGGCCAGCTTATGAAGCCACCCTTAGCCACCACCTCCTTGAAATTCCTTTCCTGGAAAGTCATTTTTCTCATTGCAGTCACCTCAACTCGCCACATCAGTGAGCTGCAAGCCTTGGTGGCTAATCCTCCTTATACAAGGTTTCATCATGACAAGGTAGTCCTCAGGACTAATCCACACTTTATGCCTAAAGTGGTCTCTCCTTTTCATCTGAACCAGGAGGTGTATTTACCTGTCTTTTTTCCAGGACCTCATGCATCAAGTGCAGAGAGGAATCTCCATACCCTGGATTGTAAGAGAGCACTCGCGTTTTACTTACAAAGGACAAAGCAACATAGAAAGTCCTCTCAACTCTTTGTTGCTTTTGATCCCTCTCATTTGGGACTTCCAGTCTCTAAGAGAACTCTGTCAAATTGGATTGCTCAGTGTATTTCTTTCGCCTACCAGAGTAAGAACCTTTCTCTGGAGGGCCATGTCACAGCTCACAATGTGAGGGCCATGGCAGCCTCTATGGCTCATCTAAACTCTGTGTCCATCGACCAAATCTGTTGAGCGGCCACCTGGGCTCGGTTCATACCTTTACAGCCCATTACTGCTTGGACAAGGACTCCCGCCGGGATGCCTCGTTTGGTCAGGCTGTTCTCAAACACCTGTTCCATACCTAATCAACTCCTACCCCCCATCCCTGGTTGGATGCCCGAGATCCATAGGGGCAGGTAGAGCCCTTCTCAGGGACTCACAACCTTGGAGATCTCTCTGGCATCTCTAGCTGGGGAGTCCCTATATGTGAAGACTCATTCCTGCTTGTTCCTGGAGATAGCACAGTTACTTACCTGTAACAGGTGATCTCTGGGAACAGCAGGAATAAGTCTTCACAACCCACCCACCTCCCCTAGGAGTTGTATCTCTCTATCTATCTTTCCTTTCCTCTCTCTCTCTTTGTCTCAGCTTAAAACTCGAACTGGAGAGAGGCGGTTAGGAAAGGCGGGAAGGCAGTGCGCAGGCGCTGTGGGATGCTCCCAAAAGCTTTCTTTCTGTACGCTGGGGAGCGTTCCTGCGCAGGCTCCGTCGGTACCGACGATACCCATATGTGAAGATTTATTCCTGCTGTTCCCAGAGATCACCTGTTACAGGTAAGTAACTGTGCTTTTTCTCTTATTAGTCTTAAATGGGTTACATTGTAGCTTATTGCCTGTCCTCTAGTCTTTCTACTTTTTGATGACGTAAACAAATGATCTACGTTTACCCATTCCACTCCATTAATTTATAAACATCTATCATATGCCCCCTCAGCTGTCTCTTTTCCAAGTTGAAGAGCCCTAACCTTTTAAGCCTCTCCTCATAGGGGTGTCCTTCTATCCCCTTCACCATTTTTGCTCTCTGTATCTTTTCTAAGATATGGTGACCAGAATTTCACACAATATTCAAAGTGCAGTTGCACCATAGAACGATACAGAGGCATTATAATACCCTTGGTTTTATTCTCCATTCCTTTCCTTACAATTCCTAGCATTCTATTTGCTTTCTTGGCTGTCGTTGCACACGGCGCCGAGGGTTTCAATGTTTTAACCACAATGACACCTAAATCTCTTTCCTGGTGGTGGTTTCTAAGGTGGTACCTTGCATCGTGTAACCAAAGTTTGGGTTGTTCTTTCCAAGGTGCATAACTTTGCACTTGTCCACATTAAATTTCATCTGCCATTTGAACCTCCAGTCTTCCAATTTATCAAGGCCCTTTTGCATTTTTGCACAATCCTCTTGCATTTTAACAACTTTGAATAATTGTGTCATCTGCAAATTTGATCATCTCACTCATTATTCCCATTTCTAGGTCATTTATGAATTTGCTGAAAAGCAGTGGGCCCAGCACAGACCCCTTAAGAATATTATCCAAAGTAATGGCAGCTGTCGTGGTAGTGCGCAGATGGCTATAGCTCTGCAATTGGTCAGCAGATGTGGCTTCCAAGTTGCAGCTTAGCAAATACCAGTTTAAGGAAAGGTTGCTCTTTGGAGAGAAACTGGAGAGGTTTGTGAAGAACTGGAGGGGAGAGTCTCATCTACATGCTCTCTAAGGATAGGCCCAAAGACTTCAGTTCTTCGGGCAAAGCTCAGCAGGATGCCTGGGGCTGATTTAAGTCCAGGAAGAGTTCCAGATCTACTTGTATCTTCTGTGGGTCAAAATCAAGGGAAGGGAGCTCTTTTGGGGCATCAAACATCTACAGTAGGCCAATTTTCTTTTCTTCCTGAGAAGGAATCTCCTGCCTTCCAGAGTGTGGCAGCTAAGCTCTCATGTGTTCAGTCTCGGTGTTGGGTGTTGGGTGTCTCTGGTCTTTGATCTGGCAGTGGCTCAGGTGAATGCCAAGGTGGAGAGCTTCTTCAGCTGCAGGAAGAATTCTTGGGCAGCAGGTCTGGGTGCTCTGTTTTCAGGACTGGGCCCTGGTAGGTTTCCTGTATGTATTCCTCTTCTCGCCCCCCCCCCCACCCCCCATGGTCTTTGGTAAGTTGGGTCTTGTGCAGAATCTGATCTCATCTAGGCTTGATCATTGTGATGATGCCAGACTGGCTGCATAGTTTGTGATACATAAATCTCGTGCCTCATGGCGGGGCCCCCACTTTTGTTACCTCAAGAATGTGATCTCCAAAGACAGGATCCTTGGTTTATAGAGAGCCCAATTTCCTTCTTGCTTACAATCTGGCCATTGAGAGGCGGAGACTGACTATGAAGGGTTACTCCAGGGCTACAGTAGACACTGTCCTTAAGGCCTGGGGGGGGGGGGGGACCTCCACCTCCACCTCCACCTCCACCTCCACCTCCACTTTTTTAGTTTGTGAGGGCATGCAGGGTTTTTGAAATAGTGGTGCTCTTCTCTGGCTCTAGAGGCAAGGAGTCTGGACTTGATCTCCATTTTGGCCTTCTTAGAAGCAGGCCTCGATCAGGATTTGGCTTTCGGTTCACTTAACTTCCAGGTGGTAACCATTGCTTGACATTGGGGGAAGGATTCAGGATGTGTCCATGACAGCACACTTGGACATGTCCTGTTTCTTCAGGGGAGTGAAGAAGATCCGTCCACCCTTGCCTCCAGTGATTCCTCAATGGAGTCTTTCCCTACTATTGAGAGCTTTGAAGGTCTCTCAATTTTAGCTTCTCGGGTTGGGGAGGGAGGGAGTGTCAACTCTCAAGGATTTGATGCTTCAAGTAGTCTTTTGGTGGCCATTGTGTCAGCCAGGTGTGTTGTGGAACTTCAGCCCTTGTCCTGCAGGGAGTATTTTCTGTCTCTTACATTGTAGTGTGTGATCCCGCCCCTTGCCCGTACCCGCAGGTACGTAGGGGTTAAGGAGTTTAAGTTCCTTCTTCAAACTAATGTTCCACCACTTCCTGGAGCAGTGCTCGTAGGGAAATGTAGTTTATCACCAGTTCAAATGAAGAGTAGTGTGACTCAGAAATGTTTTCAAGCAAAAGGGATTTATTTCCCCTCCCGGGGTTGGACTCCACACGGATAAAGGTAACACAAAATTATCTGCACTTTGGCAGAAAAGGACAAAATAAGAAATAGCTTCATTCAGCATAAAACAAACATTTCTTTCCAGCAGGTTAAACTTCACCACACTGCAGCATAAATCATTTCTTTTCCAGCAGGTTAAACTTCACCACCCTGCTTCATACAGCTCTGTCTTTTCCAGCAGCCAGCTTATATTTTCTCCACAATATGTTTCTAACACAGAGATATTATCTGTTCAGCCAGGGTAATCGTGCAATCCATTTCCTCTGTAGGAAAATTCATACAGGATGGCTCTGTGTCCATAAGTTCCACCTCTGAGGTAGGAATTGTCTGCCCAATTCTTTCTAGAGCCGCGCCCTTTTCACTACACTCAGGATTTAAGTACTGTTTAAAACAGGTACCATAGCCCCAGCCTTCTGGTTCATTAAATTCACAAGGGTTCCTGTAATCCCAGCCCTTGGGCTTACCTGGGAGCCTGGCTGTGGAAGGTTTTCTCCGTGGCGTATGGCTAACGAGCGGTTCCCAACTGAACCTGTGTGAGGCAGATTTCAACCGCCTTCCTGGCTTTTCTTTCTGTTTGTAATCCAGAGGGCACTTCAGCTGGCCTGGTCTGCTCCTGCTATGTCTCTCACCCGGAGCCTCTGACCTTCCCTCAGCTGGAGACTCCGTCCACCTTCTGACTGGAAGTTGGCCTTCCTTCCTCAAGGGGGACACTGCTTGTCTCTCTTCCTGTTCACTCTGGCTTCCATTCTCCTTCCTCTCTCTCCTCTCTCCTCCCTCTCTGCCTGTTGGGGCCTCCTTATGAGTCAGCTTTCCTGGGTAGGGCCTGGCTCCACCCCCTAGCAGATGTTCAGAATTTCCCCGTGACTCTCTGCTAAACTGATAGCAGGGGCGTATTTACTTCTCTCGGGCCTGGTTTCCCTGACAACTAGTAGCCATGTGTCTTTGTTTACATTGCAGCCCTGCACTTTCTACTTGGTGTTTGGGAGTTTCTACCGGGCTAGAAGGACTTGCTATGTCACAAGTGATGAAAGCTCCCAGGAAGACATGGAAGTGGAAGAAAATCCTAGTTTCCCCTTTGAAATGAATGACAGTTCACTTGTGCATAAGACTTGCAAGCCAAATCAGAAAAAACCCCAGCTCCCTGCTAAGGTCAGGCCACGCCCTAGCTCAGGGGTGGAGAAAAGCCTGCCTGATGATTGGTCACACAGGTGCAGAGAACAGGGAGTGCCTAGCAGCCAACGGTTCTTAAAACCACGAGCAGAGCAGAAAGAGGGGGGAAGGAGGAAGGCAAAGGACAACAGTGAGAGCAAGGCTGAGCATAGCTGGAGGAGAAAGAAAGAAGAAAACTCCCAGGAAAGCAGCTACCCAAGAGGGACTGGAGAAGGACATAAGGAGGCTGAATTTCAGAGCCTGGAAGATCCCAGGAAGAAAGAAATCAGCGCCTGTCTGAGGAACCATCCCCAAGGTAAAGCCAGCAGTTTCAGAGCTGAGAAATCAACAGAGAAACAGTTTGCTATTGCTAAGGACCAGGAAGCCGAGCCCTCACCGTCTACTGCTAAGAGGTGGGTGGAAAGTTTTACATATGGGAAAAGTCATAGCCCTGATAAAAGCAGAACAGCTGCGTCTTCAAAGCTAGAAGCACTGAGAGAGTTGTTTGCTGAGGGAAAAGTTCACTCCCCTAATACAACTGTGCCTTTACAAGCTGAATTGCTGTGGAATCAGTTCCAGGAATTTCTAAAGGAGAGAAAGTCTGGGAGAGGTTGTAACTTTGATAGAGATACCGTATATCCTGATGCCATAGAAGGAATGCAAATAGATTCCTGTTTGCCAAGCTCTGAGTGTGAACCTGTACCAATGGAATGCTCATTGTGTTTAAAAGAAGAGTCTGCATTGAACTGAGCTGAGAGACTGTGAAACAATATAGAGAATAAGTGCAATACCTGCTTAGAATTAAGGAAAGCTAATACTGTGTTTTACTAAGCTTAATTGCCTTCTGAAGCTAAGAAGCAGTGCTTAGAAGAAGTTTGCTTTGAGAAAAGAAAATCACAGCTGTTGCAAGTTTATCAGTATTCTGTTGAATGACCACACGAGGCAGTCCTTGGTGTAAGCTTGTAGGAATAAGAACAGCTGAACAGTGAAAAGAGGTTTTTGTTACATCACTCTCTGTTACCTGATTTATCCTTTATGTTGGAGAAGCATC
The DNA here is from genome assembly GCA_033557465.1 of Ichthyophis bannanicus. Lineage (NCBI taxonomy): Eukaryota > Metazoa > Chordata > Amphibia > Gymnophiona > Ichthyophiidae > Ichthyophis > Ichthyophis bannanicus. The sequence continues at coordinate 330,907,186 of CM066032.1, forward strand.
CTTTTTGCCTTGTTTGTGTATTGAGCTTAAATGCCCTGGAAATCCCCACAAAATAAATTTTCTTGCTGCCTTGAACCACCGACTCACAACTACAATTTGTCCTTAAAGAATAAACTAATTACAAGTCCCAGAATACCACTGGTGACAACAAGGGAAGCTTTATTCAAAAGTGGACAACATAAGGCTGTTTCCTGCTTGTAAGCTCTTGGGCCCAAGCGGAAGCATCGCAGCATCTCTCTGAAGATGGTGCCAAACTTCCTCCTGAAGGTTGCTGTCTCCCTTTCACCTGAATTGTGTGGTAGTTTGTCCCCCTTTTCAGGGGAAGACTTATGGAAGGACGCCTGGTCTAGCAGGATTCAGGGAAAGGAAATTAGTAGGTATGTAAAATTTCTCCTTATACCTCTTGGAAGAAAAAAATAGATATTTTAAATGACTCGCCAAAGATTCTTAGACCAGCTATTGACATGCAGGCTTACTAACTGAACCTTATAGCATTTGGAGAGTTGCTAGTGAGCATAGAATCCTAGCTTTGGCATACGACATTGGCAAGTTAGTTTTGATTCTGTCTTCTTGCTTTGTAGTGATCCTGCATGTCTGTCCCATGCCTTTTTAAATTCTGTCACTGTTTTTGCTCCCGCCACCTCCTTCGGGAGAGCATTCTTAGTAACATAGTATATGACAACACATAAAGACCAGAATGCTCCATCTAATCTACCCAGTAAGGTGGCTAGAGTAGGAGTACCCACAGCTCTGTGCAGGTCACCCCTCTCTATTTTTTGAAGTATCAGAAATAGTTAAGATTACTTTGATTTTATCCTCTTGCTATAAAGGGATCCACTATGTCTGTCCCATGCCATGTTGAATTCTGTCATTGTATTTGTCCACACCATCTCCATTGGGCGGGCATTCCAAGTAGCCACCTCCCTTTCGGTGAAAAAGTATTTCCTGATGTTGCTTTTAAGTTTACCTCCTTGAAGCTTCGTTTTATGTCCTCTACTTTTACAGTTTTCCCTTCTTTGAAAAAGGTTTGTCTTACAATTTCTAATAACCCCTCTCTCTGATTATTGTAATAGTATCCTCCAGGGACTCCCCCAAAAAAACACACACCAACTCCAACTAGCGCAAAACTTTGCAGCACATATAGCATCAAACTGAAGGCACACAGATCACATCACCCCCCATAGTCCTTGATCGTCACTGGCTACCAATCACCTCTAGGATAAAATACAAATACATAATGATTATCTTTAAGCACCATTGCGACATAGCCACCACCACATTATCCATGCTCCTTACAATGCCAAACACCACAAGGGTAAGAAGAAACTGCTCTCAAAACACATACACAATTCCGTCACACATCCGTAATACGAACTAATGCACTAGCGCCAGAGCCTTCTCCTACGTGGCCCCAATATTATGGAATTCCCTCCCTAACGACCTAAGAGCATGAATATTTTGGTGACCCAAACAACCACACTTTTTCACAAGGTACATAAAGAATGAGCAAATAATACCATCCGTTAACCCAGACTCTTAAAATTGTGTAGTACCCTTAGGGTAAATAACTTTGTACAATTTGGTTGCTTAGGTTATCTATATATAGTTATAGAATGTTTTATGTATATAGTTACATTGTTCATTGTAAAACTTGTTGTGATGTTCTATGTAAACCGCCCCTGATCTCAGGAAGGGGTGGTATATAAAACTTTGCTAAATAAATACTTAAAGGGTATTAATTTTTTATTTTTATTTATTTAAAAGCCTATATCATATATCCCCTATCCCTCCTCTCCTCTAGAGTAATACCTGTTTAGTTTTACAAGTCTCTTCTCATATATCTACTGGCGCAAGCTCCAAATCATTTTGGTTGCTTTCCTCTGAACCATTTCAAGTCTCTTTATATTCTTTGCAAGATATGGTCTCCAAAACTGAACATAATACTCCAAGTGAGGCCTCACCAACGACTTGTACAGGGACATTAATACCTCCTCCTTTCTGCAGGTAATTCCTCTCTATATGCAGCACAGCATCCTTCTAGCTTTGGCCACCGCCTTGTCACATTATTTCGCCACCTTGAGATCCTCAGAATCAATTTTATACTGTTCCTCATAGGAGGCTTGTCAATAAACTCAGTAACTTGGGGATGGGTCCCAAGATGGTAAACTGGATTAGAAATTGGTTGACTGACAGACGACAGAAGGTGATGGTACATGGTGCTCACTCAGATGAGAGGAAGGTGATTAGCGGGGTGCCCCAGGGTTCGGTCCTGGGCCCGGCACTGTTAAATGTATTTGAGTGATATTGCTGAAGGACTGAATGGAAAAATCTGTCTTTTTGCAGATGACACAAAAATTTGCAACAGAGTGGACTCCCCCGAGGGAGTGGTTAACATGAGGAAAGATCTACAAAAGCTGGAAGACTGGTCTAATGCTTGGCAACTATGATTTAATGCAAAAAAGTGCAGTGTCATGCACTTGGGTAGCGCCAATCCAAGGGAAACGTACACGATAGGGGGCGAGAGGTTGGTATGCACGGTTCAGGAGAAAGACCTTGGTGTGATTATCTCTGTTGATCTCAAGGTGGCAAAACAGTGCAACAAGGCGGTGGCAAAAGCCAGGAGGATGTTCGGCTGCATACAAAGAGGGATTACCAGCAGAAAGGAAGAGGTACTTATGCCACTGTACAGGCCACTGGTGAGGCCTCACTTGGAATACTGTGTTCAGTTTTGGAGACCATATCTTATTTTATTTATTTTTTATTTATTTATTTTTATTTTTTATATACCGCGCTATTGAAATCAGTGTGGTTTACATTAAAACTGAACAGTGCAACAATGCATTAATATCACAATGTGCTTACATAGAACAAGGAATACTCAAGAAATGGGATAACAGGGGAACTATTCACATGATATCTACAAAGTATTTACAAAGAGTTAAATATTCTAGTAATTGAGGTCTACGGTAATCATATATAGGTCAGGTGGTAGAATGGATAGAACTAAAGGGGGGGGGGGGAGAGCACCTAACCATTCTCATATTGGGTGTTAAGGCAGTTAAGGTGTGAAGTGAGTGTGAATGATTTATGTTGTTCGGGATTTGTTTCAGAATAGTGAATTAGAAAGAGATGGTGTTTTATTGCCTTTCTGAAGGAGATGAGGCTGGATATGGATCGAATACCAGCGGGAAGGTCATTCCAGGCTGTCGGAGCATAAATTGAAAAAGCTCTTTTGGTAGTTACCTTCGTACATCTTGTGGTGAGCTTAGGTACCATTAGCATGTTCGATAGTGTAGATCTTCTGGTTCTGATGTTGGGTGTGATGTTAAGCAGTTTACTGATTGGTGTGGGAGAATGGATATAAAAAGACTGGAAACTGTTCAGAGGAAGGTGACCAAAATGATTTGGAGCCTGCGTCAGAAGCCTTATGAGAAGAGACTTGAAGACCTAAATATGTACACTTTGGAGGAGAGGAGGGACAGGGGAGATATGATTCGGACCTTTAAATACTTAAAGAGAAATGATGAACAAACAAACCTCTTTCAAAGACGGGGAAGCTGAAAAACTAGAGGGCATAACATGAAGCTGCAAGATGGTAAATTGAAAGACAATGTCAGGAAATATTTCTTCACTGAAAGGGTGGTGGATGCTTGGAATGCCCTCCTGATGGAAGTGGAGGGGGCAAACACGGTGACAGAATTCAAAGCAGCATGGGACAAACACAGTGGATCCCTTTACAGCAACAGGATAAAAACAAAATAAACGGTACCATCTAACTTCTGAACCATCTAACGTCTCAAATAGGGTGTCCTACATGGAGTGGTGGGTTCACCCCTAAACAAAGACATGGGAGGGGGGGCCTGCACAGAGCGACAGGTGCACCTACCCTTGCCATCTTGCTGGGCAGACTAGATGGACCATGCTGGTCTTTATCTGCCATCATTTACTATGTTACTATGTAATTACCTTCTCCTTGTCTGTGCACACCAAATTCTCGACCCCTATAGCATGCAGTTTCCTTGGACTTCTGCATCCCAAGTGCATGACTCTGCACTTCTTCACATTAAATCTTAACTGCCAAGCATTAGATCATTCTTCCAGCTTTTGTAGATCCTTCCTCATGTTGTCCACTCCCTCAGAGGAGTTCACTCTGTTGCAAATTTTTGTCATCTGCAACAAGTAGACTTTTTTTTTTCCCCCCTTCAATTCTTCAGCAATATCCCTCACAAATATATTGAACTGTAACGGTCCAGGACCGATCCCCGGGGCAAACCACTACTCACCTTCCTTTCTTCTGAGTAGTTCAGTTTACTACCACCTTCTGTTTGTCAGTCAACCAATTTCTGATCCAGTTCACCACCTTGGGCCCCATCCCCAGGCTGCTCCTATGAATAATGGTATCAAAGGCGTTGCTGAAATCTAGGTATATCACATCCATTGTAATGCCGTTGATCTAGTTTTCTGGTCATCCAATCAAAGAACTCAATCAAATTTGTTTGGCATGATCTTCCTTTGGTAAAACCATGTTGCCTCAGATCATGCAACCTATTGGTTTCTAGACGATCAATTATTCTCTTTCAGGATTACCTCCATTACCTTTCCTGCCATAGAGGTAAGGCTTACCAGCCTATTGTTTGTCGCCTCTTACCTATTACCTCTTTTGTGAAGAGGTACCATATCAGCACATCCAGGCATCCACCAATCCTCCTAAAGGTAGGGCATTAGAGTGCTGTGGCGAAACCTTTCTGAACTTCTCTCAAACTAGGAACTTGTTCAAATCCCTTAGTTTTGATAGGGCAAATACATTATCTGTGTGCTCCATTTCAGACAGACTATAAAAACACCTTAAAGAAGAGATTTGATTAGTTCAGAATATTAGGAAAGCAGCAGTAGATCTGGAGATTGCATGGAAACTGTGGTATTGTGCTTGCTAGGGAAAATGGACAGACTGGATTAGCCTTTGTAGATTTTATTTGCTTCAATATCAGCATGCTCTTAAGTGATTCATATAGCTTGTGTGTACAGATGGCAAGCATTATAATTTTCATTTGTAACAGACTTCAATGGAATTTTTTAGTTTGCAAATTTCAAATCACATTTTTTGTGCATTTCAAAATGCAAGCTTCATTTTTTCCTGTCCAGATATCAGCCAAATATAATTAGAGTTCCTGTTAAATGATTCTTGTTGTAAATTTATCTTCATGAAGTTTTACTGAAACATATAAAACCTCTTTGGTTTGATAAGTCCCAGTGAAACACAGTTCTGCAAATAATTCCCATTAGGATTCTTCGAAATCGCAAGCTCACTTAAGTGTTCATAGCTTTGCTGAAAACAGCTTGCTAAATTAATCTGTTTCAGTTAATGAGCAGATGAAAGAGAAAACATTAATTGTTAAAGAATACACAATGTTATCTTAATGAGAAAATATTTAACTAGAAGTGGTCATTAGTGGGATAATGATGTGCTGTAGGGAATGATGGGAAATAATGCTGCTTGGCTTCAATTTTCATCAGATAAATGACTAGAATCTTATGTTTTTAAACCGTTTTTGTGATTGAGACACTTCAAAGCAAACTGCTTATAAGCCTGCGTTTTGTGTAAACCGCTTCCATATATTTGTAATGGAAAGTGGTTTAAGAAAAACAAAAATAACTAAATTAAACATATATCTGTAGCTAGCTGAAAGGGCTTGTCACAAAATGATGGGCAGTGACAGCCCATCCCAGGCAGGCTGCTTCAGCACTTGCCTCCATCTGGGCTCCCTTCCTTGCTAGTGCCCTGTCCCGCACTGCAGCCTCCTGCACTATGTTGTTTCCAAATGACCCTAGTGCTGCTGGCTCCCTGGTCACTCTTGTCCATGCAGCACCAAGTCGACCAATTGTGTAAAAAAAAAGATCAATTGGCTAATTATATTAATGGAAGAATTCCTCTTACTGTAACTGACATACAGTTGCTATTATCCTTAATATAGGTGTGTGCTCTGCCCAGAAATGCATCAATTTATTTTCCTGAAACCTCTTCCCCCTTATTTGAGATGGAATAATTTTTCTTCTTTCACTAGATTCATAATAGGCCATCACTGTAATTTTGGATAATTTGTTTTTTGTACTTTCATTTTTATTCAAAAGAGGAAACAAGTTTACAATGCAGCCCAATCCTGACATAATACAAAAGAGGAAGCAAAAATACAATGTACTTCATGTGCAGGGAGACAAGCCATTTGCCTCTAGATATCGCACAACTTCTAGTATCGTCAGGGATAGTATGATATTACCAAAATAGAATGTTCAAACCAAGCTTATGCCTCAAGACAAACAAGAACACAACAAAGAACTTTGGATGTCTGTGGATAAATCACTCTTTTCTCTCCCAAGCAAATCACATTGTGTGGTGTGAAGTCTCTCTCAGAGCAGGGATAGTGGCATATCCCCAAGCCTTTCAAGGCGAGCCAAATCTATGTGCAAAAGGCGTCTGGATTTAGTTAAAGTGCCACTCTTTCCCTTGTAAAATGTCAACTGTCAAAGCAGATTGCCTCATTTGCTTTGTAAAGCCAATCAATTATCAAGGAACCTGAGTTTATAAGCAGCCCCACATATGCAGCAGGACACACTTTAGACCTGTTTTTTACCCATCTAGACACTCTCCTTTCCCTTTAAACATCTCCCTTCACACTCTCCCTTGGAATGATCACTCTCTCCCTTGGACTGATCTGCTTCTCCCTTTTGGGTCTCACCAGTCCTGCTGGTCCTCCCATGGCAATACCCATCACCCCTCTACCCGTAGACTCCTGACCCCCAGGACCAAAGCCCGTTTCCCTGCAGTTTCTGAGATCTTCGCACGTGACTCTCACTTGCTTCTTCTGGATTAACAGTCTGACCCCTGGAACTCCCTGTTTTTACACCAGTTAGTCCTCATCACACCCAGAGTCCAAATCTCTTGCCACTCCTCGTCGTTCACCTGCTTGGTATCACCCTGGATTCTGTTGTCCTAAGCAGCAGCTCAGGGCAGAAGAACATGCCTGATGGAAAGCAAAAGACCCTGCTCTTCTCACATTCAGAACACATCATTGTCATTATCGAGCCCTGGTTCTGGCTGAAAAGAAAGATCCCTATTCATCCCTCATCACAGCCTCTGCTCATATTACCAAAATCCTCTTCTACATTGCTGCTGGCCTGTCCATCAGTTTCCTCCTCCCCCCCCTCTTGCTCCAACCGGGACCTCTCCAGATACCTTCGCTGACTCCTTCAAGACTAAAATCCATTCTGCCCGTTCTGGCCTACCATCACCTGACCCTTTCCTCCCCTCATCATCCCCCAGTAAGTCAACCTACTCTGCTACTCACACATGACATACCTTTACCCCACCTGACACCGCGGCTCTGACTAGAACACTTTCATCCACTAAGAAATCCTATTGTCCGGATGATTAACACAACCCTTCCTAGGGTTCATCCTCATCTGCTCCATGCTCAATTTTTCCTTCTCATCTGGCACCGTTCCTCCCTTGAAAGAAAGCACTCATACGCTCTCATTTGAAGGGCCCTAAGCTTGATCCCTAGAACCCAAATCACTACCATCATATCTCGAATCTTCTGTTTCTCACCAAACTCGACAAACGTTTTATTCTTCATCAACTATCTGATCATCTCGAACATACCTTGGCCTTGCACCCCCGCCAATCTGAATTTATTTATTTATTTAAAAGGATTTCTGTACCACCTTTCCCTAAAATCGAAGTGGTTTATAATACAATTAAACTTATTACACAAAACAAGGGTGGGGGGCATTCAGGTGGTCAGCAATGGGGATTTATACAATGTGGTCGAGTGGAGAATATAGTAACATGGCTATTTACAAAGTACGCTATATACAACATGAGCTATTTACGGGTAGAAAGACAGATTCATCAAGGGAGCTGGGTGGAATATTGAGCTGGGGCGGGGGAGGAAGGAGGAGCGGGAAGGTGGGGACAATTAAGGAGCTAGTATATTGAGTCCTGTGGTTGAGGTTTTGTAATGTCACCAAATTGTTCTATATAGAGTGTGGTTTTGAGCATTTTTGAACGTCTTTGATATCTTCAATGCTTCTTAGGTGATCTGGGAGGGAGTTCCATAGGGCAGGAGCAACCAGAGATAATGCTCTTTGAGATGCTGGTTGCTTCATTTTCATGTAGGTGCTGGAGATGGTTCCCGAGGTGCGCCTCCTTCTGGGTCTGGTGCTTGAATCGGTAGAGATGAGGGTTTGCAGGCTGTTTGCCAAGTGATTATGTTTGATTTTAAAGATGTTTAATATTGTTTTATATTTGATACATGAGTTAATAGGGAGCCAGTGTAGGTGGTCCAATATGGTGATGTGTGCGTGCTTAGAGGAACCAGTTATAATTTGAGTGGCAGTGTTTTGTGCCATTTGTAATGGTCAGAGTGCCTGTTTTGCAGCCTAAGGTATATGTGGTTGCAGAAGTCGATGATGGGGGTGATTAAAGCTTGGTAGACAGTTCGAAAGTGATCTTGGCAGAGTAGTAGTTTGAGCAGTGTAATGACTCGCAATATCCACAGTTATCTAGACCAAGGCTGTTATGTTTTGGCAGTCCCCCTCGACCTAACAACTGCCTTTGGCCTTGTAGATCACGACCTCCCCCTTTTTTATGCCTTTATGATGTGGATCTTCAGGGCACTGTCCTATCTCCAGGAACAAGCAGGAATGAGTCTTCACATACGGGTACGTCGGTACCGACGGAGCCTGCGCGGGAACGCTCCCCAGCGTCCAATCAGAAAGCTTTTGGGAGCATCCCACAGCGCCTGCGTGCTGCCTTCCCTCCTTTCCAACTGTCTCTTCTCAGTTGTTGTTTTTCCGCGGAGCCAGCAGGTCGTGTTCCTGTCACCGCAGAAGAATTTCCTTATTTTTTCTTTATTTCTTTTCTGTCGCGTCTGCCTTCTTCGACGCTGTACCGGTACCGCTGGTCGTTGTTCTTTTCTTTAAAAAAAACAAAAAAAACCCTCCACCTTTTTTCCATTTATTTTTCTTCAGGTGCACTTCAGTTTTGAGCCTTAGGCCCAAAACCCTTTTCCTTAAATATGGAAAAGCCTGCCTCAGGATTTAAGAAGTGCACAAAATGTGGCGGTACTATCTGTCACCAACACCCATGACTGGTGTCTAAAATGTTTAGGCCCTGACCATTCCATTACAGATTGTGTGTCCTGTTCTATGATGTCTAAGAGAGGTCGACAGAACCGAGCTGCCAAGCTCAGTACCCTGTTTCCCTCTGATGCAGCTTCGGTAGCATCAATGTCTTCCAGGGCTGCTTCTTCCTCACATGGATCTCAGGTAGCTAAACATAAATCCAGCCAGTCCTTGAAGGGTAAATCTCCTTCTAAGCATCGAGATGCCTCTGGCCTTGCCCTCGAGGATTCTGCACCGGCAAAATTACCCCGGCGGGAGGCTTTGGCCTCTAAAGCATCATCATTGGGGTTCCAGAATGATCTCGATGGCGTGGCCTCGACAGATCTCCTGGTGCCATGCTCTGGGGTACCAGTGGCCTCCACCGGTACCGACTTCCAGGCATTGGCGGCGTCGATGGATCAGAGGATTCTGTCCATCGAACGCAGTCTGGCGGCTTTCCTTGTGGCATCGACGCCCGTGGTACCGCAACAGACTACTCAGCCGGTACCGGCTCTGGCATCGCCATCGGCACCGATCCAGGTACCGGTGGCGTCGACATCAGCATCGGTGACCGCTATGCCGGTACTCTGCCCTCTGCAGCCCTCCGGTACCGATACCCCGGTACCGGTGATTCCCGATACCGATCCCAGTCGGTACGGGTATCGGGCTTTGCAAGAGCATCCCGACAGATGATACTTCGATTCCTCTGAGGACTCTGAGGATTCTGAAGAGTCTGTCGATGCAGTGATGCTTCTTCCACAGGAGGAGTCCTCTCCTAAACGAAGGATGTCTCCTCCAGAGGACTTGTCTTTTCAAGACTTTATCAGAGAGGTGGCTCGGGGCCTCTCTATTACAGTGGCCCCAGAGTCAGAGCCTAGAGCTAAGGAGTTAGATATTTTACAATATCCTAAAACCCCTAAGGAGGCAGCTACCTTATCTATTCATGAGATTCTGTATGATCTCATGTTAAGGATGTGGGAAGCACCTCTGACCACCTCTCCTTATTCTCGCAGGTTGGACACCATGTATCGTGTCCCTCCTTGTCCTGGTTTCCATAAAAATCAGCTTCCTCACCACTCTATTGTGGTTGAGTCTGCAATGAGAAAGATTAGAAGTGCCAAGAGACATGTCTCTAATCCTCCAGGACGTGAATGTAGAACCCTGGATGCTTTTGGTAGAAGAGTCTTCCAAGCTTCCATGCTTGCTGCGAGAATTAATTCTTAGTCTCTACATGGGAATGTTCTTAAAAGAAGTCACTGACCATTTGCAGACTTTAAGTCCTTTTATGTCTGACAATAAAAGGCAAGAATTTCTCACTGGGCTCAAACATGCCCAGGATATCTCCAAATTCTTCAACCGTGCAGCTTTCGACTCCTTTGAATGCGTAAGCAGAGCCTCAGCTAATAGCTATAGGTGCACGTAGGATTGCTTGGCTTCAAGCATCTGATTTGGAGATCTGGGTCCAAGATGAATTGGGAAATATCCCTTGCACGGGTGAGAATCTGTTTGGTAAGGATTGGCAAGTAAAAGCCAATCAGATGGATGCTGAAAATTCTGCCTCAATGTCTCATCTGAACTCTGTGTCTATCGACAACATCTGTCGAGCAGCCACTTGGGCCTCGGTTCATACCTTCACAACCCATTACTGCTTGGACAAGGACTTCCGCCGGGATGCCTTGTTTGGTCAGGCTGTTCTCAAACACCTGTTCCATACTTATTCAACTCCTACCCACCATCCCTCATGGGATGCCAGAGATCCAGGTGGGGAAGTGCAGCCCTGTCCCAGGGACACACAACTTATGGGCTCTCTCCCTGGCATCAAAAGCTAGGGAGTCCCCATATGTGAAGACTCGTTCCTGGAGATAGCACAGTTACTTACCTGTAACAGGTGATCTCTGGGAACAGCAGGAATAAGTCTTCACAACCCACCCACCTCCCCTAGGAGTTGTGTGTCTCTCTCTCTCTCTCTCTTCCTTTCCCTCTCTCTCCCTCTTTGTCTCAGCTATAAAACTCAACTGAGGAGAGACAGTTAGAAAGGCGGGAAGGCAGCACGCAGGTGCTGTGGTATGCTCCCAAAAGCTTTCTGATTGGACGCTGGGGAGCGTTGCCGCGCAGGCTCCGTCGGTACCGACGTACCCATATGTGAAGACTTATTCCTGCTGTTCCCAGAGATCACCTGTTACAGGTAAGTAACTGTGCTTTCCTGGTTCACCTCTTTCCTTCACGAACATTCATAACAAGTTCTACAGCACCACACCACTTCCACATCTTTTACTCCCTTCCCTTAGCCACTCTCGTCCAGTCTTTGAGCATTATCATATATATGTATGCAGATGACATCTTACTTTTTGCCTGCCTCGACAGTGTATCCTCAGATCTCTTCTCAATCAATGTCGCATTGGACTCCATCTTCACCTGGCTTCACAATTTTAATGCTCTGAAGCTCAACCCTGCCAAGACCACTGCATTACAGGCTCTAAGACCTCTCCTACTCTGGCCCCCTCCTTAGGCCCCTTCTTAAAACTTACCTGTTTGTCCAAGCATTCGGCAAAGACTCCACCTAGGGAGCTGCAATTCAAATAGCCTTGTCCTTTGTCTATAATGACTGTCTTTCTGTCTACTTCGCTATCTTGTTCTCCTCTTTCCTTTTCATACCTATGATATGTATTTGATTTTATTGTACACCGCTCTGTCTGCCTAGCCAAGGGCAGTATATCATATAAAAAAAAAACATATGCCAGCACCAACCTATGGCAATAAGTGTTGCTAGGAACAGTTTGGCTTGGAGGGGTAGGAAAACTTTGCATTCCTCCACCCTCCCCAGCTATGCCCAGCAGCATTCTTACCAAGTTGGTTGTTGGAGCCCCTCCTGTGATCAAGTTAATCAGCCTTGCCACTGCCTGCCAGTAGCTCCTAACCTTGACACATTCCCATCAAAAGTAGTAAAACATCCTCATCTGCACACATCCTTGCCATCATAACCCTGTGTCATAGTAACATAGTAAATGACAGCAGATGAAGACCAGTATGGGCCATCTAGTCTGCCCAGTAAGATGGCAAGAGTAGGTGCACCTGCCGCTCCATTCAGGACACCCCTTCCCATGTCTTTGTTTAGGGGTGAACCCACCGCTCTGTGTAGGATACGCCTGTTTGTTGAGAAATTTGATAGTTTATTCTGATTTTATCCTGTTGCTGTAAAGGGATCTATTCATCTCATACACCACCTTCCAGCAGCACAAGCGGTGACTGTACATATGGACTTCACCCAATGACTTGTACAAAAGTCAAATTGACTACATCTGTGGAAGTCAGCGATGGAAAAGCACTATAACATCAACAAAGACAAAACCTGGAGCTGACTGTGGTACAGATCACTAACTACTAGTATGCAAACTCAAGCTAAAGTTGAAAAAGAGCAAGCCACTCATGAATGTAACAAAATATGACCTTGAGAATATACTAAGTAAAACCAAAGGAGAAGAGTAGGTATCCGCAAGACCAAGGTGAGGCAAACCAGAAGCGGAACCTAAGGACCAGGCCTACACATAGGTGTATAATGCAGACAAAGTTTATTAGAGGACCCAACTAAAAAGATTCGGCCGGAGGCCTTCTTCAGGGGTCACAGGGTGTAGCAACAACATGTAAAGAAGCAGAATGCTCTCCTCAATCGGAGTTGTTGCTATACCCTGTGACCCCTGAAGAAGGCCTCCGGCCGAATCTTTTTAGTTGGGTCCTCTAATAAACTTTGTCTGCATTATACACCTATGTGTAGGCCTGGTCCTTAGGTTCCGCTTGAGAATATACTAACAGAATTTAAAGCTTACCTGCAAAATTGATTTGCTTCTTTAGATACAAATGACAGAGCTCCGGGTGTTGGAAGAAAGTGAGAAATCTCTACAAAAGGTGAAAAATCAAAAACAGCCAAAATGGATGACTGAAGAAACTCTGAAAATTGCCCAGAAAACGCAGAGAAGCTAAAGCCAGAACAGAAAACTATTTACGGTCTTTCTCTGAGCGATTATAACTCGAAAATTCAAATGCAAAAAAACTGCTCAATTCAATCAGCATAGAACCAAAAATTTTTTTTTTAAATAATATTATCACATATGGTTATTTATTGAATCATTCTTATTATTGCTAGAGGTCTCAGACTTTTTTGGCACTTCTTTTCAGACTTACAGTATGTCCAACATTAGTGCCCAATAGCATCAATGACCTCCAACACCCTACCCATTTCTATTATCTTCTGTAGCCAAGACTGAAGGTTTGTGGGACTTATATTTCATTTTTCGGATGTTGAATACTAAATACCAACTCTATCATGTAGATTTCATAACCACTCCATTTTTCAATACTCGGTAAATATCAAATGCTTAGCTTCTGTTTTGATTTCTTCTTTCCACTCGCCCTCTGTTTCTCCGATCCCAATGCCTCCCCCAGGCTCCTCCACTGCGTTTCACATTATCTGTTTCCTCAGGGGATCATCGATCACTTTAATCTCGACTTTAATCTCTGTAAAATAAAACCCATTTCAGTAACCACCCATATTCATGCCCCTCACTAAAAATACCTAATATGTATCTCCTTTACTTTCCAATGTCTATATAGCAATGAATCACCCACAGGATGCTGCACGAGCCTCAAAACAACTCTATTCCAGCGACTTCATCGTGTTGAAACTTCATTCAGGTCGCTCCAGAGGAATGACGCGCATGTGACCTGGAGCGACCTGAATGAAGTTTCAACACGATGAAGTCGCTGGAATAGAGTTGTTTTGAGGCGCGTGCCGCATCCTGGTTGGTGAGTCCCATATGTGAGGACTGACTTCCTGCTTATTTCTGGAGAAAGTGTAGTTACTCATCCATAACAAGTGTTCTCCAGGGACAGCAGGAATCTGTCCTCACAACCCTCCCTCCTCCCTTAGGAGTTGCCTCCCTACCTTGTTTTATTTTTTACTACCGTCCTAGCAATGTCATCTGACTGAGCAAGATGGCACCCTTGAGCGGGAAAGGGACCATGCATGCATGGCAGCATGTCCCAAAGGCTTTCTTTGAAAGCTGGGGAAATGCTCCATGTGGGCTCCGTTGGCGCTGACATCACCCATATGTGAGGATCGATTCCTGCTGTCCCTGGAGAACACCTGTTACAGGTGAGTAACTGCACTGTCTCTTCATTTCAGCTTCCCTCTACTTCCTTTTCATCGCTTCTGAAATTAGAATACCCCACCTATAGGCCTTCCCCTCCTCCCACAAACTTTTTTCTCTGACTTCATTATCGTTCACTCGCAGGTACTAACACCAAGCCACTCTTATCTTTTTAACCACTTCTCCCACTAGAGAAGGGTCACATTTGCCCTCCAAATATGACTAGTGTGTCTCCCAACCGCACTCTGGGATCCATTGCCTGGTTATCATACCATGATCAGATAAGGTGATTGAGTGCATTTATTTATTTATTTATTTATTTTTATTTAACATTTTTTATATACCGCACTATTTAACATCAGCGCGGTTCACAGGTAACACAAATGTCCAGTGTGGGAAGTCTACATTGGACTTACAATAAAACAGGAATTTGAACTTGGAGAACAGGTAAAACTATGTACATCACTCTTAAATCTATCTATGCATGTATTTAAAGGTCATTGTGAGGTGTAGAGTTGAGGTCGGTCAGGTGACCGGGAAAGGAGGGATGGAGGGTTGGAGAGGGGGATTGGATGGGTGTTGGGTAGGGATGAGGTGAGGCTACGTAATGTCTTCTAAGTTGGGAAAGCATTGTAGGAAGAGGTGGTGCTTCAAAGCCTTTCTGAATTGGTGAAGGTTGTTTATGGCACGGATGTTGGTTGGTAGGTTGTTCCAGCTTGAAGGTGCTGATAGAGCAAAGGCGCGGTCTCTAGTGGCTTTAGTACATTTGGTGATGGATTTCGGGAGTATTAGGGAGTTGGTGGCGGCAGATCTTCTCAGTCTGTTGGGCGGGGTGAGTTGAATAAGTTCAGAGAGGGCGCTGGCTGTGCATTTGTTGATGGCTTTGAAAGTTATTGTTAAGATTTTGAAGGTGATCCTGTGGCGTACTGGGAACCAATGTAGCGTTTTCAGGATGGGGGTGATGTGCTCCCTTCTAGAGGCTTGGTGAAGGATTCGGGCTGCAGTGTTCATTGCTAGCTGCAGAGGTTGAAGAGTGCACTTCAGGAGGCCGTGGAGAATGGAGTTTGCATAATCGAAATGGGGCATCACCAGTGACTGAAAGACTATTCGAAAGTCCTCTGGCTTGAGTAGAGGTCTGATGTTACGTAACATACGGATCTTGTGGTAAATAGCTTTTGAGATGTTGCTTATCTGGGCGTTTAAGTTGAGATGTTGGTCGAGCGTTACACCAAGGTAACGGATCGTTGATTTTGTGAGGAGTTCGGCATCACGTACTTTCAATGAAGGTGGCGGGGTAAATGCTTGGTCTCTGCTGATGAAAAGTACATCCGTCTTTTTATGGTTGATTTTGAGCTTCTGCGAGTGTAGCCAGACTGTGACTGCGTTGAAACATGAGGATAATCGGGATAGATCTGGGTGATCAGTATGTATTGGGGTGAACATGAGGACATCATCGGCATAAATTAGGCAGTTTATACCAAAGGACCTGATGATGGAGCAGATAGGCTGCATATAGACGTTGAAGAATAGGACGGAGAGTGAGGAACCTTGAGGGACACCCTTCGTTAATGGGAATGAGGTGGAGGTTGAGGTACCGGAGCGGACGTGTTGCCATCTGTCATGTAGTTATGAGGTACACCATGCGAGGGCGATGCCGTGGATTCCCTTTTCGACAAGGCGGGCCAGAAGTAGATCATGGCTAACGGAGTCAAAAGCCGCTGCAATGTCGAGAAAGATGAGGGCGAAACCTTGTTTGGCTTTATCTATCCCTGTTATCAGAGTGCTGAGTAGAATTGTTAAGAAGGTTTCCACACCATGTTGCTCGCGAAACCCATGCTGGCAGGGATCGAGGGGTGAGTTATCTTCGATATGTTGGCTCAGTTGACGGTGTACTATTTTCTCTGAGATTTTAGCTAGAAGCGGTATACTGGAGATGGGTCTGTATGAGTCCATCTTCTTTACTTTGTCCAAAAAAGTAAAGAAGCCTTCTTTTCTCCCCCCCCCCCCCCCAAAAAAAAAATTTATCTGTGTGAGAGTAGGAGCTTGTCTTCAGGGAATGGAAGGTGTACTCCCTACGTTCTTGGTTACCCTCTTTCTAAAGATCCATTAAATCCAGTTTTTGCATACTGGTTCTGAGCTCCTTACTCTCTCTTTTGTTCCATTGTTCTCTAGAATTAGACATGTCCTCCCTTCCCAGTACACGGTTCATGTCTCCAGCTATTATCCAGTCACCTCTGGTCATTCTTTCAAAGTTCAGAAACCATCTTTGAAAAAAGGTACCCTTCGGATCATTGGCTGCATATATATTCATGATATTTCCTGTTGATCCACACTACCCTCCCCATCTTGTTATACATTACAAAGGGGACTCACTTATGTATCAAAATTGCAAGACCCCCCCCCCCCTTTTTTTAAAGTTAAATTGAGAGAAAACAATTTGATCATTCACACCCACTCTTTAACTTTAGATGTTCATCCTTAGTTATGTGAGTTTTCTGAAATAATGCTATGTCAGTCTTTGATGCCTTTAAATATGAGAGCCTTTGCTTTCTTTTAATGGGGCTATTTAACACTCTAACATTAGATGATGCAATTTTACACCATTCCATCCAAACATTCCCCACTTTGATGCCCCCTCCCGCCCTTCTCCCTTCTCACTGTTCACACACCATTTCCACATCCCACAGACGTCCATTAGAATATGAACAATTTGAACTGTAAGACAGCAACCTATGTACTAAACACTTTTCTCCATCAGTTTCCCCATTTTTGCATCCTATGGACTTCCAAGAACCCCCTCAAAAGTTCACAAACTCTCCTTCCCTCCTATCTCTTCCTCTGAGATATATAAACCCCAGTCCCCCTGAACCTCCTTCCCATAGTCAAAACTGAGGGGAAAACCTAAAGTAGAGCAAAACAAGCTTGACATATCAAACAATCAAAGATGTGAGAAGTCCCCCATCCCCCCCATGCTTTCCTACATATCACTCACTCCACTCAAGGGAGGGTCCATCTATAGCCATTAAGGATTCAGCTGATTCAATCTCTGGAAGAAAAAAAAGGAAAACAGATCACTAAAGAACCTTTCTGAGCCAATATATCTCTGTATTTTAATAGCTTCTTTTGCCGTCTCATTATCTTGATTGCCAAGTCGGGATATATATAAACTTTCCAATTTTTATACTCCATGTGCCCTGTTGTCCATGCTTCCCGAATTATGATGTTTGTCCCAAATTAGAGGAGTTTGACCACAAAGGCATGCAGCCTACTGTTTGCCTCAGAGCATGGCCTGAGCTCGCGGTGCACTCCTTTTGATTTCATATGACTCTGGGGAGGGGCAACCTGGGAAGCAAGCCTTAAACAGTTCCTGGATAAATGAATGTGGTTAGGTGTCCTCCTCCCCTTCTGGGACCCCAAAGATCCGAACACTGGATCTGTTTTTGTGATCTTCAATTTTGTCTGGTAGCCATACAACCTGCATTTGTAGCCAGGTCACTTCACCTTTTAGACATGTTTGCTAGTCCTCCTCCTGCCCAATATGCATTTCCGCCTCATCAGCCCCTTGTGCCTACTGTTGCAGACTTCTTGATTTTTGCCAAGTACCTTCCCCACAAATTTATTTTGGATTCTCTGATTTCACGAAGCACCATCATCAGATCAGTTTTCCCTCCACTCCATTTTCCTTGTGCTTGCTCACGACTAATGAGGCTGTTGATGGCTGCTGAGAAAGTGCTGACGAGGCCTGTCTTGTAGCCTGGGCTTTGGCCGCATATAATTCTTTGGTCTTGGGTTTTTGCTTGCAAGGTTTTAGGCATTGTGTGATGTAAGTGTTGGAAGAAAGATTTCGGCTGAAACAGCCATAAAATCAGGAGGCAGTCAGGAGCCACTTTACTTGCTTCTGCTCTCTGTGCTTGCCAAACCAGAAGTCCGGATAACTGCTTTTATGAAAGAAGCAAAGATAGGAAAAATAATTGACAATATATCTATTTTATCAAACTATGCTTTTCTTTATGAACAGTTATTGCATTATCTAGAATTACCTGGATAAGCATGTGCAGGCCTGGCTTAACCCTGTTGGGCTCCACTTTAACCAAGGTGGAACCCAGCTACTGTCTCCAGTGGCAAAAGTTCAAATGAGGCCACCCCCCCACCCCCCAGCAAAACATTTACCGAAGGACCCCAAGATGGTGATGGTGAGAACTCCTCTGCCCCCTAAATTTTCCCCCCGCCATCCTGCTCTCATCTTCCTAAAACATAGGCAGAGGGTAGCAAGCATAACTTAAAAAAAAAAATTTGCCATTGTCTTCTATAGTAACTGTATTCTCTGTCCTGCCTCAGATGTTCCTGCCCATGCATTTCCCAGCACCAAAATTCCCATAGTATCCATATTGCTTCTGCCCTCCCCACTAGCTACCAGGGAGATCCCAGTAGGTGCTGGAAAAATCTGGTGTTGGGAGGGGGTAGGATATCAAGTGCAGGCAGATTTGGGTAGTGGGGGGATATTGGATCAGGGAGACAGGGGATAATTCACCATGTAAGAAGTCCACCATTATCAGAATCTCTGCCGTGAATCTGAATCTGTGTTTGCCAAAAACCCTCTAACTTGGGCCTATACAATATTCCCAACTGGAGTGAGAAGGCTCGGGGCAGCCCTTGTAGAACTCATTTCTTCTGTGGCATCCTTAAAGGGTTTTAGGACTTGCATCACCTGTGATATTTGCCCAGCCCTGGTGACCTAGGGAGTTTGCTGATGCCAATCTCTCTCCAGTGACATCTTATGCAG
Source organism: Ichthyophis bannanicus (assembly GCA_033557465.1). Lineage (NCBI taxonomy): Eukaryota > Metazoa > Chordata > Amphibia > Gymnophiona > Ichthyophiidae > Ichthyophis > Ichthyophis bannanicus. The sequence continues at coordinate 330,926,272 of CM066032.1, forward strand.
GATGCTCCACTTATGATCTGTTGGAGAAGTTAGGAAAATTCCATCTGATGCTAACATCCTGCTTGAGCTGGTGTGTAGGTGCCCCTGCTGCTTCTTGCTTTTTACCCGGCTTATGCCTACCCATCACACTCCAGTCAAAATACTCAGCTATTTTTTGGCACTTCTCAATCGGTTCCCTCAGGACTGATGCTTGCCTTGCTGCCCAGGCCTAGGGAGTCTCTGAAAGCCAGATGCAGCAAGTGTATAAAGCATCTGATTCCACAAAAAAAAAACCCCCTTCTTCACTGCCTTGGTTATGTTTGTCCCACCATCTGTTACAAAGAAACCTAGATATGTGGTGCTCTGTTTTGTGCTCTGTGCCAGTCCTGCAGTGTTCCCTTGTTGCTGCTAAGATATTGATCCATGTGTGACTGTTACCTATTACTTGGCCTTGTAGCACAGCCTGCTGTTATTGCTTCCCTGTTATTCATGCAGCCTGTTCTGCCTCAGCCAGCTGCCACCTGTGTGCTGTTAGGGAGAGGTGGGTGTTCTGACTAGTCCAGATGTCAGTGGTGAAATGCACGCCTGTACCAGCCTCTGCTTTCACCAGCTCCACTTACAGCTGGTGATGCAACAGAATATACAGGCTGGGGATCACCTGCTTACTAAATGTTGCTCTGCAGGGCACTCTGTAAATGGGAGCTAAGAGATGAAGTGGCCTCTTAAACCCCACCTTCTCAACCATGTTCAAGGGATGCCCTTCCAGGGCTATCATTTTCTGATGCACCAGGTCACCACTTTCAATGCTGCCTGATACCTGCCCTTTGCCCTGTGACAGTGCTAATGAACATCACCCCATGTCATCTTTGGTGGCTTGTTTTGATGTGCAATGGGCCTGCTGCCATGTTATCTGACTGGCAGAAGATGATAGGAGCTGTGCTTGTTAAAGGAATTCAGATGCCAACACTCCCCGGAAGGCAGCCGAAACTTCCCCAGCACTAACAGGACGATTCCGGCTATTTGACAAAGAGGAGATCCTTAACAAAGTCCTACCAAACCTCAACCTGACATCACCCAACCTCGACGCGATGATTTCCACCTGGAACGACAGCCTGGGCTCCTTCGCACACCTACCTGCCTCAAACAAGCCAACAAGAAGAAGAAATTCAGCACGATGGTACTCCTCAGAACTACGGACTTCACTACTCCTCCTCAGGAAGCTTGAAAGACGATGGCGACGCTCACGGTCCCCCAGATGACCAGACAGCCTACACCTACCACTTAAATGTACACCGCGAAGCAATCTCAACAAAAATGAAAGAACATCACTCTGAACTCCTGCGACACTCCCTAAACAAACCTCATGACCTCTTCAACATAGTAAAGACCCTGGCGAAAGAGCCTTCTCCCGCCCAACCAAGCCTGCTACACCCTCAGGTATTCGCTGACCACCTACAGGTCAAAACCAGCCAAACCAACGCCGTCACCAAGCCCATACCTGGTCACAAATCACACCTTCTAATGTTGCTGACTTCCTTCACACCACCTTCCGAGAGATGCATCGAGGATATCATCACATCCATCAACACTTCCACAGCTCCCAATGACCCCTGCCCAGCATTCTGGATAAGATCACTGCGTGTGGAATTCAGCCCAATCCTAGCCAAGATCATAGACCTGTCCTTTTCAATGGGAGATCTCCCACTGAGTCTAAAACAGACGTCCATCCGGCCCCTTCTAAAGAACAACAAACTGAACCCCCAGAAGGTGAAATCCTATTGACCAATCTCTAGCATCCCCCTGCTATCCAAGATAATCGAGAAGATCATCCAATGCCAAATCCAGCACCACATCGAGACCACCGCTCCTCTTGACCTATGTCAGCACAGCTTTAGAGAATCTCATAGTGTCGAGACACTCCTCAGCACGCTACTAAGTACCTTAGTCACAGGGATCGATAACATCAGACGAGGATACGCTCTAATCTTCATGGACATTGCCTCTGCATTCAACTCAGTTAACCACGAGCTGCTCCTCGCACGTCTCCAAGAGAAGGGAATCCACGGGTCAGCTTGGAGTTGGTGCAAGTCATACCTAACAGACAGATGGCAACAGGTACGAACGGACTCCATGACCTCCGAGCCTTTTCAACAAAAGCAAGGTGTCCCCCCAAGGCTCCTCACTCTCGGCCCTCCTTTTATATATATATATATATATATATATATATATATATATATATAGAGAGAGAGATATATATATATATATATATATATATAGAGATATAGATATAGTGTGACACAGCAGCTGGCACAGAGCCCATGGAGTTAAGGGAAAGTAAGGAACTTACCTTAGAATCAGCTGGCCAGCAGACAAACTCAGCTCATGTAGAATTAGCTGAGCAGCAAACAAACCCAGCTCATGTAGAATTAGCTGAGCAGCAAACAAACTCAGCACAAGAAAAGCAAAAAGGCATTAGAGTAAAATGTCCTTGCACTAGTCCTGACGTAGCTAGAAGCAGGAAGGCTAATCAGGAACACCTGTTCTCAGAAACCCAGGCAGCATGCAAAGAGAACAAGGATAAAAGCTGCAGGGTAGAACCAGGGAAGGCCAGTAGGGGCAGCGACCTGGGAGGACTAAGCCAGCATCCAGTGAACACACGTCATGCTGGAGGAAATCCACTGAGGGAAGGAAGCAGTAGGTGTGGTAGCAGAGCAGGAAACAGCCAGCATCGTGCCCAGGACCCTGCTAGGATTCCTGGTAGTTGGAGAGCCCAGGAGAGAGCTGCCAGAAGCCCAGATATAAGAGACAGAACCACAGCTAAGAGGTGGGAACCTAGCTTTGCTAAAGAAAAGGCAAGAAGTTCTGTTTGGTTTGAAAGGCAAGGGTGTGGCACCAGAAGTAACTTTGACACTGAAAGTTACTCAGTAATTCCACCAGCGTGGAGAAGAAGGGAAAGTCAGAAGGAAGCTTTTAATATACCAGGCATTCAGAGCCCTGATTTAAAGAGCCCTTTCTAGAAAAGCTAGCCCATGACTCACAGGAGAGTTTTAAGGAAGACAGCAGCTGTGAAGAGTGTGACCCATATGCAATCGTAAGTGACTCTGAGTTAATGCAGTGGGAGAACAGCTGCTATAATTCTGACCCTGTGCCCATGGATTGTACAATTTGTTTATCTGACGATATTGTATCTTTATGTTGAACGTGTGCAAAGCAGCCAGCTGATGGTGCCTAAAGGAAAGAAGATATTTTTCTATGCGACAGTTCTTTTGTTTCATATTGTTTGTTGTATCCCAGGAATATCCCCTCAGGGCAGGGAATAAAGCCCTAATATTATTTTGCCTTACCACTTGACTACAAGACACTTTTTGTATCAAAGGCAATTAAAATCTTAACACCCTAGGCAGCCGCCTAATAGGGTCATATGAGGTAGCTATCACTCACTATCTCTCACAATATATATATGTATATATAGCCCATCCTGTACAGTCGTCCGCTCTTTTAATATCTCCTGCCTAGTATACGCCAATGATGTACTGCTCTTCACTCCATTCTCCATTGACCAACCTGATTTCTCAACATTAAGAAAATGCTTCAATGCTGTCATGGACAGGCTCCACACACAGAGCCTCAGAATTAATTTTAACAAGACAGATGTTTGGCATAAGCACCCGTCTTCACTTAACTTACTGAATTTCCAATCCTGTCAAGGTCATTACCGTACCCTTCTCCATTCAGCGAAACATGACTATTACTCTAAGCTTATCTCCTCCTCCTCGAACTCTTCCCAGCAATTGTACTCTATTTTTCGCTCCCTCACAGCGTCCCATTCTGCCTTACCCCCCTTACCCCCTTCTTCCTCTACCTTTCCCGACCCTTCCTCTCTTGCCTCCTTTTTTGCCTCCAAGGTCCATACCCTTCATCAGTCCTTCCCCTCTTGTCCCCCCACCCTTTCTCCTACAGTTGTGTCTCCCCCCTCCACTCCTCACTCTCCTCTCCTCCCCTTCCCGCCCCTGCCCTATCGCACTCCTGGTCCTCCTTTGAGATGGTCTCTTCAGCTGTCTTACAAAAAACTTTTCTTTCTATCCGCAAGACAACCTGTTCCGCTGATCCCATTCCTTCCCGCTGGCTCCTGGAGCCCTCGCTATCTCTTTCTTCTTATATCCTCTCTCTTTTCAATTCTAGCCTATCCTCTGGCATCTTTCCTACGCCTTGGAAGCATGCCACTGTCCGTCCAATCCTGAAATCCCGCTCCTCAGATCCCACTGTTCTTTCTAACTGGCGCCCTGTCTCTAACCTCTCCTTTCTCTCAAAATTTCTTGAAAAACTAGTTTTCCTTCAGCTCTCCTCCCATCATGAAGCCTCTCTTGTTCTTCACCCCCGGCAGTCTGGTTTTCGCCCCGGCCACAGCACAGAATCAATCCTTCTCTCCCTTCTCAACGAACTGCATGCTGCTCATGACCGCGGTCTTTTCACCCTTGCTGTCTCTCTTGATCTTTCTGCAGCTTTTGATCTGGTGGACCATCGCACTCTTCTCGTTCGTCTCCAGGAAGCTGGTCTCTCAGGTGTGGTTCTTCAATGGTTTCGTTCTTTTCTTTCCTGTCGCTCTTTCTCAGTAGTAGCTGGGTCCTCTTCCTCAGCCCCCACCCCTCTTTCCTGTGGTGTGCCCCAAGGGTCTGTTCTTGCTCCATTGCTCTTTAATGTCTTTCTAGCCCCTCTTGCTCTCTTAATCCAACAATTCGGCATCTCTGCGTATTACTACGCGGATGATATAATTCTTTTGCACCACACTGACTCCCTCACCCCTGATATTTCCCCCCTTAACCTGTGTCTTACTGCTGTTGCCTCCTGGTTCACCTCTAATTTTCTCCATGTAAACCCAGCCAAGTCTTTCGCCATCTGGTTCACCCTTGGGAGTCCTTCCCCCACCTGTGCTCCCTCTTTTTCCTCCCAGCCCATTCCTCTTGTTTCTTCCCTCCGGTATTTAGGCGTCATTCTTGATTGTTCCCTTTCATTCAAGGAACATGTCTCTTCAATTGTCCAGTGCTCCTTTCTCTCCCTTAAGCAGCTTCGGGCCGTACGCCCTTTTCTCTCATCTTCTGCTTTGGCTACTACACTCATTCTCTCCTTCGTAATGTCCCGTCTCGACTACTGTAATGTTTCCTTAGCAGGCCTACCACAATCCCAACTCTCCCGTCTTCAGCGTATTCAGAACGCTGCGGTTCGTCTGTTGACTCACGCCTCTCGTTATGACCACGTCACCCCCCTTCTTATGCACCAACATTGGTTACCTGTTTCATTTTGCATTCAGTACAAGATTCCTACATTCGCACATAGGGTAATTCACACAAGCACCCCTCTTTACCTTGCAGACCAGATTCACTTCCGTACCCCTCACCGCCTGCTCCGTCCCATCCACACTAACCGTTTGTCTCTTCCTTCCCCTTCACAGGCTCACCTTGAATCCACTCGTTCCTCAGCATTTTATTTTCTGGGTCCAAGACTTTGGAACTCGCTCCCCCCTCCTCTCCGTTCAGAACAATCCTACAAATCCTTTAAAAAACAACCTAAAACTCACCTTTTTAATCTGGCATTTGACCTCCCTTCCTCGTCTCCATCCCCCTCTCCCCTCTCCTGTTGATGTATCTCTGATCACTTTGTTCTTCTGTCCTTTCTTTCTCCCTTTTCTGCTGCTTTTATTTTAACTGGCGTTCCTTTCCTGTTTCCTCACAGCCTGTATTTTTTAATGATTGTAAACCGCTCAGATGCCTTCGGTATTGGGCGGTATAAAAAATGTTTTAATAAACATAAACATTCATCACCAGAAATCAAGCCTGTACCCCTCCAGCATCAATAAAGGTGAGAGACGCTGAGCTTCCGAGCAGGCCCACCATCCGCTACCTAGGTGTCACGCTAGACCGGCACCTCGACATGAAAGCACATATAAGCAACACCATCAAGGCAATCTGCCACAAGATACAAACAATTCATCATCTGCGACCTCTGCTGCAGCCAGACGATTTCTGGATGATTTTTCAGGCACTGGTAACCCCCCACTTCGATTGTGCCAACACTATTCTGCATGGGCTCCCTAAGAACCCACTGAACCCACTACAGCTAGCAATGAATGCCGTCGCCCGCTTCCTGCACGGGGCCTCCAGAAGAGATCACATAACCCCAATCCTAAAACACCTTCACTGGCTTCCGATCCACTGCAGGCTCACCTACAAAGTACTACTACTGACCTTCAAAGCCATCAACAAGCGATCATCCACCTCCCTCACAGACCTCGTCCACAACACTCCTCCAAACAGATCCAGAAGGACACTTGACACCAGCACACTCGTAATCCCCAACGAAATAACAAAATGCTCCCAGGAATCTAAGAACAGAGCCTTTGTGTTCTACCACCTACATGCTGGAATGCCCTCCCAACCACCATCCGAGCTATTACTGACCTCGCCCAATTTAGGAAGGCACTAAAGCACCATCTGTTCCTTCAACATTACTCCCACACCAGTGAGGCATCACAACCCAGCACACCCCCCCCATGATGACTCCACCGGCACACTTGTGTCATGTTGACGCAACCACATCCATCAATACAACAGTTAACTATTTACAGGATTGACAACTATTTACAAGTTATTAGAGCATGTCAGATCACGCCAAACAGATCCGTGACACATTTGCTCAGTTTGTACTGTATATAGTTACCCCCTTTTTGAACCCAAGTTACAATACCTGTTCTATGTAAAGTACAATGCATGTTTCAGCCTGCATTGTACAAATTAATGTTACCTGTAAACCGCACTGATTCTAAAGAGCACGGTATAGAAAAGATTGAAATTAAATAAATAAATAAAACAATTTTTTTCCTTTTACCTTCCTACCACTGCTATTTCCACTCCTGGATGGAATCCCCAACCTAGGATCAGCATTCTCCTTTGTACGGAGCTGGAAAGAGTTTTGTTTTTCCAAATAATGCAGCATGCCCCTCTTTGTAAGATAACCCATCAGCTACCCTCTACCAATATACTCTCTACATTAATTGTATTCTGCATACCACGGGTCATCAGGCACCTTTAAAATGCTATCATATATGTGAGGTTTTACAAGAGATATAGATCTGGGAGTCATCAGCATAGAGATGGTACTGAAAACTGTGGGAGATGAGTGCCCCAAGGGACTGAATGTAGAGAGAGAAAAGGAGAGGTCTCAAGACAGAGCCCTGGAGGACACCGACTGAAAGGGGGATAGTAGTAGAGGAGGATCCACCAAAACATACACTAAAAATGTGTTGGGAGAGAGAGAGGAAGAAAAGCAGGACAGGACAGAACCCCTCAATCCAAGCGAGGACAGAGTATCGAGGAGAAGGTGGTGATCGACAGTGTCCAAAGTGACAGAAAGGTCAAGAAGGATGAGAATTGAGTAAAAGCCCCTGGATTTGGCGAAGAAGTCATTGGAGACTTTGGCAGGAGCCGTCTCAGTAGAATGTAGACGGCAAAAAACAGATTGCAGTGAATCTAGAAGGTACTGAGAGGAGAGAAAGTCAAGACAGCGGCAGTGAATCACTTGTTCAAGTAGTTTAGAAATAAAGGGGAGGAGAGAGATGGGTTGATAATTAGGACAGGTAGGATTAAGGGATGGTTTTTTGAGGAGAGTTGTAACCACAGCATGCGTGAAGGCTGCTGGAACAGTTGCATTTGAAAGCAATAGGTTGAGGATATGACAGATGGAAGGGACAAGAGTGGAGGAGATGGAGTTTAGTAGATGAGTAGGAATGGGATCTGAGGAGCAGGTAGTAAGTTTAGAGGAGGAGAGAAAATGTGTAGTTTCTTCCTCAATGCTCTTAGAAAGGAGGAGAGGGTGACAAAGGTTAAGGGAAGGTTTTGGGAGTGAAGAGGGGAGAGGGGGGACGGAGATGACTTGGGGGGAACTAAAGAGTAATCTTTTGGACTTCGTCATGGAAGTAGTCAGCCAAGGTCAGGGCAGAAAGGGAAGGAGGGGTCAGAGGTGGAGGCACTTTGAGGAGAGAGTTGAGTTGTAAAAAGACAACAAGGGTCAGAGGCAAGAGAGTTAGATGGACATACAATACAATAGTACACTTGCTTTAGCGAGTGTTATGGCAGACTGGAAGGAGATAGGTATGAATCTGAAATGTAGGAAGTCTGCAAGGGTGTGGGATTTGAGCGGGCACAGGAAGGTAGGTAGTAAGTTTTAGAGGACAGCCAGGGCTGAGGTACAGTACACCTCACAGAACGTGAAGTGTGAGGAGCATTGAATGAGGTGGTAAGGAAAAGGAGCTTTAAAGTATGAGGATCAGAGGGGTTATCAGCATGAATGTTAAAATCACCATGGATAAGTGAGGGAGAATATGCATCCATAAAGAGGGACAGTCAGAAAGGTAGAGATGAACTTATCAGGGGGTCAATAAATGACAGTAATCTGAAGATATAATGGAATAAAGAGGCAGATGGAGTGGACTTCAAAAGAAGGAAAGGGGTGAGACTGAGGTAGAAGGAAAGGTTGAAATGGTAGGAATGGGAGAGTAGAAACACACTACTACCACGCCCAGTGGAGCGAGGCATATGGGAGAATTAGTAGCCCCCATGATGCAGGACAGCAGCTGAAGGTAGAGTCTTCCGGGAGAAGCCAGGTCTCACAACATGGAGATGCAGAGTATTAGAGATAGAGGTCATGAGTGAAGGCAAGTTTATTAGCGGTGGAGTGTGCATTCCACAAGGCACATGAGAAAGGGAAAGGAGAGGGATAGGAATAAGATTTGAGGGTTTGCCTGTGGATTTACTCTGGGAGTGTGGAAAAAAAAAGTCTAGGGGTGCCATGATTGGTATCGATATCACCTGATAGGAGAAGAAGCAGGAGAGTGTGGGAGAGAGAGGAGGGGACACCACGGTAATGAGTGAGGTCCTTTCAGAGAGTGGAGAGATGGATGAATGAGGAAAAAGAAGATGGTGAAGCTGAAGAGCACATGACAGGGTAGAAGACAAGATGGAAGGAGAGGTGAGGATGGTAAGGGGGTGGTAAGGAGTAGGGGCTTGAGATTGTTGAAATGAGGGGAGAAGATTAGGGAATGTAATCAATAGGAAAAGGTGATGTGGAGCCTTTGGAATGAGAAAGAGGGGGAAATAGAACTTGGAGGAAATAAATGGTGTATAGGCAGGAGAGAAGTCCTAGAGAACTAAAGTACACCTGCGTGTTATACTGGTAATAAGCAGAGGACAGCTATAAGAGAATATTAGCCTAGGGATGGGTGGGTTGTGAGTTGGATGGTAGGTATAAAGAAAGTAGAAAAGAAGCAAGGAACAGCCAGAAGAAGATGGCAGAAAAGCTGAACAGAATTACAAAAGCAGCTAAGAAATACACTAACTAAAAAGACTTAGACTTAGGTTCTGTGTTAGTCTGTATATATATTTAACACCAAGCACAGGTAACAATGAGCAAACCAAGCTGCAGTGTAAAGCTTGCAATGAAGTTGTTCTCAGCAGAGCAGAGAGCCAACAAAGAGATCAGAACATGTACACAGGGAAGAAAAGCATCAAACAATGCCTTGGGGGGGGGGGGGGGCTAGTCCGTTCCACCTACAGCACACACACAGGTAAATTAGGAACAGAAACAGGTAGATTCCCCTCTGCCTATCTGGTGCTTTTGGCTTTGGTGCTACTAGGATCACTTTGTACCTCCTCCACAGTTGGCATGCTAACAACAGCCTCGTCAGCAAGTACTCAGATGTAACATAGGCCAAGTGATCTTTTTCTGCCATCATGTTTCTATCTAGTCTGCCTTTCCATATCAACTGCAATAGTCCCCTTTTTACCTTTAGAGATCCTCTGTGTTTGTCCATGCTTTTTTGAATTCAGATACTATCCTCATCTCTACCATCCACCTGGGAGATTATTCTACGCATCTACCATTCTTTCCGTAAAGAAATATTCCCACATATTACTCTCGAGTCTATTCTCTTTCATCCTCATTCTATGTCCCCTCGTAACAGAGCTTACTTTCGATCGTATATATCTCCAGGAACAAGCAGGAATAAGTCCTCACATATGGGTACGTCGGTACCGACGGAGCCTGCGCGGGAAAGCTCCCCAGCTTCTTAGAATAGAAGCTTTTGGGACCTCCCACTGCACATGCGCACTGCCTTCCCGCCTTCCTGAACAGCTCTCCTCAGTTTCTCTTTTTCCGCGGAGCCAGCAGGTCGTGTTCCTGTCACCGCTGAAGAAATTGTTATTTTATTTTGTTTCTTTAGACCGCGTACCTGCCTTCCCCATACCGATACCGGTATCGCCGGTCTTTTCTTTCTTTCTTTAAAAAATTATAATTCTTTTTTCTTATTTTTTAGCTTTTTGGTCACTTCAGAGAGGCCTCTCGGCCTACTCAATTTCTCCTCATGGAGAAGCCAGCCCCTGGATTTAAGAAGTGTACCAAATGTAATGCTGTTATTTCAGTCACAGACACCCATGACTGGTGTCTGAAATGTTTGGGGCCTGACCATTCCATACCGGACTGCCCATCTTGCTCCCACATGTCTAAACGTGGGCTGCAGAACCGGGCCAACAAATTCCATGTGCTGTTTGCTTCAGAGAATACAGCATCACAGTCATCCAGGTCTTCTTCTCCGGATGGATCTCAGGTAACCAAACCTTCTGTGGGCAAGTCCTCAAAGAGCAAATCTCCTTCAAAGCATCGAGAGGCTCTTAGCTTAGAACTTGAGGACCCTGCCCCAGCCAAACAACCCCGGCGGGAAGTCCAACTTCCAAAAACGCCAATTCAGGGGTCTCAGGTTGATATCGATGCTACGGCCTCGACAGATCACCTGTTAGTCTGCTCTGGGGTACCGGGTCACTCCGGTACCGACATCCAGGCAGCTGTGGCGTCCATGGGCGATACTGTACAGTCCATGCAGCAGGCCGTCATGGCCTTCATTAAAGCTGCAACGCCATCGGTTCCGCTTTCAGCGGTTCCGGGCCCGATACCGGTATCGTCCGCCATGCCGGTATCGAGGCCGTCCACCTCTAAACGCAAGTCGGTACCGTATGGGCTTTCGCTCCATACCGGTTCCATACCCGATACGCCCGATGTCGATACCGATCGGTACGCGTATCGTGCGTTAGAGGAAAGCAGGGAATTCACCGATTCCTCTGAGGATTTTCACTCCTCTGATGATTCTGCTGAGTTTTCACTCAACTTACCTGAGGAGCCCTCTTCTCCTAAAAGGAGAATGTCCCCTCCAGAGGATTTGTCCTTCCAGGACTTTGTTTTAGAAATGGCTAAAGCCCTTTCTATTACCACATCCTCTGAAAAGGAACCCAGATCCAAAAAACTGGATATTTTGGGATACTCAAAGGCCCCTAAGGAGGCAGTTACCCTGCCTATCCATGAAATCCTTCAAGAACAACTGATGGATTTCTGGGAAAATCCTTTGACTTTGTCTCCTTATTCCCGTAGGTTGGACACCATGTATAGGGTCCCTCCTTCTCCTGGTTTCCAAAAGACTCAATTGCCTCACCACGCTATTGTGGTGAAGTCTGCAATGAAGAAGATTAGGAGTACCAAAAGGCACTCTTCCACCCCTCCAGGACGGGAATGTAAGACTTTGGACTCTTTTGGTAGGAAAATTTTCCAGGCTAGTATGCTTATAGCCAGGATTAATTCCTACAGTCTCTATATGGGCATGTTCCTGGAGGAACTTGCCAAAAAGGTGCGGCATTTTGCCCCCTTTATCCCTGAGGATAAAAAGCAGGAATTCCTTTCCCTAGTGAAACAACTCTTAGAGGTTTCTAAGTTCTCTAATAGGGCAGCATATGATTCCTTTGAGGGAGCCAGTAGGGCTTCGGGCATTGCTATTGCAGCCCGACGTCTTGCTTGGCTCCAGGCTTCTGATCTGGAACCTTGGGTTCTAGATGGCTTACGGAATCTGCCCTGTACAGGTGAGAACTTATTTGGGGAAGAGTGGCAAATCAAAGCCACCCAGATGGATGCTGAAAATGCCACCTTGGAAAGACTTTCAAAGTCCACTTCAATTCCTACTAAGAAAAAGTCTTTTAAAAGGCCTTACTATAAGAAGGCCAGAGTTGCTTCAAATACTGGCCAGCAGTCTTCTCAGCCTCGCTATACTGCTAAGCGTCAGCAATCCAAACAAGCACGAGCTAAGCCTGCAGCAGCTACTGTAGCTCAGCAGGCTCCAACCCCTCAGGGGTTTTGACTTGCTCCTAGAGAACTTGCCACTTCTGGTTCTAACACAACCAGAACCTCTCACCATACCCGGAAGGTTGGCTCACTTTGCTCCCAGATGGGAACAAATCACAACAGAACAATGGACCCTCTCTATCATCCGAGAGGGTTACAAACTTCATTTCTCCAGCCTTCCTCCCCATCATATGGTGAGACCATTCAATTCTCCCCCATCTCTCCTAACCCTGTTGGGTCAAGAGGTTTCTTCTCTTCTTGCCCAAAGGGCCATAGAAGAGGTTCCTCTTCCTCAACAAGGGTCCGGTTTCTACTCCCCTTATTTTCTCATTCCAAAGAAGACAGGGGGATTCAGACCAATCCTAGATCTGAGAGAATTGAACAAATTTCTCTTCAAGGAGAAATTCAAAATGCTGTCTCTCGGCATTCTCCTTCCTTACCTTCAGGGTCAGGACTGGCTTTGTTCTCTAGACCTACAGGATGCGTATACACATATACTCATCCATCCATCCCACAGAAAGTATCTTCGCTTTCTGTTTCAGGGAAAACATTTCCAATACAGAGTACTCCCCTTCGGTCTAGCCTCTGCTCCAAGAGTATTCACAAAATGCATGGCAGTCGTAGCCGCATTTCTAAGAGGCATGGGAATCTTTGTCTTCCCATATCTGGACGACTGGCTAATCCGAGCTCCAACTCAGTCACAGGCCCAGATTTCCCTGGACCACACAAGGAGCCTTTTGCAGTATCTGGGACTGGTAGTAAACCTTCCCAAGTCTCAACTCATCCCTACTCAATCTCTAGAATTCATAGGGGCCCAGTTGGACACCATCACTGCAAGGGCCTACCTTCCACAGGTTCGAGGCCAGCGCCTCCTGAGTTTGGCCTCCCAAGCTCAGTCCAGCACTCACTTGACAGCCAGGGAAATGCTACGCCTACTGGGTCATATGGCCTCCACAGTGCATGTGGTGCCCTATGCTCGTCTTCATATGAGAGCAGCTCAATGGACCCTGGCCACTCAGTGGACTCAGGCGTCGGAGCGCTCTCAGACCAAATACAAACCTCCGATCGTCTGTTTTGGTCCCTCCACTGGTGGACTTCCACCAAGAATCTGTTGTTGGGGGCTCCATTTCAACCATTGCTACCCCAAGCAACCCTCACAACAGATGCCTCCCAAACAGGGTGGGGAGCCCATCTGCAAACTCTCTCCACTCAGGGCACTTGGTCTCTACAGGAGACCACCCTTCATATCAATCTTCTGGAACTGCGAGCAATTTACCTTGCCCTCAAAGTCTTCCACTCCCTCCTAGCCAACCTGACTGTCCTAGTTCAGACGGACAATCAGGTGGCCATGTTTTACATAAACAAACAAGGAGGGACGGGCTCTCTGTCGCTTTGCAACGAAGCTCTAAGACTATGGGCCTTCGCCAGAGAGTATCAGATTCACCTGCTAGCAGTGTATCTCCCAGGAGTTCAAAACTCTCGGGCAGACAGGCTCAGTCGAGTTCTGCTGCCACACGAATGGTCCCTACATTTGGACCAAATAAACCGAATCTTTCAGGAATGGGGGACCCCGGACATAGACCTCTTTGCAAGTCCGTGGAATGCCAAACTTCCCCGGTTCTGTTCCAGAACTCCGTGTCAGGGAGCTCAGGCCACGGACGCCTTTCTCCTGAATTGGAATCAGGCATTCCTATATGCCTTTCCACCCATTCCTTTGATTCCCAAGACTCTGTTCAAACTCCAGAGGGATCATGGAACTATGATCCTCATAGCTCCACGCTGGCCACGCCAAGTGTGGTTCCCTCTACTTCTACAGCTCTCCCAGGGATCCTACTTGGATCTGGGAGCTGCGCCAGACCTCCTGTCTCAGGAGGAGGGGACTTTGTGGCACCCAAACCCCAAATCCCTTCACCTCAGTGCTTGGTTACTGAAGGCTTAAGCCTTCAAGACTTTCATCTTTCCCAACCAGTGAAAGATATCCTTTATGCCTCTAGGAAACCCTCTACCAGGCGTTCCTATGCTTTCAAATGGAAACGTTTTTCCATTTGGTGTGCTCAGCAGGGTCTTGACCCTCTGGCACTTCCTTTGAATTCTCTTCTTGATTATCTCCTGCATCTATCCAATGCAGGCCTCAAGACGAATTCGGTAAGAGTCCATTTAAGTGCTATTGCAGCATCCTTGAAACATATAAATGGACAACCTATCTCCTCTCATCCTCTTGTTGCAAGATTCATGAGAGGCCTGACTCTCACTAAACCTCCCATCAGACCACCCCCGGTCGCATGGGATTTGAATCTAGTGCTCGGTCAACTTATGAAGCCACCTTTTGAGCCAATGTTTTCCACCTCCTTGAAATTTCTTTCCTGGAAGGTCATCTTCCTCATTGCAGTCACTTCGGCTCGCCGCATCAGTGAACTGCAGGCTTTAGTGGCTAATCCACCTTACACAAGATTTCATCATGATAAGGTGGTCCTTAGGACGAATCCCCACTTTATGCCTAAAGTGGTCTCGCCTTTTCATCTTAATCAAGAGGTATATCTACCTGTCTTTTTTCCAGCTCCTCATGCATCCAATGCAGAGAGGAACCTTCATACTCTGGATTGTAAAAGAGCTCTCGCTTTTTACCTTAACAGGACTCAGCCACATCGAAAGTCTTCTCAACTTTTTGTGGCCTTTGATCCTTCCCATTTGGGACTTCCAGTCTCCAAGCGTACACTTTCCAATTGGATTGCTCAGTGTATTTCTTTTGCTTACCAGAGCAAGAACATTTCTCTGGAAGGCCATGTCACTGCTCACAATGTGAGGGCCATGGCAACTTCTATGGCTCATCTGCACTCTGTTTCCATAGATCAGATCTGTCGAGCCGCTACCTGGGCCTCGGTTCATACCTTCACAGCCCATTACTGTTTGGACAAGGACTCCCGCCGGGATGCCTTGTTTGGCCAGGCTGTCCTCAAACACCTGTTCCATTCCTAAACAACTCCTGCCCACCTTCCCAGAATGGATGCCTGAGATCCATACGAAGATGGCGAACCTTGACAGGGGATCCCACGCATCTAAGCTAGGGAGTCCCCATATGTGAGGACTTATTCCTGCTTGTTCCTGGAGATAGCACAGTTACTTACCTGTAACAGGTGATCTCTGGGAACAGCAGGAATTAGTCCTCACAACCCACCCACCTCCCCTAGGAGTTGTATCTTTTATCTATCTATCTTCCTGTCCTCTCTCTGTTGACTCAGCTATAAACTCGAAACTGAGGAGAGCTGTTCAGGAAGGCGGGAAGGCAGTGCGCATGTGCAGTGGGAGGTCCCAAAAGCTTCTATTCTAAGAAGCTGGGGAGCTTTCCCGCGCAGGCTCCGTCGGTACCGACGTACCCATATGTGAGGACTAATTCCTGCTGTTCCCAGAGATCACCTGTTACAGGTAAGTAACTGTGCTTTATGCTACGAAGGTATTTAAACATCTCTATAATATTTCCCCTCTCCTGCCTTTCCTCTAAAGTATGCATATTAAGATCTTTAAGCCGTCCTCATGTTTTTATAATGAAGACCACCAACTATTTTAGTAGTCACCTTCTGCACTATATCCTTTATAGACCTTCGAATCATAAAATACCTCTCCCAATTCAGGAAAGAATTAAAAACCTACCTATTCACTGAATACTTTGAAATCCACTACTCTCCCAAAACCAGCTCCACAACAAACATAGACACACACGCACAAACCCTCTAACCCCAGTTAAATAACTCCCCGCCTGACTCCCTCCCCTCACACCCCTCATTCACGACATAAAAGGAAATAAATTCCAACACCTACACTTGCACTACACACCACGCACAACCACTGTAAATATCCATGTGTAAATAGTTTGACGATTGTTTTGCTTTAAATTAAATGTTATTGTTCAATGTAAATAGTTGAATCCTACTGTTCAATGTAAATGTATACAGATGTGTACAATACTGTTAAGCTGTTACATGTAAACCACCCTTGATCTATGGAAGGGGCGGTATAAAAGAAAATAGTTAAATAAATAAAATAAATAAATAAATATCCTTTTGAATGTATAGTCTCCAGAATTGCACATACTCCAAATGAGGTTGCACCAGAGACACATACAGAGGCACTATCATCTTCTTTTTTTATGCTGGTATTCTGCTGCTACTACTACTACTACTATTGAACCTTTGTATAGTGCTACCAGCACTGCACAGACACATGCAGAAGACTGTCCCTGCTCATCAGAGCTTATAATCTAGTCAAGATAGACAACACAGAAGCTATAGACAGACATGGGATACATCTAGGAGGAATGATAAGGAAACACAAAGGGGGATTAGGTGAATCAAGATTTGAAAGTGGCAGTAAAGAGGTGAGTTTTTAGCCTGGATTTGAAAAGGGCCAGAGAAGACTTCTGGTGTGTACAGACTCGGGTAGTTTGTTCCAGGCATAAGGAGCAGCAAGGTGAAAAGAGCGAAGTCTGGAGTTAGCAATAGAAGAGAAGGGCACAGATAGAAGCAATTTGCCAGAAGAGCGGAGCTCCCAAGGAGAGGTGTAGAGAAAAATAAGAGGAAAGGTAGTGAGGAACTGCAGAGGGAATGCACTTATAGGTCAGGAGGAGAAGTTTGAACTGGATGCAGAAACAGATAGGAAGCCTATGAAGTGACTTCAGAAGAGGGGTAATATGAGCATGACAAGGCCGGCAGAAGATTAGCCATGCAGCAGAGTGTTAAACAGATGGAAGGAGAAAGAGATGATTCAGAGAGAGACCAGCAAGGAGTACATAGGTTACAATAGTTTAGATGGGAAGTAACTAAAGAGTGGATAAATGTCTTGGTAGTGTGTTCAGAAAGGAATGGGCAAATTTTGTTGATGTTATAGAGAGAGAAACGGCAGGTTTTAGCTATCAGTAGGAGAAGGAGAGAGAGCAGTCAAAGATGACTCTAAGGATGCAAGCTAAGGAAACGGGGAGGAGTAGAGAGTTATCCACAGAGAGTGAGAAAGGAGGAAGGGGAGAGGAGAATTTAGGGGGGGAAATAAGATCATCCACTTTGGCCATGTTCAATTTCAAGCAGCAGTGAGACATCCAAGCAACAATGTCAGAAAGGCTGGCAGAGATCTGGGCCTGAATTCTCAGAGATTTCAGATATAGAGATTTGTTTAGCAAGATCGTGCTTTGGTAAAACCATGTTGCCTGGATCATGCAACCTGTTTTCGATGAAGTCCTCTGTTCGCTCTTTCAGAAGCGCCTCCATTACTTTTCCCGCCACCGAGGTAAGGCTTACTGACCTGTAGTTTGTCACTTCTTCCCAACTACCACTTTTGTGAAGAGCTACCATATCAGTCCTCCTTCAATTCTGTGGAACTTCTCCTATCTCCAAGGATCTATTAAAGACATCCTTCAAAGGCCCTACAAGAACCTCTCTGAGCTCTTTCAGTATTCTGGGATGTATCCCATCTGCTCCCATAGCCTTATCCACTTTCAGTTTTGCAAGCTTTTCTAACACATCATCTTTTGTGAATGGTGTGGTATCTACTCCATTGCCATTTGTATATTTGTCAATCACAGATGGTCCTTCTGCTCTGTTTTTACTAGAGAAAATCCTGGAGAAGTATTTAAGAACATAAGATTTGCCATACTGGGTCAGACCAAGGTCCATCAAACCCAGTATCCTGTTTCCAACAGTGGCCAATCTAGGTCATACGTACCTAGCAGTTTCCCCAAAAAGACACAGGTTCCACAATGCTTGTATTGGGCTAAGTATTGATATCCTGGGTCCCTTTTTTAATAATGGTTTATGGACCTTACCTCCAGGAACCTGTCCAAACCTTTTTTAAACCCAGCTACACTAACAGCCTTTACTATATCCTCCAGTAACAAATTCCAGAGATTGATTACACGTTGAGTGAAAAAATATTTTCTTTTATTAGTCTTAAATAGTTTACCCTGTAGCTTCATTGCATGTCCCCTAGTCTTTCTATATTCTGATAACGTAAACAGTCGATCTACGTTTACCCGTTCCACTCCGTTCATTAATTTATAGACTTCTGTCATATCACCCCTCAGCCGTCTGTTTGTTTAGCATTTTCACTTTTTCAATGTCACTTTCCACGAATCCGTTCCCTGCACTTTTGAGTCCTGCAGTTCCACCTCTGATTTTCCTCCTCTCCTGAATATACCTGAAAATATTTTGCCGCATTTCACATCTTTAGCCCTCTTTTCTTTTGCCATTGATTTTGCTATCCTTATTTCTCTTTTTGTCTCTTAGTTTGATCTTGTATTCTTTTCTGTGTTCCTCTGTTTGCAAGCTTTTAAATTTTGTGAAAACTGTGATTTTTGTCCTTATTTGTGCAGCCACTTCTTTGGAGAATCAAATAGGTTTCCTTTTCTTGTTGTTTTTTATTTACTTTTCTTTACATATGTATCTGTTGCACCTTTTATTGCCTCCTTTAGTTCAGCCCATTGCAATTCCACTTCCCTTATCCCTCTCCCACCCTGCCAACTCCTCCTTCAGGTACTTGACCATTTTACTGAAGTCAGTGTTTTTGAAGTCTAGGACTTTGAGCTTGCAGTGATTGGATTCTACTTTGGCTTTTATCTCAGACCACACCGTGTGATGATCACTGCTGCTCACATGGGCACCCACCTGGATATTCGACATGCTGTCTCCGTTGGTGAGCAGTAAATCCAGCACGGAGCTCTCCCTGGTCGGTTCCATCACCATTTGTTTAAGTAATGCATCTTGGAAGGCATCCACGATTTTTTTCACTTTCCAGATTTGCAGAAGGAACACTCCAATCCACATTTGGTAGATTAAAGTCACCCAATATGATCACGTCCCCCTTCATGGCTATCTTTGCAATATCAACAATCAATTCGCTATCCATTTCTTTGGTTTAAGTTGGAGGCCTGTAGACAACACCAGTATGGATGACAGTGCCATCTTCTCTTTCCAACACAATCCATAGTTCTTCTTCCCCATGTCCCCTGCATTTCAGCAGCTTTAATATTGCTTTTGAAGTATAGGGCTACTCCTCCTCCTTTTCTACCCTCTGTCTTTTCT
The DNA here is from genome assembly GCA_033557465.1 of Ichthyophis bannanicus. NCBI lineage: Eukaryota > Metazoa > Chordata > Amphibia > Gymnophiona > Ichthyophiidae > Ichthyophis > Ichthyophis bannanicus. The sequence goes on from CM066032.1 coordinate 330,945,525, forward strand.
AAATAAATTATAGCCAGCTATGGCTATATTCCATTCATGCGACTTGTTAAACTATGTTTCTGTAATGGCCATAATGTCCAAGTCCATTTCCACCATTAGGGCTTCCAGATTAGGAATTTTGTTGGCTAGGCTTTGAGCATTTGTGCTCATTGCGTTCCAGCATTTTTTGACTGGCTTGCCTGTGTTTTGTATAGATTTTGTTCTACATGCCCCTTCCCGCTTGCCCATTGATTTGTGGTTCAAAAGTGTGGTTGTTTCCAATGTTTTGCTTTTGTCCTTCCCCATCCGTCATCCCCTTTCCCTAGTTTAAATGCCTGTCAACATACTGCCTGGATTTTTCACTTGGGTTCCTTTTCGCTACGATGGAGAAATGTAGTCCATCAGCACAGTATAGCCTCTTGTCGGTCCATCTTGTTTCCACAGTTGCCTATATATCCAAATCCTCCTTGTTTGCACCAGGTTTGGAGCCATGTATTAAAGTTGTTTATGCAATGCAGCCTTTCTGCTCCCTTACCATGAACAGGTGGAACTTCTGAGAATGCTATAGTGTTAGCAATGGGTTTGAGTTTCTCTCCCAGAGTCTGGAAGTCCCTTTTGAACTGCAAAGGCATTGTTTCTAGCCAGGTCATTTGTACCCAAGTGGATGATAATATCAGTTTTGGAGTGCTCACTTTCTGCACTAACTATACCAACAATTTTGTTTGTGTTTCTGCTGGCTGAAGAGCCTGGGAGGCATTTGACCATCCTCTCTCCTTTGAACTGTGTTCCCAAGTTGGTGCCTCTGATGATGGAATCTTCAAGTAGTAGTAGTTTTCTGTTTTGTGATTTTTTTTCTTACTATTTGGTACATTATCAGTAGATTTGATATTACGTTTTTCAGTTTGAACGGATTGGGCACCCTCATTATCCAAGGCAGAGAAGGTCACTGGAGACTTTGGCAAGAGCTGTTTCAGTAGAATGTAGAGAAAAAAAAACAGATTGTAAAGGATCCAGAAGGGCTTGAGAGGAGAGAAAATCGAGGCAATGGCAGTGAGCTACAAGTTCAAGTACTGTAGTTTAGAAATGAAGGGGAGGAGGAAGATGGGTCTATAGTTAGGACAGGTAGGGTCTAGTAAGGGTTTCATGAGGAGAGATGTGACCACAGCATGCTTGAAAACTACAGGGACAATTGAAGTTGAGAGCAGTAGGTTGAGAATATTAGAGATGGATGGGACAATAGTGGAGGTGATGGAACTTGGGTGGGAATAGGAGCAGAAAGTGAGTTTGGAGGAGGGAAGAAGATGTGTGGTAGAGAGGGGAAAGATTGAAGATGGGGAGGAGGAGAAGTAGCTGTCCTCGTGGAGAATTGGAGTGTGATCTTGTGGATTTGGCCATGGAAGTAGTCAGCCAGAGTTTGGGCAGAAAGGGAAGGAGGGGTTGGAGACGGAGACACCTTGATGAGAGAGTTGAGAAATGTAAAGAGACGGTGAGAGTCAGAGGCAAGAGTTAGTCAGATAGACCTAATAGTGCTATGACTGACTGGAAAGAGACAAGCATGAATCTGAAGTGTAGAAAGTCTGCAAGGCTTCGGGATTTGAGCCAAGTGTGCTCATCTGAACGGGCACAGGAACGTAGAACGCAGGTAATAGAAGACAGTCAGGGCTGGGGTATAGTATTCCTCACAGGATGTGGCATGGGCGGAGCAAGAACATCCAGTGAAGAGCAGAGTGCAGCGTTATAGGAAGCTACTGCCTCATCAACAGACATAGTGGAGGAAAAAGTCAATGAGACAGTGGAGGAGAAAGCCAATGGATCAACAGAATGAAGATTTCTACAGCAGTTGGGGGAAACGGGGTGAAGATGAGGTGGCAGGTGATGAAGAGTGAAGTTTAGCAGGTGATGGTCCGATAAGGGAAGAACTGAGGTACAGAGGTTTGAGGGTAAACAATTAGAGAAGAATACAAGGTCGAGACAGTGGTCGTGCTGATGAGTGGGGGCAGTAGAGCAAAGCTCTCCCTATCCAAGGATCCTTCTGGCTTTCACTGTTGCCTTTTTCTACTTGTTAAGCTATTTTAAGATCGTCAGACACAATCATGCCCACGTCCCGCTCTTCTTTTTTGGACAGAAGTACTTCACCTTCTACACAGTACTGCTCCCTTGGGTTTTTGCAGTCCAGATGCATGACCGTTCATTATTTTATTATTATTTTTTTTTTTTAGTATTAAATCTCAGCTGCCAAATCCGTGACCATTCTTCAAGCTTAGCTTGATCCTTCCTTATATTATCTACTCCTTCCTGGATGTCTACTTTTTATTGTAGATTTTGGTATCCTCCATAAAGAGGCAAACCTTACCCAACAGCCCTTCTACAATATCACTAACAAAGATGTTTAAAAGAATCTGACCAAGGAGAGATCCTGCGGCACACCACTGCTAACCACCTCCTCCTCAGAGTGAGCTCCATTTACCTGTACCCTTTGCCGCCTCCCATTCAACCAATTTCTAACCCAATCAGTATCTTTAGGGCTCATTCCTAGGGTGCTCAGTTTGCATATAAGTCGCCTGTGCAGAACGGTGTCAGACTTTATTGAAATCTAAATACACCGCATCTAGGGCTCTCCCTTGGTCCAACTCCCTGGTTACCCCGTCAACGCAATTGATCAATTTGTCTGACAAGACCTGCCTCTGGTAAATCCATGCTGACTTGGATCCTGCAAGCCATTGAACGCCAGAAACCTCACTGTTCTCTCTTTTAGCAGCATTTCCAATAATTTACTCACCACAGAGGTTAGGCTGACTGTCCTCTAGTTTTCAACCTCCTCCTCCTTGCTTCCACTTTTGTGTAAAGGAACCATGTATGCCTTTCTCCAGTCCTCTGGGACCACTCCTGACTTCAAAGAAGCATTGAAAAGGTCAGTCAGTGGAGCCGCTAGGACATCCCCAAGTTCCTTCAGTATTCTCTGATGTATCTCATTCAGTCCCATCACTTTATCTACTTTTAATTTAGCTAGTTCCTCACAATCGCAGTCTTCTGAAAATCGTTCAAGCTCCCCGTCACTTCTGTTCCTATTTGTGGGTGTTTTCTGAGGTCCTGCTCTTGGCCCTTCATCTGTGAACACAGAACATAAATATTTGTTAAGCAATTCTGTTTTATCCTCATCAGCTTCTACATATTCATTCCTCCCCTTAACCCTTGAGTCTGACAATACCACTTTTGCCCTTCTTCCTCTCACTAATATATCTGAAAAGGTCTTATTCCCCCCCCCCCCCCTTTTTTTTTGCATTGGCTATTTCTTCTTTTTCTATATTTACTTTCCTGACTGCTTTGCTAGCTTCTCTAATTTTCTCCAAATATAGATGCCTGTCTTCCTCTCTCTGTGATCTCTTGTATTTTATGAAGGCCACCCTCTTTTTTTTTTTTTCCCTTCACCTTTTCAGCTACTACTTTTGAGAGCCATAGTGGCCTCCTTTTCCTTTACATTTATTTACCTTTCTAACAAAAAGGTTTGTTTCCCTTAAAATATACCCTTTCAGTTTTGTCCATTGTTTTTCTAGATCCCCCAACTGCTCCCATCCTGCTAATGGCTCCTTGAGGTATTGTCCCATCTTGGCAAAGTTCGTTTTCCTAAAGTCTAAGACCCTCTCTTTTGAATGGATTTTATCAGCCCTAGTCCTAATGCTGAACCATATCATCTGGTGATCACTGGATATAAGATTATCTCCCACTGTGACACCAGAAACAGTTTCCCCATTGGTAAATACCTAGTCCAGTATGACCCCTTCACATGTGGGTTCTTTTACCAGTTGCCTGATTAGCTCTCCCTGTAGAGAATCCAGGATCTCCTTACTTCTAGATGACATCATAGGAGCGTTGTGCCAATCAACATCCGGCATATTGAAATCCCCTATCAGTAGCACTTCCCCTTTCCTGGCAGTGCTGTATGTCTTCCATGAACTCTCCGTCCACCTCTTCCTCCTGTGAGGGAGGTCTGTATCTCATGCCAATGCAAATAGATTTCTCTTTCCCTCTTTCTAGTTTCACCCACAGTGCCTCCTCTCTCCCTTTTAAACTTTGTAGTTCCAAAGCTTTAATATTATTTTTTACATATAGTACCTCTCCTTCTTCCAACCCTGTTCTTTCTGAATAAAGTATAGCCTGTTTATAATTACATCCCAGTCATAGTTGTCCTTGGACCATGTCTCCGTAACCGCCACTAAATCCAAGTCAGCCTCTTCCATTAAAGCCTCAACATCTGGGATCTTATTTGCCATGCCATAGGCATTTATACACCATTTTCCAGATGTAATCCCTTTTACCCATTTCTACAGAGGTGTTTAATGTTTCACTTACCTGGGGGCTTTGTTCACCCGTCCCCAATGAATCTAGTTTAAAGCCATCTTCAATAGGTTAGCCAGTCTGCTGCCTGAAGACACTTCAATCCTTCTTGGACAGATGGATGCCATCTGCAGCCCTTGGAACATCATTCCACGGTCCAGGAAACCAAAACTCTCTCACTGACACCATCCACACAGCCATGCATTAATTTCCAGGATACGAGCTTCTCTGCCTCAGTCTTTACTCTCAACAGGGAGGATTGAAGAGAGCACCACCTGCGCACCTATCTGCTTCACTTTTGATACGCTGAGACGGATACCTAGCAGTATGATTTGTGCCGACATGGATGAACAACATCGTATAATAGCCAATAGATTGATTGAGTCTTGGCAAACTCTCTTAACATCTCTGATTTTGGCACCTGGCAGACAGTACACCTCTCTGGACATAAAGTCTGGTCCGCAGATTGACACCTCAGTACCCTTCTGAAGAGAGTCACCAACCACCACTACCCTTTGCTTCCTTGTGGTCACTTATTCTGGAACTTTGGGGTGCACCAGCTTTGGATCTTCCCTTTCCTGGGATGTTTTCACCTCCTTCACTTCCAGGTCTGAATACTGGTTCTTCAACTCAAGGGGTGGCGGAGTTAGTCTTGATTTTGCAGGCTCTGGTGACTTTTGTGTCCAGGTTTCTTCATTCTACAGCCTCCCATCTTCACCTCTGTCGGAGAGCTTGGATGCTTCAAGAAGCATCTCATCAATGTACTTCTCATTATCGCGAATGCTTCTCAGCCTCACCACCCCTTCTTTGAGCTCCTCCACCTGTTTCCTGAAAGATTCAGCATGCAAGCATTCTGCAGATGGAACTGGTCCTTCAACTGACATTGGGGTCTCTGTCTGGAGAAAGGCAGAAGCTGTAACAGGGGCAACAGCTTTGGCAATATGATTTTTCCCAGCCATTGTTCACTTGGCAGAGCTTTGGTATCTGTTGCAGTAAAAGAGAGAGACCTACCAAAGTCCCTACCTGTTCCTCAGCTATCCTTTAAGAGAAAAAGTAGCTAACCTCTTTTAAGTGTTCTCTAACAGTGCTGTTCTATGTTCCTATGTGTAGCTAACTAGGGAGTTGCCCTATAAAGCAAGAATGCTCATATGCGGTGGGTGGGGGCTGGGTTAGGTAGGGAGGGATCTACCACCTGATTAAGTCAGTGGCTTCAAATAGCTAGCTGTGAATGGGTAACTGGAACAAAGATCAATGAACTCTAACTGACAGGGCTTTGCCCAACATCACAAAAAATTCCCCCTTTGCAGTATAGAAGAATAATTATCTTTTAAAAATGAAAACCAAAAGCTATTTAAGAGCCTTCAGGCAGAGAGCTTGTATTTAAAAGCCATACAGTATTACCTTGCTTGCAATGGAGTCCATGTTAGGAATGTAAATTACACTCATGTATATCCCTTAGATTCTGTATTTGCGAAGACCATCTCACATACTTTTCAGGGGGGAAATACATTGTGGCTGCTCCGGTGCTGATTTGCCTTGACCTTTCCCTTCTCGCATGTCTCCATACCCTGCACCGTCAATCCCTTTGCCGTTCTGTGGAGATGAGACAGAACATCTGCTCTTCCACAGCTGCACTGGAAACTGCTGCTCTTTCTGCTCTCCTTGTAAAGATATCTCTTTTGGCTTGGGTGGTAGACTAGAGGAACCCATAACCTTACCTTAGGGAGTGCTCTGTCTTTCTGTACACTTGTTGCTAGTACTACTCTTGCCTTTCCTCCCTTCTTTCTTTCTGTGACCATTTAATTTTTCCCAAGCATTATGATATAGTTCAGCTTGGCCCTGCAGTGCACTGCCATCTAAGGCTGAGTACCTTTGCTGACACTCTTGAAAGGACTGAGGGAAGAGGGAATGTGTTTGCCCACTGCCTGTGTAGCTATAATGCTCTAATAGGACTAGATGCCCATGAACTGTGTTTGTATTACAGCTTGCTATTCTATGGACAGTGAAATTGAATAAATAGGACAGTGAGATGCCCTTCCTCTTTGAACTTCACAACTGCCCTGCCTTAGATACTGTGTCCAGAATCCCATGCCTGGCCTTGGCTCAGCTCTGCAGTGCAGTGCTGGGTAAGGCTTGGGCACCTCTTCAGAAATTCTTGAAAAGACTGGGCAGAGGGGAGGATGTGTTGACCAATGCCTATGAAGATCTTGAAAGGCTGGTTAAGGTGTTGGGAGAATCCAACCTCCCCGTCATGTGGAGGATAAACCCAGATGGTCTGGAAAATAAGCAGCTTTGTCTTCATCAAAGTCTTCCCTTTTTCCTTGTCCCTGGTAGCAGGACCTTCAGGACTTCCCAGACTCCTGACAGTATCATCCACGGAGGTCATCGTTTACCTCTTCCAAGTGTCAATCCTGGGCTCAGTCTTTTTGCTCAGTCCCCATGACCCTCCCTACTTCAGAAGCAATGCCTCCCATCCTGCACAGTGATGGGGTGAGGGCCCGTTCTTGCTTGACTCCAGTAGGCAACTGTCTCCATCTTTCACCGGGAGTGCGCCCTAGTCACTGCTGATCGCTGGGTGTTAGATATCATTCAGCATAGTTACATTGTGGTGTTCAGAGAATCCATTTCGGATGCCTTTGTGGTGTCTCCATGTGATTCCATATCCAAAAAGGCCACTCTTCAAGCCACCCTGGAAAGACTGCTCTGTCTCCAGGCCATCGTGCCCTTACCTCCTGACCAAAGAGGCAGGGGCTAGAACTTCATCTACTTTGTGGTGCCAAAGAAGGACAGTTCCTTTAGGCCAGTCCTTGACTGAAGAGTGTTAATGCCCACCTGAAGGTCTCTCTCCTGCAGGAAGACTCTGAGGTTGGTTGTCCAGGCGGTTTGGTGCAAGGAGTTTCTCAATATCACTGGACATAGCAGAGGCTTACTTCCATATTCCCATTCAGGAGGATCAATGGCATTTTCTGTGCTTCTCAATTCTTGGCTCCCACTTTCAGTTCTATGCCCTTCCCTTTGGTCTCTCCACCATCCCAAGGACATTCTCCAAGATCATAGTGGTCACAGCCACAGCCCTCTGACACGAGAGAATATGTATCTAGCCTTATTTTGATGACTCTTATTCAGACTGGGTTGCTGTCGGAAGCGGCCATGGTGTCAGCCAAAGTGGTATAGTTTTCTGGAGAATCTTGGTAGGATGATCAATTGCAGCAAGAATCTCAATTCTAGGAGTATCTCGGGCTCTATTTTTGACACTCAACCCAGGCAGGGTCATCATGTCCGTGGAGAGAATGACAAAGCTTTTTTCCCAATTAGCAGCTTTTTGGAAGCAGCAAACCCTCAGGGTCTGGCACTATCTCCAGCTCCTGAGTTTGATAGCAGTGATGATTTAGTCCCCTGGCCTTATATGAGGGCACGTCAGAGGTCCTTACTGTCTTGTTGGGTCACCTCATTTGCAGGACTTCGAGATCAGTCTTCTCCTACCTCTGTCTGTAGCTGCTAGTTTACAGTGATGGTGGTGTTGGCCTGACAGCCTAAAGAAGGATATGCCCCTGGACAATCCTTTGTGGCTCCTCCTGTCGACAGATGCCAAGCTATCCAGCTGAGAGGCCCTTTGTGAGGGTCAGAGACCTCAGGGCTGTTGGAGCAGATGGGAAGCGCAACGGCCCATCAACTACCTCAAAGTGAGGGTCATTTGTGTTCTTGTCCCCTGGTCCAGGGTCAAGCAATCTGTATGTTCTCAGACAAAGCCATGGGGGTGGTATATGTCTACAGGTGTGGGGGGGGGGGGTGTAAGAAGAGTGCCGGCATGGTCCTGGAGATGGTCCTCTTGTTCAACTGGGCAGAACCAAACCTACTGCTCCTCTTAGTGTACCACATTGCAGGTATCGGCATTGTGGAGGTGGGTTATCTCGGTCTCCACACCCTTTATCCTAGGAAGTGAGAGTTCCGTAGGCATTCCAGAGGATTCTAGACAGGAGGGGTCTTCCCTGGATGGATCTGATGTCAACCAGGGTGAATGCCAAAAGGCACAGATTCTTCAATTGCTGCAACAAGGTCGACTCAAAAGGCGTCTGTCCTGGTTCAGCCTTGTACCAACAAAAAAAGCACTGTGCTACGCTCACCAGGAGACTCAACTCCAAAAACGTAGCACCAGGAAGGAATAGCTTAAAATGGTATTTTATTTCTGCCCGTAATTGCGTGCCAAAGACCCTACACAGGCCGTGTTTTGTCAATACATCGTCAGGGGTATTGGCATACTACAATCATAAAACAAACATAATTAAAACATATATGAATAAACCATAAAACACATGTATGAACATACAATAGACATATTAATTATATAAAAAACGTATATACAAAAAAAAGGAAGGGAACTTAGTATGATATTATATATTCATATTAAAAAAATATAATAAATACAGTCATACTAAGAAAATAAATAAATATCTTTAAAAACTGAACGCATAAATGAAACGATGAGACAACATTGATGCTGTGAAACATACATTTACCTATTTTGGCTGTCTTGTATGATATACTACTTGAAATAGTCTGGTGATATTTCTCTAGATGGTTGTGCCGATTGTGCACAACCATATACACTAAAACATGAAAATCGTAAATTCATAACTTCAATGACACAGCCATACTTGAGAAATATAAAAACAAAAAGGATATGAATCATAATTCCTTATAAATATAAGATAAAAAATGATAAAAATGATAAAACATAATTGATAAAAGGTTCAGCCTTGGCCACAGAAGCCAGTGTCATATGTGTTTCCTCCGAGGCCTCTCACTGGGCTTGTGCTTTACTACATAGAGTACCAGCCAGGTTTAATGATTCTTTTGGCACTGTATTGGCCATGCAGGCCCTGATTTACAGATCTGATGCAGCTCATGAGGGGGCAGTCCTTGTGCCTTCCGCAAGGCTGAGGTTGGAGTATGGCATCAGGGACTGGTCCTGTTTTGATAACCTGGCTCCCTTCTTGCTTATCGCTCGTCCCTTGAAAGATTGCGCCTTGCACTAAGGGCTACTCCTTGTCTGTGATTTCCATTCTTTTGAAGGCAAAGTGCAGTTCCACCTGCCTCGTTTACGTGCGCATCTGGTTTTTGAGTGCTGGTACTGCAAGCATTACATAGTTCCTAGGATGGTGGATTTAGTTTCCTTGCTTCCCTTTCTTCAGGATGGCTTTGATAAGGGACTGTTCATCAGTTCCTTGAGAGTTCAGCCTTATGTTTTAGAGGGCTGGTGGTGTGTCATAAGATATGCCATACTGGGTCAGACCAAGGTCCATCAAGCCCAGTATCCTGTTTCCAACAGTGGCCAATCTAGGTCATACGTACCTAGAGTTTCCCCAAAGGACACAGGTTCCACAATGCTTGTATTGGGTCAAGCATTGATATCGGGTCCCTTTTTAATAATGGTTTATGGATCTTTCCTCCAGGAACTTGTCCAAACCTTTTTTAAACCCAGCTACACTAACGGGCTTTACTACATCCTCCAGTAACAAATTCCAGAGTTTGATTACACGTTGAGTGAAAAATGTTTTCTCTTATTTGTCTTAAATAGTTTACCCTATAGCTTCATTGCATGTCCCCTAGTCTTTCTATATTCTGATAACGTAAACAATCAATCTACATTTACCTGTCCACTCCATTCATTAATTTATAGACCTCTATCATATCTCCCCTCAGCCATCTCTTTTCCAGGTTGAAGAGCCCTAACCTTTTTAGCCTTTCCTCATGGGAATAGCCTTCCATCCCCTTTACCATTTTGGTGGCTCTTCTCTGTAACTTTTCTAATAACGCTATATCCTTTTTAAAATACGGCAACCAGAATTGCACACAATATTCAAGGTGCGGTCGCACCATGGAACAATACAGAGGCATTATAATATCCTTTGTTTTATTTTCCATTCCTTTCCTTATTTATTTATTTACATTCTCTTTTATACCGCGCTGTTCAGCATCAGTGCGGTTTACATGAAACAGGGAAGTACACAGTGCAGCAAGCTGTACTGCGTTTACACAGAACAGGTACTAGAAACTTGGAGAGCGTTGGGTTAACTATTTACATACAGGCATCACGTCAAGACATGTTATGATACCTAGCATTCTATTTGCTATCTTGGTTGCTGCTGCACACTGCGCAGAGGGTTTTAACATGTTATCCACGATGACGCCTAAATCTTTTTCCTGGGTGGTGGTTCCCAATGTGGAACCTTGCATCGTGTAACCATAGTTTGGGTTGTTCTTTCCTAAGTGCATAACTTTGCACTTGTCCACATTAAATTTCATCTGCCATTTGGATGCCCAGTCTTCCAATTTGTCAAGATCCTCTTGCAATTTTCCACAATCCTCTTGGGTTTCAACAACTTTAAATAGATTTGTGTCATCTGCAAATTTGATAACCTCACTCGTTATTCCTTTTTCCAGGTCATTTATGAATATGTCAGAAAGCAGCGGACCCAGCACAGATCCCTGGGGTATTCCACTATTCACCTTTTTCCTTTGGGAAAAATGGCCATTTATCCCTACCCTCTGCTTTCTATCTTTTAACCAGTTCCTGATCCACAATAGTACACTGCCTCCTATCCCATGGCTTTTTAGTTTTGCCAAAAGTCTCTGATAAGGGATCTTGTCAAAGGCTTTCTGAAAGTCCAGATACACTATATCCGGGGTCTCAAACACGCGGCCCGCGGGCCGCATGCGGCCCGCAAGAGAACTTTGTGCGGCCCGCGACGAAGGAAAAAAAAAAACCACACAAAACCCTGGCTTCTGCTGCTGCCGCCGTGGTAGCAGCAGAATCAGCCCTCGGGCAAAGGCAATTCCTTTCTCGGCATCTCTGCATCGGGTGATCACCCCCATAAATTCCCCGCGGTCTGCAATAAGGAAGTGAAGAATGCTGAAGGTGATCTGGCCCCCCGGAGGCTGTGTGTCTGCGCCGAGCCAGGAAGCTTATTTCACAACCGGAACCGGGGCAGAGCCTCCTCCCGGGAGAGCGGAGGAGAGACACATGCACGGCGGACAGGATATAATCACACAATGAAATGGGGCCGCCGGGAGCTTGCCCGAGGGTAGCACGGCCGCTTCGGAATCTCCCTGCCCTCTGAGGGGTCGCTGCACCCCGCCGGCTTCGATCAAAGGCGCCGGGAGCTCCGGCTCTCGCTCCTGCTCCGGTTGCTTTGGCTTTCCCAGTCCGCTGCTGCTGCTCGAACGATGACATCATCCAGGTGATTACTGTAATGCAGGTAATAGAGCAGCACTGACAAATTGACTGCGGTAAACCCGGGAATACTGGGGCCAGGAAGCAGGAACTCTTTGGTGGACCCCAGGCGTGGACAATAAGCTCGTTTAACCTTTCAAATAACGTATGTCCGAAGCTAGCAGATCAGCACAATCGACTCAAGACTTTCTTAAAGACTATTAGAAACACATCTGTTTATTGAACACTTTGGTCCAAATGATATCACTTAACTATATACACCAATAACCCCAGTCACGCTCTGAGATCATCTGTAAATACCCCTTTTCTTAATTCCAAGTTTACTTCCCTGAAATGGCCTCTGATATTTTTATCAATTTTGTCATTACACACAATACTGACATCATATCCTCTGCTTTAAACTTATCACAGTCATTCACTTTTCAACAATTTATAGTTTTATTTCTACAGTGTTGTTGTACATTCCAAGTTTGGCTTTTGGGATTCCCAGTTTAATTATTGTCTTCCTGTTTCTAAATTGTGATTCCTTGTTTGGTGATGGTGTATGTTCTGCATGTGTAACTGAGCTGAGGTATTCTGTTTATGTAATTCCTTTCTGACATTGCCACTTGTTCTTTCCCCAGTAGGTCATGTATTGTTATTCTCTGAAATGTATTGGTTTAATATTTGCAGTGTTTCCTTTTGATAGGTAGAGTATGGTGCTTTGTGAGTCCTGGTAGTGCTGTTACGATACGGTGGGTTTGCTATGGGTTCTAAATGGGTAGTGTTTGTAGTAGTTCCTAATGTGCCTGGCGGTTGGCACTGGATTATAGTATTGTAGAAATCTTTTAGTCTTTCTTTATCCATACACTCATTAAGAGGCAGGTTTACTAAAAGTTAGTTTATGGTAACATTATGCAAATATTTATGCAAATGAGGTCCCTTATGCAAATTAGGCCTGCGTCTTGTGCGGCCCCCGGGTTACTTTACAAGTCCTCATTTGGCCCTCAAAGCAATTTGAGTTTGAGACCCCTGCACTATATCAACTGACTCGCCTTTGTCTAGCTGTTTATTCACACCTTCAAAAAAACATAACAGATTAGTAAGACAAGATCTTCCTTGTCTAAAGCCATGTTGGCTGGCTCCCATTAGGCCATGACTAACTACATGCTGAGTAATTTCGTTCTTTATGATGGTTTCTACGATTTTTCCCAGTACTGACATCAGGCTCACCGGTCTGTAGTTCTACGGATCACCCCTGGAACCCTTTTAAAAAAATTGGCGTTACATTGGTGATCCTCCAATCTTCAGGTATTACAGATGATTTTAATGAAAGTTCACAGATTACTAATAGCAGGTCTGAAATGTCATATTTCAGTTCTTTCAACACCCTTGGATGTATCCCCTCCTGTCCAGGTGATTTGCTACTCTTCAGTTTATCAAATAGTTGTAATACATCTTCCCGGTGTAGCGATATTTCTTTCAATTCCTCTGCAGTATCACCTTTAAATATCACTTCAGTCATGGGTAACATCCCTACATCTTCCTCAGTAAAGACCGAAGCAAAGAATTCATTCAGTCTCTCCGCTATAGCCTTGTCCCTCTTACTGCCCCTTTTACCCCTCTATCATCTAATGGTCCAACTGACTCTCACACAGTTTTTTTTGCTACGAATATACTTGAAAAAGTCTTTATTACACGTTTTTGCTACCACAGCAAGCTTCTTCCCAAGTTCTGTCTTTGCCTGCCTTATCAATGCCTTGCATTTAACTTGCCAGTGCTTGTGCTGTTTCCAGTTTTCGTCATTTGGCTCTTTTTTCCATTTCCTGAAAGATGCTTTTTTGGCAACAGCCGCCTCTCTGACCTCACCTTTAAACCATGCTGGCAGTTTTTTGGACTTCCTTCCACTTTTCTTAATGCGTGGAATACAGCTGTTCTGGGCTTCCAAAATAGTATTTTTAAACTCTCAAGCTTGATGTAAGTCTTTAACCTTTGCAACTGCTCCTTTTCGTTTTTTCTTAACTATTTTCCTCATTTTATCATAGTTTCCCTTTCGAAAGTTAAAAGGTAGTACTGTGGATTTCCTTACCATCCCTCCACTGCTAATTAAATCAAACACGATCATGCTATGATCACTATTGCCAAGTGGCCCCAACACCCTTATCTCTTGCACCAGATCTGGTGTTCCACTAAGGACTAGGTCCAATATGGCTTCCCCTCTGGTCGGTTCATGAACCAGCTGCTCCAAGAAGCAGTCATTTATTTCATCTAGGAACTTTATCTCCCTAGCATGTCCTGCTGTGACACTGACCCAGTGGATACCGGGGTAATTGAAATCACCCATTATTAATAATTTACTGTGCTGTAACTTTTGTTAACTTCCTTGATTTCTTTAAGCATTTCATTATCCATTTGTTCATTCTGGCCAGGCGGTCGATAGTACACCCCCAGTGATATTGTCACTCCAGGATCTCGCATCTGAATGTTGTCTGTTTCCTTTGGAGGGGGGGGGGGGATGCGGTATTTGCATCCTCCCCTGTGGTCACTTGTTCATGGAAGTATGACAGTAGAAAGAGACCATATGGCCTATCTAGTTCGCCCTTCCATATCAACTACAATAGTCCCCTTTTTTCCTTTAGAGATCTTCTGTGTTTGTCCCATGCTTTCTTGAATTCAGATACTGCTCTCGTTTCTACTGCCTTCACTGGGAGACTATTCCATGCATCTACCACTCTTTCCATAAAGAAATATTTCCATATATTACTCCTGATTCTATCCCCTTTTACCCTCATCCTATGTCCCCTCATAGCAGAATTAGCTTTCAATCGAAAGAGGTTCTCCTCTTGTGCATTTATGGCAAGGGGGTATTTAAACATCTCTATCATATCTCCTCTATCCCGCCATTCCTCTAAAGTATACATATTAAGATCTTTAAGTCTGTCCCCATATGCTGTATAACGAAGACCACTAACCATTTTAGTAGCCATCTTCTGCACTGGCTCTATCCTGTTTATATCTCTTTGAAGGTATGGTCTCCAGAATTGCACACAATACTCCAAATGAGGTTGCACCAGTGACTTATACAGAGACACTATCATCTCCTTTTTTTTTTCTGCTGTCAGTTCCTCTCCCGATGTGCCCAAGCATCCTTCTGTCTTTTGCTGTCACCTTTTCTACCTGTTTAGCCACTTTAAGATCATCAGAAACAATCATGCCGAGGTCCTGCTCTTCTTTCGTGAATAGTAGTACCTCACCCCCTACACTGAGATTCTGCTTTTGGACTTTTATCTGTGAACACAGAACAGAAATATCTGTTAAACAGTTCTGCTTTATCCTTATCAGCTCCTACATATCCCTCCCCTTCGCTCTTGAGTCTGACAATACCATTTTTACCCTTCCTCCTCTCACTAACATTATCTGAAAAATGTCTTATCCCCCTATTTTATTGCATTGTCTGTTTCTTCTTCTGTTTGTATCCTTATTTCCTAACTACTTTGCTGGCTTCTCTTAAGTTTTTCCAAATATAGAGGCCTGTCTTCCTCTCTCTGTGATTTCTTGTATTTTATGAAGACCATCCTGCTTTTTTTTTTTCCCCACCTTTTCAGCGACTTCTTTTGAGAACCATAGTGGCCTCTTCCCTTTACATTTATTTAGCTTTCCAACAAAAAGGTTTGTTGTCCTTAAAATATTCCCTTTCAGTTTTGCCCATCGTTTTTCTACATTCTCCAGCTGTTCCCATCCCACTAACAGCAACTTGAGGTGTATTGTCCCATCTTGGGAAAGTTAATTTTCCTAAAGTCCACAGTCCTCACTTTTGAATGGATTTTATTAGCCCTAGTCCTAATATGAACTGATTTGAGCCTAGTTTTTTGAGCATTAATGTCAGAGTCTTTTGTGTCTTTGAAACAGGCCACACAAAAAACATTTGTCTCTCAAAACCATCATTTTACTTGTGTTCCGCTCGGAGTTGCAGGCTTTATTTTGCAAAAACCTGTATCTGTCTTTCTCAGAGGAGGTTCTATTCATTCGGCCAGTCCCTTCTTTTTTCCCAAGATGATGTTTGCCTTTGTGTAAATCATGTGGTTTTCCTCTCTTAGTACCAAGGGAAAGATCTGGTCAGCATCAGAAGGGTGCTTCTTATGTTACCTGAAGATCTCCAATTCCTTTCGGAAGTCAGACAAGTTCTGTATCCTCTTTGTGGAACCACATAAGGATGAGGCAGCCCCTAAGGCTATTCTGGGCCCCTGGATAAAGAAGGTAGTGACCTCGGCTTATCTGTTGCAGAGGCTTCGTCCTGAATGTAGTATTCTTCTGTAACTCCCGTTGACATTTGCAGGGCAGCTACATGGTCATCCCTTTCCACCTTTGTCAAGCATTACTGCTTAGATGTTAACACTGGGGTGGACATGACCTTTGGCACAGAGATTTTGAAGGCTGCTGTGCTTCTTCCTTCCCAGTGGAGTACCAGCTGGACTGGTCTAGCAGGACTCCAGGCAAGGATGTTTTCTAGTGAGTAAGATCTTTTACTATTAAATGAATGATAGATGGTGTCTTGTCCCTTCCCAACTTCACAATTGTTGCAAAAATATTATTGTACTGTATTTTATGATTCTACTGTTACTTCTAATAACACAGGTACACTACCAAAAAACTGCCTCCAGTTTTGCAACTGATTCCTATAGATTTTGGGGTGCTGAATCCAGGAAAAATAGCCAAAATGTTCCATCACGTCACGTTTTCTTGCAAAAATAGATTTCTTACCCATATAAGGAATGTTCACATAATTTCTTTTTAGCCGACTGCAGTTTATTTTCTTGGCCCAAAATAGAGGTTGTAATGGTTAACTAACTAGAAACACTCCCTCATGATATTTTAGAGTGTTTTGTATTCATTTTATACATTAACAGGACAATTGGGAGGCGGGGGGTTAAATCCAGTACTCGCGCTGGCGCATGTTCTTTCCTCTTCGCCTCGCCTCGTTCGCTCGCTCAAACACGGTGGTTGCGACATGAACGTTCCTGTCAAATTTCAGTTTCTTGCAAGTTCATTATTACCTTTTGTTTGCTCAGTCGTAATCCAGCTTTATTCCGAAGTGGTTCACTACAGTTGTAGTTTGCAGTACTGTGTATTTGTGATGGCTCACAGAGCCAGAGGTTGCGTCAACTCTCCGGACAGTTTTTGTTTTATTTGTGGGGAATATACCGTGAAAAAGCGGCAGAGGAACATTTCTGCATTTATTAAAAAAGTATATTTCGCCTATTTCGGTTTGAAGTTAGGCGATCAAGACAAACCGTGGGCTCCTCACAAAGTGTGCAAGACATGTGAGGAAGATCTACGCTTATGGATGAAAGGTAAAAAACAAGCATTTCATTTCGGAATACCTATGATGTGGCGTGAACAAAGAGACCACAGCAGTGACTGCTATTTTTGCTCTTGCATTGTGAAGGGATACAACTTAAAAAATAAGAACGTAATAAGTTACCCCAACCTTCCCTCAGCAATTAGGCCTATGCCTCATAGCAACGAAGTACCTGTGCCTGAACCACCAAAATCTTTGGATCATATTTGTGTGGACGGTTCTGATCATGATGAGACTCATCAGATGGCTTTTCCCGATGAGTCCAGTACTTCCGAGTTTGAAACTGAACCAGATCCGAAACCTGAACTTTTCTCTCAAGCTGAATTGAATGATTTAGTCCGGGATTTAGGACTCCCAAAAGATGCTGCCCAACTGCTAGGTTCTCGGCTTAAACAGAAAAATCTATTGTCACCAGGAACAACATTTTATTGGTACCGCAACCGCGAGACACAGTTTTTGAAGTATTTCAGCAAAGAGGAAGATTTGGTATTTTGCAACGATATATACGGAGTGATGGAAAAGTTTAAACTCAAGTATGATCCTGCTGAATGGCGGCTGTTCATTGATTCGTCAAAAGACAGCATAAAAGGTGTTCTTCTTCATAATGGCAACACATTCGCTTCAGTTCCTATTGCTCACTCTGTTATTCTCCAAGAAAAATACGAGAATTTGGCCCTGATTCTTCAGAAGATTCGTTATGATGAGCATAAGTGGATGATTTGTGGAGACTTTAAAATTCTATCCATGCTATTAGGGCAGCAATCCGGTTTCACCAAATATCCCTGCTTCCTTTGCTTGTGGGATAGCCGGGCCCACGACCTACACTGGGGGAAAAAAGACTGGCCAATTCGGGAGTATTTGAGACCCGGTGAGAAAAATGTTCTTCATGAGAACTTGGTACCTCGTGATAAAATTCTATTACCAGCTCTCCACATTAAGTTGGGTCTCATTAAGCAATTCATCAAGTCCCTTCCAAAATATGGTGAGTGCTTTCGGTACCTTTGCTCAAAGTTCCCCCGACTTTCTGAAGCAAAGCTAAAGGAAGGAGTGTTTGTTGGCCCTGATATAAGGAAACTCATTTCAGATGGAGCATTCGCTGAAACGATGTCTGAGAAGGAAAAAGAAGCCTGGGATTCCTTCAAGGATGTTGTTCTCAAATTCTTGGGGAACAGGCGGGATGAGAACTATAAGGATATTGTTGCCAGGATGCTCAATGACTTCAAAGAACAAGGCTGTAACATGAGCCTGAAAGTCCATTTCTTGCACTCCCATGTGAACTACTTTCCCGAAAACTTGGGGGCGTACAGTGAAGAACAAGGTGAAAGGTTTCACCAGGACATCAAGGACGCAGAGAGAAGGTACCAAGGAAGATGGAACACCACTATGATGGCTGATTTCTGCTGGTTGCTGCTGCGGGAAACCCCAGATGAAAAATACGCCAAGCAGCGCACCAAGAGAAGCATTCGGGGAAGAAGAAACGGGCCCACCAGGAGATTGATTGACCCAAGAATGACTTTAAAATCTAAACTGTGTTGACAAATATCATGTTTTTACTAAACTTTGAAATAAAAATTTGCTAGTTATTACCACAGTGTCGGATCTCATTTATTAGAATTTTATTTTCACACCATCGGGTGTTTGTCTTCATGTATTGCAATGGTGCGGTTTGCGTTTTCTATTCTTACATACATACCTGTACAACATTTTTTGCACATTTCTTTGCTTTGCTTTGTGTCTAACCTCACTCTTATATGCTCAATGTTTGTGCACATGTATGTGGCTGTTTTAAGTGCAGACAATTTTGCTACCATCACAGTGTGTTTTGTTGACATTACTCTATTCTTATGTGCTGCCTTGTTACAATTTTCTTTATTCTTATTTGAATAACTACTAAACAATTAGTATAAAGAATTCATCCAAGAAACTTTTATCTTGATCGCACTCAATCTGAAACGTTCACCTCAAACTGCTAACCCAATGTAGCAAAAAATCTGTACGTGATGGAGCAAATTGGTTACCAGATTTGGATTCAGCGCACCAAAAAACGTAAAAATCAATCGAAACATTAGAGGCAGTTTAAAAAAATTTTTTTTTAGTGTACCTGTGTAATCATTTGTATGGCAGAATAAGGCATATGCATTGCTGTACAGAGACATGTAAGAGATGGCCCTTGCTCATCAGAGCTTACAGTCTAGAAAAGACACACAGCAGCTAGGGACTAGGATATGATCCCTTGTTCTCCTATGTGTCTCCTTGCCTTGCCCTGGTTATATACCCTTGTTCTTAACTGTTGTGTTGTCTAACCTGATTAGATTGTAAGCTCTGACGAGCAGACTGTCTTTTTACATATTATCTGTGCATATTGAGTATGCATTGTAGCACTATTTATTTATTTACATTCTCTTATATACTGTGCTATTCTGCATCAGTGTGGTTTACATTGAACAAACTGAAATTACATTGAACAGGGCATTATAACTTGGAGATAACTATTTTACAGGGAACATGGGCTATGGAGGGTTAAGTGGCTTGCCCAAGACCACAAGGAGCACCTGTGGGACTAGAAACCCCAGTCCTTCCAGCCCAAGGTTGCTGTCCTCTAGTGGGATTTGAACCCCCAACCTTCTGGCCTGAAGTACCTTGCCCCAACCACTAGGCTGCTCCTCCACTCTGCTATATAAATGATTAATAGTAGTAGTAGGAAAAGCGAAGAGCAGCAGAATGAATGCATTGGATTCTGCAATGGAATACATAGATTTTGATATAGTAACTTCTCCTGCCATTGACTCTGTGTCTCAAAGTCAAAAGCATTTCCCTTAGTGTGGCAAGCTCTGTATAACAAAAGGAATGCAACAATACTTTCAGGGGGAGGGGGTGACCAAGCTTGAATTAATTCTTTTTGTGCTTTGCTATAGCAGTGCAAAGAGACCCCAGGCACAAGCCAGGCTTGAAGATATTTGTTTTCTCTTCTTTTTAAGTCTTTCTTTGTCCTTAACACAACTGTATGGTGGTAGCCACTAGTCAAGCTGCAATTTTTTGTCTTCTTTGTTGTGCCACCCCAGCCACAGCCAAACTCTTATCTCTCCCTTAGAATCCTAAAGCTCACACTACTACACCTTACACTCTTAAGAAAAAAAAATGAAGGCAAAATGGTTCTCAGCTAGTTTGTGTTCGCTCTGTGTTGCAGCCCTGCTAGTCATCATCAGTTATGGTTAGTGTTCTCCCCAAAACATTTTGCCAGCCAAGTGGTATGAAGGAGTAACTGGATGAGCCACACTATAAGCCAGCAGGACAGCAGACAACAAGGAGTGGAGGAGTGGCCTAATGGTTGGGGCAAGGTACTTCAGGCCAGAAGGTCAGGGGTTCAAATCCCACTAGAGGACAGCAACCTTGGGCTGGAAGGACTGGGGTTTCTAGTCCCACAGGTGCTCCTTGTGGTCTTGGGTAAGCCACTTAACCCTCCATAGCCCATGTTCCCTGTAAAATAGTTATCTCCAAGTTATAATGCCCTGTACGATGTAATTTCAGTTTGTTCAATGTAAACCGCACTGATGCAGAATAGCACAGTATATAAGAGAATTTAAATAAATAAACTAATCGGTCTTTCTGGAAGTTCCATATATGATGTGTTTATTTATCATTGTTTCAAATTCATTTGTGTATAATTCATTCATATTATATTTAGATATATTGTTACATTTTTTTTAAGAATTAATTTCAAAATTACTTTAATAATTTTTCCATTCCTGCTCATTATTTTGTCATGTCATTTCATCAGATTAAGTTAGCTGGGCAGTCAGTAAAATCAGCTGAGTGATGAGCCCATTCAAAAGGTCCTGGGGTGAATGAACACTTATGGGATTTAGAGAAGTCAGATACAGGGATAGTTTTCTCTGATTGCCCATCAAGCGTGTGAAGCAGGATTGGCTCACGAACTTCGTGCTGGCTGTTGATGACAGTCCTCGACCTCTTCCCTCTCCCAGATTGACTCCCGTGTGTCGGGGGATGCGTGTGCATGCATGACAAAAACGAAATGCACGACTGGCGATACATGAACATTTTCCAAGCATACACACTTGAGTAATTAGTACCAGAGTGAACTGAAAATTGCAGTTTTCATCTTTTGTTTTTCTATTCAAACAAAAACTAATATGCATAGCTAATAATTATGATTATGCATGAATGGAGATTTAAGGAAAGTTGGTCACATATGGTTATATTGCTAATGGCATGTGGCATTTGGTTGCTCACATAACATAGAAAATGACTGCAGATAAAGACCATACTGCCTATCCAGTCTTTTATCCATAAGAACTATTTCCTCCGATTACTCCTGGCGTATTCCCTTTAACCTTCATCCTATGACCCCTCATTCTAGAACTTCCTTTCAGCTGGAAGAAGACTATCTCCTGTGTATTTATACCATGGCGGTATTTAAATGTGTCTATCATATCACCCTTCTCCCTCCTTTCCTCCAAAGTATTCATATTGAGATCTTTAAGTCTGTCCCCATGTGTCTTATGACAAAGACCACTGATCATTTTAGTAGCCATACTCTGGACCAATCCCATCCTGTTGATATCATTTTGATGGTGCGGTCTCCAGAAATGTACACAGTACTCCAAATGAGGTCTCATTAGAAACTTATAGAAAGGCACTATTGCCTCCTTTCTTGATGGTCATTCCTCTCCATATGCACCCAAGCATCCTTCTGGCTTTTGCCATCTCTTTCTACCTGTTTGGCCACTTTAAGATCATGTGAAACCATCAGCTCCAATTTCCACTCTTCTTTCATGCATTGAAGTACTTCATCCCCTATATTGTACTAGCAGCTATTATATTTACTTTGGTTATTAAACCATTTGAATTGCTTGATGGATCTTAGATAAGAGAGAAGAGGGAGAAGTTTTTCAAGCGAGAAAGTACATTTTGTCAACAAAACTAAGATTACAGACAACATTAACTTATTGCAAATCTGTTTGGTTTTGAAATTGACTTGTTTGTTTACACTGAATATAAAGAAGATTGATCTCAGATCTGAAACCTCTAGGTAGCACTACATTTTGATGTCTGAATTCATATTTAAATATTTATAAAAGGAAAAACATGTCAGTGATTTTTAGTAATGCAAATAATGTACCAAGATCGGAACAATGGGTTCATGGCTATAATTGCTTTTATCTACAAGTAATTTTTGATTTGTGGAAATTATTGGGACCAGTTGTGGCCAGCAGGTTTTAAATTGTGTATTTAATGTCTGTTCTTTTTTGCACCAGGTTTGCATCAGCTGGCGATGATGGCATTGTGTATCTATGGGATGTTCAGGTACTTACAAATAGTGTTCCATCATCTTCCAAAAGGGACAATGTGATCTGTATCATTCATAAAGTATTTGAAAGATAAAAACAAAACCCCCCCAAAACTTTAATATAGCATCTTGCCTGGAAAATGACAGCAGTAGCTATTGTCTTGAGAGTCCTTCATTTTCCGTTTTTAACCAACAAGCCCTCCACCCAACTCCTTTGGTTAATGAACTTACTTATGAGCTCATTACTTGCATGGTTTTCTTCCTTTTTTTACCTATATACATACATTCTGATGCAGCATTCATTGAGATTGGAGACTAACTATGATATCTTCAGAAAGGGCCTGAAAACTTGGCTCTTTGGTACTTGATTTTTTTTTGTTTTACATGTCTGGATTTTATTTAATTTCATTGGTGAATTCTGCTTTGTGTTTCACATTTTATCAGCATTTGAACTGTAGACCATCCTGTCAGGACTTGGTCAGGAATGGCAATCTACAAAAGTATTAAATGTGGAAGTTTTGACCAAAATTGGGATGCAACTAGTCTGCAGAGCACTTTGAGGGCCATTTTCAGCTTATCTATTTGTGCAGTGCTTCTTAAACTGATAAGTTATCTATGTAGGGGCTGAGTATCATTGCTTAATTAACCCTTTGAAGGCCTACTTTAAATTTTTAATCCACATTCTGCAGCCGGTTTAATTTTTGCATATTTCAGGAAAATTGTACCCGTCTTATTCAATATGTTCTAATAGTGATTTTCCTTCTGCTATGGTCATGTATTATATACCATTTGATAGGAATATTTAGTCAGAATTTTGGATCCCGAGAGTTTTGGGCTCGGCCTGGAAAGGGTTAAATGACTAACTTTATAGCTTGGCCCTTTATAAAACAGATAAATTTGGTTGTTTAATGATTGAAACAACTACAGCTATCCATATATGTGGATTTAAAAGCATTTATATGCTTAGCGCTTCTGCAGACAGCATTAGTGCTTTTACATATTAGGGCCTTTGGGAAATTTTGAAATACCATCCTTTTCTAAACCTTTATTTCTTTTCATCTTGCTAGACTACTCCAGTCCTATAGGTAATGCCACCCTACAGCAGATGAAGGCAGAGAACCCATAACTTTCCAGTGACAACATCAAAAAATGATGTAGTCCTGGAACTTTCCAGTAGTCTCTGGCTCCAGCAGATTAGAATGTGGACTAGTACTGCAGCTATTCTAATTTTTGTATGGCTGGCTTCCTTGGGTGCAGTGTGTGGCCTGTTGTCCCTTAGCTCAAGCTCATATAGGTTTGTGAGAGTTCTCAGGAATTGGTCTGCGGACCTTTCCCCTGATTTGAGTGGCTGGAATTTTGCCCATCCCAAGGCCTTGGCTTGCAGGTTTTGGCCTTGGTAGAACTTTTTATCCCTGGCAGTCATCCTTCGGAGCTCTTCCTGGAAGAGTAAAGACCCTTGAAGTTCCTCCCTCGCCAATATTCTTCCCTTTTTAGCAGGAGTGATTTATTTCTACTGCTGTCTTTTCTAAAGCTCTCTGTGGGGATAAAGTTAAAACACAAAAAAACCCAAACTGGAATCTGGATAAACCAGTTGTCGGAGGAGAATGGTGTAAGAGTGGGATTCTAGGGAAGTTTGCAGAGGATGGGGGGGATCTCATTGGCATGCCTGAGCAAGGCCTGTAGGAACCGGTGGGTAAGCAGTGTGTCCGGCTACTATGACCTCACTAGTGATGGAGGACGCAGTCCCATAGAATGCAGAGCTCTAATGCTGTTCCCCAGTCTGTTTACCTCAAAGTAGCTAAGGTTGTAGCTCCTAGTGCAGTTTGTGCACCAGTGGGAAATGCAGCCATTTTGAATCCTGGCCACTTGTCTCCCAATATGCATTTTGCACTGCTGCAGAGATTGGGAGCCCTCAGAGAACCCTTGGCTATGGATTCCAGCCATGGGGACTCTGGGGGTGAATCTGCATGGAGGGGTTCACCATCAACTTGGGGAGGACAGTTCTTCCTGGAAGTGGCTGCATGTTTCCACAAAGCCCTCTCTGCCTTGTGGGTGCCTTTTCAGGAGAACCATGCCAAACAACTTTAGGGGTGTCCAAAGGGGGTTCAGAGGCACTCAAATCAGGAAAACTGGGACCCAAAGCATCTAAGGATGTCCAAAAGGTCTTTGGGCAGACTCAAAAGACTAGTTCCCACCCCTTTGCTTGAGGACGATAGAGAGAGGCAAATAAGGGGAAGGAGCTAGTCCTCTTGGTAGTCTCTCTCCATAGGAGAACAATGAATCCTTGGACATATGGCTATTCCAGAAAGAGGAATGGCACCACTCATCTCCCAAGTTCCTGAAGATGGGAACCTACTTTCGTGGAGACGTCTGATGGAAATCCAGTTTTGGAAGATCTCTATAGATCATCCAGATCCTTTTCTTTTCATAAAGCACTCAGGAAGATGGTCATCATTTTTTTTTCTCCTTCTCCCTATTCCTCTAGAAGGCCTGTCTTGTAGGTATTTATAGTCTTCTTTTTTTTACCTTGCCTTAGTTTTTACTAGGGCGCTTCCTATGGAATCTTCCTGCTTCCACTTGCCTGCCTTCAGCACTTGCCCGGCCCCCTCCTCCAGCTGAGGCTTTGTTCAGCAGCCTTCCGTTGACCCTCCATTTGGAGGTTCCTGCTTGGTGAGAGCACTCTAATTGCAAGCATCTGCTAACTTTGTATGCCCTGTTCAGGCATTTTCCTGTGCCTGTTTAGAATCTAGTTTATTTATTGTTCTGTCTATATTTCTGTTTTGTCTGTGTGTGTTCTATCTACTGTTAGGCATGCCTAGCGGGGTCTCCATTGCAAGCAAGGTAATACTGTGTAACTTGTAAATACAAGCTCTCTGCCTAAGAGTTGTTAAAGGGGTTTTGGTCTTCATTTTTAAAAGCTAATTCTTTTTCTCTATTGCAAAAGGGGAAATTTTTTTGTGGTTTTGAGTAAAGCTCTGCCTATTAGAGTTCATTGTTTTTCCAATTTTCCATTCAGAATGAGCTCTTTGAAGCCACTGATTTCATTAGGTGTTAGATCCCTCCTTACCCACCCCATGTCCCACTCACCCCATGTGAGAATTCTTGCTTTATAGGGAAATACTTCAGTTAGCTAAACAGGGGGACATAGAGCAGCACTGTTAAAACGCACATAAGAGGTTACCTGCTTTTTCTCTTAAAGAACAGCTGAGGAAAAGTTAGGGTTTTTGGTAGAACTCTCTTGTTTACTTCAACAGGTACCAAAGCTCCACCAAATGAAAGATGGCTGGGAAACATCATACTGCCAATGCTGTTTGTCCTGTTACAGCTTCTGCCTCTGTCCATACAGAGAGCCCAATGCCAGTTGAAGAACCGGTTCCATGTGCAGGATGCCTGCAAGCTGAAGCTCTCATGAAACAAGTGGAGGCTGAGAAGCATTCGAGGCAGTAAGAAGTACATTGTTGAGATGCTTATTGAAACATCCAAGCTCTTCGACAGAGGTGAAGATGGGAGGCTACAGAATGAAGAGGGTTGGGCAAGAGTCACCAGGGCCTACAAAATCAACAATCCAACTCCACCAGCCCTTGAATTGAAGAACCAGAATGCATCCCTGGAAGTGGAGGAGGTGAAAACATCCCAGGAAAGGGAAGAACCCCAGAGCTCAAGCACCCCAAATTTTACAGAATCAGCGACCACAAGGAAGCGGGAGGGTAGTGGTTGTTGGTGACTCTCCTGAGGGGTACAGATGCGTTCATCTGACAAACACAGAAGATCTCTAAAGAAAAAAGGGGATTATTGATAGTTGACATGGAAGGGCAGACTAGATAGATCATGTGGTCTTTTTCTGCCATAATGTTTCTATGTATTTTGATATGATCTGTCGGCTGTCTCCAAATCATTGGCAATGTTAAAGGCAAGGATTTCCTTTTTGTATTTAAGCACCATTGAAGATTTGTTGTGCAGGTGTTGCAGCATATGTGTGGGGCCCAGGTCTTGTCCTGATCTCGAATTTTGTAGCCAAAATAAAGGTGATAGGCTTTCTTAATGAAAGCTGTTATACTGCGTATTTGTAATGCAAAAGTCACTTCACCACAAACGTAGCGGAAGTGATCTACATTGTTCAAACAGTTACGAGACATCTCTCACTTTAGCTAAATGGAAAAAAATCAAGCACTGAGAAGACCTGTCTACAGCCAAAATACTACTGACACATCGTATTCATTAAAAAAAAAAATGTTGTGCAATTTGTTCTGCAGAGTGATGTAATTAAGCTGAATTAGGATGCATCATCTATGACTTCTAGGAATAATATGATGCAATTCATATCTTGTATGATACAATGGCATCTTCAAATTGCATCATTCATTATGGGGTAGATTCTGTGGGGCGAATAGCGGAGTTGTATGTACAACCTGCGAACAGTGCTGGGAGGCAATTCTTGTCCCAGTACTCCCTGCATGTATAAAGGGTTTGTGCGGGGAGCGGTGGACGGGGGCGGGATGGAGGCAAAACAGGGATAGGTAGAAGCAGCCAAATGTACAGAGGCCATTTAGCTCTGGCCTCTGTACATACAATGGCATCCACCTGGACGATGGAAGGTGGAATAAGTGCCAAATGTCTCACCGATTGCTGCCTGCAGCCCCCCCCCCCCAGTCGATTCATTCTGCCGCGGGAGAGCATCAGCTGCCCAATCCTGGCCATGGGGGCATGCGGTTGGGTCAGGTGGCAGGGTATTCTGTTTCTCCGGCTAGACTTGTGAGTGCTATGGTGACATAACGCCACAGCAAAGGCACAGCAGCCAGATTGCAGGGAGGGCTGGCCATGCAGATCCCTATACCCCCGGCAGCAGAATGCAGGGCATTACGGGCTGTTGATGTGCCCTAATTCTGCAACCGTGGGAACGTATAGCTCCTGCAGTTGCAAAATTTGGTACAGCGGGGGCATGTTCACTTTTTGGTCGCCTGGACAGCGTGGACGTGCTCCGCACAGAATTTGTCTCCACTTGTTCTGCAGAGTGATGTAATTAAGCTGAGTTAGGATTGCGTCATCTATGACTTCTAGGAATAGCATGGTGCAATTCATATCATGTATGATGCAATTGCACTTTCAAATTGCATCATTCATTAATTGTTTTGCCTAAGAAGCAAGTACTGTCCAAACAAAAACATAGATTTATCACAAATCCATTCAAAAATGTGCATGTATTTTAGTATGGTTTAAATTGAGATTCCTTCCCATTATAACTCGCATATCCTTAGCACTTCCAAAGTCGAGGTCATATGTACTGACCCAGTGCAAATTGAAACCTAAAGCCACTAAACAGTTTTAAGCATCATTTTCATTCCCTGCGACCCAGACTTAATAAAGTGTGATTGAATTTATTTTAGAAGCATTTTGACTGTAGAACAGTGTATTAGCCACATAGTCTTGGGTAAGCCATTCCTAATCCCTGGTAGTAAGCAGTATCTATTCTTTGCACATCTGCCAGATTGGTCACTGTTGAAGACAAGATGTTAAGCTCAGTAGAATTTTGGTCAGACCCAGCAAGGCAAATCTTATGTTCTGATGTCATTGGGTACTGATAGGACACTTTTTTCCTAACTACTAACCATGCTAAAATGAAAATTCAAACTTTTATGTCATTTCCGTTAGATAGACACAAATTCCTTATTCTGAGGTAACGCAAAAACCCTAGAAAAACATTCTACCCTTATGTGTAACTGCCATTCCAAGGCAATGTTTACACTCAGGACTCTCAAACAATGGCTAAATACATTATGACTATACAAAGTGTTACTCTAGGAACCATATGTCGGTCAAAACCAGGCACGTGAATGGTTCAGGAGAGGAGAACTGAAACCTAAGGATGAGAGCTTGATAGTTGCAGCCCAGAACAATGGATTAGAATCAATATAGTTTACAGCAAGCATACAGCAAGAAAACTTGTACAACAAACACATGTATATTTTGGTAAGGTTTGTCTCTTTGCAGATAATACCAAAATCTGCAATAGAGTAGACACCCAGGGATCCCACGTGATGCATATGATTGAGTAAGGAGGCTTTCTTGCTCTCTCTGGGGCTGTTCAGAGAAAATAATCAAATTGTCTACCGCGACTCTGCAAAAAGGAGAATTTGCTTGAAGGGAAAGCAGAGGACAAAAGTCTTATACAGTGACGAGGGAAAAAAAGTGAAGGAAAATGCCTCTACCGGTCAAAAAAGATCGTGAGAAAACAGGCAAGTCTGGGGCCTTGACATCCACGCTGACACAGCCGGCCTCCCCTGGCGCCGTGAGCACAGATTCATCAACGGAAGATCTGGCGAAGGAAGTAGTAAAACTACTAGATCCTAAGTTTGACCAAATATTGAAGAAATTGGAAACAATGGGGGACGCGCTAACGGAAGTTGGATGGAGAGTAGAGGAGCTTGAACACCGAGTGATGAGCATCGAGGACGAAGATGGAAGACAGGAGAGAGAACGACTGGAACAGAAAAAACAAATAAGAGGCCCTGCAAGTGAAAGTGGATGATCTAGAAAATAGATCGCAACAAAATAATTTAAGAATTGTAGGAATACCAGAATCAACGACAAAGCGCATGCTATTGCCGCTTCTCAAAGAATGGCTGCCAAAGGAGCTGGGCCTAGAATTGCTAGTAGGATATCTTAAAATTGAACAAGCACATCGAATTGGAGTAAGAAGGGATGAGCGACAAAGGCCACGGGTGGTAATTATGCGCATTTTCAATTTCCAGCATAAAATACAACTGTTGCAAGCCTACCAGAGAAAAGGGGATCTAAAACTGGAGAATCAGAGACTTTTGATATTTCAAGATTATTCAACAGCAGTGGAAGCAAAAAGGAAGGACTTCACTCCTATTTGTGCAGTTTTATTTAAGAAGAAGCTATGATTCACACTGGCGTTCTGGCGATATTACGGGTATCAGACCAGGGACAGAATTTCACAATTGAGACTGTGGAGGCGGCAAAACAATTTCTGGCCGGATTGGCGGGAGATAATGATGGAGAAGGTTCTGCGGCCTGATTCTCTGAGAAGAGAAATACAGCAAAGAAGGTTGGACATAATCAGTACCTAGGACACTAAAGAATTAAAATCGGAAAAGAGGAAAAAGAAAAGCAAAGCAAAGACGCTGTGGACTGATAAGATTGAAATCAGCGGGTGTCGCGGTAAAGAGTCTGCATATGAATGATTTTATGTGTGATGGAACTATGGTGTAGCGAAAAGGGTAGAGATGGAGAGTCGGGGCAGCCCTGTAGCATACAGTGGGGAATGGGATCAGGCCTCAGCAGGGCAGTGCTGAGGGTAACAGATGCGATGTTGTATGGAGAGAAAGGGAAGGGAAAGAAAGACAGAAGTGTGAATGGGGAATGTGTGCTTGGAATGAATGGCTGAGAATGACGAGTGAAGAGGGCGAGACTGATATAAACAATAAAGGAAGTCAGGAAAGTCTTAATTACATGAATGACCTGCCTGAGAAACTAAAGAGAAGTTATGATATATATTTACACAGCACTGAGTTCAGGTTGAGGCTGGGCAGCGCTGGGCGAAACTTCAAGTATTGTGGAATTTGAGAAAGGATATAGTAATGGATAAATACAATGGGACATGACTTACGGATAATCACGTGGAATGTGAGGAGTGAGTACACCCATGAAACGTACAAAAATACTACAAGTGTTAAAAAGAGGGAAAGCCCAAGTGGCATTACTACAAGAAACCCACTTAAATGTGAAAGAACATGAGAAGCTTAAGAGAGACTGGGTTGGACAAGTATTTGCTGCATCATTGGGAGGTAGAAAGAGGGGACTAGCGATTCTGGTCAAAAAAGGAATCCCTCTAGATATCATTAGCGAGGAAGTGGACCCGCAGGGGTGATTTTTATTTTTACACGCCCGAATACAAGGGGAGGAATTGTATATAGGGAACATCTACGCCCTGAATATCTATGACCATCGTTTTTTAAAATTACTTTTGCAAAAAAAATGGGGACACTGAAAATACCATTGATATTGGCGGGAGATTTTAATTGTCCACATGACCCAGAGCTAGCTAGATCACAGGCGAAGAAGGGAGGGGGGTGGACGAAACAAGGGGTGGGGTGCTTGTGTAGAATGGGAGGATTGATAGATGTATGGAGAGTTCTGCACAAAGGTGAAAGAGATTGCACACATCTGTCAAGCGCCCACCAATCTTGGTCTAGGATTGATTGCCAAAACTGTCTTTGGAAAGTAAGATATAAAGTGGTGAATGTGGAAATTGAGCCTATTGTAGTATCTGATCATGCAATGATAAGAATGGATTGGAGGGCAAGAAATGCTTTTGGCAATAGATGGTCCTTCCCTAGGCATTTGTGGAAGAGTGAGGAGTTTCGGCAATATTTGATACACCATTGGGAAGAATATTTAAGATTTAATGAGACGCAAGCGAAAACTATGGCGATATTTTGGGAGGCTGGGAAAGCAGTGATGCGTGGACACATAATAGCATATGTAGCGAAGGAAAAGAAATGGGTTAATACTTGTATTCGCCGGAAATGGAGAATAGAGAACAAGAGCGAGTTTTTTTGGATGCAATACGACTGCCAAAATTGTCTGAAGCAGAGTTGCAAGAATTAAATAAACCTATAAAGGGGGAAGAAATACAGAAAATAATTAAATCAGAGACACCGCATAAGGCACCAGGGCCCGATGGGTATGGGACAGAGTTCTATAAGATGTTAATGACTCAAATTACGCCCACTTTGGGGGCCCTATATAGAGAGATATTAGAGGCGGGATCCTTTCCGAGAGACATGCGAACTGCAGCTATTACTATTATTCCTAAGCCGGTCAAGGATCCAGAAGATCCTGCTTTGTATAGACCCATTTCGTTAATTAATTATGATATGGAAGTCATGGTGTCAGTACTGGCAACTAGGCTTCAGAAGATACTTCCAAGATTAATAGGTAACCATCAATCAGGATTTGTGAAGGGGGGAGAGAGGCTGTCTCGAATATCAGCAGAGTATTGTTGGGAATGGAAAGATGCCTTCTTCAGAAGACTCCACTGCTGCTGGTAAGTTTAGATGCGGAGAAGGCTTTTGATCGGGTCTCCTGGACCTATATGTTTGAAGTTCTACGCAGGTTTGGACTTGAAGGGGCTTTCTTAGGTTGGGTAACAGCATTGTACATGGACCCTTTGGCCTGTATTGTAAGTGGCGGGGAATACTTGGTCTTTCTCGTTGAGGAGAGGTACCAGACAGGGTTGCCCTTTGTCTCCTCTGCTATTTGTCCTTCAGCTAGAGCCCTTGCTGCTCTCCCCCATTGAGGCGGAGGAGGTGAAGGGAATAGAATGGAACAATGGGGGCATTAAAGTTAGTGCCTTTGCAGATGATATGCTCCTATGTATTTGCGACCCTAAAAAATTGTTAACCTTGGCATTACATCAGATTGAGCGGTTTGGATCCTTCTCGGAGCTGTGTATAAATAGAAATAAATCTTTGGTATAAGATGTAGGAAGAGGAGTTAGGAGAGATTGGCAAAGAGATTTTCCTCTGATATGGGCACAGGGGCAGTTTCATTACCTTGGCATTCAAATCCCAGAAAAGATGTCACAGCTTAATGATGTCAATATAAAACCAATGATAGATAGAACAGTGGCTAGGCTGAAGAAGTGGAGGGATCTTCCCATATCTCTTATGGGTCATGTAGATCTTATTAAGATGGTAGAGATGCCCAGATGGGTATATCTCTTATGACATGTACCTGTCTGGATATAACGGAAAGATATGTTGATACTACAGAGATGTATCGGTAAATTTTTATGGAAAGGTCGAAGATCCCACATAGCTTTAGCTACTATGATGAAAACTCTGGAGGAGAGGGGAGCAGGTCTACTGTCTTTGCGAACCAATAATTTAGTCTGCTTGCTTGGACCGCTGAGAGACTTGTTAATAGACAGTATGGGAAAACTGCCATTAATAAAAGTAATTCCTTCTCTCTGCTGTCCACGTTTTTTGACTGGGACCCTACGTAGCATGTGGATTCGTGCTTGTTTGTTGGACTCCAAAAAGAGATTGACACGATATTAAGTTTAAGGGGTATGTTAGACCTATTGGTAGAAACATAGAAACATAGACATATGATGACAGAAAAAGACCACATGGCCTATCTAGTCTGTCCTTCCATATCAAGAACTACAACAGTCCCCTTTTTACCTTTAGAGATCCTCTGTGTTTGTTCCATGCTTTTTTGAATTCAGTTACTGTCCTCATCTCTACCACCTCCACTGGGAGACTATTCCACGGATTCACTACTCTTTCCGTAAAGAAGTATTTTCGCATATCACTCCTGAATCTATCTCCCTTCACCCTCATCCCATGTCCCCTCATAGCAGAACTTGCTTTCAATTGAAAGGGGCTCTCTCCCTGAACATTTTTGCCATGGAGCTATTTAAACATCTCAATCATATCACCTCTATCCCGCCTTTCCTCTAAGGTGTACACATTAAGATCCTTCAGTCTGTCCTCATATGCTTTATAATGAAGACCACTAATCATTTTAATAGCCACCCTCTGCACCGACTCCATCCTGTTCACATCCTTTTGAAGGTGCGGTCTCCAGCACTGCACACTATACTCCAAATGAGGTCGCACCAAAGACTTATACAGAGGCATTATCACCTCCTTTTTTCTGCTAGCCATTCCTCTCAGTATGCACCCAAGCATCCTTCTAGCTTTTGCCGTCACCTTTTCTACCTGTTTAGCTACTTTAAGATCATCAGATACAACCACGCCTAGATCCTGCTCTTCTTTAGTGAACAAAAGTACTTCACCCCCATACTATATTGCTCCCTTGGATTGCTGCAGCCCAAATGCATGACCTTACATTTTTTAACATTAAATCCCAGCTGCCAGATTCTAGACCATTCTTCAAGCTTAGCTAGATCCCTCCTCATGTTATCTACCCCTTCCTGGGTGTCTACTCTATTGCAGAGTTTGGTATCATCTGCTAAGAGGCAAACCTTACCCGACAGCCCTTCGGCTATATCACTAACAAAGATGTTAAAAAGAATCGGACCAAGGACAGATCCCTGGGGCACACCACTGGTAACATCCTTCTCCTCAGATTGAGTTCCATTTACCTGTACCCTTTGTCACCTCCTACCCAACCAATTTCTAACCCAAGCAGTAACTTTAAGGTCCATCCCTAGGGTGCTCAGTTTGTTTATAAGTGGCCTGTGAGGAACAGTGTCAAAGGCTTTACTGAAATCTAAATACACCACATCTAGGGCTCTCCCTCGGTCCAACTCCCTGGTCACCCAGTCAAAGAAATCAATCAATCTCCCCTTTTTCATCCCTCACCCCTTCTTCTGATGGGGCTTCTTAACTGTAGATCACTTAGGACTAAAACTCTCCTTGTCCAGGACCTTATTGTCCAAAACTCTCTGGATCTCCTTCTTCTCACGGAATCTTGGCTAAAAGAAGGGGAAGCCGCTCTCCTTGCCCGCTCTCTTCCTTCTGGTTATTCAGCAGTCTCTGTACCACGTTCTGGCCGCTCTGGTGGCGGGGTGGCCGCTATTCTACACCCTTCTCTCTCCTTTACACAAGACTCCTCCTCTTTACTCCACTACCCCGAGGCTTTACTCCTCCACCTCCACTCTCCTTTCTCACTACATATTCTCCTTGTCTACTCTCCGCCCACATTGCGGTCCGATCTCTGGGATTCCTTAATTCTCACTATTTCTGACTTGACTCTTTCCCCCAGCTTTCCCCCAGCTCCTTATCGCCGGTGACTTTAATCTCCATCTTGAATCTCCTGCATCCTCTAGGGATCATGCCTTCCTTTCTCTCATAGATGACCTTTCTCTCTTCCAACATGTCTCCTTCCCTACCCACACTGCTGGGCATACCCTTGATCTCCTCCTTACCCTTCCTTCCTCATCCCTTCGTCTCTCCTCGTTGTCTTCTCTTACCCTCCCTCGGACGGATCACTATTGCCTGCTTTTCACTTGCTCCCTTTTTGGTTCTCCTTCTCAGCCATCCACACCGGCACCCTCCCCCTCCCAGCGTCTCTCTCGCCGCATCACCCCCTCTACCATACAACAATTTCCCCCTGCGTCCCTCCTTTTCCCCCCCGATTTCCCTTCCCTCTCTCCTGACTCCCAAGCTTCTCTCTGGTTTTCTACTCTGTCTGATGCACTCAACGCTGTGGCCCCCCTCCAACCCCATCTTCCAAAGCGTCGCCCTTCACAGCCCTGGTACCATCCTGGCCTCAGACTGCTCTGCTCTCAGCTCCGGATAGCCGAGCGGCTCTGGCGCAAGGCTCCTTCTCCATCCACTCTCTCATCATTCAAGGCCCATCATTCCAATTACCGTTCTCAGATACACGCAGCTAAAAGAGACTATTTCTCCAATGCCATCTCAAATGCTCCCAATCAGACCCGACATCTTTACAATACACTTCACTCCCTTACCTCCCTCCGTCCCTCTGCTTCTACCCCCTCCCCCCGTCCCTCTCCCCCGCCTTCTCTTGCCACATTCTTTATTGATAAGATCCTCAACCTCAGGGCCACCCTTCCATCTTGTCCCTCCCCTGTCTCCTCCCCCCCTCCTATCACGTCCCCTCCCTCATCCTCTACTTTCTCTCACACCTGGTCTTCTTTCTCTTTAATAACTTCTGCTGAACTTCACCAACTCATCTCTTCTTCCAATAAGACTTTCTGCTCCCTTGATCCCATCCCCTCAACCTGGCTTTTAGATCCATCTCTGGCACTTCTTCCTTCCCTTCTTTCTATGCTCAACTCCAGCCTTTCCTTGGGCATCTTCCCCCACTCCTGGAAGCACGCACTGATTCGCCCTATTCTAAAAAAGCCCTCCCTTGATCCCATGATTCCCTCCCACTATCGCCCAGTCTCTAATCTTCCATTCGTCTCTAAACTTTTAGAAAAATTTGTATTCGCTCAGCTTTCTCACCACTTAGATGACATCAATTTCCTTCACCCACGTCAATCTGGTTTTCGTCAGGGTCACAGTGTAGAAACTATTCTTCTTGCTTTCACTAATACCCTTCACGTAGCTCACGATCACAGTGATATCTCGGTGGCGGTTGCTCTTGATCTATCCGCTGCCTTTGATCTTGTTGACCACTCTCTTCTTCTCCTCCGTCTCCAAGAGGCAGGTCTTTGCCACACGGTTCTTCATTGGTTTCACTCTTTTCTATCTTCTATCTGTTCTCTCCTCCTCCCCTTCTATTTCTGCTTCTGACCCTTTTCCTTTGCTTTGTGGTGTTCCTCAAGGCTCTGTCCTTGCCCCTCTTCTCTTTAACCTCTTCCTAGCCCCCCTCACTCTTCAGATTCAGCAAACTGGGATCAGCGCTTTCTATTATGCCAATGATATTGTTCTCCTTCACCACACCTCTCCTTCTCACCCTGATCTCTCCTTACTTAATTCTTGTCTCTCCATGGTCGCTAACTGGTTATCACAAAACTGTCTTCACCTTAATCTCACAAAAACCACTGCTATCTGGTTCTCCCATGGTGGTTCTCCTCCCTCCCTTGCTCCTTCTTTCTTAGGTTCTCCTATTTCATTGGTCTCCTCTTTTCGCTACCTTGGCGTTGTTTTCGACTCACACCTGTCTTTTCATGATCACATCTCCCACGTCACCAAAACCTCCTTCTTTTTCTTACGCCAAATTCGTGCTATTCGCCCTTTTCTTACTCCCTCTGCACTTGCTACACTACTTCTTGCCCTGGTTATGTCCCGTGTTGACTTTGCTAATTCTCTTTTCCTCGGTCTTTCTAAATCACAACTGCGCAGACTTCAACGTATTCAATATACTGCTGCCTGTATTGCCACTTACTCCTCTATCCGTGATCACGTCTCACCTCTCCTCTCCCGTCTTCATTGGTTGCCTTTACCCTTCCGTTTCCATTACAAACTGCTTACGCTGGTCCATCGAGCCTTCCACACCAACACTCCACAATATCTGGCTGACCTCCTCACTTATCATACTCCCCAGCGCACACCCCGATCATTTCATCTCAACTGCCTCACTCTCCCCTCCCCCTCCTCCGCTCACCTACAGTCCACCCGCTCCTCTGCTTTCTTTTTCACAGCCCCTACTCTTTGGAATTCTCTTCCTCCCTCCCTTCGGCTTGAACCCCACTTTTAAATGTAATCTGAAAACCCACCTCTTCTCTCTTGCCCTGGACCTTCCCTCCCCTTTTGTGTGATTTCTCTCTCTTTGCTATTGTGTTGTGTTCTTTACCTCCCCCTCTTTTCTTTTTAAGATTGTAACTTCCTTTCTTTTTTTCTGGCTATTGTCTTTTAATTGTTTTAATTGTTTTATATGGTTTTTATATGTTTTTATACTGTAAACCGCTCTGGTCTTACTGAATGGGCGGTATATCAAATTTTAATAAACATCAAACATCAAACATCAGATTTGTCTGACAAGACCTGCCTCTGGTGAATCCATGCTGCCTCAGATTCTGTAATTTGCAGGGCTCCAGAAACCTCACTATTTTCTCTTCCAGCAGCGTTTCCAATAATTTATTCACCACCGAAGTTAAATTAACCGGCCTGTAGTTTTCAACCACATCCTTACTTCTGCTTTTGTGTAAAGGCACCACATGAGCCTCTCTCCAGTCCTTTGGCACCACTCCCGACTCCAAAGAGGCATTGAAAAGGTCAGTCAGTGGAGCTTCTAGAACGTCTCCAAGTTCCCTCAGTATTCTAGGGTGTATCCCATCTGGTCCCATCGCTTTGTCTACTTTAAGTTGAGCTAGTTTCTCACGAACAGTCTTCTGAAAATTGTTCAAAATGTCCCTCGCTTCTGTTCCTGTTTGTGGGTGTTTTCTGAGGTCCTGCTCCTGGTTCTTCATCTGTGAACACAGAACAGAAATATATGTTAAGCAATTCTGCTTTATCCTTATCAGCTTCTACATATTTCTCTCCTGCACCCTTGAGTCTGACAATACCACGTTTGCCCTTCCTCTTCTCACTAACATATCTGAAAAATGTCTTATCCCCCCATTTTATTGCATTGGCTATTTCATCCTCCTTTTGAATCTTTGCCTTCCTGACTACTTTGCTAGCTTCTCTAAGTTTTTCCTAATACAGATGCCTGTCTTCCTCTCTCTGTGATCTATTGTATTTCATGAAGGCCTCCCTCTTTTTCTTCACTTTTTCAGCTACTTCTTTCGAAAGCCATAGCGGTCTCCTTTTCTTTTTACCTTTTATTTACCATTTTAACAAAAAGGTTGGTTGCCCTTAAAATATCCCCTTTCAGTTTTGCCCACTGTTTTTCTACATCCCCCAGCTGTTCCCATCCCACTAACGACTCCCTAAGGTATTGGCCCATCTTGGCAAAGTTAGTCTTCCTAAAGTCTAAGGTATAGCTACATCCCAATCATGGTTTTCTGTGAACCATTTTCTGTAACTGCCACTAAATACAAGTCCGCCACTCCCACCAAAGCTTCAACATCAGGGATTTTATTTCCCATGCTACGGACATTTATACACACTGCTTTTCATATGTTACCCCTGTTACCCATTTCCATAAAGGTATTTAATGTATCACCTACCCGGGGGCTTTCTTCACCCATCCTCAACTAATCTAGTTTAAAGCCCTCTTCAGTAGATTAGCCAGTCTACTACCGAAGACGCGTTGACCTTTCTTGGACAAATGGATGCCATCTCTGCTCTGCAACCCTTGGAACGGCATCCCATGGTCTAGGAAACCAAAACGCTCTCGATGACACCATCCACACAGCCATGCATTCATCTCCAGAATGCGAGCCTCTCTGCCTTGGCTTTTACCCTCAACAGGGAGGATTGAAGAGAACACCACCTGTGCACCTAACTGCTTCACCCTCTGTCCCAGAGCCATGAAGTCACTTTTGATACGTTCCGAGGGATACCTGGCAGTATCATTTGTTCCAGCATGGATTAGCAACATTGGGTAATAGTCAGTGGGCTTGATGAGTCTCGGAAAACTTCGTAACATCTTGGATTTTGGCACCAGGCAGACAGCGTACCTCTCTGGACATCAAGTCTGGTCTGCAGATGGATGCTTCAGTGCCCCTCAGAAGAGAGTCTCCAACCACCACTACCCTTTGCTTCCTTGTGGTCACCGATTCTGCAACTTTGGGGTACTTGAGCTCTGGTTCTTCCCTTTACAGGGATGCTTTCACCTACTCCACTTCCTTGGCTGCATAATGGTTCTTCAATTCAAGGGCTGGAGAAGTTGGATTGGTGATTTTGCAGGCCATGGTGACTTGTGTCCAACCATCGACATTCTGTTGGCACCCATCTTCTCCTCTGCTGGAGAGCTTGGTTGCTGCAAGAAGCATCTCATCAATGTACTTCTCACTGTCTTGAATGCTCCTCAGCCTCGCCACCTCCTCTCTGAGTTCCTCCACTTGTTTCCTCAGAGCTTCAGCATGCAGACACCCTGCACATGGAACTGGTCCTTCGACTGGCATTAGGACTTCTGTCTGGACAGAGGCAGAAGCTGTAACGGGGGAAACAGCTTTAGCGACATGATTTTTCCCAACCATTGTTCTGTTCGTGGAGCTTAGGTATCTTTTAAAGCAAAAGAGAGAGATCTACCAAGTACCAGCCGGTTTCCCGCTATACGAGAAAGGCTTCATAGTAGCTAAGCAGTGTATCTTACGCCATTGGTTGGATGAAAAACCCCCGGAAGTAAAGGAGTGGGAGCAGACACTGATAGAATTGATGTACATGGAGCAGAAAACAGCCCAGATACTTGGGAAAAGTAAAATGGAGGAGTTTGAAAAAATCAGTGATCCGGTTTTACAACAGTATCCTCATTAAAGAGAAGAAGAATAACAGGCTGTGATTAAGATAGACAGGGGGGGAGGGAAGGTAGTAAGGACGGAAGAATGAATGAGTGAGTGAATGGAAGATTTGATACACGGATAAAGACAAACAATGTTTAGATGACGAATGGAGGGGAGGTTATAGAAGGGGGGGGGAGAGGGGAGGGATGGGTGAAGGATGATGGGGGGCTTAATTTAGTGCGTAGGCTAAAGATGTGATACGAAGGGAACTTGGTGATATTTTGTTCTCTGTTTAACAATGGTTAAAAACTGTTGACAGAGTGGCACCCATAGCTGCTGTTACTGTACCGATCCATCTCATTGCTGGCCTTCCTCTTTTGCGTTGACCTTCTACCTTGCCAGGCATGATGTCTTTCTCTAATGATCTCTCTCTTCGCATAATGTGTCTAAAATATGAAAGCCGAACTCTTGTCGTCTGAGCTTGTAAAGAAAGCTTAGGTTTGATCTCCCCTAGTACTGACTGGTATGTTCTTTGGGCAGTCCATTTTATACACAGTATTCATCGCCAGCACCATAATTCAAACGCATACATTTTCTTCCTGTCTATCTCTTTCACTGTCCAACGTTTACATCCATATGATGTTTTTATTTTATTTTATTTAACAGCTTTTATATACCGCACTATTCATCATCAGCGCGGTTTACATTTTAACAACTTTGTACTTAAGCATAAAACATATGTCAAGTTTACAGATAACAGGGAATGAAACATGAATAACTGGGGTTAAAATAAATAACTATTCATAACTATTCACAATAAATTATCAAATGTTTTGAACTCTAAAGAATGGGGATCTATGAGGTTTTGATCTGGGGCGAGTAATGAAGTTTAGGGAACTTACTTGACTAACCATGATCATTGGTTTGTGTTGGAGGGGGAGGGGGTGAGGCGCCAGTGCCTTGTGAGAAGTGTTGTAAGAAGAGGTGTGTTTTTAGAGATTTTCTGAACTGGGACAGGTCTTTTTGTGATCTGATGTTAGGTGGCAACATGTTCCAGCATCTGGGGGCGAAGGATGAGAATGCTCTTATGGTGGTTGTCTGGGTGAGTTTTGCTAGGCCTTTTGGGACCATTAGCGTGTTCTCTGTTACAGATCGTCTAGATCTGGTGTTCTGTGAGTGATGAAGGAGGTCAGATAACGAGGATGCTGAGATTTGGTGGAATGCTTTGAAGGTCAAAAGGAGGGCTTTGTATAAAATCCTATATGATATCGGGAGCCAGTGAAGTTCGAATAGGATGGGATGAGGATCCATGTAGAACCCTGGCCGCTGTATTCATGGCCAATTGTAGTGGATTCAACGTGCTCTTGGGTAGGCCGTGTAGTACAATATTTGCGTAGTCGAAGTGTAGAGTGACTAATGCTTGGAATGTTGTGCGGAAGTCATATGGTTTGAGCATAGGTCTGAGATGTCGGAGTGTCCTGATCTTGTGGTAGATGGCTTTTACTGTATTTTTTATATGTTCTTTGAACTCTAGTCGCTGGTCAAGTATAACACCTAGCTAACGTATTGTGGTTTTGAGTGGTAGATTGGCATCTCTTGTTCTTAGAGTTGGTGGAGGAGAGAAGTCTTTGTTCCTTGTGACGATCAAGACTTCTGTTTTTTTTAAAATTAATTCGGAGATTTTGTGTGAGCAGCCAGTCTGAGATTGCATTGAAGCAGGTGATTAATGTAGTGTAGTCAGGTTTTAACACGTTGATTGGTGTGAATAGGAGCACATCATCCGCGTAGATGAGACATGATATTCTGAATGAACGGGAGATGTTGCAGATGGGCTGCATGTAGATGTTGAATAGCAGAGCTGAGAGTGAGGAACCCTGCGGTACTCCTTGCTTCTGATGGAAGGGCTGAGATGTGGTATTACCAATCCGGACCTGTTGCCAGCGGTCTTCCAAGTAAGATTTGCACCAATTCCATGCCGTTCCTTGAATCCCTTTTTCGTGGAGACGGGCAAGCAGTTGGTCATGGTCAACAGAGTCAAAAGCTGCTGCTATGTCTAGGAAGATCATTGCGACTCCATTTCTGATGTTGTCTATTGTATTAATGAGCGTGTTCATTAGGGAAGCTAGGAGAGTTTCAACTCCGTGAGCTTCTCTGAAACCATGCTGGTTTGGATCTAGTGGGGCTTCAGAATCAATGTGTTGTTGAATTTGTCTCAGTGTTACTTTTTCTAGGATCTTGGCTAATAAAGGAATACTTGAAATTGGACGGTAGGAGTCTTCCTTTTTCGGATCAAGTTTATTGTTTTTCAGTAAGGGACGGATGGAGGTCTGTTTGAGGGCTGTTGGAAATATCCCGGTGCTAAGTGACTGGTGAGCTAAGGCTGATATGTATGGGCTGAGCTCTGTTCTCAGTGATTTGATCCAGTGGGCTGGACATGGATCGTTGGGAGCGGTGGTGGCGTTGATGGAGGTTATAATTTCTTCGATTGTCTTTGGGGTTGGAGATGAGAAATTATTGAGTATGAATTGGACGTTAGAAGGTTGTGTGGTTTCACTTGTGATTACTGTTGTGATCTTGATCGCCTTGGATTGGATATAGTCAGCATATAGTTGTGGATGTATATGTTCCTGTTGTTGTGAAGAAGGCTCACTGGTTAGGGATTTTACTAATTGGAAGAGATCTCTCGGTTTGTTAAGAGAATGGCTAAGGAGCCTTGCATGATATTCTTTTCTCTTATCCCAGGTTAGCTGACGATGAGATTTCAAGTGAGATAAGTAGATGGATTGGTCATAAGGATTTAGGGAGTGTCTCCATTTCTTCTCTAGTTTCCTCAGTTGCTGTAAGGAGGTTCGTAACTCGGAGGAGAACCATGGCGCGTTCTTTTCCTTGGAGATAGAAGAGTTGGTAAAGGTTTGATTATCTGTGATGGTAGGCTGGGCTGATAGTCCAAGGGCACTGTTCCAGTTTGATACAATCTCATCGATGTTGTCAGGTATTATAGAAAGTTTTGGGATGGTTTGGGAAGTGATTGCGTCTATGTTGAATGGTTTGAATCGTGCTGGTTTCCTTATCGTTCCTCCAGCTTAGTCCTCGACGTATGGGTAGTGCACCTCCTCCTGCAGCATGAAGACTGGACCAATCAGATTTCAGCTCCACTGGAACTATCATACCCAGCAACTCAGGAACTCCAGTGTGTCCAGTCTTCATGCAGCAGGAGGACGTTGGTGAGCCTAGCTGGGCTCACTAGTTTAAATTGTCTTTAGCTAACCTTTTGATTTTTTATTTGGGTCCTATTAGGGCTTATTTTCATTTGTTTCAGGATAGGATGCTGTCCCTTTAAATTTTCCCTTTGTTCTCACGGCACTCCGTGGAGGGGGGGGGGGGAGCCTGAGGAAGGTCCCGCTCCTGCTCAGCCTTTGCCGCGCCTGTATTTTCACCTGTCTACTTTGGGGGAAGTGGATCTCTGCCCCAGGAATCTTCGGGGCAGAGCTCCAGCGGCGGCTGTACTCCAGCTCCTCTCCGGAGGTTTGAGGGGACTGCTGCAGGAGTGCCGGTGAGTACGGACGGCTGTGGGAAATCGGGACGGCTGCTGGGCCGAGTCCTGTAATTTCCTCAACCGTTCGGGGGGCCCTCAGAGAGGTTAATATTGGTACAGGGGGGGCTCCCGGTGTATCCGGATTCAGGGGGCGCGCAGTCTCAGCCGCAGCGGTGTGTTCCTCGGCCTGTTTTCCTCGACGCTGGAAAATGCAGAAGCGCGCCAAAATTGCCTGCATGCCGCGGCCATCTTTTTCTGACTCGCGGTTTTCGCCCCGGGGTGTCCCGCGGTAGTTTTTACTGTTTCTTTTCATTTCTTTAATAATTTATTTAGTTTATTTTATTTCTTTAGTTGTTTTACTGCATTTCTTTTGATTTTTTCTTTTGGCCTTGTCCTTCAGCGTTCCCGCGGCTAAGGAGGGGGGGGGGGTACTTCAGCGAGTGCCTTCCCTTCTCTTGCGGGGCGGTTGTTGCTTTGGTGGTTTTTTGTTCGGTGGATAAGCCCTCGGGTGTCCTTGGGTGGATATAATAAAAAAAAAAATAAATAAAATAAAAATAAAGACAAAGGAAGCATAAGCTCATTCGTACCAGGCGAAGGGGAAACGGACCCACCTTGCCTGCACAGGCTTTCCATTGTTGGCTACTGACCAGTTCCCGCATGGTTCTTCTGGATCAGTAAGCACACTCTTTCCCTACCATTTTGTTCCCTGCCGGCTAGCTTCCATGTCAGCAGGGTCTCTTTGTCTCATTTGTGGATCTCGGCGGGGCGCCGACGCAGAGACCGGAGTGTGTCCACGCTGTGCCTCGCTGTCTCGCAGCATGGAGCAGCGCCTAGAAAGTTCTTTGCCTGCGACGGCGCAGTCTGGTGCCTCATCAGGGGACTTAGAATCGCCTCTAGAGGGACCCTCGGGGCTTTCTTCTAACGGTGGTTCGGCGCCTGTGGCGCAGTCAGGCATCGGGGGGGCTTTGCCCTTGGAGGATTTTTCTCCCGATTTTGTTTTGCTCCTGCACCAGGCGTTCTGCCGTAGGCGCCAGGTTATGGGAGCGGCGCCACTCCCACCGCAGGGGGTGTCTGCCCAGTCCTCTCCAGGAGAGCCTCCGTTGACCGAGAGCAGAGCTCCTAAGCGTCCGCGGATGCACGACACTTTTTCTGCGGAGACGGACTGGCCTGAAGGGGATGATCCCGAGTTCGACCCGGAGGTGGATGCGGACGGCTTGGAGGAAGGCGAGCTTCCGGAGCCGGAGGATCAAGCAAAGATTATTCGGGTATTCAGACGGGAAGAGCTTCCAGCTCTTGTTTCGGAGGCGCTTCAGACGCTAGGACTGGCCCCTACTGCTAAGGTGGAGGAGGCGGACGGGGCAGATCCCATTATTCAGGCGGTAAGACAAACTAATGTGGTTTTTCCCATTCACAAGGTTGTTGACCAGATGATTCAGGCCGAGTGGGACACTCCTGAGTCTGGTCTCAAGGGAGTTAAGATCATGCGTCGCCTTTACCCTTTATCGGAAACGGATCTAGAGCGTTTTCGGTCTCCCAAGGTCGACGCGGCCGTATCAGCGGTGACTAAGAAGACCACCATTCCGGTGGAAGGGAGTGCGGCTTTACGGGAGCCGCAGGACCGGAAATGGACGGGCTGTTGAAGCAAGCCTTTGAGGCGGACGCAATTGCTTTACAGGCTTCCGTTTGTGGAGCGTGGGTGGCCCGTGCCTGTTTACGCTGGGTTCAGCGGTTTCAGCACACTCCTTCCTTGGATACCGACATGCTGACGGAGATTCACCGATTGGAATCCGGCACGGCGTATTTGGCGGATGTCCAGTATGATCTCATCAGAGCTCTCTCCAATAGCATGGCATCCGTGGTGGCGTCACGTAGAGCCCTTTGGTTAAAAAATTGGGCGGCCGATGGATCTTCCAAGTCGCGGTTGGGCAAATTGCCTTTTAAAGGTAAACTGCTCTTTGGTGAGGATTTGGATAAGTTGGTCAAAGATCTGGGAGACTCCAAAGGCGGTCGCCTGCCGGAAGATAGACCCAAGCGGGGTAGGTCGCTTCCGGTCGCTAGGGGACAGTTTCGGGACTTTCGTAGGTTCCGGTCGCCCCGTTATGGTAGCTTCCAGCGGGGTAGATATAGCTCCCGAGTGTCGAGTTTTCGCGGCTTTCGAGGCGCCAGCCGAGGCTTCTCGGCGGTTGGTTCACCGGCCCCTCGCAAGCCCCAATGAAGGGCAGCGGGTCCAGGTGGAGCTGCCGGTGATCGGAGGGCGTCTTCGACGTTTTCTCTCCACTTGGACCCAAATTACTTCCGATCAGTGGGTGCTAGACATCATACGAGACGGGTATGTACTCGATTTGGCCCGTCCCGTGCTCGATTCCTTTGTAGCGTCCCCCTGCCGGGGGTTCGAAAG
Source organism: Ichthyophis bannanicus (assembly GCA_033557465.1). Lineage (NCBI taxonomy): Eukaryota > Metazoa > Chordata > Amphibia > Gymnophiona > Ichthyophiidae > Ichthyophis > Ichthyophis bannanicus. Next base: position 330,990,450 of record CM066032.1, read on the forward strand.
ACCCTTCAGGTCCGACAAACGCTAGATCGTCTTCTTCAGCTGGGGGCGGTCATTCCCGTGCCGCAAGAGGAATATGGTCTGGGAAGGTATTCCATCTATTTCGTGGTGCCAAAGAAGGGGGGCGATCTTCGTCCCATTTTGGATCTCAAAGGAGTGAATCGTTGTCTGCGGGTTCCCCACTTTCGGATGGAAACTCTACGGTCCGTCATAGTTGCCGTCCGCCGAGGCGAATTTCTCACGTCTCTCGACCTCACGGAGGCTTATCTCCATATCCCTATTCGGGAGGACCAGCAGAGGTATCTACGCTTCGCGCTGCCGTGGGGGCATTTCCAGTTTCAAGCTTTGCCTTTCGGTCTGGCGACCGCGCCTCGCGTCTTCACCAAAATCATGGTGGTGGTTGCTGCGGCCCTCCGCAAAGACGGGGTGCTAGTTCATCCCTACTTGGACGACTGGTTGATTCGCGGAAAGTCTTGCGCCGAAAGCTTGGCGGCGACGGCGAAAGTCATTGCACTCTTGCAGTCTCTCGGATGGGTGGTCAACCCACACAAGAGCCATGTGGTCCCGACGCAGCTTCTCGAATATTTGGGGGTACAGTTCGAAACGTGCCGGGGGTTGGTATCTCTTCCCGAGCGCAGGATTTTGACTCTTCAGTCTCTGGTGCGGAGGTTCCGCAGAGCTCCGGCCCCGTCGGCCTGGCTCTACCTGCAGTTGCTGGGGACGATGGCGTCTTGCCTGGAGGTGGTGCCGTGGGCGCGTTTTTCACATGCGTTCCCTCCAGCGGACTTTGCTCCGTCGCTGGTCCAACCAGTCCGATCCTCTGAGCAAACGTCTACCTTGCCCGATGGCGGTTCGGAGGGATCTACTTTGGTGGTTGAGTCCTCTCACTCTTCGAGTGGGGATGCCATTGGAGCAGCCGGACTGGGTTCCGCTCTTAACGGATGCCTGCCTGACGGGCTGGGGCGCTCACTGCGAGGGCCAGTTCGTTCAGGGGCGCTGGTCTCCGGAGGAGAGGGCCTGGTCGATCAACCGACTGGAACTACGGGCCGTTCGATTGGCGTTGCAACACTTCGAGACCCGGATATCGTCTCGAGCGGTTCGCGTTCTCTCTCAGACAATGCAGCGACCGTAGCCTACATCAACCGGCAGGGCGGAACCGGAAGCGTCGGTCTGGAGGCGGAGACTCGGACATTGTTCGAGTGGGTGGAGCCTCGGCTGCCAGCCATCTCCGTGGCGCACATCGCCGGGAAAGACAATGTGACGGCGGACTTCCTCAGCAGAGTTCAGGTGGATCCCGGCGAATGGGAACTCCATCCCAGGATATTCGCACAGCTGGTTCAGCGTTGGGGCGAACCGGTCATGGACTTGATGGCCACATTCCGATCAGCGAAGGCAGCTCGGTTCTACAGTCGACGGCGAGAGCCGATGTCCGAAGGTCTGGATGCTCTTTTGCAGATTTGGCCCTCCACGGGTCTTCTCTACGTGTTTCCTCCGTGGCCCCTGCTGGGGCGCGTTATTCAGCGAATCGAAGCTCACCGGGGTCGGGTGCTCTTGATAGCGCCGGATTGGCCTCGTCGTCCTTGGTATGCCGATCTGATGCGGTTGGTAGACGGTCCTCCCTGGAAACTTCCCTTGGCTCCGGATCTGTTGTGTCAGGGTCCCCTCCGCATGCCGCAAGTGGAGAGATTCTCTCTTACGGCCTGGCTATTGAAAGGGCTCGGCTAAGAAAATGCGGTTACTCCCGGTCGGTTGTGGCGACCCTGTTACAAGCGCGCAAAAGATCCACTTCGCTGGCCTATGTTCGGGTTTGGCGTATTTTTGAGGACTGGTGTTCTAGGAATCAGATCCGAGCGGCGACTGCCTCTCTTCCGGTGATACTGGATTTTTTACAAGACGGTTTTGCTAAAGGTCTGGCCGCTAGTTCTTTGCGTGTACAATTGGCGCTGTCATGTTATCGCGGCAAGGTTCAGGGCGTGTCTTTAGGGGCTCATCCTGATGTCGTTCGTTTTTTGCGAGCTGTTTCTAGGTTACGCCCAGCCCGCAGAGTATCGGTACCTCCATGGGATCTTAATTTGGTGCTGCGAGCTCTCAGTGCAGCTCCTTTTGAGCCACTTTCTAGTAGTTCTGTAAAGGATTTGACTCTTAAAACGGTATTTCTGGTGGCGATTTGTTCGGCACGCCGTATTTCCGAACTTCAGGCTCTTTCTTGCAGGGAGCCTTTTCTGTCTTTTTCGGCTCACAAAGTAGTTCTGCGGCCTGTGCCTTCCTTCTTACCGAAGGTGACTTCGCCTTTTCACTTGAACCAGGTTGTTTCCCTTCCGGTTTTTACGGAATCCGAAGAGCATGCTTCTGATCGCGGACTACGTCGGTTGGACCTTAAGAGGGTTTTGCGACGCTATTTAAAAGTTACCAGTGATTTTCGTAAATCCGACCGCTTGTTTGTGCTGTTTGGCGGTCCTCGCAAAGGGGAAGCTGCGGCGAAGGCTTCTATTGCTCGGTGGATTAAAGAGGCGATTGGTTCGGCTTATCTTTTACACGGTCGGGCTCCGCCGGCTGGATTGCGTGCTCATTCTACGAGAGCACAAGCAGCGTCCTGGGCGGAATTCAGTTTGGTTTCGCCGGTGGATATCTGTAAGGCGGCCACTTGGTCGTCTTTGCACACTTTCAGTAAACATTATCGCCTTGATGTCTTGGCGGCGAGCGATGCCGGTTTTGGTTCTGCGGTTCTGCGTGCCGGCTGGCAAAATCCCACCCGTTAGGCTGCTTTGATACATCCCATACGTCGAGGACTAAGCTGGAGGAACGATAAGGAAATAGTAATTACACTTACCTGGTAATTGTAGTTCCTTGAGAGACGACAGCTTAGTCCTCCTGCCTCTCCCTCTTTTCTTCCTTTTAGCACGGCACGCCTTGGGTTCAGAGGTCCGTATTCCCAGCTGAGTGCGTCTCCTTGTGCTTTCTTTTCTTTCGCTCCAATGTTTTTTCCTTCTTTTCTATACGTTTCTGCTGTGGCAGGGGCGGGACTTTCCGTCCCTGTTAGCGGTGGTTTTTGGCGATACAAATAACTCAATATAAATATTTAAAAAAAAAAAAAAAAAAATTGTTAATATTACGGAATACATTTCCGGTGAGAGGGATCTTTTTAAAGGTTAGCTACGTGTTTGAGTTTGCTTTGTCAGTAGTTCACTGGAGTTCCTGAGTTGCTGGGTATGATAGTTCCAGTGGAGCTGAAATCTGATTGGTCCAGTCTTCATGCTGCAGGAGGAGGTGCACTACCCATACGTCGAGGACTAAGCTGTCGTCTCTCAAGGAACTACAATTACCAGGTAAGTGTAATTACTATTTTGATAGTGGATAAACATCTGGTGGTTTGTTTGGAGATTCCTCAGCTGGTATGACGAATGTTATAAGGTTATGATCGGACCAAGGGACGGGGGTTGATGAGGGCTCCAGTTGATTTAGCAGTTCAAAGGATGATGATGGGGCAAAGATGAGATCAAGGAGATTTCCTTGTTTGTGGGTGGGGTTTTTTACAATTTGTCTGTAGTGTAGGTTGGTCATGGCATCAAGGAAGGAGTTGGATACTGAAGGCAGTGTGGATGCAAGATTGAAGTCTCCTAGGAGCCAGTTAGGTTTGTCGAGAGCTATAGGGTTGATGGCAAGATCAATTATGTTTGAGAGATCATCAGCTGGAGCATTTGGGGCTCTGTAGATGAGGTTTATGGTATTGGTATTGTTGGAGATGGATAGTGTATTTGTATGGTTTGTGATCTTGGTAGAGGTGACGTGGTATTTCAAATCAGTTCTTGCTATTATGCAGACTCCTCCTCCTTTTCTATTTTCTCTGTTACAGGTGTAAATGGAGTAGTTAGGTGGGGTAAGCTGGTTCATTAGGACGTTATCAGTATTAGAAAGCCATGTTTCTGTGACCAGAAGGATGTCTAGTGTAAGATTTGATGTAAGGTCAATGATGGCAGGCCATTTGTTACGGGCTGAGCGTGCATTAATGAGAGCGCACTTGAGATCCTGTGAGGTAGTTCTTAGATTAGATCTTTTGTGGTTTGTTGTTTCAAGAGGTACATAGAGAAGGTAGGTGTGTCTATTGTAATATGTACTTTGTGGGTATTGCTGTTGATTTTGGTGGGGTTTCCTATTCCTGGATTGGTGTATAGGGATAGGGTTGGTATCAGATGTTAGGGCAGAGGAAGTGTGTAAGATGCTAGAGAGGGTGGAGAGGAGCAGGAGGGCAAATGTAATGTTGGCCATGATGCGTTATGTAAGGTGTTACGTTATTATGGTGGAGAACAATGATGATGTATATGGTTATGAGTAGGGGAAGAGTAGAGGGGGTAAGGCTATGATTCAATATCTGGGAGTGAATTTGTTCTTTGTGTAGCCTTTGTAACAGATGTTATTTGTAAAGGAATCTCGGTCCTAAGATGATGGTTAGAGTGCAGATACTTTGTATAATAATAGTAGTGCAGTGCGGACAGTACAGGTACTTTTGAGATAATCAAAGCTACATAAAGGTAGTTAAAAATGATCCTTTACACAGCAATCCTAGTTACAAGATACTTTGTAATATAATCAAAGTTACAATATGGTGGTTACAAAGGAGATACTTTATAGCAATCCTAGTTAAAGATAGAGGTTAAAGAAGAGTATTTTGTATGTAATCAAGTTACCGGCTAGAGGATATAGGGGAGTTAATGTGAAGAAAAAATTCATGTGCAGACATGAAGATTTGTAACATTCAACAGATGATGAGGTAGATGTCCTTGTGATAGAAGAGCAGAGTAGTTATCAATACTATGAATGATGGACTCCTAGTTGATTGGCAAGGTTCGGGTTAACTTACAGTTATAATATTCTGCTCTAGGGTCCTTTGCTGTTTTTTCAGTTACAAGATTTGGTCTCAGCTGGGTTGTTCGGGTGATTGAGCTGATCATCCAAGTGTGTTAGCTAGAAATTAGTCCGGTATAGACGGGCCACGCCAAAGGGCCCTCTGGCGAGGCCCTCAGGCGCGGGCCCGCCCGATCGGCGCCAGCTTAAAAAGCAGCCAAACTGCCCCAATTGGGCACAGGAGCAGGAGGGGTGGTCCTTGAGTGCGGTGACTCCGGCCCGCTCAATCCCTTCGGGGAGAGCACTTGAGGAGGGCCGGAGGGATGAAAAGGCCGCACGCCCGATCGGCGCCGGCTTAAAAAGCAGCCAAACTGCCCCGATTTGGCACAGGAGCAGGAGGGGTGGTCCTTGAGTGCGGTGACTCCGGCCCGCTCGATCCCTTCGGGGAGAGCGCTTGAGGAGGGCCGGAGGGATGAAAAGGCCGCACGCCCGATCGGCGCCGGCTTAAAAAGCAGCCAAATTGCCCCGATTGGGCACAGGAGCAGGAGGCGTGGTCCTTGAGTGCGGTGACTCCGGCCCGCTCGATCCCTTCGGGGAGAGCGCTTGAGGAGGGCCGGAGGGATGAAAAGGCCTCATGCCCAATCGGCGCCGGCTTAAAAAGCAGCCAAACTGCCCCGATTGGGCACAGGAGCAGGAGGGGTGGTCCTTGAGTGCGGTGACTCCGGCCCGCTCGATCCCTTCGGGGAGAGCGCTTGAGGAGGGCCGGAGGGATGAAAAGGCCACACGCTCGATCGGCGCCGGCTTAAAAAGCAGCCAAACTGCCCCGATTGGGCACAGGAGCAGGAGGGGTGGTCCTTGAGTGCGGTGACTCCGGCCCGCTCGATCCCTTTGTTTACAGAGAGACATCTCTGCTCTTGAGAATCTTGTCTAGGTCTTTCATAGCCACTCTGCCAAGAGCAATGCGTCGTCTGATTTCTTGATTGCTTGTTGTTTATTGATAGTTGATCCAAGTTGGTTAAAGTCCACTATTTCAATTTCTTCTCCATCAATGATGAACTTACTGTTTTCGCCAGTTGTCAGGATCTTTGCTTTCTTTACAATAAGGTGCAGGCCCATTTTAAGACTATATTCCTTGAACTTGAGAAACAGATGTTTCGGATCGTCTTCACTTTCAGCCAGTAATGTGGTATTCTCAGCATAGTGAAGGTTGTTGATGAGTCTCCCACCAATCTTCACACCTGTCTTCATATAGTCCTGCTTCTCTGATGATTTGTTCTGCATATAAATTACACAGGTAGGGGGGAAGTATGCAGCCTAAGCATAATGCAAATACTATAGCGAGCATTAGCAAGGCTGAGATCTTATTCACATACTCTGGTTTAGCAGTGAATTCATTACTGTCATGGTATGCACAAAACGAATCAAACTCAAAAACAATCCTTAGAACACACATTGCTCCCACTTAATTGCTCATCCTCAAGTGGAAAAATACAAACAATGAATGAAAACATTCAATTAAAATCGACAACAAATAGTGGACCTGATGCATACATGGTCCTCGCTATTAAAAAGGGGAGAAAAAGACCTCAGTATGACCAGTACAACCTCTGTGCGGCAAAATCAATTACCATAGGGGAATTTTCATCTCGCACATTACCGGTCTTACAAAAAATTCCCCCTAGTTATATATTATATCAAAAAGAAATGCTGCTTCAGGGGCGCATTAGTTTATTTTAGACAAAGCTTTGTCTAAAATAAACTAATGTGCTCCTGATGAAGCCCTGCACGGGAGAAACAAAGATCTTGGTTGGGCAACTGAGGTTGATTAGCATTCGGGACGTCAAGTGGACTTTTAAGAAGATAAGTGCAGTATTCTTGCTTAATTTTATTGGTTCACAATTTTGGACAACTACCTGGTGGTTTTGTTCTGTTTCAGGGACTGTTACTTGAGGTCAGTTGACCCTATGAGAATGGGGTTGTTGTACCAGTAGAGGAGAGTGGTGCTCCTATATATGAGAGTTGGACACGAGAGACCCGAAGGTTCTATAGAAGTAAAGATTAGTAGTTAAATATAATTAATTATACATTATTATAAAAATATAAAAAGTACTTTTTTAAATATATAGAACTAGTGGGAGTTTTTTGTAAGACTGGTGATTTGTGAGATGAAGGTTCCCCTATGGTAACTGATTTTTGCCACATAGAGGGAGTACTGGTCGTACTGAGGTCTTTTTCTCCCCTTTTTAATAGTGAACACCAGGTGCGTAGAAGATCCACCTATTTGTGGTTGATTTTAATTGAATGCTTTCATTCATTGTTTTTGTATTTTTTCACTTGAAGTTGAGCGATTAAGTGGGAGCAATGTATGTGTTATCTAAGGGTTTTTTGGGGTTTGATTTGGTTTAAGTATCCCTTAGTGCAGTGGTGTTGATGGATGCGCAAAACTAACCCATTTGTAGATAGTGTTCCTGAGTGCACCAACTCTACCTAGCAAGAGATAGCAAAACAAATATTACACCAGTCTCTGTAAGACTAAAACACTAGCTACTGGGAAACAGAACAAGCAGTACTGTAGCAGATACCCACACATTAGCAGATTATCACATCTCAATCGCACATACAGTACAGTAATTCAAGGCCCATGTATAAGAATTTTGATCAAGGGTGGGTTTTTTTTTTAATCTAGCTAGACAGGAGGTGAAAATGAGTTGTAAAGCTCACCTCCCCAAAGCAACCTGTTGGGGCCACTTGGCAATAGTAATCATAGCATGATTGCCTTTGATTTAATTAGTGGAGGAGGGATAGTAAGAAAATCCACAGTACTACCTTTTAACTTTCGAAAGGGAGACTATGATAAAATGAGGAAAATAGTTAAGAAAAAAACTAAAAGGAGCAGTTGCAAAGGTTAAAGGCTTACATCAAGCTTGGGTGTTCTTGAAAAATACTATCTTGGAAGCCCAGACCAGCTGTATTCCACGCTTTAAGAAAAGTGGAAGGAAGTCCAAAAAACTGCCAGCATGGTTTAAAGGTGAGGTCAGAGAGGCTGTTGTTGCCAAAAAAGCATCTTTCAGGAAATGGAAAAAAAGAGCCAAACGACGAAACCTGGAAACAGCACAAACACTGGCAAGTCAAATGCAAGGCATTGATGAGGCAGGCAAAGGGAGAATTTGAGAAGAAGCTTGCTGCGGAACCAAAAACGTGAAATAAAGACTTTTTCAAGTATATTCGTAGCAAAAAACCTTTGAGAGTCATTTGGTCCATTAGATGATAGAGGGGTTAAAGGGGCACTAAGAGGTGACAAGGCGATAGCAGAGAGACTGAATGAATTCTTTGCTTCTGTCTCTACTGAGGAAGATGTAGGGATGTTATCCATGACTAAAGTGGTATTTAAAGGTGCGGAAGAATTGAAGGAAATATCGATACATCGGCAAGATGTATTACAACTATTAAATAAACTGAAGAGTAGCAAATCACCTGGGCCGGATGGTATACATCCAAGGGTGTTGAAAGAACTGAAATATGAGATTGCAGACCTGCTATTAGTAATCTGTGAATTTTCATTACAATCATCTGTAATACCTGAAGAATGGAGGATCGCCAATGTAACATCAATTTTTAAAAAGGGTTCCAGGGGTGATCCGGGAAACTACAAACCGGTGAGACTGACGTCAGTACTGGGAAAAATGATAGAAACCATCATAAAGAATAAAATTACTCAGCATGTAGATAGTCATGGCCTAATGGGAGACAGCCAACATGGCTTTAGACAAGGAAGATCTTGTCTTACTAATCTGTTATGTTTTTTTGAAGGCGTGAATAAACAGGTGGACAAAGGTGAGTCGGTTGATATAGTGTATCTGGACTTTCAGAAAGCCTTTGACAAGGTTCCTCATCAGAGACGTTTGGCAAAACTAAAGAGTCATAGGATAGGAGGCAGTGTACTATTGTGGATCAGGAAATGGTTAAAAGATAGAAAGCAGAGGGTAGGGCTAAATGGCCAATTTTTCCAATGGAGAAAGAAGAATAGTGGTGTACCCCAGGGATCTGTGCTGGGTCCGCTGCTTTTTGACATATTCATAAATGACCTGGAAAGTGGAATAACGAGTGAGGTTATCAAATTTGCAGATGACACAAAACTATTTAAAGTTGTTAAAACCCAAGAGGATTGTGGAAAATTGCAAGAGGATCTTGATAAATTGGAAGACTGGGCATCAAAATGGCAGATGAAATTTAATGTGGACAAGTGCAAAGTTATGCACCTAGGGAAGAACAACCCAAACTATGCAAGGTTCCACATTAGGAACCACCACCTAGGAAAAAGATTTAGGCGTCATTGTGGATACCATGTTAAAACTGTTGGCCCAGTGTGCAGCGGCGGCCAAGAGAGCAAATAGAATGATAGGTATCATAAGGAAAGGAATAGAATAGAAAATAAAACAAAAGATATTATAATGCCTCTATACCGTTCCATGGTGAGACCGCACCTTGAATATTGTGTGCAATTCTGGTCGCCGTATCTTAAAAAGGATATAGCGATATTAGAAAAGGTTCAGAGAAGAGCCACCAAAATGCTAAAGGGGATGGAAGGATACTCCTATGAAGAAAGGTTAAAAAGGTTAGGGCTCTTTAAGCTGGAAAAGAGATGGCTGAGGTGAGATTTGATAGAAGTCTATAAATTAATGAACGGGGTGGAACGGGTAAACGTAGGTCGTTTGTTTACGTTATCAGAATATAGAAAGACTAGGGGACATGCAATGAAGCTACAGGGTAAACTATTTAAGACTAATATAAGAAAATATTTTTTCACTCAATGTGTAATCAAACTCTGGAATTTGTTACCGGAGGATGTAGTAAAGGCTGTTAGTGTAGCTGGATTTAAAAAAGGTTTGGACAAGTTCTTTGAGGAAAGGTCCATAAACCATTATTAAGAAGGGACCCAGGATATCAATGCTTGACCCGGTATAAGCATTGTGGAACCTGTGTCTTTTGGGGAAACTGCTAGGTACGTATGACCTAGATTGGCCACTTTTTGAAACAGGATACTGGGCTTGATGGACCTTGGTCTGACCCAGTATGGCATATCTTATGTTCTTATGTAACCTTTGGGAGAAACTAGCCACTCAGTTGCAGCTTCTCCCCTTTCCCTTCCAGTTTGTACTCTTATCTTACTACCCATTTTTCTCTCTTCTTTCGAAAATTTCCCTTTTCTTTCACCTCTTTTTACATGAACATTGCCTCATCACTTCTGTTTGTCACCTTTCTCACATACCCATTTTCTTATCTCATCACTTCCCTTTGTCATTGTCTCTCACATCCCTATTATCTTCTCCTCCTTTATCACTCCTCTCACATCCCTTTTGTTCCTTCTGTCTCTGACCCATGCCTCTTACCACTATTCTTCTGACACCTATTATCTCTCCCTCCCTTTCCTTACCCCTGCTGCTCATCCATCTTGCCTTGTTCTTTTCCTTTACTTTTTCTGAATGCTGATTGCAGTAACAGTTCTGCTTGAAATAAATTTGATTCTTCTTACCTAATTATCAGAAGTATATTCCTTCCTGTTGGGTGCCTGGACTTTGTGCAGTGACATCTGTTACTCCTGTTTTGTTCTTATCTGTGCTAGATCTTGTGGTGTAGTGGCTTCTTTTATTGATAAATCGACTGATACTGAGTCATGATGCTCCTTGCTGTTTTGTCACAGGTCATGCTGTTTCTCCTTTCTTTTGATCACATAATAGAGAGCTTATCCTGATAACATCTCTACCCTTATCTTGCTGTTTGTCTCATGAAGGTCATGAGAGCACATGTGAGGAAGCTATCTCTTGACTGCTGTGCTGATAAGAGAAGATAAATGGCATACTCAAACATAGCCACTGGGTTCTTCACTAGTGTTAATTGCATCCCTGTCATCTTATTTCATTACTATGTGGGGAACTGCTGCCCTAAGGAAAATAATATAGCAATTTAAATAAATGAAATGCAAAATTCCTGTCCCTCAAATGGAAACCTGGGACATGAACCAAATTAAAGATGGAAAAAGAAATTAGTAACTGCTGCTTGATGTCTACAGGTTGATTTGTTTACCACTAAAGATATTTTACTCATGATAGCCACATATAAAATGTAAACTAAATTAGGGCTTTATATATCAATTCATTTTCCAAAAAAAATGCCTTTGGGCTGGATTTACCTGTTACCATGCGCTAAGGCACATTATCTCGTATTATTTGCTGCGGGTTCTATTCTGTTCAATAGGACCTATTTAGTAATAACATGAGTGAAGGAGTAGCCTAGTGGTTAGAGCAATAGCCTAGTACCCAAGAGATCAGGGTTCGATTCCCACTGCCAGTCCTTGTGACTTTGGGCAAGTCACTTTATCCTTCATTGCTTTCGTAGAAAAGGTCTGGCAATCTACTTCCAGAAATACCTTGCAAAGAAAACAGAGGGGCTGCTGGGTTACCAGGAGTCAGCATTGATTTGACAGCACAACCCCCCCCCCTCCCCAAAATAAACACAAGGTAGCACACTTTAAAAAATATAGCCATTACTTCTTAATTTGGCAAGCCAAATGTTGGCTGATTAAAGTAAGCCAATTGTATAGCTGAAAATCATTCTAAATCTAGCCAAATAGTATAAAGGCCCTTCACCATGGGCACCTAACCTATTCTGGTTAATGCCAAAAGTCAGCACTAACTGGCTAAGTCTTTTGCCACATACCCAAATATAAAGTTAATCACAGGGCCAATAACATTCCCTCAGGATCCCCTTTCCATGCCACCTCAGAAGCTCTCCAAAACTCCCCAAGCTGAATTCTGAAGAGGCTACAGGCATACCTCCACACTGGCTCGGCTCAGGGAATTTTGCGGGATCTGTTGGCTCTGGGGTTTACTTAATTCTCCAGGACCAAGCAGGAAGTCAGTCCTCACATATGGGTGACGTTGGCGCCGACGGAGCCCTCGTGCGGAGCATTTCCCCAGCTTTCAAAAAAAGCCTTTGGGAATGCAGCGCGCATGTGCGGTCTCCTTCCCGCCCAAGGGTGCCATCTTGCTCAGTCTTCTTTTTTCCGCGGAGCCTGACGGACGTGTGTCTTAGTCACCCGGTTAAAAGTTGTTTTTTCCTTCGAAGATTTGTGGTTTTTTGCCGGTTCGACGCCGGTTCCCCTTCCCACCTGGGCATGGTACACGAGTATCGAGTCCGGAGCTATTTTTTCGGTTTTTGTCCTTTGAGACTAGTGTTCGCGCTTTTTTTCTTTTTCACTGGCAGCCCGGTCTTTTGACCTTGCAGGGGGCCCTTTTTCCCCCAATGGCTGCCAGCGGGTTCAAGAAGTGTGATCGGTGTAAGAAACTCATGTCTCTCACCGACACACACGACTGCTGCCTCTGGTGCCTCGGGCCTGATCATGACCCGATGATCTGTGACCCGTGTGGCAAAATGTCCTCTAAGGCGCTGAGGAGCCGTCGTCAATCAACGAGAAAGGATCTTCTCTGACTCCGCATCTGGCCGGGCCCGGACTTTGTCAGAGGCCTTGACGTCTCGGAAGTCTGACCCTGAGCATTGTCGGGGCTCCTCTGAGCGGGGGTCTCCCTCACGGGAACACAAAAGGAAGAAGAAACCCGCGAGGGCGGCGTCGGTGGATGCTCTTGGTCCCTCGAGGACCAGGTCGCATAGCCCCGACCGCCAGCCCGGGTCCTTGGAGTCGGAGAGGCCTGCCAAATTGCCTCGTGTGGAGCCGGAGTCCCCGAGTCACGTGAGTGCTGTTGTCCTCGTGGACTCTCCTTCGGGGGAGCCGACGTCGTGGCCGAGTCGGGGGCTGCTGAGCTCAGACTCAGGTTGACGGCCTTGGAGAGCAGCTTGACTGTCTTCTTGGAACAGCAGCAGGTGCTGATCGCCGGTATGACCGGTGCATCTGCCCCGTCCACCGGGACCTCGACGTCTAAGTCGACCCCGGAGGCCGAGCCGATCCTCGAGTCTATGCAGTCTCGAGTCGATCCTCGGCCAAGGTCTCCCTCGCCCTCCCGTATGGGGCTGAGGTCGTCGACGCCGGTACCCTCGGCATCGGGGCGGATGGCATCGGTGCCTGCCCAACCGTAACCGCTCGATTCCTCCTCGGAGTGGTCGGGGTGGGAAACTGAGGACGAGGATTCCCTGGACACTTTCCGGAGTCCAAGCCTTGGAGAAGATCCCCCCCCCCCCCGGAGGATACCCGGTTCTCGGACTTCGTGAGGGACATGGCCAAGGCCTTGGCATTCCCCGCGGATCCCGATGAGGAGCCTGGAGCCAAGGAGCTCGAGGCCCTCCAGTATGACTCTCCACTAAAGGAGGCCTTTACTGTACTGGTTCCTCCGATGCTGGAACGGCTGCTCTTCTGCATGTGGGAGGCACCGGCCTCGGTGCCGGTTCTCAGCAAACTGAGTCCGTAAGAGCCCTGGGTTCCAGAAGGCACAGCTACCGCACCACTCCATGGTTGTGGAATCGGCCATGCATCGTCAGAAGATGCACTCCTCGGTGCCCCCCGGCAGGGAGGCCCGGAACCTGGATGCCCTCGGAAGAAAGTGCTTCCAGGGCTCTATGCTGGCTTGCCGTGTCCAGACTTACCAGCTGTACATGGGCATGTACCTCCGAGACCTGGCAAAGGAGATTGCCGGGTTCTCTGCTGGCCTCTCCGAGGAACCTTTGCAGAGATTCAAGGCTTTGTCATCAGGGATTCAGGAGTGCTCGAAGTTCATATCTCGAGCAGCCTTTGATGGCTTCGAGGCTTCGGCCCGAGTAGAAGCGGCTGGCATCAGTGCACGCCATCAGGCCTGGCTACAGTCATCGGACTTCGAGCCATGGGTACAGGACAAGTTGGTCGATGTCCCTTGCCGAGGTGAGAACCTCTTTGACAAACCCATGGCTGAAAAGGCTGCAGAAATCGAGACTGAGACTCACCAGGACAAGGTTGTCCAGGAAGACTTCTGCCCCTTCTCAAAAGAAGTAGGGCTTGGGGAAAAAGCCCTTTTACCTGAGGAAAGCCTCTGCCTACAAATCCTACCCTCAATTCCAGGCCTCTACAGCTCCCCAACAGGGTCAGTAGGCCAAGGGGCAGGGACATGGGCCCCGTAGGCAGAAAACCCCCAAGCCGCCAGCTCCGGCTCCTGCACAGCAGGGAGCGGGGTTTTGACTCCCACTGCATATCCTCTCCTCCACAGCTGGTTCCACTCAGCACAGAAGGCCGGCTGACACTGTACGCCCACAGGTGGTCAGCCATAACAGGGGATACCTGGGTACTGAGCATAGTCCAGAAGGGCTATTTGCTCCACTTCAACCAGTTACCCCGTTCCTATTTTCCAGGGGAGCCTCCAAGACTGCCTCTTCACAAGAACCTCCTCCTTCAGGAGTTGGCAAGCCTTCTAAAGGAGCAGGCGGTGGAACCAGTGCCTCACCACCTGACAGGGCAAGGCTTCTATTCCAGGTACTTTCTGGTACCAAAAAGGAGAGGAGGCCTCCGGCCCATCCTAGACTTGCGAAATCTCAACAAGTTCCTGGAGAGGGAAAAGTTCAAGATGCTTACCCTTGGAATACTGCTGCCCTACCTCCAGCAGGGAGATTGGCTGTGCTCCTTAGACCTAAAGGATGCTTATACTCACATCCTCATTCATCCAGACCACAGACAATATCTCAGATTTGTGGTGGGAGGAAATCATTTTCAGTACAGAGTACTTCCATTTGGCCTGACCTCCGCACCCAAGGTTTTCACCAAATGCCTGGCGGTGGTGGCGGCCTATCTCGGAAACCAGGGCATCTTTGTCTTTCCATACCTGGACGACTGGCTCATCAGGGGTCAGTCTCCACAGGAGGCCATACAAGCCATTCTTCGCACTGTCTCTCTTCTCCAGCATCTGGGCTTTGTCATAAACTTCGCAAAGTCCACTTTGCTCCCCTCACAGAACGTAAAGTTCACAGGGGCGAGGTTGGATACCGTACAAGCAATGGCTTATTTGCCCGGGGACAGGGCTCACAGACTGTTGGCTCTGGCCCAACAGTTTTGCAGTGGATCTCTGGTCTCTGCCAGACATTTCCTGAGGCTTTTGGGCCCCATGGCATCCACGGTCCATGTAACTCCAAATGCTCGTCTCCATATGTGGCCTGCTCAATGGTGCCTCAAAGCTCAGTGGATACAGGCCACAGGAGACTTAAGAGACAGAGTAAGGGTGTCCAAACTACTAGCAGCCTCCCTGCAGTGGTGGCTGCATCTCCCAAACCTGATCAAAGGGGTGCCTTTCCAGGCACCACCACACACACAGGTGCTGATGACTGATGCTTTTCTTCAAGGTTGGGGTGCACATTGCCAGGGGGCATGCACTCAGGGCCTCTGGTCCCCTTGGGAGGCCACACAGCAGATCAATCTGTTGGACTTGCGAGCTATTCGATTAGCTCTACAAATTTTCTCTCATGCCCTCTCTCACCAGTCTGTCTTGATTCAGACGGACAACCAAGTAGTAATGTTCTATTGGAACAAACAAGGGGGCACAGGATCCAGGTTTCTGTGTCAGGAAGCGCAGACCCTGTACGCCTTTTGCAGTCAAGCACGGCATGTTTCTCAAGGCAGTTTATCTACCTGGCCAAGAAAATTACCTGGCAGACAGGTTGAGCAGGATTCTACAGCCTCACAAATGGCATTTGAATCCCCTAGTGGTCCAGCAGATCTTCCTAAAATGGGGTCTTCCAACCATCGATCTCTTTGCCAGTCCACTGAGCCGTCAGCTGCCCAGGTTCTGTTCCAGACAACCGCATCCTCTGCGAATGGCAGCAGATGCCTTCCTAATCTCTTGGTCTACGGGCCTGCTGTATACGTTTCCTCCAATGCCTCTAGTGGCCCGAACCCTATTCAAGGTTCTTCGGGACAAGGCCTCGCTGATCCTAGTAGCCCCCAGATGGCCGAGGCAACCGTGGTTTCCACTCCTTCTGCAATTGGCAGTGGACACTCCACTCCCTCTGGGGGTGCAACCCTATCTCCTGTCTCAGGATAAGGGATCTCTCCTGCACCCCAACCTCCAGTCTCTCCATTTGATGGCCTGGTGCTGAAAGGGTAGTTCTAGCCCCCTTACTTCTACCTAGGGAAGTGGAGGAGGTGGTTTTGGCCTCTAGGAGACCATCCACCCAGAAATCTTATGCCTTCAAGTGGCGTAGGTTCTCCACCTGGTGTGCTCAGCGCCAAGAGGATCCGTTTTCGTGCCTGATACCAGTGGTGCTGCAGTATCTGCTTCACCTGTCGGACCTAGGCCTTAAATCCAACTCTGTTTGGGTCCACCTCAGTGCTCTGTCAGCACACCACTTGCCGGTGGAGGGCCAGTCTCTGTCGGTCCACCCCTTAGTGGCCCGCTTTCTCAGAGGCCTGCTTTTGCTCAAGCCTCCGATTCGTCCACCAGCCCCTGAGTGGGATTTGAATGTCATCTTGCAACAACTTTCTCGCCCACTGTTTGAGCCGATGGCTACCTGTCATTTACGCTTCCTTTCCTGAAAGGCGTTGTTCTTGGTGGCTCTTACCTTGGCCAGGCGTGTGAGTGAACTACAGGTTCTCCAGGACCAAGCAGGAAGTCAGTCCTCACATATGGGTGACATCGACGCCGATGGAGCCCCCAAGCGGAGCATTTCCCCAGCTTTCTAAGAAAGCCTTTGGGAATACATCCACGCATGCGCGGTCCCCTTCCCGCCCAAAGGTGCCATCTTGCTCAGTCTTTCTT
Organism: Ichthyophis bannanicus; assembly: GCA_033557465.1. Classification (NCBI taxonomy): domain Eukaryota; kingdom Metazoa; phylum Chordata; class Amphibia; order Gymnophiona; family Ichthyophiidae; genus Ichthyophis; species Ichthyophis bannanicus. The sequence goes on from CM066032.1 coordinate 331,007,012, forward strand.
TTTCCGTGGAGCCCAATGGACGTGAGTCCGTGTCACCCGGAAAAGTTAGATTTTTTTTCTGCGATTTTCACTCTCTTTTGTCTGGTTCGACGCCGGTTCCCCTTCCCGCCTGGGTTCGGTACACCGGTATCGACCCGATACCTATTTTTGGGGTTTTTTTGCCCTTCGTGGCACGCATTCGCGCTCTTTTTTCTTTTTCCCTGGAAGGCCGGTCTTTTGACCTCGCGCGGGGCCTTTTTGTTCCCCGATGGCCTCCAGTAGTTTTAAAAAGTGTGATCGTTGTAAGAAACTCATGTCTCTTACCGACACACACGACTGCTGCCTGCGTTGCCTCGGGCCAGACCATGATCCCAAGGTCTGTGTCCCGTGTGGAAAGATGTCCACCAAGGCACTCAGTAGCCGGCAGCATCAGAAGGAGAAAATCTTTTCTGACTCTGCCTCTGGCCGAGCCCGGACCTCGTCAGAGGCCTCGACGTCTCAGGAGTCTGACCCCGAGCTTCGTTGGGATTCCTGTGAAAGGGGGTCCCCCAGTCGGGAGCATAAGAGGAAGAGGAAGCTCGTGAGGGTGGCGTCGGAGGATACCCCTGGTTTCTCGAGGGCCAGGTCCCGGACCCCTGACCGCCGCCCCGGGCCTTTGGAGCTGGAGAAGCCGCCTAAGGTGCCTCGTATAGAGCCGGAGTCTGTCGAGCACGTAAGTCGTGTTGTCCTCAAGGACTCTCCTCCCAGGGAGCCGACGTCGGGCCCGGTGCCGCCAGGGCCCGAGTCGGTGGCTGCTGAGTCTCTTGAGCTTGGACTCAGGCTGAAAGCCTTGGAGTGCAGACTGTCTGTCTGCCTTCATGGATCAGCAGCGGGTGCTGATGGCCAGCTTGACTGGTGCATCTGCCCCGACCACCGGGACATCGACGTCCAAGTCGACCCCGGAGACCGAACCGGTTCTCGAAGCCATGAAGGCCCGAGTCTGGACTTGGTCGCGGTCCCCCTCTGTCGGGGCGAGTGCTTCCAGAGCCCGCACGGTCGGAGTCCCTCGACTCTTCCTCGGATGAGTCTGCGTGGGAGACGAAGGACGAGGAGTCCCCCGATACCTTTCGGACTCGGTGTGTCCCTTTGGACTCACTGCAGTCCGAGCCCCGGAGTAGGTCCCCCCCCCGGAGGACACCCGGTACTCGGAGTTTGTGAGGGACATGGCCAAGGCTTTGGCTGTTCCTGCAGATCCCGAGGAGGCGCCTCGAGCCGAAGAGCTCGATGCCCTGCAGTATGACTCTCCCCCCAGGGAGGCCTTTACTGTGCCGGTTCCTCCGATGCTGGAACGGCTCCTCTTCCGAATGTGGCAGGGACCGGCCTTGGCGCCGGTTTTGAGCAAGCAGATCGATTCCATGTATCGAGTCCGAAAGAGCCCTGGATTCCAGAAGGCGCAGCTGCCGCACCATTCTATGGTTGTGGAATCGGCCATGCATCGTCTGAAGAGCCAGAAGATGCACTCTGCGGTGCCCCCCGGTAGGGAGGCCCGGAACCTGGATGCCATCGGCAGAAAGTGCTTCCAGGACTCGATGCTTGCTTGCTGTGTCCAGTCCTACCAGCTGTACATGGGCATGTACTTGCGGGAACTGGCTAAGGAAATAGCCGGGTTCTCTGCTGGCCTCTCCGGGGAACCTTTGCAGAGGTTCAAGACCTTGTCCTCGGGGATCCGGAGTGCTCCAAATTCATCTCCCGGGCGGCCTACGATGGCTTCGAGGCTTCGGCCCGAGTAGCGGCGGCCGGCATCGGTGCTCGACGCCAGGCATGGCTAAAGTCATCGGACCTCGAGCCATGGGTGCAGGACAAGTTGGTCGATGTCCCATGCCGAGGTGAAAACCTCTTCGGCAAGCCCATGGCCGAAAAGGCTGCTGAGCTCGAGACCGAGACTCTGACAAGGACAAGGCTGTCCAGAAAAACTTCTGCCCCTTTTCATAAGAAGAAGGGCTCGGGGAAAAAGGCCTTTTACCCGAGGAAGTCATCTGCCTACAAACCTTTCCCTCACTATCAGTCCTCCCCAGCTCCCCAGCAGGGTCAGCAGGCCAAGGGGCAGGGACATGGGCCCCGTAGGCAGAAAGCCCCCAAGCATCCAGCTCCTGCTCCTACTTAGCAGAGAGGGGGTTTTTGACTCCCACTGCATAGCCCCTCCACCCCTGCTGGCCCTTCTCAGCAGGAGAGGTCAGTTGGTCCTGTTTGCCCACCAGTGGCCGCTCATCACAAGAGATGCTTGGGTAGTGAGCATAGTCCAAAAGGGCTACCTGCTCCATTTCCATTAAATACCCCCCTCCTACTTTCCAGGGGAGCCTCCAAGGCCTACTCTGCATCGAGAACTCCTTCTCCAGGAACTGCAAAGTCTCCTTCAAGACAGGGCGGTGGAGCCTGTACCTCCCCACCTGCTGGGTCAAGGCTTCTACTCCAGGTATTTTCTTGTGCCAAAGAGAACTGGAGGTCTCCGGCCCATTCTGGACTTGAGAAATTTCAACAAGTTCTTGGAAAAGGAAAAGTTCAAGATGCTTACTCTTGGAACACTGCTGCCCTACCTCCAGCAGGGAGATTGGCTATGCTTCTTAGATCTGAAGGATGCGTACACTCACATCCTCATTCATCCAGACCACAGAAAATACCTAAGGTTCGTGGTGGGTGGAAACCATTTTCAGTACAGGGTACTGCCCTTTGGCCTAACCTCCGCCCCACGGGTCTTCACAAAGTGCCTGGTGGTGGTGGCGGCCTACTTGAGAAACCAGGGTATTTTTGTCTTCCCCTACCTGGACGATTGGCTCATCAGGGGTCAGACTCTCCAGGAGGCCAGGCAAGCCACCCTCCGTACTGTCTCTCACCTTCAGCAGCTAGGCTTTGTCATAAACTTCGCAAAGTCCACTTTGCTCCCCTCCCAGAACCTGGAGTTCATAGGAGCACGGTTAGACTCCCTGCAAGCAAAAGCTTACTTGCCAGAAGACAGAGCGGGAAGGCTGATGGACTTGGCCAGCCAGTTTCTAGAGAACCCACTGGTTTCCGCCAGATTCTGTCTAAGGCTCCTGGGCCACATGGCATCGACAGTGCATGTGACCCCCAATGCCCGCCTGAATATGAGGCCTGCACAGTGGTGTCTCAGAACTCAGTGGAGGCAGGCCACAGGAAGCCTCCAAGACAAAGTAAGGGTGTCCAAACCATTCCTGAACTCCCTGCAGTGGTGGCTACACCCCCCCCCCCAACCTTCTACAGGGAATTCCTTTTCAGGTGCCTGTTTCCACTGTGGTACTCACAACCGATGCCTCCTTGCAGGGCTTGGGTGCACATTGTCTGGACAAGTGCACACAGGGCCTGTGGTCTCCATGGGAGGCCACGCAACAAATCAACCTGCTGGAACCCCGGGCGATACGCTTAGCCCTCAAAGCCTTCTCTCACACCCTGACCCACCAGTCTGTCTTGTTGCAGACAGACAACCAGGTAGCGATGTTCTATGTGAACAAACAAGGGGGCACGGGGTCCAGGCTCCTGTGTCAGGAGGCACAAGCCCTTTGCTCTTTTGCACTTTGACACAATATGTTGCTCAGGGCAGTCTATCTTCCTGGCCAGGAAAATTTCCTGGCAGACAGATTGAGCAGGGTTCTACAACCTCACGAATGGCAACTGCACCCTTTGGTGGTTCAGAACATTTCCCTGAAATGGGGACTTCCATCCATCAACCTCTTTGCCAATCCCCTGAACCGGCAGCTGCCCCAGTTCTGCTCCAGGCAACCACATCCCACGAGATTTGCAGCGGATGCCTTCCTGATCTCATGGTCTCGGTCATCTTGGTAGCCCCCAGATGGCCGAGGCAGCCCTGGTTCCCGCTTCTGTTACAGCTGGCGGTGGACACCCCACTCCCTCTGGGGTTGCAACCCGATCTTCTTTCTCAGGATCAGGGTTCCCTTCTGCACCCCAATCTCAAAACTCTCAATTTGATGGCCTGGAGGCTGCAAGGGTAGTGCTAGCTCCCTGGGGCCTGCCTCAGGAAGTTGAAGAGGTGGTCTTGGCCTCTAGGAAGCAATCCACCAGAAAGACCTATGCCCTGAAGTGGAAATGGTTCTCCTTGTGGTGTGACCAACGCCAGGAGAACCCTTTCTCCTGCCCTGTGCCAGTAGTGCTTCAGTACCTGCTGCACTTATCTAATCAGGGTCTTAAGTCCAATTCTGTTTGGGTACACATTTCTGCTCTGGCAGCTCACCACTCACTGGTGGAAGGGCACTCTTTATCGGTTCACCCCTTGGTGTCCTGGTTCCTCAGAGGCTTGCTCTTGCTAAAGCCTCCTCTCCATCCACCAGCCCCTGAGTGGGATGAATGTGGTCTTGCAGCAGCTTACTCGTCCTCCCTTTGAGCTGATGGCTACTTGTCCTCTCCGCTTCCTTTCTTGGAAGGCTCTTTTCCTAGTGGTACTGACCTTGGCCAGACGAGTGAGTGAACTTCAAGCCCTGGTCTGTGACAGGCCATACACTCGTTTCTGTAGGAATAGGGTAGTCCTTAGGACTCATCCTAAGTTCCTCCCGAAGGTAGTCTCCTCTTTCCACCTCAATCAGGAGGTGGTTCTTCCAACATTCTTCCCTAGGTCCCATGCCAGCCGGGCTGAGGAGGTCCTGCATACCCTGGACTGTAGAAGAGCCTTGTCTTTCTACTTTGATCGTACTAAGGGTCATAGAAGGGCTACTCAGCTCTTCGTCTCCTTCGACCCAAACAACTTGGAGTTGCCTATCTCCAAGCGTACCTTGTCCATATGGGTGGCGGACTGTATCACCTGGGCTTACAGGGCAGCAGACCTTCCCTTGCAGGGTCGAGTCACAGCTCACCGTGTCCGGGCAATGGCTGCATCAGTAGCTCATCTCCGTTCTGTACCGTTGGCAGACATCTGTAGGGCTGCAACTTGGTCCTCAAGCCAGACTTTTGCAGCCCATTACTGCCTGGAGAGGGAGTCCCGTAGGGACAGTGCTTTTGGTCAGGCAGTACTCCGGAATCTCTTTGAGGTTTAGGCAATTCCTACCTTCCAGCCCTCTTGTTGGGCTACCAGTGGGATCTGTTCTCAGTGAAATTTTTTCCCTGATGCTGGGGCTTCACAGAGGGAGCTCTATTTTTCAGCCTGGGTTCCTGGTAGCCCAGAGCTAGGGAGTCACCCATATGTGAGGACTGACTTCCTGCTTGGTCCTGGAGAAAGAGTAGTTACTCATCTGTAACGGGTGTTCTCCAGGAGCAGCAGGAATCAGTCCTCACAACCCTCCCTCCTCCCCTGGGAGTTGCAGTTGTATATAGTTAATTTTGTTTTTGTGCTGTCTTTTAGCTATGTCATCTGACTGAGCAAGATGGCACCTTTGGGCGGGAAGGGGACCGCGCATGCGTGGATGTATTCCCAAAGGCTTTCTTAGAAAGCTGGGGAAATGCTCCGTATGGGGGCTCCATCGGCGTCGATGTCACCCATATGTGAGGACTGATTCCTGCTGCTCCTTGGGAACACCTGTTACAGGTGAGTAACTACTCTCTCTGGTTTCTGATAGACCGTACACACGGTTCTTATAGGAAGAGGGTGGTCTTACGGACTCATCCTAATTTCCTTCCAAAGGTTGTCTCCTCCTTCCACCTCAATCAGGAGGTGGTTCTTCTGACCTTTTTTCCCAGGCCGCATGCCAGCCGGGCTGAGATGGTCTTGCATACCCTGGACTGTAGGAGGGCATTGTCTTTCTACATTGACCGTATGCAGGGGCATCGAAGGGCTGTTCAGCTCTTCGTATCTTTTGACCCTAATAAGCTGGGGTTACCTGTGTCCAAGCGTACCCTGTCCATTTGGGTAGCAGACTGTATCGCCTGGGCGTACAGGGCAGTCGGCCTCTCCTTGCAGGGTTGAGTCACGGCCCACCGTGTCAGGACGAAGGCTGCGTCAGTAGCTCATCTCCGCTCTGTTCTGTTGGCACACATCTGCCAGGCCGCTACTTGGTCTTCAAACCAGACTTTTGTGGCCCATTACTGCCTCGAGAGGGAGTCCCGCAGGGACAGTGCTTTCGGACAGGCGGTACCTTGTAACCTCTTGGAGGTTTAGGCAACTCCTACCCTCCGGCCCTCAGAGAAGATTCTTATCATGCATGCTGAGGCTCTAGAAGGAGCTTATTTTTCAGCTTTGGGTTCTCGGTAGCCTAGAGCTGGGGAGTCCCATATGTGAGGACTGACTTCCTGCTTGGTCCTGGAGAAAGAGTAGTTACTCACCTGTAACAGGTGTTCTCCAGGAGCAGCAGGAATCAGTCCTCATGACCCTCCCTCCTCCCCTTGGAGTTGCAGTCATATGATTCATTTTTGTTATTTTTGCTGTCTTTTAGCTATGTCATCAGACTGAGCAAGATGGCACCCTTGGGTGGGAAGGGGACCGTGCATGCGCGCTGCATTCCCAAAGACTTTCTTTGAAAGCTGGGGAAATGCTCCGCACGAGGGCTCTGTCGGTGCTGACGTCACCCATATGTGAGGACTGATTCCTGCTGCTCCTGGAGAACACCTGCTACAGGTGAGTAACTACTCTTTCATGGGGATTAGGGAGTTGGCAATCCTGAACTTTTTTTTTTATTTGAGCAGCTGGAAGAGAGAATCAAGGGGGCTGTTGGCCCCAGGGTTATCTTTTTATTTAGAAGTATCCACTTTATAGGATCCTAAATTAGGAACTCTGCCTTAATCAGTTTTTAAAGGTACTCCTAGAGGTAGGATTCTAAACTTTCAGAATTGACCCTATGTCTCTTGCTGCTACAACCACATTTGAACTAGAGGCAACGAATGTTATAAAAAGCACATTTCCTATTAGTATCTCTATAGGTGTTAGATTATGTGTGAAATGCAGTAAATTTCAATATATGTTGTTGATGGATACAAATAGTTTTACTTTAGAATAGAAATTTGTTGCACTGAGTTGTTGACCTGATTTGCTCTTTTTAATACCTATATGTAGCATATATAATTTGAGTTTATTTAATGCATGAGCAATTTATCAAGATGTTATCCAGGAATAACTAGGTAGACTGGATAAACATATTGTTCTTTTTCTGCCATCATCTACTCTGCTACCATACTGCCCTTTGTTTCAGACAGGAGAAAGACTGTTTGAGTTTCTTGGACACACACAGCAAATTACAGCAATCACTGTGTTTCCTTCATCTGATACTTCTGGGGAACTAAATCCATTGATCTTGACAGCCTCTTGTGATAGAACGGTTATTGTATCCTCAAATCGTTGAAGACCTAAACAGATTCTGAGGTGATATAGTAATATTTAGTATATCGGTATTATCTGGTAAAAATACTTACTATAACAGAACGGTAGTAAATTTATTGAGCTCTGATATATCTGATTGAATGTGCCCTTTGTGTCTGCTTTTCAGAAGGAACACACTAAGATCTCCTTTCTTTAGGATCAGGTTCTGTGGTGCCCAAGAGTACTTGGAATCTCTAATACTCCCACCTCTCTGCGCTTATACTCCCATGCTTTCTGCTGTTCCTCTTAGCTACCCTGGTGTGACCCTGCTATTGCTTCTCTAATCCTGCCACATCAAGTCTGCCTGCTCACCTGCTGGCTCTTTCTGCCAGAACTTTCCAAGTTCTCTTGGGGATGGAGCATTGACTTGCCTCAGACAAGTAGGGAGGGAGAACAGCAGTGGGGCTGGCAGAAATGAGTGAGTTTGTATTTTATTTGGTGATTTACATTCCATTAATCTAAGTATAATTTAACTACTAGAGAATAATGAGATATATCTTCATATTTGCAGTTGCTTTTATATATAATATATAACATAAGGCCTTTGTCCTGCTGTCTGTACACATGCATATCCCACTGCACTCACCCTTTCACTGTCAAAGTTCCTGAGTTATTATGAAGTAGAGTGTCAAGTATGTATTAGCCAAGCAAGGAGGAACACTCACCTTGGCTGGAAAAATTGCAGCAGGAGTTGTGGAGCTCACAACTCCACAGAACATTCAGGTTACATAAGGAAGAAAGGCAGCATCTGCACATAAGGAGATCCTATTAGGTTTTCCAGTGATCGCCACCATTGGAGGGACGAAATGAGTCGTGGAGACTTTCTGATTTTGTCCAATAGGCGACCCGAGGCCTGTGTCCACTGAGAGGATAGAGTCCACTGGGCTGCTTGCATATGATCTCCTTTCCAGCAGCCTCTATGCCAAGCCACCCTAACAACAGATCCGTCCAAGGTGGGTTGGGGTCTCACTTACACGATCTCTCCACTCAGGGTCTCTGGACCCCACAGGAGGCTTGTCTTCAGATAAACCTCCTAGAACTCAGAGATATTTTCTGTGCTCTTCAAGTATTCCAGGCCCAGCTCAGCTGCAAGACAGTCCTGGTTCATACCAACAATCAAGTAACCATGTTCTACGTGAACAAGCAGGGCGGAACAAGCTCTCTGTCATTATGCAATGAAGTTTTGCGACTGTGGGCCTTTGCCAGAGAGTTCCAAATCCACCTCCTAGTGGTATATTTTCCGGGCATTCAAAACCTTTGGGCAGACAAACTCAGTTGAATACTGCTGTCACACGAATGATCTCTTCACTCAGACCAGATTGATCGAGTGTTTTGAATATGGGGAACCCCAGATATAGTCCTCTTTGCAAGTCCACAGAATGCCAAACTTCCCCGGTTCTGTTCCAGAATTCCGGCTCGAAACTGTCAGGCAAGAGCTGCTTTGCTCCTTCACTGGGGGCAGGACTTCCTCTATGCCTTCCCACCCATTCCCCTCATTCCCAAAGCACTGTTCAAGCTTCAGAGAGACAGAGGACGTATCATACTCATAGCTCCACGTTGGCCACGGCAGTGTGTTATCCTCCGCTTCTACGTCTCTCTCAAGCCACGCCACTGGAGTTGGGATATGCTCCACATCTTCTTTCCCAGGAGGACGGGACGCTATTGCGTCAGGGCCTGGTTGCTGAAAGCCTAGAGCTCCCAAATATCAATCTTTCTCAACAGGTAAAGGATATCCTGGTGGCCTCCAGAAAACCCTCCACAAGGCGATCATACGCCTTCAAGTGGAAAAGGTTCTCTGTATGGTGTTCTCAAAGGGGGCTTCACCCCCTTTCGGTGCCTCTGGAATCGCTACTGGAGTATCTCCTCCATTTATCAAATTCTGTTCTTAAAACCAATTCAGTAAGGGTCCATCTTAGTGCCATTGCAGCTTCTTGCAAGCCTTTGGATGGACAACCTATTTCCTCTCATCCACTCGTAGCAAGATTTATAAAAGGTTTACGCTTAACAAAACCTCCCATTAAGTCACTGCCGGTGGCATGGGATCTAAATCTTGTTCTCGGGCAGCTCATGAAACCACCCTTGGAGCCTTTAGCCACTACAGCTCTAAAGTTTCTCTCCTGGAAGGTCATCTTCCTAGTTGCTCTCATTTCTGCGAGACGCATCAGTGAGTTACAGGCTTTAGTGGCAGATCCTCCTTATACAAGATTTCACCATAAGGTAGTTCTTAGGACTCATCCCCACTTTATGCCAAAAGTGCCTTCGCCTTTTCATTTAAACCAAGCGGTTTACCTTCCTGTATTCTTTCCTAGGTCTCATGCTTCTAATGTAGAAAGGAACCTTCATACTTTAGATTGTAAAAGAGCCCTGGCTTTATCTCCAGGAACAAGCAGGAATGAGTCTTCACATATGGGTACGTTGGTACCGACGGAGCCTGCACGGGAATGCTGCCCAGCTTTCAATTAGAAAGCTTTTGGCAGCATCCCTCGCGCCTGCGCAGTGACTTCCCGCCTTCTCCACAGCCTCTCTTCAGTTTTTCGTCTTTCCGCGGAGCCGGCAGGACGTCCTCCTGTCACCGCAGAAATTTTTCCTTTTAATTGCTTTAATTATTTTAATTTTTTTGTTTTCTTGTGGTCGCGGTTGTTTTTCCCGCTACCACCGGTACCGCCGGTGGTTTTTAGGCTAAAGTCTGTAAAACTTTTCTTCAGTTTTTTTTGCCTTAACTTCTTAGGCCTACTAGGCCCTTTTTTCATTATGGAGCCTTCTTTTCCTAAGAAGTGCATCCGCTGTGGAAACACCTGTTTCTTTTTAGACACCCATAGTTGGTGTCTCAACTGTGTGGGTCCTGACCCTTTTCCCCCTGACTTGTCAGGAGATAATTTTGTGAGACAACCTTCAGTATTTAGAGTTTCCCTCGATACCGTTTTTTCTTCGGCAGTGAGGGTACCCGGTTTCTCTACTTCACAGGATCAGGTAACCAAAAACAGTCTGTTAAGACTAGTCAATGCTTGAGTGGTATGTCCCATGCCCAGCATGGTGACGGCTCCGGCCTTACCCTCAAGAATCCATTGGCATTGCCCCTGCGGGAGTCTTTGGGCTCCAAAGCATTAAAGGGGTTTCAGGATGTTCCTGGGGCTCACCCCTCACAGAACATACCTGAGCCATGCGCGGGGGTGGTATCCGCTTCGAGCGGTACCGAGCCTCCTGCATCGGCACCGGTGTCGAGTACTCCACTCTTCACCAGGGATCGTCATCGGGCATCCTCGGTACCTTCGGGACCGATCGATACGCACCGCATTGACTTCCCTCAATCTCAGCCATGCTCCGGGACGGTACCGACGTCGATCGGTTCCGATACCCTAGCATCGGCATCGACATGAATGGGTGCTCATCGGGTATCCTCAGTACCGTCGGTATCGATCGATGTCACCCAGGCTGCCTTAGTGGTTTCGGCATCGCCGATACTACCACTGGCGTCGGAACTGTCGAGACATGCATCGCTAGTCTCGCTCTCTTCGATGCCGAGTCTTGAGTCGATATCGAGTCTCGAGGACTGCGTACCGACGCGTCCCGGAACAGACTCCTGTCGTTTCCCAATAGGTAGTTCCGAAGATCCTAGCCATAACTCCCTCATGATCTCGGTACCACTACAGCAGTTCCCGATGACTACTTCACCTGCTAGTCCTTTATCAGTAGCGAGGTTGATGCCTGTTCTTGCACCGCTGCCTAGTTTAGAACCGATACCTGGCATGGGTACAGTACCTTGTACGTCTTCTGATACTCAGGCTCTTTCTTTAGCCTCACCAGGAATAGTTCCCATAGGAGATCAGTCTTTTCAGACTTTTCTCCTGGATATGGCAACCTTTCTTAATATTTCTATCCCTGGTTGTGATCCTACCCATGGCTCACCGGCACAAATGCAACATATACAGTTTCCTTTACATCCTGCTCTGCAGGATCTCCTTCTTAGGGTATGGAAATCACCCTTACGACTTCCTCAAGTTTCTACTGACATTGAGGTTAGGTACCGTGTGCCACCCTCTCCAGGGTTCCAAAAACCTCAACTTTCTCATCGTTCCCTTGTAGTGGAATCAGCACTGAGGAAGGTTAAGAGCAAGAAGAAGCATTCTTCTTTTCCGCCAGGTTGTTCTTCAAGAACACTTGATGCTTTTGGCCGTCAGGCCTTCCAAAACTCTATGCTGGCTTCCAGAGTTCTCTCATATATTTTTCACATGAGTCTAACACTCCAGGAAGTCACAGAGAAATTGTCTCTTTTGACCCCTTTTTTACCAGAGCCCAAGGCTACTGATTATTCCTTGCTCATCAATCACAGCCGGAATATATCCTGGTTTCTGTCTCGTGCTTCTATAGATTCTTTTGAGTCCATTAGCAGATCCTCTGCTATTGCCATTGCAGCACGTCGCAGAGCCTGGCTTGAGGCTTCAGACTTGAGCAAATGGGCACAAACTATACTAGCTCATTCTCCTTTTACAGGGGAAGGACTTTTTAATAAGGAGGCTTTACGTCAGGTTGCTCAATGCTCCCCTGACTCTTCTTCCACTAGAAACCATTCTAAGCCACCTCCTTCTTCAAATAGTAGGAAATGTCCTACCAAACCTTCTTTTCCTAAGAAAAGAAAGTTTCATTCCTCTCCTGCCCATCATTCGGCTGTACCTAAACAAGAGACGCCTCAGCCTAGTCTGAAGTCCTCCAGTTCTGGCCAGTCTCAACATTCCCAGCAACCATAGGGGCCGGGAATTGTAACTTACATATTAAAAGATTATTCACTGTGCTTTTCCTTTTCAGTGTACTAACCTGTCAAAAAAATTATTTTGTTCAGGTACTACACACTTCTACTCTGCTTACTCTCCAGAACAGCAGTTGTAACTATCACCTGATAGTTTCTTTCCCAACTGAACATTTTTCCTTCAGTTGACTTACCCCATGGGTACGTCACCCTCCAACTACTTGAGGGCTACCATACTGAACTACTTCTCTGGTCGTTCCCCAGACAGTGAGGAGAGATATCCCCTCTCTTTTCTTGTTTGTTTTTCTTGATTCAGCACAGGACAATCTCTCTGCTGTTTCTCTCAGCAGCTCTGCCTGCAGGAGTTATAGTAATTGTATTACTGGGACTTTCCAAGTTCCAGTCCCTTGTTCAAAATTTTTGTCTAGCCTCAGTAGTGATTCCAAACTATCTTGGATCCTCCTACTCGTTAGGCTTTCTCACATTACTCTAACCATCTCCTTTTCTAGGATATGGCAACATAACTGACTTTGTCAGTTTATCTCATAGCTCTCCTGCACAATGCTCTCTGCAGTCTTCAGAGAAGCTTTCTACTATGAGGGCTTTGCTATAGAGCATTGTCCTTGTCTCTGAAGTTCCTCTATTATTAGAGAGAAACTTATCAACCCTTCCTATACCTGTAAGGGTTCTCCATACCCCCTCTAGCCTGGGGTGTTAACACGAGATATCAGTTCTTCTGCGTGAAAATCCAAGGCATCTACCATGTCAGTGTTCTGTAGAACTCCCTGCCTTGTTCCCTACAGATTCATATCTTCATCTGTTCTCACGCGAACATCACGGTTATCTCACTGGATTGCTTTCCTGCATCCCTCAACCCACGAAAATAGATTCTCTATGCATATCCCAAGTGGGCTCACCCTCTTGTAGAACGCAGAATCTTTTTCTTTTATATTCCCCATGTACAATTATGGGGCTGGGTGGTAGACATGTATCTCAATCTGTTGTCTTGTATGTAGCATCTCCATATATGTCTACATACTTATATCATTACTCTGATGGTGCTAAACCATGCCCCACAAATTTCCATATATCTAGGTATATCATCTTTATATATATATATATATATATATATATATATATATATATATATATATATATATATATATATATATATATATAATTTGATATATTTCACCACCCATATCCTAATCTACAAATCTGGACATATGCATATTTATATATCTATATATATATATGAATATATGCATATCTATTCCAGCCACATATATGTATATCTCCCCATATGTATGTGTTTGATGGGGGGCTTCTTAAGGGTTGGTCACTCTTATTCACTATCACCCTTACTGTCTATACTACATGATTTACCTCTTAGAGGTTTTAGACAGATTGTTGCCCTACGTCCCATACCAAATTATGATACAGGACCTGTTCAGCACCAACAACCACTTTGGTGCTAACATCTTCCATTTTTTCTTTATGTCCTTGAAGCATCCAGCTTCAATATTTTTTTCCTATCTCTCGCCAGCTAGGAAAAACAGTGTACATCTTTATCTTCGAGTACACAACTGTTTTCCGTAGGAATAGGGGTTGTCCATTCCCCCTTTCCTGCCAGGACTGGGCTAGTTCTTCAACTCCGTCAGTCTTCTTCCTTTAGTCCTCAATGTTCATGATGCCTAAAGGACTTTTCAGCTTTTCCCATAAAGCTTTCCATTGAAGTCCAGACGTCTACTCCTACCCAGTTGACACCTGGCTCATCTACTACCTCCAAGTCTGGACCTTCCTCCTCACTACTGAGAGGTCACCTTGAAGATTCCGCCACTGCTTATCCAGTAGACTCCATCATGCTTTCTACTTCCTACAATACAGTAGGTAAGCTGCATATTTTAAGTGTACATTAAATGTGTTTTAATGCTACTCATCATATCCACCAAGGACTCCTGTAGTCTGTAGAACACCTAGTCCTTGGCTATGCTGTTTCTTTCCTCACAGCTCCTTTATTATCAACTCCTACCCTCCATCCCACATTGGATGCCGGGGATTCCTGGAGACAAAATGCACCCCTGACCCGGGCACTTGCATTTTTATGGGATCTCCCCCTGGCATCTCCAGCTAGGGAGTCCCCATATGTGAAGACTCATTCCTGCTTGTTCCTGGAGATAGCACAGTTACTTACCTGTAACAGGTGATCTCTGGGAACAGCAGGAATTAGTCTTCACAACCCTCCCACCTCCCCTAGGAGTTGCATCTTTTTTATTTTTTCCCTTTTCTCTCCTCGCCTTTGTCTCAGCTCTGAAACTCAACTGAAGAGAGGCTGTGGAGAAGGCGGGAAGTCACTGCGCAGGCGCGAGGGATGCTGCCAAAAGCTTTCTAATTGAAAGCTGGGCAGCATTCCCGTGCAGGCTCCGTCGGTACCGACGTACCCATATGTGAAGACTAATTCCTGCTGTTCCCAGAGATCACCTGTTACAGGTAAGTAACTGTGCTTTACCTTCAAAGAACTAAGCAACACAGAAAATCTTCTCAGCTTTTTGTTGATTTTGATTCTAGTCATTTGGGACTTCCAGTTTCCAAAAGAACTCTCTCTAGGTGGAGTGCAAATTGCATATCCTGTGCATACGAGAGTAAGGGACTTTCTCTCGAAGGCAATTTCACAGCTCATAATGTGAGAGCCTCTATGGCTAATCTTCGTTCTGTGTCCATTGACGACATCTGTAGAGCAGCCACTTGGGCTTCGGTACACACTTTCACAGCCCATTACTGTTTAGACAAGGATTCCCGTAGGGATGCCTCGTTTGACCAGGCTGTTCTCCAGCATCTCTTTCAGACTTAGTACAACTCCTATCCGCCGTCCCGGGTTTGGATGCCATAGATCCATGGGAGGAAGCATGACCCATCTCTCCATAGGTTTGCAGCTTCCTGGGGTCATCCCCCTGGCATCTTTCAAAGGCATAAGTCTTCACAACCCACCCACCTCCCCTAGGAGTTGTGTGTGTCTCTCTCTCTCTCTCTCTCTCTCAGCTTTAAACTCAACTGAAGAAGGAGAGTTGGGAAGACAACACGCAGGCGCTGTGGGATGCTCCCAAAAGCTTTCCTATTGGACACTGGGGAGCATTCCCGCACAGGCTCCATCGGTACTGATGATACCCATATGTTGTTATGAAGAAGTCCCTTCAGAGCCTATAAAGATAGGGCAAGATGAGGATTTGCTTTCAGAAACTGACAGGCAGTCTGAGCACATGGCTCAGTGTTTGCAAAGAAGAAGTAAACAAAGAGAGTCACCAGCTAGAAAGACACGCCCCTGCAGTGACGTATTCCCTAGCTCAGGAGGTAAAGAGCTTCACCTGTTTCAGGGCAGGGCACAGCTAAGCCCTGAGAGTTACAATGATAAAAAGTGGTGTGGTAATGAGGCTTCTGACAAGCATAGAAAAAGGGCTGGTTTTAAAACTTTTTCTTCTGAGCTAAAGCATGGCTCAGGCAGGCATTCATTTAAACCAGCACCTAGAGAGCAAAGCCACATGATTGAGAGTGCTGAGTACAGACCACACCCTGCCTCCATGGCAACACAGGGTGCAAATGAGAAACACCTGGGGGGTTGGCGCAAGGAAACGGGTCTCACACTAAAACATTTAAGCTCTCAGGATCAAAGGCAGAGAGAGAGAGAAGCAGGGAGAGAAGCAGAGGAAGGAACCGAAGGAGCAGAGTCAAGACGGGAGTCTTGGACAAGGCAGACACGGGAGTCACGGCAGAGAGGCAAGAAGCCAAAGCCAAGAGAGTCCCGGCAGATTGGACAGTCTAGGAGAGAAAGACTGGGGAGTCTGACCAGAGGCTCTGGAGAATGGCAGAGAAAGTCTGAGCTTCGGCACAGAAGGGATTCTAACAGCAGCTCTTCTACCAGAGACAGCTGTGCAGAATTTGCAAGCCCTTGTGAAGGTAGGAACCCAAACTCTGGGAGAATTGTAGAATACAGCTCAGATAGCAGTGAGGCTGCTGAGAATTCAGAAGGAGAGATTTATCCTTCTAGAAAGCCTGAGAGAAAGTTTGTTCCTAGAAGCCAGGGAAGACAGCAGAAACCTGTGAGTGTCTTGCCCAGAAATACAAAGCCGTGCAGCTCATATAAGAAGCCTGAAGGGAGAAAAGGGAATCCCTGGGATGAAATGTTTAAGCTAATGCAACGATTGAAACCTGATTGTGCAGATAAAGACCCAGAGCTGTTTCAGGGTGAAACTGAAGACATGGAGATAGAGTTAACTGGATTGGAGCAGGATACAGAGTCTCTAATGGATTGCTCAACAGCTTATGTTTCATAAGGTGAAAAGCTGAATTGCTAGCCAAAGAGAAAATTCAGAACTGTGATAAATGCTCTGAGGTTTTTGAATGCTGAAAGCAAAAGGAAAGGATTACAAATGTGTTTTGCTTAACACTGTTTGAAGCATTAGTCCTGTATGCTGAAGAAAGCTACTTGAGTTCATTATTGTTTCTGTTATACCTTGTTCATGTTCTAAAGAAGATTCACTTTGCTAAAGTCTGATGATACAAAAGAAAATTAATAAATTTCCTGTGAATTGCCTAAAACTACTCGGACTGCTTATTAACCACAACTAAAAAAAATCCCAGCAGCATTTGCTCTGGTAATAAGTCAGTTTAACAAGAAGAGTTGGCACGCAATGCTCTTTATAGGCCACCGCCTAGACAGGGTGCTGCGCCACAGTGGTCATTAGTTTGGACCAAGCAGAGCCAGAGGGGGAACTGGAAGCAGGTGCAGAGCCAGAACGAGAACGAGAGCCAGAAGGAGAACGAGGTGCAGAGCCCGATACAGAGCCAGAGGGGGAACTGGAGTCAGAGCCAGCAAAGGAGCACGTTGACTAGAAGGAGTCAAGGAGGAGTGAGAACCAAGGGAGCCATATTCCTGAGGTCAGAAGGAAGCAACCCAGGACAGGGGTTGTCTGGTAAAGGCAGGAGAGAGAAGAATCTTCCTGAGAGGCAGGCTTGGCAAAGCTCACACATTCCTAAGAGAGAGACAGGCTGGTTGGAGAATACCGGTACATCTGAGGGGAACGTTAATAGGCTGAGAGGCAAGCAAACACCAGCTGTGTTTGAGAACCAGTCTAACCCTGCAGAGTGGAGAGTTCCTTCCTTTTCAAAGCCAAAAGGTAGGCTTAATAATTCATATAAGTTTGAACCTAGCTATAAAGCAGTTCCCTATAGTTATCAGAAAGTAGCAAACTCCCTGGACAAAAACTATAGCATATATGGTAGTTTACAACCCTGCTCAGGAGAGTGTTACCGAGAGAAACCACGTGAGGTCAGAGAAACCGTTTGTTTCAAAGATCAGGATAGCAGTTTACTGCCACACCCTGCCATTCCTGATGCTGAGGAAATGCAGATAGACTCTGACCATAATGAAATTGTGGATGATCGGATGGACTGTACATTATCTTTGGCTGACCATGTGAATTCCCTATGCTGAACAGTGTCTGTGAGGGACGGTAGAAGCAGCAGAAGAAAAGGGAACGTTTTCTTTGCTAATTGAAGCTGTTGTGGTTTTGTTTTGTATCATGCACTGCACGTTTAAAGCCTGAAGCTGACAAGGCTAACTTACCTGAGTTCATGTATAATTTCCTCAAGCCAATTGTATGGCATGTTTTGTCCTGAGTTATTCACTTGTATTTAATCCGCTGGGAAGGGGAAAATAAATTCT
Organism: Ichthyophis bannanicus; assembly: GCA_033557465.1. Classification (NCBI taxonomy): domain Eukaryota; kingdom Metazoa; phylum Chordata; class Amphibia; order Gymnophiona; family Ichthyophiidae; genus Ichthyophis; species Ichthyophis bannanicus. Next base: position 331,024,742 of record CM066032.1, read on the forward strand.
TGTCATTGCCTGAAACCACTCGACTGCAACTCATCTGTGCTCAAAGGGTAAAGGGACTTACATTCCCAGAAGGCCTTGCAGAGTTAAAGCAAGCCCACGCTCTCTGAGGCAGGAACACCACAGGCAGACCAAGTCTCAGCGCCCTAGGCGTTAGGCTGGCCACCGTGAGGGTGACAATGTGAAGACTTATTCCTGCTGTTCCCGGAGATCACCTGTTACAGGTGAGTAACTATGCTGTATGAGTCTGCCCAGCAAGGTGGCAAGAGTAGGTGCACCTGCTGCTCCGTGCAGGTCACCCCTTCCCCCATGCTTTGTTTAGGGGTGTACCCACTGCTCTGTGCAGGTCACCCCTATTTGTTGAGATCTAAGAAATAGTTACGTTTATTTTGATTTTATCCTGTTATAAAAGGATTCACTGTGTCTTTCCCATGCCATTTTGAATTGTCACTGTATTTGTCCCCACCACTTCTATCGGGAGGGCATTTCAAGCATCCACCATACTTTTTACTGAAAGGATTTCCTGACGTTGCCTTTCAGTTTACTCCTTGCAGCTTCATATTATGCCCTCTAGTTTTACAGCTTCCCCATCTTTGTAAACGGTTTGTTTGTTCATTAATACCCTTCAAGTATTTAAAGGTCTGTATCATATCTCCCCTGTCCCTCCTCTCCTCTAGCATATACATATTTACAAGGTCTTCAAGTCTCTTCTCATACGTCTTCTGGTACAGGCTCCAAATAATTTTGGTCGCCTTCCTCTGAAATGTTTCAAGTCTCTTTTATAGTCTTTGTGAGATATGGTCTCCAAAACTGAACACAATACTCCAAGTGAGGCCTCACCAGTGACTTGTACAGTGGCATTAATACCTCCTCCTTTCTGCTGGTAATTCCTCTCTGTAATGCAATCCAACATCCTTCTGGTTTGGCCACCACCTTGTCACGCTGTTTCACCACCTTGAGATCCTCGGAAACAATCACTCCAAGTTCCTTCTCCTTGTCCTTGCACACCAGTCTCTCACCTCCTATTGCACACAAATCCCTTGGATTTCTGCATCCCAAGTGCATGACACTGCACTTCTTCACATTGGTCTAATGCTTGGCAGTTAAAATTTATACTTCCAGCTTTTGTGGCTCTTTCCTCATGTTATCCACTCCCTCAGAGGAGTTCACTGTGTTGCAAATTTTCGAGTCATCTGCAAAAAGACAGACTTTTCCATTCAGTCTTTCAGCAGTATCGCTCACAAATACCTTGAACAGTACTGGTCCCAGGACCAATCCCTAGGGCACGCCATTAATTGCCTTCCTTTCATCTGAGTGAGTTACGTTTGCCTTCTGTCGTGTGTCAGTCAACCAATTTCTGATCCATTTCACCACCTTGGGACCACTGTTCCCTCTAAGCTGTGCGCACACCTTGCCGAGCGAGCGCACATACTTTACAACAGAGCGCACAAAAATTACGGTTCTGATTCTGATAGAAAACAACACAGACGTCTTAAAATTTAAAAGTTGTGATTGTAATTACTAGAAATTTCCCGCTTCATTTAGTAATTGTCTATTTTCATTTAATTTGATTAAAATCAATGTGGTGTGCATACTGTATTCTGACATGTAGTCAAATTTTAAAGTATATAACTCCGAGTGTCGTTATGTGGCGCACAAAAATTTAGCCTTCCTTCAAAAGCTGCACAGCTGATATTTTATGCGCACACAGCCTACAGAAAATTAGAGGGAACATTGCTTGGGACCCATCCCCAGGCTGTTATTGATAAGCCTCTTATGAGGAACAGTATCAAAGGCTTTGCTGAAATCTAGGTAGATCACATCCATTGCATGTCCTTGATCTAGTTCTCTGGTCACCCAGTCAACTCGGTCAAATTGTTTCTATGATCGTCCCTTTGGTAAAACCATGTTACCTTGGTTCATGCAACCTATTGGTTTCGAGAAAGTCCTCTATTCTCTCTTTCAGGAGCACCTCCATTACTTTTCCCACCACCGAGGTAAGGCTTCCTGACCTGTAGTTCCTTATCGTGCCTCCAGTTTAGTCCTCCACTTCTGGGTAGTGCACCTCTTCCTGCAGCTTGGAGACTGGACCAATCAGAATTCTGCCATCACTGGATGTAGCCTGCAGGCATTACCCATCAGCCCCAGTGTGTCCAGTCTCCAGGCAGCAGGAGGATGTAGTGAGCCTAGCTCTAGGCTCACTTTAGCATAGGAAGAGCAATTTAGACGGAGTTTAGGAATTTTTCTCTTAAATCAACTAGTTTTCTTTTATTTTAAGTTACTTTCGTTAATTTGTTTTATTTCTTTTCATTCAAGTTGGCTGCATATTTTGTATTCTATATTTGATCATTTGGAGGAGCTGTTCCTTTAAGGGAACTAAACAGTTCTTCCCCGGGGGTTGTATAAAGCTGGCTTCTCCCGTTTTTGGTTTGAATCAGTGGTGTGAGAACTTGCCAGTTTGGATCTCTCCCCCTAGACAGTACGGGGGAGAGCTCCGCATGTCGTGCCAGCGCTCTGTGTGGGTGCCTCGGATGACGTCTTGCCGTGACTGCAGGATGAGGCCCTCAGCCTTTCAGTCGGCAAAGCGATTCTCTCCGCGACAGCCGCTCACACCTGAGTTGAGTGGCATCACGGCATGAGAGCCTATCTCCTTGTGCCTTAACCGGGCCAATTCCTCCCAGTTGTCAGCACCGCTGGTAAGGTCTGCGGACATGGAAATTAATTCTGTCAGCTTTAAACAAGCGGAGCTTTGGACAGGTCGGCTCGGGCTGGCACCATTTTCTTCCCTTGCGGGTGCCACATAGCAGCAGTTGGTAGCAGCCCGCATTCGGGGAAGAGGTCCTGTTCTAAAGAGAGAGCATTTTCTTTTCTTTTCTTTTACTTCAATTATTTTATTTCGTCTATTTGGTTAAGTTAATTACTTAATTAATTTACTTATTTTGTTTTTAGGTCCCACTCTATTTCGCAGGCGGTCCGCTCGAATAAATACACTAAACTGTTCGTAACAAGGCCTTCCTTCGGTCTGTTTCTTAAAGTTGGGCACAGCTCTCACAGGGTTAAGCGTCCAGGACTCTCCTTTTGGTAATGGAGGGCCGGCGCGGCTATTGCGGAGACCAGATTTTTCTTGCCGCGCTTTTGCCTCGGCACGGGTAGGCAGCGCATGCGGGCAGTATTTTTTATTATCTCCAGGAACAAGCAGGAATAAGTCCTCACATATGGGTACGTCGGTACCGACGGAGCCTGCGCGGGAAAGCTCCCCAGCTTCCTAGAATGGAAGCTTTTGGGACCTCCCACTGCACATGCGCACTGCCTTCCCGCCTTCCTGAACAGCTCTCCTCAGTTTCTCTTTTTCCGCGGAGCCAGCAGGTCGTGTATCCTGTCACCGCTGAAGAAATTGTAGTTTTTTGTTTTGTTTCTTTAGACCGCGTACCTGCCTTCCCATACCGATACCGGTATCGCCGGTCTTCCTTTTTCTTTCTTAAAAAAATTATTTTCTTTTATTATTTTTTCAGCACTTGGTCACTTCAGTTAGGCCTTCAGGCCTACTTTAATTCTCCACATGGAGAAGCCAGCCCCTGGATTTAAGAAGTGTACCAAGTGTACTGCTGTAATATCAGTCACAGACACCCATGAATGGTGTCTTAAATGTTTGGGGCCTGACCACTCCATTCCGGACTGCCCTTCCTGCTCCCAAATGTCTAAGCGTGGGCTGCAGAACCGGGCCAACAAATTCCATGTGCTGTTTGCTTCAGAGAATCCAACATCACAGTCATCCAGGTCATCATCCCCGGATGGATCTCAGGTAACCAAACCTTCTGTGGGCAAGTCCTCAAAGAGCAAATCTCCTTCAAAGCATCGAGAGGCTCTTAGTTTTGAGGACCCTGCCCCAGCCAAACAGCCCCGGCGGGAAGCCCTACCTTCCAAAACGCCAATACAGGGGCTACAGGTTGACATCGATGGCACGGCCTCGACAGATCACCTGTTGGACTGCTCTGGGGTACCGGCCCATACCGGTACCGACATCCAGGCAGCCGTGGCGTCTATGGGCAATACTGTCCAATCCATGCAGCAGGCCGTCATGGCTTTCATTAAAGCTGCAACGCCATCGGTACCGCTTCCAGCGGTTCCAGGCCCGGTTCCGGTATCGTCCGCCATGCCGGAACCCAGGCCTTCCTCTTCTAAACGCAAATCGGTACCGTATGGGCTTTCGCTCCATACCGCTTCCATACCCGGTACGCCCGATGTCGATACCGATCGGTATGCGTATCGTGCGTTGGAGGAAACTAGAGAATACACCGATTCCTCTGAGGATTTTGTCTCCTCTGATGAGTCTGCAGAGCTCTCCCTTGACCTTCCTGAGGAACCTTCTTCTCCAAAAAGGAGAATGTCTCCTCCAGAGGATTTGTCCTTTCAGGACTTTATTTTAGAAATGGCTAAAGGCCTTTCTATCACTACCTCCTCTGAAAGGGAACCAAGGTCAAAAAGATTGGATATTTTAGGATACTCTAAGTCTCCTAAAGAAGCAGTTACTCTGCCTATCCATGAAATCCTTCAGGAACAATTGATGGATTTCTGGGAGAACCCTTTAACTCTGTCTCCTTATTCCCGTAGGTTGGACACCATGTATCGGGTCCCTCCTTCTCCTGGTTTTCAGAAAACTCAATTGCCTCACCACTCCATTGTGGTAAAGTCTGCAATGAAAAAGATCAAGAGTACTAAAAGGCACTCTTCTACACCTCCAGGAAGGGAATGTAAGACACTAGACTCTTTTGGTAGGAAAATCTTCCAGGCTAGTATGCTTATAGCCAGGATTAATTCCTACAGCCTCTATATGGGCATGTTCCTAGGGGAACTTGCCAAGAAAGTACGGCATTTTGCCTCCCTTATCCCTGAGGATAAACAGGAGGACTTCCTTTCTGTTGTGAAACAACTTTTAGATGTTTCTAAGTTCTCCAACAGAGCTGCCTTTGATTCCTTCGAAGGAGCCAGCAGAGCTTCTGGCATTGCTATCGCAGCCAGACGTCTGGCCTGGCTCCAGGCTTCTGATCTGGAACCCTGGGTTCTAGATGGCTTACGGAATCTGCCCTGTACAGGTGAGAACTTATTCGGTGCAGAGTGGCAGGTTAAGGCCACTCAAATGGACGCTGAAAATGCCACCTTAGAGAGACTTTCTAAGTCCACTTCTACTCCCACTAAGAAGAAGTCTTTCAAGAGGCCTTATTATAAGAAGGCCAGATATGCTTCCAATACTGGCCAGCAATCTTCTCAACCTCGTTTTGCGGCTAAACGTCAGCAAACGAAACAAGCAAGAGCAAAGCCTGCAGCAGCTACTGCAGCTCAACAGGCTCCACCCCCTCAGGGGTTTTGACTTGCCCCTAGAGAACTTGCCATTCCTGGTTCTGGACCAACCAGAACCTCTCACCATACCTGGAAGGTTAGCTCACTTTGCTCCCAGATGGGAACAGATCACAACAGAGCAATGGACCCTCTCCATCATCCGAGAGGGTTACAAACTTCATTTCTCCAGCCTTCCTCCTCATCACATGGTGAGACCCTTCAATTCTCCATCTCCTCTCCTAGCCCTGTTGGATCAGGAGATCTCTTCTCTGCTTGCCCAAGGGGCCATAGAAGAGGTTCCTCTTCATCAACAGGGGTCAGGTTTCTACTCCCCCTATTTTCTCATTCCAAAGAAGACAGGGGGATTCAGACCAATCCTAGATCTGAGAGAATTGAACAAATTTCTGTACAAGGAGAAATTCAAAATGCTCTCTTTGGGCATTCTCCTTCCATACCTTCAGAGTCAGGACTGGCTTTGTTCTCTAGACCTGCAGGATGCGTATACACATCTACTCATCCATCCCTCCCACAGAAAATATCTTCGCTTTCTGTTCAGGGGAAGTCATTACCAATACAGAGTACTTCCCTTCGGTCTCGCCTCTGCCCCAAGAATCTTTACCAAATGCATGGCAGTCGTAGCCGCATTTCTCAGAAGCATGGGGATTTTCGTATTCCCATATCTGGACGACTGGCTCATTCGAGCTCCAACTCAGTCGCAGGCCCAGATTTCCCTAGACCGCACAAGGAACCTTCTGCAGTATCTGGGACTGGTGGTAAACCTTCCCAAGTCTCAACTCAGCCCTACTCAGTCTCTAGAATTCATAGGGGCCCGGTTGGACACCACCACTGCAAGAGCCTACCTTCCACTGGTTCGGGGTCAGCGTCTGCTGAGCTTGGCCTCCCAAGCCCAGTCCAGTACTCATTTGACAGCCAGGGAAATGCTACGCCTCCTGGGCCATATGGCCTCCACAGTACATGTGGTGCCCTATGCTCGTCTTCATATGAGAGCAGCTCAATGGACCCTGGCCACCCAGTGGACTCAGGCGTCGGGAGCACTCTCAGACCAAATACAAACCTCAAACCGTCTGTCTTGGTCCCTCCATTGGTGGATATCCACCAAGAATCTGTTGTTGGGGGCTCCCTTTCAGCCCTTGCTACCCCAAGCAACCCTCACAACAGATGCCTCCCAATTGGGGTGGGGAGCCCATCTGCTAACTCTCTCCACTCAGGGCACTTGGTCTCCACAGGAGGCCACCCTTCATATCAACCTCCTGGAACTGCGAGCAATTTACCTTGCCCTCAAGGTCTTCCATACCCTCCTTGCCAACCTGACTGTCCTGGTTCAGACAGACAATCAGGTGGCCATGTTTTACATAAACAAACAAGGAGGAATGGGCTCTCTGTCGCTTTGCAACGAAGCTCTCAGATTATGGGCCTTCGCCAGAGAGCACCAAATTCATCTGCTAGCAGTGTACCTTCCAGGAGTTCAAAACTCTCGAGCAGACAGGCTCAGTCGAGTTCTGCTGCCACACGAGTGGTCCCTACACGTGGACCAGATAACCAGAATCTTTCAGGAATGGGGGACCCCGGACATAGACCTCTTTGCAAGTCCGTGGAATGCCAAACTTCCCCGGTTCTGTTCCAGGACTCCATGTCAGGAAGCTCAGGCCACGGACGCCTTTCTCCTCCATTGGGGTCAGGCGTTCCTATATGCCTTTCCACCCATTCCACTGATTCCCAAGACTCTGTTCAAACTCCAGAGAGATCACGGCTCTATGATCCTCATAGCTCCACGCTGGCCACGCCAAGTGTGGTTCCCTCTGCTTCTACAGCTCTCCCAGGGATCCTCCCTGGACTTAGGAGCTGCACCAGACCTTCTGTCTCAGGAGGACGGGACTTTGTGGCACCCAAACCCCAAATCCCTACATCTCCGAGCTTGGTTACTGAAGGCTTAAGTCTTCAAGACTTTAATCTTTCTCAACCTGTGAAAGATATCCTTCATGCCTCTAGGAAACCTTCCACGAGGCGGTCTTATGCTTTCAAATGGAAACGTTTTTCCATTTGGTGTGCTCAGCAGGGCCTTGACCCTCTGGCACTTCCTTTGAATTCCCTCTTAGACTATCTCCTGCATCTTTCCAATGCAGGCCTTAAGACGAATTCTGTAAGAGTCCATTTAAGTGCTATTTCAGCATCCCTGAAACCTGTAAATGGACAACCTATCTCCTCTCATCCTCTTGTTGCAAGATTCATGAGAGGCCTGACCCTCACTAAACCTCCCATCAGACCCCCCCCGGTCGCATGGGATTTGAATCTAGTGCTTGGTCAGCTTATGAAGCCACCTTTTGAGCCGTTATTTTCTACCTCCTTGAAATTTCTTTCCTGGAAGGTATTATTCCTAATTGCAGTCACTTCCGCTCGTCGCATCAGCGAACTGCAGGCTCTAGTGGCTAATCCACCTTATACAAGATTTCATCATGACAAGGTGGTCCTTAGGACGAATCCCCACTTTATGCCTAAAGTGGTCTCGCCTTTTCATCTTAATCAAGAGGTATATCTACCTGTATTTTTTCCGGCTCCTCATGCCTCCAGTGCAGAGAGGAACCTTCATACTCTGGATTGTAAAAGAGCTCTAGCCTTTTACCTTAATAGGACTCAGCCACATCGAAAGTCTTCTCAACTTTTCGTGGCTTTTGATCCTTCACATTTGGGACTTCCAGTCTCCAAGCGTACACTTTCCAATTGGATTGCTCAGTGTATTTCCTTTGCTTACCAGAGTAAAAACATTTCTCTGGAAGGCCATGTCACAGCTCACAATGTGAGAGCCATGGCAACTTCTATGGCTCATCTGCACTCTGTTTCCATTGATCAGATCTGTCGAGCCGCTACCTGGGCCTCGGTTCATACCTTCACAGCCCATTACTGTTTGGACAAAGACTCCCGCCGGGATGCCTTGTTTGGCCAGGCTGTCCTCAAACACCTGTTCCATTCTTAGACAACTCCTGCCCACCTTCCCAGGATGGATGCCTGAGATCCATACGAAGATGGCGAACCTTGACAGGGGATCCCACGCATCTAAGCTAGGGAGTCCCCATATGTGAGGACTTATTCCTGCTTGTTCCTGGAGATAGCACAGTTACTTACCTGTAACAGGTGATCTCTGGGAACAGCAGGAATTAGTCCTCACAACCCACCCACCTCCCCTAGGAGTTGTATCTTTTATCTATCTATCTTCCTGTCCTCTCTCTATTGACTCAGCTATAAACTCGAAACTTAGGAGAGCTGTTCAGGAAGGCGGGAAGGCAGTGCGCATGTGCAGTGGGAGGTCCCAAAAGCTTCCATTCTAGGAAGCTGGGGAGCTTTCCCGCGCAGGCTCCGTCGGTACCGACGTACCCATATGTGAGGACTAATTCCTGCTGTTCCCAGAGATCACCTGTTACAGGTAAGTAACTGTGCTTTATTGCTTTTAAATTTTGCTGGCAAATAGGACAACGATTGTTTGTTTGTTTTCTCTCCTGGGCGCGATGGTTACTGTTTGTGGGTTAAAGTTCCGGGGGGAGGGGAAAAAAAAAATAGCGAACCTAAGGAGTTTATTTCCATAGGCAGGTTTCTGGAACATACTAGTAACTCCGCGGTAGGTACATTTCTTACTGAGAATTCCTAGCAGAGGCAACCTGGCACTGCCTGGTTTCTGCATGCGGGGATCCCTGCGCAGAGCTAGCATGGGGCAGACGCTAGCCAAATGAGAGCCAACCTTATCTGAGTGGCATCAATTTTCAGCCAATAGTACAGGCCACCTGAAAAGCAGGTCTACTGTGCTATCTGGATGAGGCTAGCAATAATTTGGATTTTCGGTGGCAGCGGGTATCTGGGCACTGCTGCTGACTGTTCAGGTTAGGTTACGTGCCAGAGCTGTACTTGAAATTTATATTAAAAAAAAAAAAAAAAGGATTTGGCCCCTAATCAAATCAAATTCGCCCTTGCCCTACTTGCTCTTTCCCCAGACGTTCATTGACACTGACGGGCCGCACACTAGACCAAGGCTGTCCCTTTCCCGAGTCCTGGTTCTACAGCCTCTTGTTCTCCCACCTCATATAAGATCAATTACTGACCTCTCGCAATTCAGAAAGGCTATTAAACACCACCTGTTCTGCCTTCATTTTACCCACACTGACCCAGTACATTCACATCAAACACCTCTTTTCAAATAAACAGCGCCGATTAAGTGGCCGTTTGTACATGCACGGGCACAGTTAATTTTCTCTGAGGTTGGCCGGAATACCTCAGGAGAGCAGTCATCAGAGGATGTCACGCGAAGCCCCTGGGGGGGGGGGGGGTCACTTACTGTTTTTTGTCAAGTCTTGCCTTTCGGTTACTTCTTCGGTGCTGGCTACCTGTCTTGAGGTACGGCTGCACGTCGGGAGGTTCGGCCACGGATCCAGGTCCAGGTTTACCAAGTCCCCCTCCCCCCCCCCGTCCCTTTCTGGTTTCGGGTAGAACGGAGTGTCTTCGGCAGTGGAATTTTGAATAAGGCTTCGCCGTTCTATGGCTTCTGCAGTTCCAGGCGAAGACAGTGCTCATTGAATTGAGGCCGACCTGTGGGACCACGTTTACCGTTCATGTGAGCCCCGCACACAGCTCAGAGATTGGTGTTTCTGGGTTTTTTTGTCTAAACGTTGGGTAATTAGATAGTGATGTTAAGTATTGCATACACTATTTTGAGAATGCGTCCGTTGGACTATGTTGGGGTTTGTTTTTTGTTGAGGTGATCATAGAGTTTACAAAATTAAAAAAAAAAAAACTACGGGGGGTAGCTCGATGCAACCTAACGTTGGATCCAAAGTCAGTAGCCACTGATAGGTCTGGCAGGTTTTGCTGTTGTCCTGTTCAGCAGTTATAAGCCTCGCGGGGTTTTTAAGAGATGCCTCGAGGTGTTAATGTGTCTGTATTTGGATAGCAGCCTGTCCGGAGAGGGCTACGGCTGCAGGTAGCATCCCTTTTCCCTGCTGTGTTAGGGGGGGCTGATTGGGATAATTGTTAGACATCTCCTTCCTTGCGTGGCGTGTGGTATCTTCCCCAGCAGGGTCTTTCGGTTTGGCGAGGTCTGCCACCCTAATGGTGGCAGTAAGGGCTTGAGCACAGGGGTTCCAGGGTTCTTGTCCTAGTTATTGCCCATTAGATCTACAGTTAGTCCCAGTTCCATCCTGGGTCTCTTCTGCATCGGTGGCAGGCCTACGCGATGGCCGGGGTGTACTCATCTGCACCTTTGTGGAGTTGCGTCAAACACTTCGGTGTCTTCGCCGGTGGCTACAGGGCCCCTCTGCTTCAGTGACGTCTTTGCGAAATCTCTTGGAGGAACAGCTAAACAGCAATTGCTGTGGCACATACTACGTTGATTTTACTTTTCATTCAGTTACCGTTGGTCAATTGATCCTAAGCAGCAGATTTCCTTAGGTAATTGTTGGCTTATTCTTAGTTTTATAAGGCAGCAGTTTTCACATTGATCAGATGCCACATGTCTTCTCATGCCTGCTCGTGTCCCTGAGAAGCATCGCTTAGGGCATGGGTTTTCAGGCAAGTGGCCAGCTGTTGGGTGCATGAGCAGAGCCCTAGCTTGTAGTTTGAGGGGAAGACAAGCTAGAAGTGTGCTTGGGGACAGTAGCTCTGTTTGGTATTCATGTAAGCCTGTCGTTTCCTGGAGGCAGGTTTCGGAGACTTTAAAAAAATAATAATAATAAAAAAAATTATATATATATATATATATAACAGTTAAACTGTCAACCAGGAAGTGTCTGTCCTACAGGCTATGGTCCCAGGGGGCAGCTGGGGCATCCAATACTGATTTTCTGTGACCAGGTGGATCTCTGCAAGTCAGGGGAGTTCTAACCACGTTGCCGCCTCATGGACGCCCAGGGCTTAGGGGCGGCATAAGCAACTGTAAAGTTCTGTAACTCCAGATTTTATGCCCAAGGTTTATAGCTGGTGGTCTAAAGGCCATTGCATAACTTCGCTCCTCATACCTTCCATATAGTATCCAGTATCCCCTTCCCTGGGGGGGGGGGGGGGGCTTTTGGGTAGCATACAAAATAATTTTTGCGCCTGGTCTGCATAGGCAGCAATCTTTAAGACCTCCTCTTACTAGGGTGTCGGTGTGTTCCACTGATATTTCTCTGGCTACAAGATGGTCGTGGGACATGTTTCACTATCTCCTCTATTTTTAGAGCCTGTACTGGCAGCGCAGGGCTTTCGGTGTTTAGCAGGGGCGCTGACCCGTCTGTGCCCTTTTGGTTAAAGGGCCCGTGTTGACGCTGCGGAGAAGGTCGTCTAAGTAGCACAGTCTGGGGCCTAGTGCTCCGGGGCGCTGGAAGGGTTTTGTAGAGGGAGTCCCTCCTCTGTGTATGTTTCAGGCTTTCAGCCCTTACTCAAGTGGGTTCTTGGCTCGGTGTTTGCAGGCCGGGTGCTGAGTCTCCCGCAATTGTCTACGTCCCTTGCATATGTGCTTACATGGTCCATCCGAGAGGACGGGTGCTTGTGGAGGCGAGCTCGCATGACAACAGTGTCAGTTTCCTTGGTATTAACTTTCTGTTGACTGTAATGGTTGAGGTGTTTGTTGTCGATGCTCACGATTGTTTAGGCTGGCCGTTTGGGGCACTCTTGGCAGACTGAGATTGCATTCTTGCTCGGACAGTATTTTCAGGCTCAGGTAATTCTCCAGTTTTCGGGGAAGGTCGGTTGTAATGGAGTGACACTGGTCCTCATGGTATTACATGACCTTGGAACCGTGGTCAGAGGGTCTGCTGTGGCGTGTGCAGAACGGAGGACTTTCTTTTCTCTGGGGGCTTTGCTCCCAGACCCTCTGCGTATGGCAGCATGCGTTCCCGCTGGTCCTTATCCGTGGTTGGTGCATCTTGATGGCTGGGGCTCCAGACATCAGATCCGCGCTGCCACGGTGTCAGTACCGGTGATATTGGATTTCTAGCAGGATGGATTGATAAACGGCCAGCTGCCAGTTATTTAAGAGTGCAGTTGGCAGCCGTAACCTGTTACAGCGGTAACGTGCGAGGCGCAGCGCTTGGGTCGCACAGTGATAGTGTATGGTTTTCTTACACCGGTCATCTAATTACACCCAGCACGCCGAATTCCGTTCCGCCGTCTTGAGTCCTTAGCTTCAGTTTCGGTCACTGTCTTGGCCTCCAAAGCTGTATTGTTAGGAGCAGTTTGCTGGTCACGGCGCATCTGCAGCTGTTGTCGTATAGGGAGCTTTTCCTTGTCTGTCTTTGGTCTTTCGGCTCAGTAAAGGGTGTTCTGGCCAACGGCTTGCTTCTGTCTAGGTTGTCTTCGTTTTTCCTTGTGAATCAAGCGGTGTCTCTCCCGGTCTCTCAGGCGGGCGGAAGCCTCCTTTCTGAACGGGGTCTGAGGCGCTTGGACGTGCGGGGAGCTCGGAGTCGTTATGTGGCGGTCGCAAGCTCTTTCCCTTCGTCGCAGCGTTTGTTTATGTCTTGTTTGGGGGTCCCAGGAAGGAGGAGGCTGGGGCGAGGGCCTCCATTTCCAGTGGGATCAAGGAATCAATCTTCTCAGCTTTCCTGTTGCAAGGGAGGCCAGTGCCTGGGGAGTTGAGGGATTGCTTTTCTAGAGTGCAGGCAGCTTCCTGGGTGGAGCATAGTTTAGTTGGGCGTGCCGCTTGGCAAAGTCCCTCCCTTTAGTACTGCTCTGTTACATCCCTGAAGTGGAGGACTAAACTGGAGGCACGATAAGGAAATAGAAATTACACTTACCTGGTAATTGTAGTTCCTTGAGTGACGACAGTTTAGTCCTCATTCCCGCCCTCACTTCTCTGGCTTGACCCGGCATGCAGTCGGTCCTGAAGAGCGATTATACAGGTGAGTGTTTTGGCAGGAAATCCAGTTTTCTGGTTATTTCTAACTTTCCTTTTTCTTTCGCTGGCCCTTTCAATGGGTACGACAGAGAGTGAGAATTGAATTGGGAGAATCTTGTTTGGTTTGCAGTTTTCATGGTTTAACCGGTTAACTATTTATTTCTTGCTCTTTTGAGTCTGCTTTGTCAATAGTTCACTGGGGCTGATGGGTAATGCCTGCAGGCTACATCCAGTGATGGCAGAATTCTGATTGGTCCAGTCGCCAAGCTGCAGGAAGAGGTGCACTACCCAGAAGTGGAGGACTAAACTGTCGTCACTCAAGGAACTACAATTACCAGGTAAGTGTAATTTCTATTTTGTCACTTCTTTCTTATTACCACTTTTGTGACGAGGTACCACATCAGTCTTTCTCCAGTCCTGTGGAACTTCTCCTGTTTCCAAGGATCTATTAAAATGTTGTTTAAAGGCCCTGCCAGAATCTCTCTGAGCTCTTTTGGTACCTTGGTTGTATCCCATCCAGTCCCATGGCCTTGTCCACTTTCAGTTTTGCAAACTGTTCAAACACATCATCTTCTGTGAATGGGTGTAGTATCTGCTCCATTCCCATTTGTATATTTCTCAATCACAGGTGGTCTTTCTCCAGGATTTTCTTTAGTAAAAATAGAACAGAAGTATTTAGCATTTTTGCTTTTTCAATGTCACTTTCCACAAATCTATTCTTGGCACTTTTGAGTCCCTGCAATTCAACCTCTGATCTTCCTTTTCTCCCAAATATACCTGAAAAAAGTTTTCTCTCCATGCTTCAGATCTTTAGCCATCTTTTCTTCTGTCTTTGCTTTTGCTATCCTTATTTCATTTTTGGCTTTTTTAGCTTTATCCTGTATTCTTTTCTGTGTTCCTCTGTTTGCAAACTTCTGAATTTTATGAAAGCTGTGTTTTTTTGCCTTTATTTGTGCAGCCACTTCTTTGAAGATCTATATAGGTTTCCTTTTCCTCTTGTTTTTATTTACTTTCCTTACATATGTATCTGTTGCCCCTTTTATTGCCTCCTTTAGTTTAGCCCACTTCAGTTCCCCTCTGCTTACCTCCTCCTACCCTGCCAACTGTTCCTTCAGACATTTGACCATTTTACTGAAGTCAGCAATTTTGAAGTGTGGGACCTTGAGCTTCCTGTGATTGGACTCTGCCTTGGCTTTTATCTCAAACCACACCATGTGGTGATCGCTGCTGTTCACGTGGGCGCTCACCCAGACATTCAACACGCTATCTCTATTGATGAGTACTAAATCCAGCATCAAACATTTCCTGGTTGGTTCCATCACCATTTGTCTAAGCAGTGCTTTTTTGGAAGGCATCCACAATGTTTTTACTTCTTCCCAGATTTTCAGAAGGAATACTTCAATCCATCTCAGGTAGGTTAAAGTCACCCAATATGATTACTTCCGCCTTCATGGCTACCTTTGCAATATCAATGATCAAGTCTCTATCCATTTCTTCGGTTTGAATTGAGACCTGTAGACTACACCAGTATGGATGATAGTGCCATCTTCTCTTTCCACCACAATCCAGAGCGCTGCTTGTTTTCCCCATGTCCCCTGCATTTCAGCAGCTTTAATACTGCTTAAATTGAGTAGGTGAAATAACACCTACGCCATCACCCAGCACACATACCGCGTACTCTATCATTGGCAAACAAAACATACTCTAGAGCTCCCCTCATGCCACTCAGTTCACATAACCACCTCTCATGCAGCATGCACCACATATCTGCTTGCAGTCTCTCCCTTCCGCATCCACTTTGCATTCTTATTCTTCTCTTTTTGTTTCTGTTCCTCCTCTCCCATCTCCATTCCCTTCACCCATCAATCCACCTCTTATTGACAAGCTTGTGCTGCGGCCTACTTCATGCAACTCAGACCACACACCCACCACTCAACACATAACATACTTCAAAAGTCCCCTCATCCATTCCTTTCTCTATCTCTCTCTCTCTATCTCTCTCTCTATCTATCATACTCCATCCTTCACCCTTCCTGTATATCACCCATCAACCATATACCATTCCTTACTTAATATATGCTATACACCCTCCTCAAATTTCACACATCCCAAACACTACTCCCATTTAGCAGAATTCACTCTTACCCAACCTTCGCCCCATTTGTTGCATTTTAAAAGGGTTTTATATTATCTTATGGCATACGACCTTTTAGCTATATTTATCATTTTATTTGAGCATTCTATTAATATTTTTATTTCTATTTTGACTTGCTCTTATTTTTTAGATGTTATATATTAATACCATATGGTGAGTCCATATTTATGTAACGGACAATGTTTTGAATTTAGTTTTAAGTGTAATTCTAGGCATGTTTATATATGCGTGCCCATAGACCAAACGGGGCTCTTGGATGCCTCTTATCTCATAAGAAAGTTTTTAGACTAACCTTTAGCATAAGATGGGATGGTCCTTTCATGTTGGCAGTACCCAGGTGGATTGGTGCAACGTATCAAATCCCTTTGTATTTGGAATCTTGCAGCTAGGTAGGTGCCACAATGAATGTATTTTCAATTCTTGTTTAGTTTCTGCAATCTCATCGGAGGATTGCTTTATAACTGCACTAGATTTGCCATTAGATTTTTTTTTTAATAATTGTATGCCAATAACCGCAGTTCGGAGGAATACAGTTATGTCATTAGTACCTGGCAGATTTCCTGCGCTTAGGTCATGCTTGAATTCACTGGTGTTTTTTTGCTCATATTTTTAAATAACCATGATTTTCACTCCTCAAGTCTGTTACAAAATCTTTATATACTTAGCCCACATGGGAGCCCCCGGCAGATCAACATTTAAGTCCTCACAACATAGATTTAGTGTATAGGATATTTACCCCTTAGAGATACATAATTTCAACTGTTTATAATTTGGACATATGTGAGTCAGAACAGTGATTAACTTGCAACCTATTAAAATACTGTTAGAGCCTTGTTAATAGTCACCACATGATGCATAATATGAATAGGGTGGTTTAGAGAGAGAACCTCTAAAGCTGGAACAACGATGTGTGGTTTCTGTGCAGAGGTTTCTCCATAGTAAAATGGTGTTTTCTATTTTATGATCCATATATGGTATTTTTTGTCTTTTGTCCTTTTGAATCTAGGCATTAGCAGTCACTCTACAGTGCAGACCAATAGAATCCCTTGAAGTAAACAGTTTAAATATCGCTTACCCATTTTGAAGTTTGACTCGAGATGTTGATAGCTTTGGAGCTAGAGATGATGCTAATAGGGCTGAGATTTTTTTCAGAGGGGGTATGTTGAGATGATTTGTTTTGTTTTTACACATACAACTATAGATAGATAAATGACTAAAACTTGGCCTTTTAAAGATATACTCGATGTTGCCATCTCCCCATCTGCTTAGACCAAATGCTTTGTTGCTGCAGATATCCAAAAATGCAATGCATGCTGTTGGCTCAGTGTTGGCCCCTGGCGATCCAGCAGCCCCTTGGTTTTCTTGGCAAGGTGTGATGAAGTAGATTGTGAGGCCTTTCTTCCTAGGCAATGGAGGGTAAAGTGACATGTCCAAGGCCACAAGGAGTGCCACCGGGACTCGAACCCTGGTCTCTTTGTCACCAAATGTCTCTTACCACCAGACTGACACTCCACTCCAGAGAGATCCAGGCATGAGAAAATAACAAACCATGCCATGTTCGGAACATAAGTCAGCCATTGATCAACATCCAGAGTGGCTAAACTATGGGGTAACTAGTTTCGTTATTTGGACCATGAAGATGAAGCATCTCGGTCCCAGCAATATTCTACCCAGGTCAATGAATATACAGTCTTCCTTTCAAACCCTTACTCAGCACGACGCAGTGCAAGTATGTCTTGCCAATTTCTGCAATGTGAATTTATCAACAAGCAGCAGAACAGTCAAAATAACTCCCACCATCACAGTCCATTGTTGAAAAACTGAAAACCGTGCCTTCTCTTGTCTGCCAATGCAGGTCCATCACTGAGGCATATCAAGAGATCACTGGTGTTTATGGCTGAGTTTCAGGTGGTGGTTAGCCCATCATATTGCACTTTAAGATCACTAGATATTGAAGCATGAACCACAATCTCTGCTTACAGAGCTCGCCACAGAGGCAAACTCCCTCCGTTTAGCTGCTGCACTTGCCGAGTAATCTTGAAAAAATGAGGACTTGCCCATCCTCATAGAGTAGCTCCTTCTTATGCTTATAAGAGCACATGATAGCCAATTGAAAACATAATGACACATGGGCAGTTTTTATGACCAAGGCAAATGAGTGCACTCTATTTTCAGCATGCTGAGATTTTTATTAGACTGCAGTTCCTCAACAAGCCAGTAGTCCAGTATCCCCTGGGATAATGGAATCCGTTTTTGAGGCTTTCAGGCTTGTCTGCATGTACAGTACGCAGGCCTTTTAAGGAATGAATCTTAGCCAACATTCCTTGCAGTTCATCCATCCCCGATACATGCTGCTCAAGATCCCCATCTGCATACAGACTCGCTTAATACTTGTGTTACCAAATCCAAATCTAGCTGATGATAGGTTGAATTAAATTGGCATCAAGGGTCTTAACAGACCTTATGCAGTCTGTGGTTATCAGAGTTTTCCCTACTGTAGCTGTGAAGGCTGGTGGTCCAGTGTCGGCCATATTTCTATCCTCGTTTTTGCAGACTTAAAGGTCATAGTCACTCGATGTCGTAAGATATCTGACCTTACACTGATACTGAACAAGATGATAGTGGGGCAAAGGAATAAAATTCAATAGAATTGTGTCGTTGGGGCCCAGATAGGGTAGCATCCTCCAGAGCAGCAGAAACACGTCTGTTCTTGCTTTAACGTATCATAGGACTCGGGGAAAAGCTAAGAACGTTTTAAAACTTAGTTCTCTGTGCCTCTGACACACATTCAGTGCTGCCTAGCAGAGTAGCTGTCTCTGAGAACCCTATCTAGATCTTTAGATGATTTCTGTTTTGTTTTGTGGTTGCAATGTAATTTTAGAAACCAACAACTCTCTTATCCTGCTTTGGTGCAGGATAAAAATAGTGCTGTGCTATGCTTGTTTCACTTTTAAGATCTGATGGCCTCAGCTATAGCATTTGGGGGGGAAGGGTGGCAGGGATAGGCTTATTTAGTTGTGTGTCAAAATGTTTAAACATGATTGGTTAAGTGCCTTTTGCTTTTGCCTTTGCTTCTTCTTCAGTTTGTATGGCCTCTCCCTTCCCCATAGGTGCAGTTGGAGCCAAAAACAAATGGAATGAATGAGGATTTAGCTCAAATCAACCTCTAATTCCTTTGGTTCATTTATTAAAGGTATTCAAACTAAAAATGCTTTCATTGTTGGCTTTACCATTTATATAAATTGGGGACATCCAGGGCAAAATGTACTGAGAAACACCTCTTGCAGCCCAATTTTAGTAACATAGACATCCCCAACATGGACGTCTGTGCTGGCGGCCATATAGGCCTCCTCCTCAGCAAAGTATGGGACGAGGACAATCCATCTCATGCAAGCTAGCATAACGGTGTGTCCAATGGTGCAGCAGAATGAAAATGAGCCTCATTCCCCATCAGTGTTAGGTTATTAACATAGAAAATATAGGGATCATGAGAGGGCCGCCTCCTCCACACGCTCCAGATGTCTGACAAAATGAGCAGTTCCTTATCGTCCCTCCAGTCCAGTCCCAAACCTCTACTTAATGCACCTCTTCCAACAGCTTGGAGACTCAGCATGTCAACTAAGGAGCATGTAGTTAGTTTTTTGGGGGGCTTTTATTTGGCTGTTGCAGTCTCTGGTTAAATTTTCCATTAGTTCCAGGTAAAAAAAAAAAAAAGAAGAAAACAAAGACTAACAGGAGAAGAAAGTTTTGAATGGAGGAAGCCCCCCCTTGATTCTAATTGATGAGGTGGTGAGCAGGAGGTAGCTTGCCCGAGGATGTGGAGCTCCCGATCCCTCTGTCTTTGAGGAGCCATCTGACACGTTTGTTTTGCTGGCAAGCATTTCCTCTTCCCGGAGTCCCCCGCAGCACTGAAACCTTTATTTCAGGTTGAGCATGGGGGTACGGCTCTAATGGCACAGTGTGGGAGGAGATCCTCTTCCGGTGCGGCACTGTTGGCTCCGGCCCCGAATCTGTAAGTTTGCCAGGCTTCGGGGGCAGCGAGCAACAGTTTGAAAGAGAGGGCAGGAGACAGCGTGGTGCAGCCTGTATTCCCATCAGAGGCTGCTAGAGAAGACTTGCAGCTGTGTAGGAGAGCAGGGCCTGCAGTATTTTTGTTTTTGTTTTTTTTTGCTTTATTTTAATTTAATTTAGTTTGTTACTTTTAGTTGCTTGTTTTGTTGCCTTAAGGTAGTTTTTATTGGTCTGTCTGTCTCAGTTCAGTTTTGGAGCTGGCCCATTTTGAGCCTTCCAGGAAAAAAAAAACCAGAGGCTCAAGTAGGACAGAGAGGCAAGCGGTAGGGGCTGCAGCCCCTTGCCCGTCCCGGTTGGGAAGGCATGGTTTTCACTGCACTTTGCTACACTATTTGGGCCCATGCTAGCTGGTGGGAGCTTGGACTCTGGTTCTGCAGAGCTGGCATGCCGGTAAGGCCGCAGTGTCTTGTTTGTGGAACCAGGTGAGGCACGGTCTCGGAGGTGGGCATTTGTAGGGGTGTGCTCAGGAGGCCACCGCAGTGGAGCAGTCCCTGCTGGAAGGGTCAGAGCAGGGGGGCCCTACTGTCCCACCTCTGGTCGAGCAGGTGGCAGCGGTGGCCCCCACCGCCACCTGCCTCTCTGGAGTCATCCCCCATCTCCCTGACCGTTCCAGACTGTCCTCCTCCCAGGGTCTAATGGGAGGGGGCAGGGTCTAATGGGAGGGGGGCCCCTGGTTGTTTTCACCAGAGTTTGTCCTACTGCTCTACCAGGTGTTCTGTTCACGCCAGCAGGCCTGTGATGTTGAAACAGAGCGTGAAGAGACTGGGGGTGCCTGGTGAGGAACCAGGGACGCTCCTGGTGAAGTGCCCTAAGCCCGCAGAGGAGGGGCAGGGGCACTCTCCAGTGTTGGAGGGGCTCGAGGGGGAAGACCTCAACACGGAGATGGATGTGGAGGATGAGCTCGAGGAAGGAGAAATCCCCGAAAAGGAAGACCAAACACGGAAAGAGGAGGAGTTGCCAGCACTTATTATGGAATCATTGAAGGCACTAAATATGCCTGTGGGGCTCCGGCGGAGGAGGAGACTCTGGAGGATCCTCTTCTGAAAGCAGTACGAAGGATGCATTTGGCCTTTCCCCTATATAGGGTGGTGCGGCAGACAATCCAGGATGAGTGGGATGTTGCCGGAGAATGGCCTTCGGGTAGCTAAACTCATGACTTGCCTCTATCCGTTGGCAGAACAGGATAGGGAGCTGTTTCAGTCTCTGAAGGTGGACGTGGCAGTGTCAGCTGTCACCTAAGAAGTTGACGATTCCTGTGGAGGGGGCGGCAGCACTGAAGGATGCGTAGGATAGAAAGCTGGATGCACTGCTGAAACAGGCATTCAATTCCAAAGCCCTTTCCCTCCAAGCCTCCATTTGTGGAGCTTGGGTAGTGCGAGCCTGCCTCCGCTGGTCCCAGCGAGTGCAGCAGCAGGAAGATCCGGACCAGTCGGGGAGGCCTCCCAGTTGGAATCTGGAGTGGCTTACCTGGCAAATATTCATTATGACCTCGTTAGAGGACTTTCGGTGGTGGCAGCCCGCCGTTATTTGTGGCTTCATAATTGGGGGGGGGGGGGCAGATAGCTCTTCCAAGGCCTGGCTCAGTAAGCTGCCCTTCAAGGGCAAGCTGCTGTTTGGAGAGGACCTATAAAAGTTGGTTAAGGATCTGGGGGAGTCAAAGGGCGGCCGGCTGCTGGAGATCAAACAAAAGCCTAACTGTATTGCCTCAGCCCTCCAGGGTCAGCAGTGGGAATTTGACGTTTTCGATCTTCACACCAGACCCCTTTCCAGAAGGGTCGATTTCCCGCTAGGATGCAGGAGTTTCAAGGTTTTCTGGGAGTGGAGCATGGGGCACGGATTCGCAGCCACCTCATCCTCGATGCCTAAGAAGTCCCAATGAAGTGAGGGGGGCCCAGGTGGAGGTACAGCTGGTGGGAGGCAGACTGCAAGACGTCTACTCTGCCTAGCTCCAAATCACCTCTGATCAGTGGGTCCTAGAGGTCATCTGAGAGGGGTATGCCCTTGAGTTTGCTTGGCCGATGGGCAGCTCCTTCATGCAGTCTCTGTGCAAAGCTTGGGTCAAGGAAGCGACAATACGGGACACCTTGCGGCAACTTGTGCAGCTCAGAGCTGTGGTGCCGGTTCCCCAAGACCAGTACGGCTGCAGTCTGTACTCCATTTATTTCATGGTACCAAAGAAAGACAGGGCCTTCCGTCCCATTCTCAACCTCAAGTGAGTAAACTGCTGTCCCGCATTTTCGCATGGAGACCCGGCAGTCCGTCATAGTGGCAGTCTGCAGCGGGGAATTCTTGACATCCCTCGACCTAACTGAGGCGTACCTGCACATTCCCATTCAGCCAGAGCATCAGCAGTTCCTCAAGTTTGTGGTGCGCATGGGACACTTTCAGTTCTGGGTGCTGTCCTTTGGCCTCACAATGGCGCCACACACCTTCACCAAGGTGGTGGTGGTGGTAGGGCAGTGCTTCGCAGAGAAGGAGTCCTAGTACATCCATACCTTGATGACTGGCTGATTTGGGCTAAGTCCAGGAATGAGAGTGAGTGCGCTACAGCCCAGATGGTGCAGTTCCTGCAGAGCCTGAGCTGGGTAGTCAATGTGGCCAAGAGCCAATTGCACCTTTCTCAAGTCCTGGAGTACTTAGGAGCATACTTCGGCATGCAAGTGGGAAGAGCTTCTTGCCAGAGCAGTGGGTACTGGAGCTTTGACGTCTGGTTTGGGAGTTCCTCAGGAGGCCAGAGCCCACAGCATGGCATTACCTCCAACTCCTAGGCACCATGGCAGCCACTCTCGATCTGGTACCATGGGCGAGGGTGCACATGCGCCCCCTCCAAAGGTCTCTGCTTCAACATTGGTCGCACCAGTCTCATCCTCTTTCCCAGAGGCTCCCCTGCCCATGAGGTGTCAAGAGAGTCCTCAGATGGTGGCTCACAGAAGGACATCTGTAGAGAGGGATGCCCCTCAAGTCACCAACCTGGGTTCCATTGGTGACAGACGCCAGTCTCTCTGGCTAGGGGTCCCATTGTGAGGGGCAGTTTGGCAGGGGCAGTGGAGTCTGCAGGAGGCTTGTTGGGCGATCAACAGGCTGGAGATGCGTGCGGTGGCGCTCGTGCTGCAGAGCTTCTAAGCAAGTTTGCAGGAGGCAGCAGTGCGGGTGCTGTCAGACAATGCAACAGTGGTAGCCTACATCAGCTGGCAGGGCGCACAGGCAGTGATGCCCTGGAGGCGGAAGCTGAGGCACTAATGGACTGGGCAGAAGATCACCTCCAGGCATTGTCGGCAGCGCATGTGGCAGGGGTTGACATGTCACGGCAGATTATCTGAGTTGGGCGTGGGTAGACCCAGGAGAATGGGTGCTCAATCAGGAGGTGTTCGACTTGCTGGTGCACCGCTGGGGTGCACTAGTTATGGATTTGATGGAAAAGTTTGAGAGCGCCAAGGCGAGTCTATTTTTCAGCAGCAAAAGGGAATATCGAAAGGTTTGGACACCTTGGTGCAGCAATGACTGGCAGAAAGGCTCCTCTACGTGTTGCCACCCTGGCCTCTCATAGGCAGGGTGGCTCAAAGGATTGAGGCCCATCAGGGGATGGTGGTTCTCATCACCCCGGACTGGCCGCAACATCTGTGGTATGTGGACCTGGTGAGGAGTCTTGAGGATCGGCCGTGGCATCTCCCGGAATGAGTGCATCTCTTGTTGCAGGGACCAATACTCATGCCTCAGGTGGATCGATTCTCTCTTATGGCCTGGCTCTTGAGAGGGTGTTGCTGAAGAAGAAAGGTTACTCTGGGCCGGTGATTTCAATGTTGTTGAAGGCAAGGAAAAGGTCTACCTCGTTGGCCTATATTCGGGTCTGGTGCCTATTCGAGGCATGGTGTGCAGACAGGCATGTAAAGCCGGCTGCGGCCTCTGTGCCCGTCATCTTAGAGTTCTTGCAGACTGTGTTCGACAAGGGGTTGGCCGCTAGTTCCTTGAGAGTGCAGCTGGTGGCAATTGTCTGTTATCGTGGAAAGGTCCAGGGTATAGCATTGGGTACGCACCCGGATGTGGCATGCTTCTTGAGGGTGGTGTTTCACCTCCTCCACGGCGGGTGGTGGTTCCACCGTGGGGTCTCAATTTGGTGCTGACAGCGTTTTGTGGAGAGCCCTTTGAGCCTTTGACTCGGGCTTCTCTTAAGGATTTGTCCCTTAATTTATTTATTTAACTGTATTTATATCCCGCTTTTCACCTTAAGGCAGTATTCCTGGTGGCCATATGCTCGGAACGCAGGATTCCTGAGCTACAAGCCTTGTTGTGCTGGGAGCCGTTACTTTCCTTTTCCAGGGAGAAGGTGATACTACATCCTGTTCCCTCCTCCTTGCCCAAGGTGGTTTTAAATTTCCTTGTGAATCAGACGGTCTCCCTGCCAGTGTTCGGTGCAGAGCTGCTGCAATATTTGGACGTGCGGTGCGTATTATGACGTTATTTGAAGAGTACTAGAGACTTCTGTAAGTCGGATCGCCTATTTGTGCTGGTGGTCCACGCAAGGGCGAAGCGGTGGCTAAGGCATCTATTAACAGATGGATCCTGGAGGCAATCTCATTGGCATATATTCTCAAGGGTAGGCCGATGACGACGGGATTGCGGGCGCATTCTATGAGAGCACAAACGACTTTTTGGGTGGAGTACAGTTTGGTACCGCCAGTGGAGATTTGCAGGGCGGCCACCTGGTCGTTACTGCATACCTTCGCAAAGCATTATCTTCTGGACGTTCAGTCAGCTGGGGATGCTTGTTTTGGTTCGGCAGGTCCCTCCCATTATGCTTAACTGCTCTGTTACATCCCAGAGGTTTGGGACTGGACTGAAGGGACGATAAGGAAGACAAAATTAGACTTACCTCCTAATTGTTCTTGAGGAACTCCAGTCCAGTCCCGCATCCCACCCGTTTAGCACTTGTCAGGATACAGGTCTGCGACAGGTTGGTAGGATTATCTGTCTCATGTGCAGTGCTTGAGTTCGGGTCACGGTAAGTTCTCTCGCCCTTAGGCGGGAGGGAAGGAGGATCCCCTTCTCCAGGGTGGGGAGAATATTGTCTATAGTTCTAGTAAGAGTGTTCTGTATTGTTGTATTTAACTACTTATTTTGTTGTTCCTGTGAGTTTGCTTTGCCAATAGGTTACTGGAGAGAAAGGGCGGTGCCCGCTCAGTCTCCAAGCTGCTGGAAGAGGTGCATTACCCAGAGGTTTGAGACTGGACTGGAGTTCCTCAAGGAACAACAATTAGCAAGTAAATCTAATTTTGTCTTTTCCAATGCCTATTCGTGCCTATTCATGGAACAGGCTTGAACACTACTTGGAAAATCTAGGGTGTTTCTGAAATCAGGTGGGGGATGTCCAAGTTTTGGGAACTCTGGACATGCCTACTCCATGCCCCTTTTAAGACTTGGATGTCCTTGCCTCAGCGACATCCACAGTCTACTTCTAAAATAGCTCTGGGGATGTCACCATGCTTTTAACATGTCCATGCCCATTTTTGGATGTCCAAAGCAGAAATAGGGCTTCTAAAATGAACTACCTATTGCTTACACTCCTTTTCCAACTCCAGATTTAGCGTTTATAGGTTCCTTTTTGTTTGACAATTTGTTAGGTTTGCTAGACTTAGTTTAAAAAAACAATTAAAAACGCCCTTTCATGTGCATGGTTTTTAAATTGTTTTTTTTTGTTTTGTGCATGTTTGACAATGTTTGTATGACATGATATTGTCTGATATAATGTTTGTTGGTAATAATTGTGTTTTTGAATGTTTTCCTGCTTTGATATTGTGGTATAGAAATGTATAAATGAAATAAAATGAAAGATACAGTGGTTCATAGCCCATTATTTCATAGGCGTTTCAAGCAAATGTTTTGTAAATAAAAATTAAAATGATCTTTTTCTTTCTTGTGACATTTTTTATATCCGCATTCTTCTAAGAATATATATCAAATAGAAAATTGAAATATGGTGATCCTTAACCAGTGAGTTCAGATTTGGGATTGTGATAGTGGTAGACTAGTCCAGAAGATATCAGACTTCCATTCCACTGTAAAGGTAAGTCTAAAAGAATGTCATATGATTGCATTATCTAGTGTATAGCTGTATATTGATAACTACTGAAATTATTCCATAAGCTTTAAAGCAGCAGCACGATCTACTCTCAAAATATCAATTCCATATCGTTCCTCCAGTCCAGTCCTGGTACTTGTGTGTATTCATGCCCCACCAGCAGCTGGGAGACTAAGCATTCATTGTTCTTCATGACAGCAGCATAAATAGGCAGCTAGTACCTGGAGGAATAGCCTAATGGTTAGAGCACTGGCTTGGGGACCCAGAGACCAGGTTCAATTCCCACTAGTACTCCTTTTGTGGCCTTGGTCAAGTCACTTAACTCTCCATTGCCTCAGAAGAATCCAAGTTATCAATGTCACTGTTTAATATACATGTTTAAGTTACAGTATAATGTAAACCGCTTTGACTAAAAACAATAAAGCGGTATAAAAACCCTGTTAAATAAAATAAATAAATAAACGGTGCAGGAAAGTGTGTCTCAGGCAGACTGACTAAGCCACGTGGTAGCAGCGGCCATTTTAAGAAGAGCGCAGGAATGGAAGGCATTGCAGGGTTTGCGCGGAGGCCCGGTGACATGGTTTGTTCTCTGCAGATGTAAAGGAACGCTGCCCTCATGTTTTATTATTTTACTTAAGATTTGCCAATAGTGTTAGCAGTTAAGGGACAGAGAGTGATTTAAAATAAAAAAGAAGAAGAAATAATCAAAGGGGCTCTAGTATGCCTGCAAAGCCCACCTACGTGGCATGCGGTTCATGCAGGGATTCTGTCTCCACGGCTGGGTTCTGCCATGGTTGTGAGGCCGAAACCCAGTCGGTGGAGGCTGAACCTCTGGATGAGAGACCAGGGAAGTCCCCAGGGGGCATAGAAGGCTCCTTTCAACCCTCAGGAGATGGAGAGGGGTCAGTGGCAGGTACAGGAGACATGGTAAATGCGAGGGGAGGTGAGCCTCCTGCCACTAAAGGCCAGAAAGGCAAAGGAAAGAGAGCTGGTAAGGACTCTTCCTCCAAGGTGGGTCAGGAGGATAGCCTCCTGGGAGGTTTTCCCCAGAGTTCGTGCTACTGATTACACAAAGCCTTTTGTATGAAATAACGTGCTGGAGAGGCGCCACAAACTTCACAGAAAGACCCAAAGCTGGAGAGCAGAGGAAGAGCCAGGTCCCAGCAAGCGTCGGCTGGAAGACGATCTCTGTGAGGATCTGGGGTCTTTGCACCCTGGGGATGCAGAGGATCCAGAAGCAGAACAGGACCAGGACTCGGATTTGGAATAAGGAGAGATTCCCCAGGGAGAGGATTCTCACATCATCCAGGTTTTCTGCAGGAAGGAATTGGTGGCCTTGATAGCACACTCCTCTATAGTACTGAACATGCGTACGGAAACACCGAAGAATGAGGAACCCCTGGAGGGCCCTCTCTTCCAGGTGGTTAGGTCATTGCAAAGGATGTTCCCTTTACATTGGGTCATCTGGTGTATGATTCAGGATGAATAGGAC
The DNA here is from genome assembly GCA_033557465.1 of Ichthyophis bannanicus. Lineage (NCBI taxonomy): Eukaryota > Metazoa > Chordata > Amphibia > Gymnophiona > Ichthyophiidae > Ichthyophis > Ichthyophis bannanicus. The sequence continues at coordinate 331,051,743 of CM066032.1, forward strand.
TCCCTGAGGACACACTCAGTGGTACTCGTAAAATGCCATGACTTTAACATCTTCCAGATCGGGAGCGAGAGATTTTGCACGCTCCTAAGGTGGATGCGGCGGTTTCTGCGGTAACAAAGAAAACTACAGTTCCAGTGCAGGGCAGTTCGGCCCTCAAGGATGTGCAGAATAGAAAGTTGGAGACCCTCCTGAAGCAAACCTTTGACATTAATGCGTTGTCATTACAGGTTTCAGTATATGGTGCCTTTGTAGCCTGGGCATGTCTGCATTGAGCATAAGGTATGTTGGAAGGTTCAGGAGCAGAGAAGCCTCATCCACCAGAGGCAGCGAAGCTGGAATCGGGAGTGTCATATTTAGCTGATGCTTTTTATGACCTTATTAGATGCTTGTCCAAAGTATGGCCTTGATGGTTGTGGCGAGGCGGCAGAATTGGTCAGCAGATATTTCCTGCAGATCTCAGCTAAGCAAGCTCCCATTTGGGGGCAAGTTCCTCTTTGGGGAGGATCTGGAGAAGCTAGTAAAAGACCTAGGAGAATCCAAAGGAGGAAGATTGCCGGAGGACAAGCAGAAATCGATTAGATCCTTGGCTCCCATTAGGGGACAGCTAAGAGATTTTCTTCCAAGACAAATGGAGGGTAAAGTGACTTGCCCAAGGCCACAAGGAGTGCTAGTGGGAATCAAATCCAGATCTCCTGGGTTGTAGGCTGTTCTAATCACTAGGCTATTTCTCCTCTACCCCTTCAAAAACAGTCCTGGCCATATGACACCTGACCTCATACACTGCCAATTTTGGACAGAAGCCATCTTTCCACTACAGTGGAATTGCTGTAACCCTTCCCTTAATGGCCCAAAGAATAGGTTTTATTGACTTGGAAAAGAGAGGTCTGAGGTGATCAGGGCTGGCCCAAGGGTATCTCCTGCCCTAGGCAGAAACCCTGGCCTCACCCCCCCCCCCCCCCCCCCCGCTTCCATTGCCACTGATTCCGTCTCGGATGGGGAAGGCGGGCAGTGGCAGTATTTCAAAACATGGTGAGTTTATGCTGCCGCTTTCTTGCCTGCGGCAGGCCCTGTCCTTCAGCACACATGGCCTGCCACTTCAGGTCCCCTTCTGTATCGGAGGGGAGTCAGACGTGGCAGGCCATGTGTACCAAAGGACATGGTCTGCTGCAGGCAAGAAAGCGGTGGCAAAAAGCTGCCACTTTTGGAAATGCTGCCACTGCCAGTCTCCTCCCCCCCCCAAACAGAATCGGCGGAAGCTGGGGGGGGGGGGGGGGTGGTGCGGCATGGCCAATCTTGTGTTCTGCTGCCCCTGCCCATCTGGGCTGGCCAGCCTAGCTCGTCTAGTGGATGGGCTGGCCCTGGAGGTGATGCTTATAGAGCAATCTTTGTGGGCGTCAGTATTTCTTATTGTTGTCTCTTCCAGATTTTTCACCCATAGAATACTGAGCTGAAGCTGCATTTGATAAGAGAATTCTAGCTCTTAATGATCTAAAACGATGGTTCCCAACCTTGTCCTGGTGTTACCCCCTAGTCAGGTTTTCAGTATATCCCTAATGAATATGCATGAAACATCTGCATGCACTGCCTCCATTGCATGCAGATCTCTATCATGCATATTCATTGTGGATATTCTGAAAACCTAACTAGGGGTGTAGATCAGGACAGGGTTGAGAACCACGGATGTAAATTAAAAGCTGTATGCCTTGCTTGCAATGAAGATATACTTAGATCCTACAAATGTCAGATTTTTCATTAATGACTAAGTGGTGATGTATTATATAACAAAACTAGGGGGAATTAGGTCTTTCATCCTTTACAAATAGGCTATAAAGAGATGGACTTGGTCTCTACAACAATTGTTATCAGGCAGTGTCTTTATATAGTATTTACATCTAGAGAAGACAAAGGCATGTGTTATAAAATATACTATGTTTATGTTTTATGATGTAAACTGCTTTGGGCACCCTTGTGGTGAAGTAAGATGGTATGTCTAAGAATATAACCGAAATGTCCAAGCATACTTCTCATAGGTATAAAATGAAAAAAATCTCTTTAATATATCTGGTCCTGTGTGAATCTACAACAGACTTTTGAGCACAGCGTAAAGCTGCATGTGTTTCAATGCTTGCCAACCAGTACACTTAAGACAGTATTTTTTTTATTTTTTTATTTTTAGAAGTATTCTTACATATAAATAATGGCATTTACATGTGGAGAGTGGAATACATGTGTAAATGAAAATTTAGAAAGCTTCTAGTTACACACACAGATCCACACCATGTAGAAATCCCAAAGGAATATGATGGTGGCATAGTTTGGGCATGGCCTAGATGGGCCAAAAATTTACATATTCCCTATTTTACAACGGGAATGCATGTATATAACCAAAAATGTCCTCGATGTGTTTTACACCTGCCCAGAGGCATGCATAGGTTGTTGAAAAGTGCTAGTTTTGGCCAGGGATTTGCACAAGTGTTTAAGGGAGTGATTCTGAGCATGACCCTGTATAGAGTATCTAAGAATGTCTATAATATCCTAGAATGTAAATACCCAGCTTATCCCTGTATATAGTTTACCCAGTTAAACCCAAGTTTACCATCCCCGTTCTCTGTAAGTCCAGTACGGGCCTCCGTGACTGGACAAAATTAATGTTTATTGTAAACCGAGCTGAATTTGGAAAAGCGCGGTATAGAAAAGACTTCAAATAAATAAATAAAATAAAAATAAATTCTCTTAATCCCCCATTCTTAATTTCCTTCTCCAAAATGTAAAAGTAATAAAACTTGCAGGCTGTCTACTTAATTGGCAGGACTTATAGGGCCTAATATTCAGTGCCAGCAGCTAGCACTGCTAAAGCGGCTAGGCTCCGGCACTGAACTTTAAATCCAGATATTCAGTGCCGGGGCCATATTCGGTCTCTGGCATTGAATATCCGGGTTGCCCGGATTGCTGCAAAGCTAACCAGGTAGCGGTAATATTCAGCCGCTGCTCGGATAGCTTCTGCAGTGAAAGTTAGGCCAGGGTTTTCTGTGCCTGACTTTTGCCGGGTGTTGCTAACCAGCTAGTATCTCAATATTGCTGCTGCCCAGTTAGTGACAGGTGCTGTCCTGGAATGCTCCTAGGTATGCCCTGATGCTAGCCAGTTAGCTTTGAGACGTGTAGCGGTAGCACCTGGGGATATTCATCGGCACTAACCATGTTAGTGCCGCCGAATATCCCGCAGAGTGGCATTTACAGTTTTCAGGTCTGCAAACCGTGTAAATGCCTTTGAATATCTCACCTATAGGTTTCTAAAATGGCCCAGATGCGCGTAGAGACGTTCATTTACATATGGAAGTTGCAAGTTGCTGGCACTCAGTTTTCCCACATGTAGATTTATAAAACTGCTCTTTCCACTGTGTGCGGGATAAATCCGCCATTGCTGCTGCACTTCCTTATATGCATTTTACTAAAGACTCCACATATGGCAGAGCCTTTGTAAAATACAAATGCACTTCCCAACCCAGACGTCTTAATTCCTCTCTTCACAACTTACCTAAAATTGGCTTTCATGCGTTAAACTGAAAAAAGCCTTGATGCACTGCTTCATACTACAACAGTGAAACAGAACTATCCAAAGCTATAGTCACTGTTCTTGTTCTGTTTGTAAGCGGCTAATTTTTAAATAGTGCACCTAGGTTTAGAGGGCAAGAAGGCACCTATGTTTGCCCAATTTATAAAAACACATAGGTGCCTATATACTCTAATATACTAGTGCAAATCCAGCAGCTATTGCTGCTACATTGAGATCGTGGACATTTTACTCCTGTTTAGAAGCGGGCGTAAATGTGCATAGACTGAGTACACACACAAATTTGCATACTTTATAACCGAGGAATGTCTTTTGCAACTGTGTGTGCCCTGCAGTGCGTATAGTAAAAGTACATGCGTTCATGCCACCATGTTTATTTTTTGAAGTATGTTTATAAGAGCCATTTTATGTGCCCGTATTGCCACTAAAATGACTTTATAAAATTATATTCAAAGTTTTTATTTTTAATGTTACTGTAAGCCTCTTTGGCTAGGTACCAGGAAGGTGGTATGCTTATTCTCCAGGACCAAGCAGGAAGTCAGTCCTCACTTATGGGTGACGTCGGCGCCGACGGAGCCCTCGCGGAGCAATTTTCCCCAGCTTTCAAAGAAAGCCTTTGGGAATTGCAGCGCGCATGCGCGGTCGTCTTCCCGCCCGAAGGTGCCATCTTAGCCAGTCTTCTTCTTTTTTCCGCGGAGCCCTACAGACGTCCCCGTCTTGTCCCCGCGAAAAAGTTGATTTTCCTCTTTATTTTATACTTTTTTCTTTCGGTTCGACGCCGATCGTTTTCCCGCCCAGACTCGCGACGCCGGTCTCGAGTCCTCTTCCGTTTTTTCGGTTTTTCTGACTTAGTCAGCTTTCGTTTTCGTTTTCCCTGGCAGCCCGGTCCTTTGACCTCGCAGGGGCCCTTTTTCCCCCGATGGCTGCCAGTGGCTTTAAGCGGTGTGGTCGGTGTGACCGAAATATGTCACTAACCGACACACACGACTTTTGCCTCCGCTGCCTGGGCCCGGATCATGAGGAACTGATCTGTGGGCCCTGCAGCAAACTGTCCTCGAAGGCGTTGAGAAGTCGGCGGCATCAGCGCGAGAGAATCTTCGCTGACCCCAGCCGTACCCGGACCTCGTCGGAGGCCTCCGTGTCGAAAGGCTCCAGCTCGAACCGTCGCCGGAGCTCCTCCGACCGGGGTTCTCCCTCCGGGGACCATCGTCGGAAGGAAAAACCCGCGAGGGCGGCGTCGGTGGACGCTCCTGGCTCCGCGAGGGCCAGGTCGCATAGCCCCGACAGCCGCCCCGGGTCCTTGGAGAAGGAACACCTCCCGAAGCGACCTCGCCTGGAGTCGGAGATGCCTGCCCGGGTAAGTCCTGTAGTCCTTCTGGACTCGCCTCCGCGACAGCCGACGTCGGGCCCGACGCCGTCGGGGCCCGAGTCGGGGGCTGCTGGGTCACCTGAGCTCGGACTCAGGTTGACGGCCTTGGAGAGCAGACTGTCTGCCTTCATGGACCAGCAGCGGGCACTGCTCGCTGGCTTCGCTGGCGTCGCTGCCCCGACCGCCGGGACGTCGACGTCCAAGTCGACCCCGGAGACCGAGCCGATCCTCGAGTCGATGAGAACTCGAGTCGATCCTCGGTCGAGGTCGCCCTCGGCCTCCCGTTCGGGACCGAGGTCGCCGACGCCGACTCCCTCGGCGTCGGGGCGGCTGGCGCCGCACCCTGCCCGGGGCGACCCCACCGAGTCCTCGTCGGAGTCGGTCTGGGAGTCTGAGGAGGAAGAGTCACCTGATTCTTTCCGGACTCGGTGTGTCCCATCGGACTCTCCGGAGTCCGAGCCTCGGAAGCAGTCCCCCCCGGAGGATGCCCGGTTCTCGGACTTCGTTAGGGATATGGCCAAGGCTTTGGCCTTCCCTGCGGATCCCGAGGAGGAGCCTCGAGCCGAAGAGCTCGACGCCCTCCAGTATGACTCTCCCGCGAGGGAACACTTTACTGTGCCGGTTCCTCCTATGCTGGAACGACTACTCTTCCGCATGTGGGAGAGTCCGGCCTCCTCGCCGGTCCTGAGCAAGCGGGTCGATTCTATCTATCGAGTCCGCAAGAGCCCTGGCTTTCAAAAGGCACAGCTGCCACACCATTCCATGGTAGTGGAATCGGCCATGCATCGTCTTAAGAGCCAGAAGATGCACTCCTCGGTGCCTCCTGGAAGGGAGGCCCGTAACCTGGATGGCCTTGGCAAGAAGTGCTTCCAGGGCTCTATGCTCGCCTGTCGTGTCCAGACTTACCCAGCTATACATGGGCATGTATCTCAGGGATCTGGCTAAAGAGCTAGCCGGATTCTCCGCTGGTCTCTCCGAGGAGCCCTTGCGGAGGTTCCTAGCCTTGTCCACGGGTATTCGGGAATGCTCAAAGTTCATGTCCCGAGCAGCCTATGATGGCTTTGAAGCCTCGGCTCGAGTAGCCGCAGCCGGCATCGGTGCCCGCCGACAGGCTTGGCTTCAGTCGTCCGACCTTGAGCCCTGGGTACAGGACAAGTTGGTCGATGTCCCCTGCCGAGGCGAAAACCTCTTTGGCAAGCCCATGGCGGAAAAGGCTGCACAAATTGAGACTGAGACTCTCACCAGGACCAGGCTTTCTAGGAAGACCTCCGCCCCTTCCCAGAAAAAGAAGGGCTCGGGAAAAAAGTCCTTTTACCCGAGGAAGGCAGCTGCCTACAAACCATACCCCCATTATCAGGCCCCTGCAGCTCCCCAACAGGGCCAGCAGGCCAAGGGACGGGGTAACGGGTCCCGTAGGCAGCAAGCCCCCAAGCCTGCACCACCAGCCCCTGCTCAGCAGGGTGGGGGTTTTTGACTCGCTCAGCATAGCCTCTCCCCCCCCCCGCGGGTTCCCCCCGGCACCGGAGGCCGGCTGGTTCACTTCGCCCACAGGTGGTCCAGCATCACCGCAGATGCCTGGGTGCTTCAGGTCGTGCGAGAGGGCTACCTTCTCCACTTCCATCAGGTCCCTCCCTCCTATTTTCCGGGAGAGCCTCCGCGCCCCCCTCTGCACAGGGAGTTGCTCCTTCAGGAGTTAGCAGGTCTTCTGCAGGAACAGGCGGTGGAACCGGTGCCACACCACCTGAGAGGTCAAGGCTTCTATTCAAGGTATTTTCTGATACCAAAGAGAACAGGAGGCCTCAGACCCATCCTGGACTTGCGCAACCTCAACAGGTTCCTTGTGCGGGAGAAGTTCAAAATGCTTACCCTTGGAATCCTTCTGCCCTACCTCCAGCAGGGAGATTGGCTATGCTCCTTGGATCTAAAGGATGCCTACACGCACATCCTCATCCACCCAAGCCACCGCCAATACCTAAGGTTTGTGGTGGCAGGATATCATTACCAGTACAGGGTACTGCCCTTTGGCCTGTCCTCCGCACCGCGAGTCTTCACAAAATGTCTCGCGGTCGTGGCGGCCCATCTCCGGCTTCACGGCCTCTATGTCTTTCCGTACCTCGACGACTGGCTCATCAGAGCAGCGTCCGCTCAGGAGGTCACCAACGCCACGTGCCGCACGGTGACTCTGCTGCAGCACTTGGGCTTTGTCATAAACTTCGCAAAGTCCACTTTGCTCCCCTCACAGGATCTCGAGTTCATCGGCGCAAGGCTGCACACTCCTCAGGCGCGAGCGTACCAACCGCTCGACAGGGCTCAGCGGCTCATGGACCTAGCCGACCGCTTTCGCAGCCAGCCCCTGGTCTCCGCCAGGCGCTTCCTGAGACTGCTCGGCCATATGGCTTCCACCGTCCATGTGGCCCCCAATGCCCGCCTGAATATGCGGTCTGCTCAATGGTGTCTCCGCCGGCAGTGGCGGCAAGCCACAGGCGGCCTAGCAGACCTTGTGCGCGTCTCCGAGCCGCTGGTCTCGTCTATCCGGTGGTGGCTCCGGCAGCCGAACCTGATATTGGGAATGCCTTTCCAGTCACCTCAGCCGACCCGGGTGCTGACCACCGATGCATCTCTCCTGGGCTGGGGAGCACATTGCCAAGAGGCTCGTACTCAGGGCCTCTGGACCAAGTGGGAGTCTGCTCAGCAGATCAACTTCCTGGAGCTCAGGGCGATCCGCCTAGCTCTCAGGGCCTTCTCCCACCTGACCTCCCAACAGTCCGTCCTTGTCCAGACGGACAATCAAGTTGCCATGTTCTACGTGAACAAGCAGGGGGGCACGGGCTCCTTCCTCCTCTGCCGGGAGGCACAGAAGCTCTGCTCTTGGGCCGTCAGTCACGGCATTCTCCTCAAGGCAGTTTATCTCCCGGGCCAAGAAAATTGCCTGGCGGACAAACTCAGCAGGGTCCTCCAGCCGCACGAGTGGCGTCTGGATCCCTTGATCGTTCAGAAGCTCTTCCTCAGGTGGGGCCTCCCCACGGTGGATCTCTTTGCCAGTCCTCACAACCGGCAGCTTCCTCGCTTCTGCTCTCGTCAGCCACACCCCCTTCGGGTTGCGGCGGACGCCTTTCTGATCTCATGGTCGGGGAGCCTTCTGTACGCTTTCCCTCCCATCCCGTTAGTCTCTCGGACTCTTTTCAAGGTTCTCCGAGACAAAGCCTTCATGATCCTGGTGGCCCCTCGCTGGCCCAGGCAGCCGTGGTTTCCGCTCCTGCTGCAACTGGCGGTGGAGGATCCAATCCCTCTGGGGGTACAACCGGATCTCCTCACCCAGGATCAGGGGTCCCTACTGCACCCCAACCTCCGGTCTCTCAACCTCATGGCCTGGCTGCTGAAAGGGTAGTCCTTGCTCCTCTTCTCTTGCCGGCGGAGGTGGAGGAGGTCGTCTTGGCTTCGCGACGGCCTTCTACCCGCAAATGCTACGCCCTTAAATGGCGTCGCTTTGCAATCTGGTGTTCCCAACAGTCTCAGGATCCCTTCTCCTGCCCGGTGTCGGTGATCTTACAGTACTTGCTACACCTCTCTAATCTGGGACTTAAGTCCAACTCCGTCAAAGTTCACCTCAGTGCTCTTTCAGCACATCATGTGCCGGTGGACGGCAGACCTCTCTCCAACGACCCTATCGTAGCGAGGTTTCTCCGAGGTCTCCTTCTACTTAAACCACCTCTGCGCCCGCCAGCACCTGACTGGGACCTGAATGTGGTTTTACAGCGGATCACCTGTCCGCCTTTTGAACCTATGGCTACCTGTTCTCTCCGTTTTCTGTCCTGGAAAACGCTGTTCTTGATAGCCCTCACTTCCGCTAGGCGCGTAAGTGAATTGCAGGCCCTCGTGTCTGATCCCCCTTACACTAGGTTCTACAAGAATAGGGTAGTCCTTCGGACTCACCCGAAATTTCTGCCTAAAGTGGTCTCCCCTTTTCACATCAATCAGGAGGTGGTACTTCCAACCTTCTTTCCCAGACCACACTCCAGCCGAGCTGAAACGGTCCTCCATACCCTGGACTGTAGAAGGGCATTGAACTTCTACCTTGACCGTACGCGGGAGCACCGTAAAGCTGCTCAGCTTTTTGTGTCTTTTGACCCCAATAAATTGGGGCTCCCGGTCTCCAAGCGTACTCTGTCCATCTGGGTTGCGGACTGTATCTCTTGGGCTTATGGGGCAGCCGGACTCTCCTTAGAAAGTCGAGTCACGGCTCATTGCGTTCGGGCAAAGGCCACGTCAGTGGCTTACCTCCGCTCTGTTCCGCTGGCAGACATCTGCCGGGCCGCTACTTGGTCTTCGAGCCAGACTTTTGCGGTCCATTACTGTCTCGAGAGGGAGTCCCGTAGGGACAGTGCTTTCGGACAGGCAGTCCTCCGTAATCTCTTTGAGGTCTGAGCAACTCCTACCCTCCATCCCGGATGTGGGCTACCGGTGGGTGATAATTCAGCGAAGATTCTATCCTTCTGTGCTGCTGAGCTAGAGGGAGCTCATTTTTGTGCTTAGGGTCTCCGGTAGCCTTGAGCTTGGGAGTCCCATAAGTGAGGACTGACTTCCTGCTTGGTCCTGGAGAAAGCGTAGTTACTCACCTGTAACAGGTGTTCTCCAGGAGCAGCAGGAATCAGTCCTCACTACCCTCCCTCCTCCCCTTGGAGTTGCAATCGTCTGCTTATGTTCTTTTGCAAATTTTTATGCTGTCTTTTTTAGCTATGTCATCTGACTGGCTAAGATGGCACCTTCGGGCGGGAAGACGACCGCGCATGCGCGCTGCAATTCCCAAAGGCTTTCTTTGAAAGCTGGGGAAAATTGCTCCGCGAGGGCTCCGTCGGCGCCGACGTCACCCATAAGTGAGGACTGATTCCTGCTGCTCCTGGAGAACACCTGTTACAGGTGAGTAACTACGCTTTTATGTATTTACAAAAACTTGTATATCTCAAAGTTGTGCATGGTGCATTCTTCCCACTGGCACATGACTTTCAGTGGGACTGTGAACAAATACATGCTTAGTTTTCTCAAGTCTTCTGCTCAGTCTATGCTACAAAAACATATATTTAAAATCAGAGTTGGGGGGGTCCTGTTTAATTACATGAGACTAATTTTGACCAGTTAAACTATCTCCCGATTTTACCTGTTCTAAGCAAAAGTAAGTAATTCAAATTCAAATAATCTAATGGTACTGCCTTTTGAAAATACATTTTGAGTTATGTATTTTTTTTTATTTGTAGTGTTTGACAGTTCTTCAGAGATTGGATTTATGGTTGTCTGGTGGGAGTGAGCTGCGTATATGGAACAGGAAGTTAGAACTTGTCTCAGAAACCAGTCACTTTACAGATTCAGGTAAATGATTGACTCAGTTATCATGTTCAGGACTGGCCCAACCACTTGGCAAACTAGGCATTCACCTAGGGCAGTAGCTTCTTGTGGGCGGGGGGGGGGGGGCATGGCAGGCAGGCAGGCAGCAAAGAGCAGCTAAAGTCAAAGCAAAACAATGGATCTCCAGGAACAAGCAGGAATGAGTCTTCACATATGGGTACGTCGGTACCGATGGAGCCTGCGCGGGAACGCTCCCCAGCTTCCCAAAAAAGGAAAGCTTTTGGGAGCATCCCACAGCGCCTGCGCGCTGCCTTCCCACCTTTCCTAACCGCCTCTCTCCAGTTCTTCTTTTCCGCGGAGCCAGCAGGTCGTGTTCCTGTCACCGCTGAAGAAGTTCTTTATTTTATTTTATTTCTTTAGTCGCGCGTCTGCCTTCTTTGACGTCGGACTGGTACCGCCGGTCTTTTCTTTCTTTTCTTTAAAAAAAAAAAAAAAAAGAATACTCGGTTCCACTTCAGTGTATTTTTTCTTCTTTGGGCCTTAGGCCTAACAGAAAAATTCCTCATGGAAAAGCCCGCCTCCGGGTTTAAAAAATGCACTAAGTGCAGCGGTACCATCTCTGTTACCGACACCCATGACTGGTGTCTTAAGTGTTTGGGTCCTGACCATTCCATCACGGATTGTGCGTCCTGCTCCATGATGTCTAAAAGAGGTTTACAGAACCGAGCAGCCAAGCTCAGTACACTGTTTCCCTCTGATGCAGCTTCGGTGGCATCGACGTCGTCCAGGGCTGCTTCTTCCTCCTATGGATCTCAGGTAACTAAACATAAGTCCAGCCTGTCCTCGAAGGGTAGATCTCCCTCTAAGCATCGAGATACCTCCGGGTTGCCCTCGAGGATCCTGCACCGGCAAAAGTACCCCTGCGAGAAGCTCCGGCTTCCAAAGCTCCTCCTATGGGGTCACAGGTTGACATTGATGGCACGGCCTCGACCGATCACCTGTTGCAATGTTCTGGGGTACTGGTGGAATCTGCCGGTACCGACCTCCAGACATTCATGGCGTTGATGGATTAGAATGTTCTGACCATGCAGCGTGCCATTACGGCTTTCATACAAGCTGCGACGCCGCTGGTACCGCAACAAGCTTCGTTGTCGGTACCGGCTCCGACACCGGCTTTGATATCGATTCCGGTGCCAGTACCGGTTGCATCGACATCGGCTTCGGTGTCGACTGCAGCGGTACCCTGTCCGATGATGCCTATCGGTACCGATGACTCCCGATGTCGATACCACAAGGTATGCGTATCGGGCTTTACAGGAGCATCCAGACAGGCGATACTTCGATTCCTCCGAAGACTCTGATGCATCGGAGGCCTCTGTCGAAGCATCGGTACTCCTTCCTCAGGAGCCTTCTTCTCCAAAAAGAAGAATGTCCCCTCCAGAAGACTTGTCTTTTCAAGACTTCATAAGGGAAGTGGCCAAGGGGCTTTCTATCTCAGTAGCCCATGAGACAGAGCCTAGAGCCAAAAAATTGGATATTTTGCAATATCCCAAGGCTCCTAAAGAAGCAGCCACTTTGCCAATTCATGAGATCCTTTATGACCACATGATAGGCATATGGGAGACTCCTCTCACCATCTCTTCTCTTTCTCGTAGGTTGGACACCATGTATCGTGTCCCTCCTTGTCCTGGATTTCATAAAACTCAGCTTCCTCACCATTCTGTTGTGGTGGAGTCTGCTATGAAAAGGTTAGAGTGCAAAGAGGCACTCATCTGCTCCTCCAGGAAGAGAATGTAGAACCTTAGATGCTTTTGGCAGGAAAATCTTCCAGGCCAGTATGCTTGTTGCCAGAATCAACTCCTATAGTCTCTATATGGGGATGTTTCTGAAGGAAGTTACAGATCATCTGCAAACTTTCCTCCCTTTTCTTCCAGAAGATAAAAGGGAGGACTTTCTTACCTGGCTTAAGCATGCCCAGGATGTTTCCAAATTCTCTAACCGTGCAGCCTTTGACTCTTTTGAGGGGGCCAGCAGAGCCTCGGCCATTGCCATAGGTGCACGCAGAATTGCTTGGTTACAAGCTTCTGATTTGGAACCCTGGGTCCAAGATGGATTAGGAAATCTTCCTTGTACAGGTGAAAACCTGTTTGGCAAAGATTGGCAAGCAAAGGCCACCCAGATGGATGCAGAAAACTCTGCTTTGGATAGGCTTTCAAAGTCTACCTCTAATCCTGTCCAGAAGAGGTTGTTCAAAAAGACATATTTTCCCAAGAAGGGAAGATATTATCCTGTTTATGGTCAGCAGACATCTTCTGCAGGTCGTTTTGCTGCAAAGCGTCAACAACCTAAACAGGCCAAGTCTAAGGCTGCAAGGCCTACTGTAGCCCAACAGCCTCAGCCTCCTCAGGGCCTTTGACTTGCAGCTAGAGAACTTAGCCTTTCTGGCTCTAAAAGAACCAGAGCCTCTCACCATTACAGGAAGGTTAGCTCACTTTGCTCCCAGATGGGAGCAAATTACAGCAGAGCAGTGGACCCTTTCCATCATAAGGGAAGGGTACAAACTTCATTTCTTAAACCTTCCTCCTCACACCATGGTGAGACAGTTCAATTCTCCAACATCTCTCCTCGACCTTCTGGGTCAAGAGATTTCTACCCTTCTTGCCCAAGGGGCAATAGAAGAAGTGCCTCTTCTTCAACAGGGCTCAGGGTTCTACTCCCCCTACTTTCTCATCCCAAAGAAAACAGGGGGTTACAGACCCATCTTAGATCTCAGAGAATTGAACAAATTCCTATGCAAGGAGAAATTCAAGATGATTTCTCTAGGTACTCTCCTTCCATTCCTTCAGAGTCAGGATTGGCTTTGTTCTCTAGATCTCAAGGATGCGTATACCCATATACTCATCCATCCAGCACACAGAAGGTTCCTTCGGTTCCTTTATCAGGGAAAGCACTATCAGTACAAGGTGCTTCCCTTTGGTCTGGCCTCTGCTCCAAGAGTGTTCACAAAATGCATGGCAGTAATAGCTGCATTTCTACGCACTCTAGGAATATTCGTATTCCCATATCTGGACGACTGGCTCATCCGAGCTCCATCCCAGTCAGAGGCCCAGACTTCCCTAGCCTGCACAATGTGTGTCCTGCAGTATCTGGGACTGGTTAAAAACATTCCAAAGTCCCAACTCACCCCTACTCAGTCTCTAGAGTTCATAGGGGCCTTGCTGGATACCACAACTGCAAGGGCCTATCTTCCCCAGGCCCGTTGCCTACGCTTAGTGCAGTTAGCCTCTCAGATTCAGTTAAAAACCCACCTAACTGCTCGAGAGATGTTACAACTGCTAGGCCACATGGCATCCACTGTGCATGTGGTCCCTTATGCTCGCCTTCACATGAGGGCAGCTCAATGGACTTTGTCCACCCAGTGGACCCAGGCATCTGGAAGTCTGTCAGACAAAATAGCAACCTCCAGGCGCCTCTTTTGGTCTCTCCAGTGGTGGAAGTCCACTCAAAATCTGTTGCTGGGGTCCCCCTTCCAACAGTTGTTACCCCAAGCAATCCTTACAACAGATGCCTCTCCAAAGGGTTGGGGAGCTCATCTTCAAGACCTCTCCACCCAGGGCATTTGGTCCCCACAGGAGACCTACCTACATATCAACTTCTTAGAGCTCAGAGCAATCTTCTTGGCTCTCAGAGTCTTCCATACCCTGCTCAGCTACAAGACAGTCCTCATTCACACGGACAACCAAGTAGCCATGTTCTTTGTGAACAAGCAGGGAGGAACTGGCTCTCTGTCGCTTTGCAACGAAGCTCTGAGATTGTGGGCCTTTGCCAGAGAGCATCAAATTCATCTTCTGGCAGTATACCTTCCAGGAGTTCAAAACCCTTGGGCAGACAGACTCAGTCGAGTTCTGCTTCCACACGAATGGTCCCTTCATATGGACCAGATAGTCAGAATCTTTCGAATTTGGGGAACCCTGGACATAGACCTCTTCGCAAGTCCGTGGAATGCCAAACTTCCCCGATTCTGTTCCAGAATTCCGTGTCAGGGAGTTCAGGCCAGGGATGCCTTCCTCCTTCATTGGGGTCAAGACTTCCTGTACGCCTTTCCACCCATTCCCCCTAATTCCCAAGACCCTGTTCAAGCTTCAGAGAGATCGAGGGACTATGATCCTCATAGCTCCACGTTGGCCACGCTAAGTGTGGTACCCTCTACTTCTGCATCTTTCCCAAGCTCCCTCCCTGGACTTAGGGTCTGCTCCAGATCTCCTGTCTCAGGAGGGGGGAACGTTGTGGCACCCAAACCCCCAATCTCTCCATCTCAGGGCTTGGTTGCTGAAGGCTTAGACCTTCAAGATTGGCATCTTTCTCAGCAAGTAAGGGATATCCTTCATGCTTCCAGAAAGCCTTCTACTAGGCGTTCCTATGCTTTTAAATGGAAAAGGTTTACTTACCATTTGGTGTGCTGAGAAGGGTATTAACCCTCTAGCAATACCTTTGAATTCCTTACTAGAGTATCTCCTGCATCTTTCCCATGCAGGCCTCAAGACGAATTCAGTAAGGGTCCATTTGAGTGCTATTGCAGCATCTCTCAGGCCTCTCAATGGACAACCTGTTTCCTCTCATCCTCTTATTGCAAGATTCATAAGAGGCCTTCTTTTAACTAAACCCCCCATTAGACCACCTCCAGTGGCATGGGACTTGAATCTGGTTCTTGGTCAGCTCATGAAGCCACCCTTTGAACCATTAGCCACTACCTCCTTGAAATTTCTTTTCTGGAAGGTTATCTTTCTAATTACAGTCACCTCAGCTTGCCGCATCAGTGAACTGCAAGCCTTAGTGGCTAATCCACCTTATACAAGGTTCCATCATGATAAGGTAGTCCTTAGGACCAATCTACACTTTATGCCTAAAGTGGTCTCGCCCTTTCATCTTAACCAAGAGGTATATTTACCTGTCTTTTTTCCAGGTCCTCATGCATCAAGTGCAGAGAGGAATCTTCATACCCTGGCTTGTAAGAGGGCTCTTGCCTTTTACTTGCAAAGGACACAGCAACATAGAAAGTCTTCTCAACTCTTTGTTGCCTTTGATCCCTCTCATTTAGGACTTCCAGTCTCTAAGAGGACACTGTCAAATTGGATTGCTCAGTGTATTTCTTTCGCCTACCAGAGTAAGAACCTTTCTATGGAGGGCCATGTCATAGCTCACAATGTGAGGGCCATGGCAACCTCTATGGCTCATCTAAATTCTGTGTCCATTGACCAGATCTGTCGAGCGGCCACCTGGGCCTCGGTTCATACCTTCACAGCCCATTACTGCTTGGACAAGGACTCCCGCCGGGATGCCTTGTTTGGTCAGGCTGTTCTCAAACACCTGTTCCATGCTTAATCAACTCCTATCCTCCATCCCTGGTTGGATGCCTGAGATACATGGGAGGAGGTAGAGCCCTTCTCAGGGTCTCACAACCGTGGGGATCTCCTGGGCATCTCTAGCTGGGGAGTCCCCATATGTGAAGACTCATTCCTGCTTGTTCCTGGAGATGGCACAGTTACTTACCTGTAACAGGTGATCTCTGGGAACAGCAGGAATAAGTCTTCACAACCCACCCACCTCCCCTAGGAGTTGTATCTCTCTATCTATCTTTCCTTTCCTCTCTCTCTCTTTGTCTCAGCTTTAAAACTCGAACTGGAGAGAGGCGGTTAGGAAAGGCGGGAAGGCAGCGCGCAGGCGCTGTGGGATGCTCCCAAAAGCTTTCCTTTTTTGGGAAGCTGGGGAGCGTTCCCGCGCAGGTTCTGTCGGTACCGACCAATGTTCCCTCTAATTTTCTGTAGGCTGTGTGCGCATAAAATATCAGCTGTGTGCAGCTTTTGAAGGAAGGTTAAATTTTTGTGCGCCACATAACGACACTCAGAGTTATATACTTTAAAATTTGACTACACATCAGAATACAGTATGTACACCACATTGATTTTAATCAAATTAAATAAAAATAGACAATTACTAAAGGAAGCGGGAAATTCCTAGTAATTGCAATCATAACTTTTAAATTTTAAGACGTCTGTGTTGTTTTCTATCAGAATCAGAGCCGTAATTTTTGTGCGCTCTGTTGTAAAGTACGTGCGCTCGCTCGGCGAGGTGTGTGCGCGTGCACACGCGCACAGCTTAGAGGGAACAGTGGTACCGACGTACCCATATGTGAAGACTTATTCCTGCTGTTCCCAGAGATCACCTGTTACAGGTAAGTAACTGTGCTGTCCTGGCAGCCACACAAACTCAGAGTCATCAGTGTGTACTTTTACCTGCAGGCAGAATGGGCAATATGCAGAAGATAGTCCATTTAACCTTGAGTGGATTTTTTTTAAAATTTCCCTCATTTTGCATATAATTACAAAACAAAGTTTAATTAACCCGTTTTGGACCAGCGTATGTTTTACATATATAATGTTTCTCCAGGACCAAGCAGGAAGTCAGTCCTCACATATGGGTGTCATCGGCGCCGATGAAGCCCCGGCGGAGCATTTCCCCAGCTTTCTATGAAAGCCTTTGGGAATGCAGGCACGAATGCGCGGTTCCCTTCCCGCCTAAAGGTGCCATCTTACCTCAGTCTCTTTTTTTCCCGAGAAGCCCACCGGACGTGTGTCCTGTCATCCCGGATAAAAGTAGATTTTTTTCGGCGATCCTCGCTGTTTTTTCTCCCGGTTCGACGCCGGTTCCCCTCCCGCCAGGTTCGGTACACCGGTATCGAGCCCGACTCTTCTTTTTCGGTTTTTGCCCTTCGTGGCTGGCGTTAGCGCCCTTTTTTGCTTTTTCCCTGGAAGGCCAGTCCTTTGACCTCGTGGGGACTCTTTTTTCCCCGATGGCTTCCAGCGGTTTCAAGAAGTGTGATCGGTGTAAGAAATTAATGTCTCTCACCGACACACACGACTGCTACCTTCGGTGCCTCGGTCCTGATCACGACCCTAAGTCGTGTGGACCATGTGGGAAGATGTCTTCCAAGGCACTCCGAAGTCGCCAGCAGCAGAAAGAAAGGCTTTTCTCGGACTCAGCCTCCGGCCGGGCCCGGACCTCATCTGAGGCCTCGACATCTCGGGATTCGGATCCCGAGCGCCGTTGGAGCTCCTCGGACAGGGGGTCCCCCGACCCGGAACGCAAGAGGAAGAAGCGGCTCGCGAGGGCGTCGTCGTCGGAGGTCCCTGGCTCCTCGAGGGCCAGGTCTAAGACCCCCGACCGTCGCCCCGGGCCCGTGGAACAAGAGAAGCCTGCCAAAGTTCCTCGCGTGGAGCCGGAGTCTGCTGGACACGTAAGCCCCGTAGTCCTCGAGGACTCTCCTCCCAGAGAGCCAACGTCAGGCCCGGCGCTGCCGGGGCTCGAGTCGGTGGCTGCTGCGTCTCCCGAGCTGAGTCTCAGGATGACAGCCTTGCAGAGCAGATTGTCTGCCTTCATGGAGCAGCAGCGGGCACTGATGGCCAGCCTGTCTGGCGCATCTGCCCCGACCACCGGGACATCGACTTCGAAGTCGACCCCGGAGACCGAGCCGATACTCGAGTCCATCATGGCTCGAAGTCGACCTCGGTCGCGGTCTCCCTCGACCTCCCGCTTGGGACCGAGGGCGTCGGGGCGGGTGCTCCAGGGCCCCGTGGGGTCGGACCCTGACTCCTCGTCGGACGAGTCCGCCTGGGAGACGGAGGATGAGGAGTCCCCCGATACGTTCAAGACTCGGTGCGTCCCATCGGACTCACCGCAGTCTGAGCCCCGGAGTAGATCCCCTCCGGAGGATACTCGGTTCTCGGAGTTCGTCCGGGATATGGCCACTGCCTTGGCTATTCCGGCGGACCCTGAGGAAGAGCCTCGAGCTGAAGAGCTCGAGGCCCTGCAGTATGACTCTCCTCCAAGGAGGCCTTTACTGTCCCGGTTCCTCCGATGCTGGAACGGCTCCTCGGCGCCGGTTTTACGCAAGCGAGTCGACTCGATCTATCGACTCAGGAAGAGCCCTGGCTTTCAGAAGGCACATCTACCACACCATTCCATGGTTGTGGAATCGGCCATGCATCGGAGAGCCAGAAGATGCACTCTGCGGTGCCCCCCCGGCAGGGAGGCCCGGAACCTCGATGGTGTCGGTAGATAGTGCTTCCAGGGTTCGATGCTTGCTTGCCGTGTCCAGTCTTACCAGCTGTACATGGGCATGTACTTGCGGGACCTGGCCAAGGAGTTGGCCGGGTTCTCTGCTGGACTCTCCGGGGAACCCTTGCAGAGATTCAAGTCCTTGTCCTCGGGGATTCGGGACTGCTCGAAGTTCATGTCCCGCTCCGCCTACGATGGCTTCGAGGCTTCGGCCCGAGTTGCGGCAGCCGGCATCGCGGCTCGACACCAGGCATGGCTGCAGTCATCGGACCTCGAGCCATGGGTTCAGGACAAGTTGGTCGATGTCCCTTGCCGAGGAGAAAACCTTTTTGGCAAGCCCATGACCGAGAAGGCCGCCCAGCTCGAAACAGAGCACCTTACACGGACAAGGCTGTCTAGGAAGACCTCTGCCCCTTCTCATAAAAAGAAGGGCTCGGGTAAAAAGCCCTTTTACCCGAGGAAGGGCACTGCCTACAAACAGTACCCTCAATATCAGGCTACTCAAGCTGCACCCCAGGGTCAGCAAGCCAAGGGGCAGGGTAATGGGCCCCGTAGGCAGAAGACCCACAAGCCTCCGGCCCCTGCTCCCACTCAGCAGGGTGGGGGGTTTTGACTCCTTGAGCGTAGCCTCTCCATCCCTGCTCTCCCAACCCTGCACAGGAGGTCGCCTCGCCCTCTTTGCCCACCAGTGACCCCTCATCACCGGAGACAGTTGGGTGTTGGACATAGTCCACAGGGGCTATGCACTGCATTTTCACCATCTGCCTCCTCCATACTTTCCAGGGGAGCCTCCAAGGCCTCCCCTGCACACAGACCTTCTCCTTCAAGGGCTTCAAGGTCTGTTGGTGGACAGGGCGGTGGAGCCTGTGCCTCCCCACTTGCAAGGTCACGGATTCTACTCCAGGTATTTCCTGGTGCCCAAAAGAACCGGTGGTCTTCGACCCATTCTGGACCTCAGGAACCTCAACAAGTTCCTAGAGAAAGAAAAGTTCAAGATGCTT
Organism: Ichthyophis bannanicus; assembly: GCA_033557465.1. Lineage (NCBI taxonomy): Eukaryota > Metazoa > Chordata > Amphibia > Gymnophiona > Ichthyophiidae > Ichthyophis > Ichthyophis bannanicus. The sequence continues at coordinate 331,071,139 of CM066032.1, forward strand.
ACTCTTGGAACACTTCTGCCCTACCTCCAGCAGGGAGATTGGCTATGCTCCTTAGATCTAAAGGATGCGTACACTCACATCCTTATTCATCCAGACCACAGAAAGTACCTCAGGTTCATTGTGGGAGGAAACCATTATCAATACAGAGTACTGCCTTTTGGCCTCACCTCCGCTCCCAGGGTCTTTACCAAATGCCTGGCAGTGGTGGCGGCCTACCTGAGAAATCAGGGAATCTTTGTCTTCCCCTATCTGGACGACTGGCTCATCAGGGGTCAGACTTGCCAGGAGGCCAGACAAGTTACCCTCAGAACTAGTGCTCTTCTTCAAAGCCTGGGGTTTGTAATAAACTTCGCAAAGTCCACTTTGCTCCCCTCCCAGAACTTGGAGTTCATAGGAGCAAGGCTGGACTCTCTGCTGGCAAAGGCTTTCTTGCCAGAAGACAGAGCCCAAAGATTGATAGCCTTGGCAAATCAGTTTCTCAGCAGGTCACTGGTCTCCGCCAGACTCTGCCTGAGGCTGCTTGGCCACATGGCTTCGACAGTGCATGTGACCCCCAATACCAGGCTCCATATGCGGCCTGCACAGTGGTGCCTTCGGACTCAGTGGTCACAGGCCACAGGCAGCCTCAGGGACAGGATAAGGGTGTCCAGACAATTTCTGAACTCCCTCAACTGGTGGCTGCACCCACCCAATCTACTAAAGGGGGTGCCTTTTCAGATTCCTGGGTACACGGTGGTACTGACCACGGGACGCCTCCCTGCAGGGCTGGGGAGCTCATTGTCTGGGCAAGTGCACCCAGGGCCTGTGGTCTCCTTGGGAAGCTGCACAGCAGATCAGTCTCCTCGAACTCAGAGCTATTCGATTAGCACTCAAAGCTTTCTCTCCTACCCTGGCTCATCAATCTGTCCTGGTTCAGACAGACAACCAAGTAGCCATGTTTTATGTGAACAAACAGGGCGGGACTGGGTCTAGAATCCTTTGTCGGGAGGCTCAGGACCTTTGTTCATTTGCCCTCAAGCACAACATGCTCCTCAAGGCTGTGTACCTTCCAGGCCAGGACAACTACCTGGCCGACAGATTAAGCAGAATTCTGCAACCCCACGAGTGGCAGCTGAATCCTTCAGTAGTTCAAGAAGATCTTCCAAAAATGGGGTCTCCCTTTGGTAGATCTCTTTGCCAGCCCAATGAACAAGCAACTGCCAAAGTTCTGCTCCAGGCAACCGCATCCTCTGAGAATAGCAGCAGATGCTTTTCTGATTCCATGGTCTCAGGGCCTCCTGTATGCGTTTCCTCCCACGCCCTTGGTGGCCCGAACTCTCTTCAAAATTCTTCAGGACAAGGCCTTGGTCCTGCTGGTGGCTCCCAAGTGGCCGAGACAGCCTTGGTTTCCACTTCTACTTCAACTGGCAGTGGATCCCAGGATCAGGGTTCCCTTCTGCACCCCAATCTCAAATCTCTCAATTTGGTGGCCTGGAGGCTGCAAGGGTAGTTTTGGCTCCCTGGGGTCTACCTCAGGAAGTTGAGGAGGTTGTTCTAGCCTCTAGGAAACAGTCCACTAGGAAAACCTATGCTCTCAAATGGAAAAGGTTTTCTGTGTGGTGTCAGCTACGTACAGAGAATCCTTTCTCCTGTACTGTGCCAGTAGTGCTTCAGTACTTACTGCACTTATCAAATCAGGGACTTGTCCAATTCTGTTCGGGTCCACCTCAGCTTTAGCAGCTCACCACTCACTGGTGGAGGGACATTCTCTGTCGGGTCACCCCTTGGTGTCCCGCTTTCTCAGGGGCTTGCTTTTACTCAAGCATCCAATCCGTCCTCCTGCCCCTGAGTGGGAGTTGAACGTGGTCTTGCAGCAACTGACTCGCCCACCTTTTGAGCCCATGGCTACTTGCCCACTACGCTTCCTCTCCTGGAAGACACTCTTCCTGATAGCCCTTACTTCGGCTAGGCGAGTGAGTGAGCTTCAGGCCCTGGTCTGTGATAGGCCTTACACCAGGATTTATAGGAACAGGGTAGTCCTCAGGACTCATGCAAAGTTCCTCCCAAAGGTTGTCTCCTCTTTCCACCTCAATCAGTAGGTGGTTCTTCCAACATTCTTCCCTAGGCCTCATGCAAGCCAGGCTGAAGCAGTCCTGCATACCCTGGACTGTAGGAGGGCCTTATCCTTCTACCTTGACCGTACGCAGGGGCATAGAAGGGCTACTCAGCTCTTCGTTTCTTTTGACCCTAATAAGTTAGGGTTGGCTGTGTCCAAGCGTACCTTGTCCATCTGGGTGGCTGACTGTATCACCTGGGCTTACAAGGTGGCTGACCTTCCTTTGCAGGGTCGGGTTATGGCCCACCGTGTCCGGGCAATGGCTGCCTCAGTGGCTCATCTCCACTCTGTGCCCTTAGTAGACATCTGCAGGGCTGCAACTTGGTCTTCAAGCCAGACTTTTGCGGCCTATTACTGTCTGGAGAGGGAGTCCCATAGGGACAGTGCTTTTGGCTAGGCAGTACTCCGGAATCTCTTTGAGATTTAGGCAACTCCTGCCCTCCTGCCCTCTGTTGGGCTACCGGTGGAGGTTGTGTCCCCGAAAAGCCTTTCTTTGCTGCTGAGACTAGAGGGAGTACTCTTGTTCAGCCTGGGTTCCTCGGTAGCCCAGAGCTTGGGAGTCACCCATATGTGAGGACTGACTTCCTGCTTGGTCCTGGAGAAAGAGTAGTTACTCACCTGTAACAGGTGTTCTCCAGGAGCAGCAGGAATCAGTCCTCACAACCCTCCTTCCTCCCCTTGGAGTTGCATTTGTACATAGTTCATTTTTCATTTTTGTGTGCTGTTCTTAGCTATGTCATTTGACTGAGGTAAGATGGCACCTTTAGGCGGGAAGGGAACCACGCATGCGTGCCTGCATTCCCAAAGGCTTTCATAGAAAGCTGGGGAAATGCTCCGCTGGGGCTTCATCGGCGCCGATGATACCCATATGTGAGGACTGATTCCTGCTGCTCCTGGAGAACACCTGTTACAGGTGAGTAACTACTCTTTCCATACTTACTACTCAACTGTTTACTAATTAATGATTATAAATTCAATGGAACTATGTTTAGCTATTATCGTTATGTCAAAAAGCGTTATATACAGATTTTTTTATCTGAGATCTAGTTAGTTTAATAGGTATTCAAAGTTTGCTGATTTCGTCGGTATTGGCGGCTCAACATAAAAAGATCACAAAAAATAGTAAGTAGCTTATAATGCTGTAATACCTTTATTTGCAAAATAGTAGCTATTTGTAGACTTTAGAAAATAGGTTTAGATAACTGTAAGTTACTTAGTGTCAGAGTTATTGGTGCGTATATCGGCCTTGTATGTTTTTCATACGCTGGGCTAATATATTGTCGAAACTAATTGCTGTCAAGCATTCTGTTCTAGGTGTTTCAATGGTGCAGTATCGACGCACTGCATCAGAAGTGTTTTCACATGTATCATATTCCGCCGTCAGAATGGACTGTTGACAAACTATATTATATCATAATAAAGTGTTTTAAATGAAAACTGCAGTTTCAATAGTATCATACAGTATGTTTATGTCAATGAATATTGGAACTGAATCCTATCTTTTCTGAAGATGGACAATATACTATATTGGACCAGTGTATGAAAAACATACAGTATGTGAAACTTCTATTTTCTGCAAAGTTTTAATATTTTTTATTATTGCCGGTGCTTCATAGTTGTTTGAGTGTAACAAATCTAATAAATCATCCAGAACAGAGAGAGAATATGCGAGCTTTCCAAAACGGATTAAAATGTTATGTCAAAATAATGTGTTTTTATAGAATTGTTCTGGGAGAGATGGGGTTGTGATCATTGCAATTGAATTTAATAATCTAAATCTTGTGGGAGAGGGAGGTGCTTGGGGTCTAAATGCTGATTGCGAAGGGGTGCAAGGCTGACGTTTTGCCTAGGGCACCTAATACCCTTGCACCAGCCCTGATCATACTAGTTCTTATAGCGTTGATCTATAGAATTAATGCTATATCATTTGAACAGTTTCAATCCTATAAATCCTTATCTGCTTAAATATTTTAAAATTGTGATCTTTTGATTATTAGTTATTAATAGAAGATGGATATTGAAAGTGAGGCCTGGCAGGGAGAGAAGATTAAGATGGAGTAAAGGACAAAACCAAAGAGCTGTGGCAAAGGCAAGAAATTTAGCATAGTAAATAAAAACAAAAGGAAAAAGGACCAGTATGAGGATAGTAGGAAGAATTGCTGTTTCTAGACACTAGCAAGAATATTTCAGAACCAGGCATGGGTTTGAAGTTCTATTTTGTATGTGCTATAAGCAAATCCTGTTTTTCAGGAATATTGTCAACTAAACCTGTTGAAAGGATTTGACAGTGGAAGTTCAGCAAGGGAGATGCAAAATGAAATCCCATTTCCTTCCCCTCAAATAGTTTTTAAATCAACTTAAACCAGTCCCTAAAGAAATTTTTTTTAGAAAATTATTGTCCTGATTTTATTATATCTACTGATTTTGCCCTTCATACCATGCCCATCGTGTGACGTGTACATTGCATAGCATATGCATAGAGTTGGTATACTGGTGGACCCTATGGCTAGCTATCCTAAAATGTGTTTGGCCTTCAGTCAGCTAGCTAATTGTTGACAGAGTGCCATCCATAGCTACTGTTGTATCAGTCCATTGCATTGCTCATCTTCCTCTTTTGCATTAGTCTTCAACCTTGCCGAGCATGATCTCTTTCTCTAATGATCTCTCTTTGTATGGTGTGTCCAGAGTCATTTGAGCTTCTAAGGAAAGCTTAGATTTGTTCTGCTCTAGTACTGGTTGATTTGCTCTTTGGGAAGTCCATGATGTAGAGTATTCTTCGCCAGCACCATAATTTGAAAGCATCAATATTTCTTTCCGTCTGTCTTCTTCACTGTCCAACTTTGACATCCATATGATGATACTGAATATATAGTTGCTTGGAGAAGTCTAATCTTTGTATGCAGAAATAAATTTCTGCACTTGAAAAACTTTTCTAAGTCCTTCATAGCCATACTGCCAAGAACAAATTTATTTATTTATAAAAGTTTATACCTCTTTCTGACGAAGGTCCATCAAAAGGGTGTACAAAAATTAAAAAGAAATTGTTGGTTTTTTTTTTTGTTTGCTTCATTATTGACTATGGATCCAAGCAAGTTAAAATTGTGTAGAAATGCACCTGTAAAATAGCCAGTCTAACTGGACATCAATGTAGAAGAAAAGTAGCTTTACAGTATTTAGCCTGCTAGGTCTGTTCTCCAAGTGGGATCCAGTCCTGTTCTGACTACTTTGCAACATTGTAATTAACAGAGATTAGTCTTTCACAATCATTAGCTTATCAGCATTAGCACATTTAATTGCTAGTTCAGCATTACATCAATCCTTTATTAATCTTCATTGATTTGTCCACGTATCAGTAAACAGATTTTCTTGCGATTTTGAGTAATCACACTGTCTCAAAGTTGGTGATGAGCATTTCTATTCTTGTCTAATTTTGCTGGTTCCTACTTTATTTTCTTCTAAGAACATCTGTCATATCCTGCTGATTTGCCATCAAGGCCTTAACCTTTGACGTAAATTTTTCTCTTGCTTTAAATTTCTTTTTCTCGGTTGTCTCCTATCTTTGTTTCTTCTCCATCAAGATTGAAATTTTTGATTTTTTTTTTTGCCAGTTTTTGCCAGTTGTCAGGATCATCTTCGTATGAAGATGCAGGCCCATTTTAAGGCTGTATTCCTTGATCTTGATAAGCAGATGTTACAGATCTTCGCTTTCAGTCAGTAACGTGGTGTCGTCAGCTTACCGAAAGCTGTTGATGAGATTTCCGCCAATCTTTATACCTTGGTTTCCTTCATATAGTACTGCTTCTCTGTTTTGTTGTGCTTACAAATCGAACAGGTATGGGGAAAGTATGCAACCTTGTATACAGAGATATATTTTTGCTCTTGAAAATCTCTTGTCTAGGTCCTTCGTAGCCATACTGCTCCTTTCTTCTCATATCTATCGGTGCCCTGTTAGTTTGGCTATTTTACAGATGAATTTCTACACAACTTTAACTTACTTAGATTCATAATGGAAATGACAAGCAGTCAAAAAAAATCAGATGACACATTGCTCTTGATAGTACAACTATGAAGGACCTAGACAAGATTTTCAAGTGCAGGATATTATGCCTCTGTATCGCTCCATAGTGTGACCATACTTTGAATATTGTGTGCAATTCTAGTCACCATATCCTAAAAAGCATTTAGTGGATTAAAAAAGCTACAAGAAAAGAGCTACCAAAATGATAAAGGGGGTGAAAAGATATCCCTATGAGGGAAGGCTCAAAAGGTTAGGGTTCTTTAACTTGGGAAAAAATTGGCTGGGGGGATATATGATAGAGGTCTATAAAATAATAAATGGAGACACGCAATGAAGCTACAGTGTAACACATTTTAAGATTTAATAAAAGAACATTTTTTTCACTCAACACGTAAACTCTTGAGATTGTTACTAGAGGATGTAGTAAACGCTGTAGTATAGCTTGGTTTAAAGAGGTTTGGACAAGACCCTGGAGGAAAAAATCCATAAACCATTATTAAAGAGGACCAGGGAAATCCATTGCTTACCTCTGGGATAAGAAGCATGGAATCAGGTTCTCAACAGACAGCTACTTGACAGATACTGCTGTTTGAAATAGGATATGGGGCTTGATGGATCCTTGGTCTTGACCCAGTATGGCTTATTTTTTGTTCTTGTCATACATCTCTGCCAGTTTTAAATAATTCTGTTTCTCCTTAGTACACTTCTTGATCAATGTGAAGGTTGTGCATGAGAACTATCAGGTATTCTGGTATACTCATGGTTTTTAATGTGGCCCAGAGTTTTTTGTTATTTACTCAGTCCTTGCTGAGGTCAGTGAAATACGTGTAGATAGCCTGTTTTATCTTTTCAAGGCTCTAACTCACTTCCATGATCATGTCCGAAGTTTCTCACCCTTTCCTGTAACCATCTTGCTCTTCGGGCAGTTCTCATTCCACATATAGTTGTAGTCTTGACTGAATGATCTTGCTGGCGTGTAGGATCAGAGCAATTGAACAATCATTTCCACAGTCAGTCTGATCACTTTTCTTCAGTAGTGGTATAAACACAGATCTTTTCTAGTCAGTTGGCCACGATGTGGTCTTCCAAATTTCGTGACAGAGCTTTATAAGTATTGTATCAGCTGCATCTGATTTCAGTAATACTTCAGTGGGAATGCCATCAATGCTTGATGGTTTGTTCTTTGATAATGCTTTCAATGTTGCTTTGACATCTTCTTTCATCACTAATGGTTTGTGATCATAAGGTACAGGTCAGAACAGCTGTTGATCCACTTGATTTTTTGGTATAACGACTCGGTGTATATATTCTTTAGAACCTTTCTTGATCTTGTGAGCATCATTCATCATGGATACTTGAGCATCTTTTAGCATTCCAATTTCAAGCTGGAATTTTCTTTGGCTTTCCTAAAGCTATGCGAGTTTATCTTGTTCTTTCTGTACTAGTTTCTGATTCTATTTCCTTGTATGCACCTTTGAAATATTTCTCTTTCTCTCATCTTGATGCACATTGGATATTACTGTTAAGTTCCGTGATTACATTTTTCTCCTTTGGCTTTAACTTCTCTGCATTTCAGAGCAATTTTCAGTTTCTTTGGTAATACAGTTGTATTCCACGCTTTAGGAAAAGTAGAAGGAAGGCATAATGACAGCCAGCATGGCTTAAAGGGGAAGTCAATGAGGCTGTTATAGCTAAGAAAAAAATTGTTCAAAAAATAGAAAAAAGAGTCATATGTCAAAAACAGGAAACAGCATAAGTACTGGCAAGTTAAATACAAGGCATTGATAAGGCAGAGAATTTGAAAAGAAGCTTGTGGTGGAAGGAAAAACGCAAAATAATTTTTTTTTCTTGTACATTCTTTTTTTTTTTAATTGTTTATTTAGATTATCTTGAATACAATATTACATTAACAAGAAAAAAAACCCAACCATCTGAAAAATACATTCAAGAAAATTACATCAATCACAACATTCAAAACACATCAAGAGAGAGAGAGAGAGCCACACACTCCCAAAGGAGAGACTAAAAAAATCTTATAGAAGAAAAAAGGAGAATTAAATTCCAAATCAGGGAGCCAAAATACAGAGCCGCCCACCTACACATCTTCCTGCCCACCAATTCCCTCCTTATCCACAAGAAACTGACGTAAAGAAGCCACATCAGTATAAACATAGTCATGACCTTCATGAGTTACTAAGCAGCGGCAAAGAAACTTAAAAAAAAAAAGGAAGCCCCCAAAGCCACCACTCTAGCTCTAAGCTCGAGGAACTGCTTCCATCGAGCCTGGGTGACCCTGCCCACATCAGGAAAAACCTGAAGCTTATACCCACAAAACAACACATCTTTACATTTAAAGTAAGCACGTATGATTCTCAACTTAAGGGATTCAGACCTGAAAGTCACCACCAAAGTACACCGCTTTGGTATGACATCGAGCGAATCCTGCAAAAACTCCGTAAGGTTAGGACCTACCGAGTCATTCAAAGGAAATTCATCCTTAGTCTGGCCCGAGGACCCGACTTTAGGAAAAAAGAATACATTTGCACAATATCCACAGAATCCTCTAAATGCAAGATTTCAGACAAATACTTTTTCAACAGTATCTCAGGTGATAATAATCGAGTGGATGGAAAATTTAAAAAACGAAGGTTTCTTGCATGCTGGTGATTTTCAAACAGCTCCAAGCGGTAAGAAACAGAAGAAATATCTTTAAGATAACCAACATAAGAATCTTTATACGATCGGAGCTGAGAATCCACCAGGGTCAAGGAACCTACAAAATCAATCATTTGATTATCAATCACTTTAACTTTTGTAACAACATCATGTGAGAAATTACGTAAAGAGGTAACAGTAGTAGACAATCTGGTGTCAATTTTTTGAAGCATTGACCAAATATCCGAAAGAGTCACCTCACTTTTAAGTGGTAAAGAATCCTGTTCTGATGCAGCAGGCTCCACAGGAACTAACACAGGAAAACTAACTAATGCAGGTAACTTCAAAGGAGTAGACGAATGAGTAGGCTGAGGGAGAGGAGGTGGGGTCCGGATGTCCGGGCTCAAAGAAGCCCCATCCGAAGAATGGCTATCAAGTGGAAGGGCAGTAACATGCTTGTCCACGGGACCGGACACCTTACCTCCTTCTCCTGCCGGTGCTTTAGCTGATGACTTCGCCTTCCGTTTCCCCATGAAAACCACACCACTGCTGGCGCTCCTAAAACTACCAAAGAAGCACCAAAGGAGCACACAAGGAGCAGGTCAAGCCCCTTGTGACACGCCCCTTAGGACACGACCCCGCAGGCCGCGAACACGCAGGCGCGTGTAGACCCACTGAGCTTTGTAGGGCTCGTGGGGGGTCCTCAACATCAGGGGCGACCACTCTCTGCCTGCAGCTGTCTCAGCAGGCACCCGGCTCCAGCCGACCACGTTGCTCCGCGGCAGAAAATACCGCGGCTGCTCCCACACAAGGCTGCTCTCTCTCCCTTTTCTAGTACATTCTTAGCAAAACACCTGTGGAGAGACAGTTGGACCATTAGATGATAGAGGGATAAAAGGGACACTAAGAGGATAAGGCTATAGTGGGGAGGCTGAATGAATTCTTTGCTTCGGTCATTCCTAAGAAGATGTAGGAAACAAGCAAACGGCACACCAAAGAAGGGGAGAAGAATCACAGCCACACCAATTGTGCCTTCACGGATACAAGACTTTATTCAAAACAACCCGACTTGGCCAAGTTTCTGCATATGCTGCCTGTGTCAGGGGTCTAAAAAAGTTAACAAGATACATCAGAGATAACAAAATGCAAAACACATACATGCAAAAAAACCCATACCAAACAAAGTACATAAAAAGTAAAAAAAAAATTAGTAAAAGCACATCTTTCTTGATATTAGCCCCATAACTGTTCTAGTGTTCAGTCATTTGCATCCAAAGCATTGAATTGATTTTGCAGACTGTCTTTTTAAATTATGGTGGTGTATTATCAGGATTGTATTTTGCTACATTCATGAATGGCTTGCTGTTTTCCAGCTCAGAGCACAGCTATTTCTAGCACACTTCTGCTGAACCTGTGGAGAGAAATTGCTTGGCCATGAAGGCCACTTTACTTGAGACAGGCGCTTGTCATCTAAGAAGAAAAATACTGCCTGATCAGTTGCAAATGCCGAGTTTCTTCATTGGACTCCCTCTGCGATTCCTGCTTTGAGACTTCTGCTTACCCCTCAGAAGTGTATCTCCCTTGCAGTTGGTGGACAAGCACCCTCTTCTTTCATTCCCCTTTCAGCAGGCGACAGCAGGGGCAGCTGGAGGAAAAGACAACACCTTGGTTTTGGATTCCTTCTCTCAATCTACTGACCATTTTCTACCTCTTCTTGAAGCTTCTCAGTAGGGTCCAGTAGCAGCCAGTCTGCCACCCCGCTGGTTTGAGGGGGGGGGGGGGGCACAGACTGGCAAAAATCTCAGTCTCTGGTTTATCCTCTCCAAAATTATTTTCCTTTCTCCAGCAAGCATGGTCTTTCTGCCGAGACAGCTCTGTTCTAGAGGTCTCTAGGCCCTCTTTTTCTCTCTCCTCTGTCAGAGGAGGGTCCTGCTACATAGGGCAGGCAAAACCCTGTAGGAGCCCCTCTGCAGCAGTGGCCTTGGCAGAGATTTGATTCTGGAGTCTTGGACACACTCTTCTGTGCTCAAGATCCTGACTCCAGGTTTGATGAAGGCGAGCCTTCAATGCCAGATGACCAAGGTGATTCCTTCATTATCCATTTGTTTTGGAGGGAAGGGTCGACAGCACTGATTGATCAGATGTTCTCTCCCTGTGGTGCAGGGTAGGGACTTCAACTGCACCCTCTTTTTCTGAGGGTTTGGGAACCTTCTAAAGCCTATTCTTTCCCAGAGGTTCTGAAGAGTATGGAATGAGACCTGCCTGATTCCCCATTGAATTGAAAGGAGTCAGGATCATAAACAAGCTTAATGCGCTTTTTCAGGAGGATTTCTGTGCCTGGCTACATTTACCCCAGGGCAGATGCACACGTGATGGCTATCACTAAGTGCACCACCTTCCTGGTGGAAGATGGTGTGGCTTTCAAAGATCAGTTGGAGCATAAGGTAGATGCTCTCCTTAAGAACCATTTTTCTGCTTTCTCTCTTATTCTCCAGACAGTGAGATGCCCTTCTCCAATGATTCAGTTCCTCCTTCAGGGCGACACCTCTGCTCTTCTGAAGTCCGCAGCAGCCTTCCTGTCAAATACCATATATGATCTGGTCTGCCTGGTGGCCAGAGATATTGCATTTTCTCTGGTGGCACTTTTCTGGCTTCGCCATTGAACAGCAAACATGGTCTCCAAGTCCTGATTATCTAAGCTTGCCTTTAAGGGGAAGCTATTGTTTGGGGAGGACTTGGAGAAACTGGTCAAGGAGTTGGTCTTGATGATGACAATCAGAGATGGTCCCTTGGGCGTGGTCTCGCATGAGGCCACTACAGAGATCCTTATTGTCTTGCTGGTCTTCCAGCTCTATTTTGCTTGATAAGGCTTTTAGAACTGGAAATGCTGACTATAATTTTTCTGTAATATTGTTTGTTATGTCTATATGCTCTTTTTTTTTTGTTGTTTTGTTTTGTCATCTTCCTTGTTGGTTTTTGTTTTTTTTTGTATAAGGATTGTAATTTTCTTTTCTTTTTTTCTCTTTGTTTTTATTGATAGTATTGTAAACCGCTCTGATATTTTGTTTGAAGGGCAGTATATAAAGTTTAATAAATCATAAATCTTATTATGGAAGATAGGTCAGAAGGGTCTAGGAAGCAGTTAGGCTCATCTTCTTCCTCTGCACCCTCAGATTATCCATGCCCGGTACCAGGATTCTTGGGGTTTCTGGAAATTCCATAAGTATCACCCAGGAAAGGCCCTCCTTGCCGTCCTCTGGCAGTCCTTCCCGTCCTCTGGAAGTCCTTCCCAGACTCTGTCATTTTGCAGGGCTCACGGGTCCTGGGAGGCTACCTCATCCAGGTCTAACTTCTCCTATCAAGTGCAGTAATGGGTTGGGAGTCCATTCTGAGGTGCCGCCTGTTGGTGGCAGACTCTGCTTTTTCTACCAGGAAAAGGTCCTTCTAACCTCGGACTGTTGGGTGCTAAACATCATTCAACAAGACTGTGTGTGCTGGAATGCAAGGATCCCATCCTGGATGCCTTTGTGACCTCTCCATGTGGCCTTTGCAGCCACTGTCTAGGCTGCTCGGAAAAGACTGCTCAGTCTCTAGGCTGTCATTCCGGTGCTGCCTGCTGAAAGGAGTAAGGGCAAGTATTACATTTTTATTTGTGGTGCAAAAGAAGGATGGATCCTTCCAGCCCATTTGTGATCTTAAAGGTACCAATGCTCACCTGAGGACATTTCATTTCCACATGGAGACTCCGAGGTCAGTTATGCAGTCAGTTTGCAAAGGGGAATTTCTCGCATCCCTAGATCTGGCCGAAGCCTATTTTCACATTCCCATTCGCAAGGATCAGGCAGCACTTCCTGCACTTCACCATCCTTGGCTTTCATTTTCTGTTCGCCGCTCTTCCCTTTTAGTCTTGCCACCATCCTGAGGACATTCTCCAAGTTAATGGTGGTGGCGGCTGCTGCCATATGGTACAAAGGAATTTGTTCATCATTACTTAGATGACCTGGCTTATCTGGGCCAGATTGCTGTCAGAAGGCTATTGGGCGTCAGCCCAAGTGGTGCAGTTTCTGGAGAGTCTGTGCTGAGTGATTCCTTCCTCAAAAGAGAGCAAGCAAGGTGCTGTCCCAGCTGGCAAGCTTTTGGAAGCAGCTGGCTCCCAAGATTTTGGATTACATTCAATTTCTTGGCTCAATAGCTGCAACAGTCAAGATAGACCCTTCGCACGGGCTCACATGAGGCCATTGCAAAGGTCCTTATTGTTTCACTAGTTTCCCTGCTCTCAGGAATTCAAGATCAGGTTTCTCCTTCCCTCATCGATGGTAGCCAGCCTGCATTGGTGGAGACAGCACAACCATCTGTTGAAGGGCATGCCCCTGGCCAATTCCCCATGGTTTCTCTAATTGGCAGACACCAGCCTGTTCACCTGGCATGCCCACTGCAAAGGAGGTATGGCTCAGGGATGCTGGGAGAGTCAAAGTGGCATGGCCAATCAAACAGCTTGAGGCAAAGGCCATTTGCCTGGCCCTTTTGCATCTCCTAACCCCTCTCAGCACAGTATATTGAAGGAGTAGACAGCATGGGAGTAGACTATCTCAGTCACCACTTCCTCAATCCTGGAGAGTGGCATATGTGTTTGCTTGATGACATCACCACATAGAGCACTATCCAGGTCCTGTAGTTCTGATGGCACCAGTTTAGCCACTGAGGCGCCAAATCATTTATGCCTTATGCAACAACCTCATTTGTGCCTTCCGTCAGTCCAACAGCTCTTGAAGCAGGAGCTGGTTCTGCTAGATGACCAGCCTCCTATCTCACATACGGCCTGGCTCTTGAAAGGCAACTCTTAGTGTGTAGGGGCTGTTCTCCTGCCGTGGTTTCCATGCTTCTGAAAGTGAGAAGAGTGTCTACCTGCCTCGCTTACATGCGTGTCTGGAGCTTGTTTGACCTCTGGTGTCATGATTGTTGAGTCAGCCCTAGCACAGCGCTGTCCGTGCTTGCCTTCCTTCAGGATGAGCTTGACAAGAGCCTTTCCCTTAAGGGTTCAGGTGGGTGCCTTGTTCTCTTTTAGGTGGCTTCACATCCTGATGTGTCCAGTTTCCTTTGGAGAGTGCAGCACTTGCGTCCTCCCTGCAGTCCATTATTCCATCATGGGGTCTTGGCTTAGTTCTTCAGGCATTGTGTGAATCTGTGAGGTGAGCTGCTCTCAGATTTGCCCCTGAAGACAGTCTTCTTGATCTTGGTCTGCTCAGGTCTTGCTGGTCTTGTCATGTACAGATCCTTATCTGTTCTTGGAGGAGGCTATGTATAATTGGCTTATCCCTTCTTCTTGCTCGAAGTGGTGTCATCTTTTCTTGTCAATCAGGTGGTCAGTCTGCCTTCCTTTCCAAAGGGGAAGAATAAGGACCTTCACCTGGTGGATGTCAGGTGGTGACCTTCAGGACCGAAGAAGCATCTAATTCCTTTTGCAAATCAGACCAGCATTTTGTTCTCTTTGCTAGTCCCCACAAGGGTGACATGGCCACAAAGTCTACCTTGAACTGCTGAATAAGAGATTATAGCCTCAGCTTATCTGTTGTGGAACCAGTCAGTCCCAGATGGTTTGCATGCGCATTCCACCTGGGTGCAGGCTTTCTCTTGGCAGAGTGCGGTTCTGTTACTGTCTTGGACATCTGTTGGGTGGTAACATGGTCATCACTTTTCACATTTGTTAAGCATTACTGCTTGGCTGCCCGCACTCAGGTAGATGTGGCCTAAGGGGCAGAGATCTTAAAGGTTGCTGTATCCTCTTCTCATCCAATGGAGTCGTCATTTTGGTACATCCCACTGGTCTAGAAGGATGATATGAAAGGTGAGATTTTACTTATTTCCTGGCATCTTGCTAGAGCAATCCAGGACCTGCCCCTCTGATCTACTGTGATCTGCTATATTCTCTGCAGTTTGGCCCTGTGGCCCAAAAAAGGACAATTTCTGTATATAGTTATGAAAGCCTGCCATGTCGTTAAACAGCTTAATGATAGAGGGCTCAGCCTGTATATAGTTACCCCAGTTATAAATCCAAGTTACAATACCAATCAATGTAAATGCAATGCAAGTCCTGCATTGTACAAAGAAATGTTAATTGTAAACCGCACTGATTTCAAAAAGCGCAGTATAGGAAAGCTTTTAAATTAAAAAAAAAAAAAAATAACCCTCTTGACAGACCTTCTGTCCGAAAACTATTTTGTATGTAGTTGTAGTTCCTTATTCTTGTTCCTCATTACCCTCTGAGGTGGTGTGAGGTCAGGAGTTCTTGACCATAACTTGAGTACGAATACTGTATTAGCTATAATAGCAGGATGAATGGGTCTATGAAAGATTTTTGCCTGCTTTCTGTTTTGTATCACATTTATAAATTAAACCCACATATATAGAAGAGGTTGTAAGTTTATTTAAGACGATCCATAGCAATTCAGTTAGTTCTTGCTCACTTTATATCTCAGTGGCTTTTATTTTGTTCCTAACATACAACACTGCTCCATCCCCTTCATATCTTTGCTTTCCCAAAAAGAGTATGTTTCAATATAGTCACCTCACAGTGATTTATCATTGAACCATGATTGAGTGTTTGCAATCACATCAGTGTCTTTTAAAACTATGGTGTCTTCTAGGTGATTGCATTTTCATACATGACTTTCCAACTTGTTTTTCTCTTTCCTTCTTGTTTCCTATCTGTCCTAAGCAAGAGAATAACATGAGTTCCCCTATATTTACGAAAGCAGTCACATTGCTCTTGCCAATCCATATTCTCAGAATTTCCAGGTATTATATTTCATATGCTTTCTAGTTTTCTACTACTTTCGTGTGCCTGTCAGTACAGAACCTGTCATACATCTGTCCAATCCCAAAACTTCATTCTAGTTACTATTGTGGTAACATTCAGCCCATGCAGTTGGTAGTTTTTGAAATGCTGGCTTCTGTAGGCAAAAATCCAGATGTTCAGCCACATTGCTTGGATAGTGGCTGCTGCTGAACCGTTATCTGGATAGCAGTGATTTTCAGTCGCTATCTGGATAAGCTATCTAGTTAGCACTTAGGATAGCCTTTTTGCTGTCCTAACTTATCCGGATAGCTGTGTTGAAAATTGTCACTATGCAGATAAATCACATCTCTGCCCCAGATATTCCCTCCGACTGCCCTGGCAGTATTCGGATAGTGTTGAGGCGATGTGTAATGAGAGCAGTGCCACTGTCTGGCTAGTGCTGCTGAATATCTCTTGCAGTGGCATTTAGCTGAGTTACAGATGCTGCTGCCCAGATAAATGCTTTTGAATATTAGCCCCTATATGTCCTTGTCCTGCTTTCAGAGGTATGTTAGTGATAAGCCTGGAGAATTCTTAGTGATAGAGAAGCAGGTGCTGAATTCAGAGACCAAATACGTTCTGCAGTATAGAAACAAGACAGTCAGCAGCCAAAATGGTAGTTATATTTGGCATCATTCTCTCTGTTTTCTGTTTCTATTTATAATTTTTCCTTCACATAAAATTGTATAATTGTTTTGTAAAGAAAACATCTTTAGTCCTGTATTTTATATGATTTTTTTTGTTTTGAAGGTATCAGCACTTTGATCGAGTTACCTAAAAATTGCATAGCAGCAGCCATTGGCAAAGATCTGAGTGAGTATTCAGCATTTGATAAATTCTTAGTTTTTCATGCTACAGTCCTGGTATTTAAATGCCACATTAGCAATAAATTGTGTGCTTAGGAATGAAGCTGCCATTAAGGGCCCATAGAGAGCCATATAGATTGCTGTACAAATGACTATACATTTCCAGCTTTATACATTAGGAATTTTATATAATGCAGTAGGAAAGGGTAGCGCTTTGTATATAGTATTTTACTAAAATATAAATATATTGGTGCTTTATAATTGTGGTACTTTGAAGGATAGTTTGTTGTCTAGTGCCATGTATCCTGTAACAGGTCAGCAGTGCTCATTCCAGCAGAAGTACATAGCCTCATTGTCCAGCAGAGTTTATGCACACAGAGCTTGCTCATAAGACTGTGTAATTTAGCTAACACTGACTGACTGGGGAGGGTGTTCTTACTAGTTGGCCATGTTGGAAGAGCTGATGCATAGAATTTGCTTTGACCCTTAACTCAGCGGATAGTAACGAACTAGAAAGACCCGACCCAGAGGTTACATGTAATATAAGCCATAAAATTGTTCATAAAAATCTGTAAATACAGTTTATTTCTTTTTCCACAGAGGAATCTAAGGTTACTAGGGGTAGCAGATGTTTGACTGTTAGTTTTGTGAAGCAGGTTACATTCAGAATGGGGAATTTCAAATTAACTTTATAGTAGGTAAGAGCTTTTCCATCGAGCCAGAGTGAATCAGGCACACAAGTGCCTGACATCTGATGGCGCCAGGATGAAACTACTCACCTTAGTTCAGAACTTAACATTAAAGTTCTGAGCATATGTGGTCCCTCCTCTGCACAGCGGTCTCAGCTCTTACATTTTGTTGCTTCCACTCTTCTGAATGGATGTGTGACAAAGCTCTCACTTAAAAATATTTTTCTTTTTGAAGTATACAGACAAATCCTTATTGCTTTCCTCTTATTTCAGTACTTTCTGTATTCCACCTTTTCTTTTGAAGTTTTTCTGCTCACGATACATGGCCACCCCTGATGTTCCAGAATTTTTCATCCAGATCTTCATCCGCTATTATTTATTTATTATTTTATTTATTTTACATTTCTTATATACCGCACTATTTGCGATCAGCGCGGTTTACATAAAACAAACAGTATCCGACAATATGCCTTCTTAGCTTGGAGCCTGACCATGATCCAAATTCCTGCTTTCTGTATTGTCATGGCTATAGCCTATCATAGCAGTCGAGTAGAGGAATTATGTCACCATCAAGATCAGCTTAAAAAATTGCTCTTTGGTGCTGTGCTAAAGCTCTCTTCACAGGTCTCATTACTGGCCTCCTCAACCTTCTCTGTGTCTCTGCACTGTCTGGCAATTCTTGCTGTACAGTGACCTGAGGGGTATAAATGGACAGAAGCAAGTTATGGGAATCGTCCCTACAACTTCTATCTCCTGGAGAGTATCCAGGTCTAACATGCCTTCCCCTGTGTTGGGTATGCATGGGCCTTTTGAGGAGTTGCAGTTGATAAACCAGAACCCAGACCTCACAGAGCAGTATGTGCACTAAGCTCTACCCTCTGCCCTGTACACCCTCTGCATTCGCGATGTCTGTGCTGTCCTGCCTCCATGTCCTCTTCCAACATGTGTTGTGCAGAGATTTCCATTTGGCCAATCTGTAGTATGATTTAGTCACCACCATTGCCTGTGCAACATTCTTCAATTACACAACAATAGTGCCACTCTGGAACAGATCTACTTATGCTGGAAATATTCGTCAGTTAGTGTAGACAGAGTTAAGTTTCCAACAATGCAAAACCACCCAAAAAACAGATTCCAAAAGGGAACAATCTTCAGTATTTATGGATCCACTAAAAACGGCCTCAAACTCCAAGAGCCACCTGTATTTACTTGAAAAATATATATGGATTTACAGGCCTCATATTGTGAGACTACCATTGATATTACGTCGTCATTGCTTCCCAATTAATATACAACACTGATCAGAGCATTAGTCAGTCTTTGAGTACTTGTATTATACTATATTTTCAAACTCGAAGGGAGGGAAGTTTTGTTAGAATTTTTCGGGAATGGACGACTGCTCTTCAAGGAGTGGGGAGAGGAGGGAAGGAAATTTGGCTAAGACTAAAAGTTTACAAGTGGCTTTTCTCCAGAATTGGGAATTGTTAAAGCTATTTCTTGGAATGTACACGGTTTAAATAACCCATGCAAAAGACGAAGAGTGTTGGAGCAGCTATGTAGAGAGAAAGCTGAGATAATCTTTTTTTCAAGAAACTCACCTGTCTAGGCATGATCACTTTGATTCTGCCAAAAGTATGTTCCCACAAATACATCTGGCTAACTTTTCTACCAGGAAACGGGGGGGTCGCTATTCTGTTTTCCCCTTCGTGCTTCTTTCAGCTGATTAATAAAGTGGCAGACCCGGAGGGCCGTTTTTTGATACTAATGGGTTCCATCCAAGGGATTGCGTTAACTCTTATCAGTGTGTATCTCCCACCAGCAGTAGTGGGCAGTTTATTGATCGATCTTTCAAAGGCAATTCAGAAATTTAGTCAAGAGCCTTTGATCATAGGAGGGGATTTCAATTGTGTCAGTTCGGAGTTAGATCGCTCGAGGAGTCTGACTTTTGGAAATGCTTGGGGAACGTCACTGGTAGATTGGGTTTCGCAGTTTGATTTATGTGATGCATGGAGACACTTACACACTCTGGAAAGGGAATATACTTTCTATTCTCAGGCCCACCAGAGCCATTCTTGGATAGATATGTGTTTTTTGTCAAGATCAGGGATGCCGTGGCTGCATCAAGCCACTATTGGGACCATGGGTCCATCTGATCATGCAATCATTTCTATTGATCTCGTTCTGGGAGTGGCTGATTCTTCAGCTCAGCGGTGGTCCTTGCCCCGCGGGCTCTTACTCAATCAGGAGTTTGCCTCTGAGGTTCGTAAATGTTGGAAGGAGTATTTGGAATTTAATGATTCCTTGGAGATATCTAGAGCTCTCTTATAGGATGCGGGAAAAGCGGTTCTCCAAGGTCATCTTATTTCCCTGACGAGTACCTTTCGGAAACATTTAACAGTCTGGCAGGAGGACTTACGGAGAGAGATTTCAGAGCTGGAATGGAAACATAGGAAGAGGGGGGGAGGGAAGGAGTGGAATTTGCTGACACGACGCAGGGGAGAACTGGCAGCGTTGGAAACTGACCGAGTGGCTTCGCTTTTCTTACGCACCAAGCAATGTTGTTATGAGCAGGGTAATAAAACTGGCAAGCTGTTGATGTGGCAATTAAAGCGGCAGCAGCAACGTCATAGGGTAGATGCTATTAAATCCCAGCAGGGGCAGCTTTTACACGCGTCTCGTGATATAGCGTCCACCTTTGATGCATTTTATGAGCGGCTATATGCTAGTGAGTCGTCGGCGACCCCCACTGACATTTCGGAATGGTTGAGGGAGGCTTCTCTCCCTTAGCTATCCGCGGATGGGAAGGAACAATTAGACCGCCTGTTTACACTATCAGAGGTTCATCAAATGATGAAGAACCTCCAGTCTGCTAAGGCGGTAGGACCAGATTTCTTGCCGGCGGAACTGTATAAGGTCTTTCCGGATTTGTTTGCGCCAACTCTACTGACAGTCTTTAATGAAATTCTTTTCGAAAAAAGGCTCCCAGGCTCATTTTATCATGCGAATATTGTTGTGATCCCTAAAGGTGGCAAAGATGCTTTGCAGTGTTCTAACTACTGCCCGATATCTTTGCTAAATTTAGATTAGCTAAAATCGTGGTGAATATTTTGTAATCGCCTGGCCATGTTAATTCCAGATATCGTTCATCCGAATCAAACCAGTTTTATAAAATACAGATATGGGTTTGAGAATGTGCGTCGACTACTCAGTGTCCTACAGGGCATAAAGTGTAAAGCGGGATTGTTTAACACACTATTGCTTGATGCAGAAAAAGCTTTTGACAAATTAGAATGGCCATACCTCCTGCAAGTCCTCCATGGATTCAGCTTTGGGGCTGCTTTTTTTACATGGATTGCTTCGCTATATACGAACCCTCAGGCAGTGGTAACAGTCAGTGGGGTAGGTTCGCCACCCTTTTGCCTAGGTAGAGGCACAAGACAAGGATGCCTCCTTTCTCCGTTACTGTTTGCCCTCGCAATGGAGCCCTTGGCAGCTCATATTAGGTTGTGGGCGAAGGACATCGGTATCTATGCGGGCTCTAAATGGCATGCTATTTCTTTATATGCGGATGACACATTGATTTACTTGAGTGAGCCCTCCAGATCTTTACCCATTGTACTAAACATTTTAGAGCGCTTCTCTCTAGTGTCTAGGTTTACTATTAACAAACAGAAGTCTACTTTACTTAGTAGTTTGTCCCGTTCTTCCACTGCAGCTCTCCCCATCGATGGGAATTTCCTGGTGGTGGATCATTTTTGGTATTTGGGCATTGTGATTCATCGAGATCTGTCGAGGTTGTATAGCTTAAATTATCTCCCTCTCTTGAAATCGGTCAAGGGTGATATGGATCGGTGGAGTTTATGTTCGGTTTCTTGGTTAGGCTGTATCAATACTTATAAGATGTTGGTCTTACCAAAATTGCTTTTTCTGTTCATGCAACTGCCTATTTCTCTCCTGAGTACCTTTTTTAGGTCCCTTTGGCAGGCTATATTGTGGTTTCTGTGGTTGGGGAAACGTTCCCTGCTTAGCTGGAGAATACTCTCGACCCCTATGGGTGCTGGTGGGTTGGGCCTCTCTGACCCGGAGTTATATTATTCTTGTATTTGTCTGAGATCATTACTGTTGTGGAGAATACACCCAGGGGCTGAATGGGTTTTGCTAGAAGCGGACTGGATACGCCCGATCCCGTTGATGGCCGTGCCCTTCCTTAGCGATACCCAAGAGATTACTCAGGTGCGTGCACACATGTTTCTTGGACCTTGTTGGGCAGCATGGAGGAGATTGTGTCTGCAGATGGGGTTATCTGCTTCCTCTTCGCCCTTTACCATTTTGGGGGGCTTGGGGTTTCTCCGAACCATGCATAAGGAAGTTCACTCAGAACTTTTAAGGACCAAACTTTCCTCTTTATATGTGAATGCTGGCCCGGCCTCTAAGGAGAGGCTCAAGGAGATTCTGGGTCTCCAACTCTCTCCGTTCCAGGCTGTGCAAATATCCCACTGCTTATGGACCCAGTGCTCCGTAGCCGACGTGTCCCAGAGACCTTGGTGTTGGGAGCAAGACCTTTTTGTCTCCGAGAAACTCACTGCTTTCGTCGCTCGGTTGTATCGGCACTTGACGGCTGACTTGCCTGTTCTTCCTGCTTTAAAATTTCCTCATCAAAGATGGGAGGCAACTTTACCGGGGAAGGATCAGGAGTTTTGGCTCGAGGTTTATTCATATTCACATTCCTGTTCTTTATCATTGGGGCTGATCCACACACAACTTAGGATACTTTATCGTCTGTCCATAACGCTGGTAGATCTTTTCCATTGGAGAAGAGCTAACGATCCGCTTTGTTGGCATCTATGTGGGCATCGAGAGTCATTTGATCATATGTGATGGCACTGCCCTCACATCCAACGTTATTGGAGGATGGTGGGGGGTCTCGTTACTGAGAGGTTGCAGATTACCCTTCCCTTTGATATGGAGTCTTGTGTATTAGGGATTCTTCCTGAATCTACTTTTAGGAGTCCTCTTCAGCATTTGGTCCAATCACTCCTGCTTGCGGCCAGATCAGTGATTGCTCGCTACTGGAAGCGCAGCAGGGCGCCGTCTCTTACAGAATGGCGTTCTAAATGTTGGGAAATCTATAGGTTAGAAAAGATCACTGCTACAGTCTGAGGACGGTCCTTTGGGGAAGAGGACCTTTTGGAGCTTAGTGTTTCAGGAAGCCTCGTGAGGGTTGAGGACTCCAGGCTGGTCATTGGTAGGATGTTTGTCCTTTACTAGAATGTTTTACTACTAGATAGTTCTTTACCTGGGATCTGCCACGTTTCATTTTTCATTTTTCACTGTTCTCTTTCTCTTCTCTTCCTCCATACTGTACGGGGCAGATGGGGCAGAAGGGCGGGGGAGGGGGGAGGTGGGGGTTTTTGGGGGGGAACGGGGTGTGGGGGGTTAAGTGAGTAGAGTCCATTGCACACATTGGTTCTAGGATGGCTCAGTTTTGTTACTTGTTTTGATTTGTTACTTGTATTGCTTGACTAATGTGGTCGATATCCTGTCCTGTCCTTCACTGGATGGCTGATGATGGTATTAGAATGGGGGGATGTTGCACCTCATTGTTCGGGATTGTTGTTCTCTGGGTCGCCAGGAGTCAGGACTGACTCGAAGGCACACATTGCATTTGCAATGTATGTTTGCTGATTCTGCTCAATAAAAATTTATTACATAAAAAAAAAATATACAACACTGAGTGAATGTATTGCAAGGCACCGTGACTTAAACTGTCCAATACATGCTGCTTCAATTTAAACTTTAAATTTTTGGTTTTACAATTAATGCTCCACTGCTCAATCAACACTTTAAATATGTATGAAGCGCTTAACTTGCACGTACAGTAACAGTTGCTTTTCCTTATCTGCACTTAGATGTATCTGCAGACTGCCACTTTTAAAGCCGACCTCGGCCGATGGTTTCAGAGCGGTAACAGTAGCTTCATCACAGGCATTCTAAAAAGGACAAATGTAAAGTAACTATTAAAAGCCAGTCCCACCAAAACCAACTATATAAATTTTTATTTGCAATACCAACGACTCACCGACGCAGTGCTGACCCCTCACATATGAAAGCAGCGCCATAAATTGAGATAGCTGTTTACCCTACTCATTTAAAACTGGAAAGAAAGACACCTCTTCGCTCCTGGTCCAATCCGCTAAAAACTCACCACACTCTAAACCAATCATTCAGCCCTCATTGCCAGTCCTCTAAGAACAACCAATCAAATCCATTCCATTCATTCCCTCATCGAATCAAACCACTCCCTTTCCTATCTTCACCCAATCATACAAGCACTAATGTATCCCCATTCAAAAATGAATGCAGATCTACACGCTGCTGAATATATATATGGGAATAGCTACCATCTTAAAGCAAATCTGCCAATACCAAACAGAGTTTATTACATTGAGAACAAAAGTTTAATTATATTTGGAGGCCTTTTGATCCTGGGGGTCTCACTATCCTTTAGACTGGCACTGGTTATATTAACCACTTGCAATGATTGGGTGAAGATAGAAATGGGAGTGGTTTAGGTTAGGTATGAATGACACGAGGGTTTTGATTGGATGAGGGAGTGAATGGAATGGATTTGATTGGTTGCTTTTAGAGGATTGGCAATGAGGGCTGAGTGATTGGTTTAGAGTGTGGTGAGCTTTTAGCGGATTGGACCAGGAGCAAAAGGGAGTCTTACTTTCCAGCTTTAAATGAGTAGGGTAGACAGCTTTCTTAATTTATGCTGCTGCTTTCATATGTGAAAGGTCGGCACTGCGTCGGTGAGTCATTTGATATTGCAAATAAAAAATTATATAGTTGGTTCTCCGGGAACAAGCAGGAAGTCAGCCCTCACATATGGGTGATGTCTGTGCTGATGGAACCTGTGCAGGAGCATCTCCCCAGCTTTCAAAGAAAGCCTTTGGGAGATACATCAAACATACGTGGTTATCTTCCCACCCAAGGGTGCCATCTTACCTCAGTCTCCTTTTTTCCGTGGAGCCCTCCAGACGTTTGTCCCGTTTCCCTGGAAAAAGTGTCTGTAATTTGTTGTTTTTTTTAACTTAAAGCTATTCCTTTTTTTCTGGTATGCATATCTGTTCCTCTATCTGCACCTGAGGCAGCTCGCCTCAGCGTTGCTCCTCGGGTTCGTTTTGATTTTCTCAACAGGTGGTTTGTGCCCTTTTTTGGCTGGTGGGCCTCGGACCCTCGCCCCAGTGACAGGGTTCCCTTTTATCCCATGACCTCCAGCAGCTTAAAAAAATGTGATCGGTACAGTAAAATGATGATAACATAAGATATGCCATACTGGATCAGACCAAGGCCCATCAGGCCCAGTATCCTGTTTCCAACAGTGGTTTATCAATGTCAGAAGTACCTAGCAGTTTCCCCAGAAGACACAGGTTCCACAATGATTGTCCCGGGCTAAGCTGTAGATTTCCAGGATCCCCTTAAATAATGGTTTATGGACCTTTCCTCCAGGAACTTGTCTAAACCTTTTTTAAATCCAGCTACACTAACAGTTTTTACTACATCCTTCGGTAACGTATTCCAGAGTTTGATTACAGCGTTGAGTGATAAAATATTTTTTCTTAATAGTCTTCTATGGGTTACACTGTAGCTTCATTGCATGTCCCCTAGTCTTTCTACATTTTGATGGTATAAATAACCAATGTATGTTTACCCGTTCCACTCCATACATTCATTTATAGACCGCTATCATATCTCCCCTGAGCCGTCTCTTTTCCAGGTTGAAGAGCCTTAACCTTTTTAGCCTTTCCTCAAAGGGGTATCCTTCTATCCCCTTGACCATTTTGGTGATTCTTCTCTGAACCTTTTCTAATTCCGTTATATCCTTTTTAAGATACAGCAGCCAGAATTTCACACAATATTCAAGGTGCGGTCGCACCATGGAACAATACAGAGGCCTTATAATATCCTTGGTTTTATTCTCCATTCCTTTCCTTATGATTCCTAGCAATTTATTTGCTTTCTTGGCCGCCATTGTACACTGAGCTGAGGGTTTCAACGTGTTATCCACGATGACGCCTAAATCTTTTTCCTGGGTGGTGGTTCCTAGTGTGGAACCACCATGCATTGTGTAACCATAGTTTATGTTGTTCTGTCCTAGGTGCATAACTTTGCACTTCTCCACATTAAATTGCATCTTCCATTTGAACATCCAATCTTCCAGTTTATCAAGGTCCTCTTGCAATTTTTCACAATCCTCTTGGGTTTTAACAACTTTGAGTAATTTTATATCATCTGCAAATTTGACTACCTCACTTGTTCCCATTTCCAGGGCATTTACGAAAATGTTAAAAAGCACTGGACCCAGCAGAGATCCCTGAGGTATTCCACTATTCACCTTTCTCCATTGGGAAAATTGGACATTTAGCCCTACCCTCTGCTTTCTGTCTTTTAACCAGTTCCTGATCCACAATATTACACGGCATCCTATGTTTATGTTTATATTTGTTTACTATCTCATGACTTTTTAATTTTGTCAAGAGTCTCTCATGAAGGACCTTGTCAAAGGCTTTCTGAAAATCCAGATGCACTACATTGACTGATCCAGCTTTGTCTACCTGTTTATTTACACCGTCAAAAAAAATATAACAGATTAGTAAGACAAGACCTTCCCTGGCTAAAGTCATGTTGGCCTTCTCCCATTAAACCATGACTATTTACATGTTCAGTAATTTTGTTCTTAATAATGGTTTCTATCATTTTTTCCGGTACTGACGTCAGTCTCACTGGTCTGTAGTTTCCCGGATCACCCCTGGAACCCTTTTTAAAAATTGCCATTATATTGGCCATTCTCCAATCTTTAGGTATTACTGATGATTTTAATGATAGTTAGTTCACAGATTAGTAATAGTAGGTCTGCAGTCTCTTATTTCAGTTCTTTCAACATCCTTGGATATATACCATCCGGTCCAAGCGATTTGCTACTCTTCAGTTTATCAAATAGTTGTAATACTACTTCCCAGTTTATCAATATTTCTTTCAGTTCTTCTGCTGCATCAGCTTTAAATACCATTTCAGTCATGGATAATTTTCCTATATTTATTTATTTTTATTTATTTATTTAACAATCATTTATATCCCGCATCTTCCAGAGTTCAGTTGCGGTTTACAATAAAACAAAATCCACAAAGCATGAGCTTGGTTTTACATCGAACATTATGTAACAATAAACAATATATTGGTTAACAGCATAGGCTAATACATAACAGCATAAAGCTTGCTTTTAAACTATGTACAATAAACTATATACAGATAAACTATATACAGATACAAGTAGTGGTACTTTAGGGTTTAATCATGGCCTTGTCTCCTCTTAGTGCCCCTTTTACCCCTCTATCATCCAGTGGTCCAGCTGACTCTCACAGGCTTTTTGTTACGAGTGTACTTTAAGACGTTTTTATTATGCGTTTTTGCTTCCTCAGCCAGCTTTTTTTAAAATTCTCTTTGCCTGCCTTATCAATGCCTTTCATCTAACTTGCCAGTTCTTCTGTTTCCAGTTTTCTTCATTTGGCTTCTTTTTCTATTTCCTGAAAGATTCTTTTTTTGGCTACAACAGCCTCTCTGACCTCCCCTTTAAACCAAGCTGGCAGTTTTTTGGACTTCATTTGACAGCAGATGAGGTCCTGGTCCCATTCCTCTGAACACCGGTCCTTTCCGGTGAGCGTACATGGCTCAAACTGCAGGTCTTCCGGGGTTGTGGGCCTTCAGTCTTGGACCTCATCTGCGGGGCTTGTGGAGCCTCAGTCTTCCTCTGACTTCGAGTCAGAATGGGGAACCGAGATGAGGAGTCCCCAGACACTCTGTGATACCGAGATGTGCCCTCTGACCCATCTCCACTGGTGTCCTGATGCTATTCCCCGTCCGAGGACACTGCCTTCCTCGTCCTTGTGTGGGACATGACAAAGGCACTCTCGTTAGAGACTGAGACAGAGGAGGATTGCCACATAGAGGAACTGGAGATCCTCCAGTACAAGGCCCCTCCGAAGGAGGTGCTCACGGTGCCCGTACCTCCTCCTTTGTATGTGGTGAAACACCGGTGTCAGTGCCCATTGTGAGCTGACTGCTCAACTCCATGTGCCGAGTCCACCAAAGCCGGGGTTTCAAAAGACCCATATCCCTCACAACTCTATGGTCATTGAGTCGGCTGTTCAAGAGC
Source organism: Ichthyophis bannanicus (assembly GCA_033557465.1). NCBI lineage: Eukaryota > Metazoa > Chordata > Amphibia > Gymnophiona > Ichthyophiidae > Ichthyophis > Ichthyophis bannanicus. The sequence goes on from CM066032.1 coordinate 331,098,453, forward strand.
CAAAAGATTCATTCCTCAGTGACCCCTCGTAGGGAGGCCTGGACCCTGGATGCCCTCTGCCAGAAATGCTTCCAGGGCTTGATTCCAGCTTGCTGAGTCCAATCCTATCAGTTGTACAATGGTATGTGCCTCAAGGAACTAGCGAGGGAACTTTCCGGTTTCTCTGTAGGCCTGGGTGGGGAACCCTTCCAGCGGTTCAAGTCACTGGCCTTGGCAGTCAAGGAGTGCTCGAAGTTTCTGTCTCAGGCAGAATACGATGGCTTTGAGTCCTCAGCCAGAGTAGCTGCCGCGAGCATCAGGGTCTGATGTCAGGCATGGCTGCAGTCGTCTGACCTCGAGCAATGGGTCCAGGATATGCTCATTGAAGTCTCTTGCACCGGAGAGAACCTCTTCAGGAAACCCATGGCAGACAAGGCTGCCAAGATAGAGACTGAGTTCCTGACTAGGACCAGACTCTCTAAAAATACCTTTGTGCATCCCTGTAAGAGAGCCTGGGGAAGAAGCCTTTATTCCCAAGGAAAAGGGAGGGTTTTGGTAATGCCCCACAGTTCCAAGCCTTTTTGACCCCACAGCAGGGACAACGTCCCAATGGGCATGGGCACAATCCTCACAAGTAGAAGACCCTTAAGGCCTAGCCACTGCCACCAGCCCAACCGGGTTGGAGTTTTTAACTCCTTGGGCATGGTCTCCTCTCCCCCAGGAGACCCTCTGCAGGCTACAGGGGGGGCATCTGGCCCTGTTTTCCCACAGGTGGTCCTCCATCGCCACCGATTCCTGGCTGCTCCAAGTGGTCAAGGAGGGTTACCTCCTCCACCTGCAACAGACACCACCCTTGTTCTTCCCAAGTGAACCCGTATTGCCTCTCCTTCACCAGACTCTGCTCTTCGCCGAGCTCACAGGCCTCCTCAAGGACAGAGTGGTGGAGCCAGTACCCAAACATTTCTGGGGCATAGGCTTCTACTCCAGATATTTCTTTATCCCCAAATGGATAGGGGACCTGCGGTACTTGAACAGATTTCTGGTGAGGGAGAAATTCAAGATGCTCTACTTGGAACATTGCTGCCCTACCTCCAGCAGGGAGACTGGCTTAGACCTGAAGGATGCGTATACACACATTCTGATCCATCTCAGCCACTGAAAATACCTCTGGTTCATGGTGGGAGGAGGTCAGTATCAGTATAGGGTGCTACGCTTTGGGCTGGCCTCTTCACCGAGGGTCTTCACCAACTGCCTTGCGGTGGTCACAGCCCACCTTCATCTCCAAGGAACCTTCATTTCCATATCTGGATGACTTGTTTATAAAGGAAGGCACAGCTTCAGAGGTGCACCATGTCACTAAGCGCACCACCCTCATCCTGCAACATCTTGGGTTGGTCATCAACTACCCCAAGTCTCGCCTCTCTCCGGCACAGTGCCTCAAATTCATAGGGGCTCAGCTAGACACCCTCCAGGCCAAGGCCTTCCTCTCTCCTGAAAGGACAGAACACCTCAGGGCCCTAGCCGCAGAAATGCGGCACCTCCAGGCAGTGCCCGCTCACCACTACCTCCGCCTGCTGGACCACATGGCCTTCACAGTCCATGTGACTCTGTACGCTCGTCAGTGGTGCCTCTTCTGTCAGTGGACACAAGCCATGGGTAGGCTTCAGGACAGGATAAGAGTGACCCACCAGCTGGTGGTCTCCCTTGACCGGTAGCAGATTCCCCACCACCTGCAGGCTGGGATGCCTTCCCATAAGGTCTTTACCACGGATGCCTTCTTGGTGGGCTGGGGTGATTATTTTTGGTCCTCCATGCCTTCCCCCACCGGCTGCAGTACCAAATGGTGCTGGTCCAGACGGACAACCAAGTTGCAGTGTTCTCTGTCAACAAGCAAGGGGGCATGGGGCCTACTCCCTCTGCCAAGAGGTGGTAGCCCTCTGCTCATATGCAACATGCAACAAGATGCTCCTCTGGGTAGTCTACCTCCCGGGCTAGGACAATGTTCTGGTGGACAGGCTGAGCAGAGTCCTCCAGCCTCACACCCCAGAGTAGTCTCCCAGCTTATCCCACTGACACCGTTGGTTGCCAAGGCCCTCTTCAGAGTCTAGAGCAACAGGGCATCACTGATACAGATAGCCCCCTGTGGCACAGGCAACGCTGATTCCCATTACTTCTCTACGTGTTGCGATGTCCTTGCTACCTGGGCCCAAGAGCTTACAGGTAGGGATGGCCTATTAAGTGTCCTTTAGGAGTGAAACTCTAACACTTGGCCCCAGGAGTTCTGGGATATGTAGTTGCTTGGCCTCCTGTGGGACCGAGTTGTAGTTGTAGCTCGAGTAGAAAAAGGCATGCAAGAATATTTATTTTTAAGAGGGTTTATTCCAGCGCATCAAGATTCAGTTTCTCAGACGCAAAAGAATGCCAATTCCAACATAAGGGTTGAAAATAAACACACACAAAATATGCAACAAAACGGCTCAGCTCTACTTGGCTGTTTCACAGTTCCTTTAGTCTCAGGCTAGGCAATCATGTGATCCTTCAGCAAATTGAAACAGGTGCTCTTTCTTACGGCACGGCTTCTCAATTTACCATGTGATTAAGCTTATTAAACAAGGCATAAGGTTTCCTCACAGTGGCTGCAGGTATGGCAAACCTTATACTATATTACTTCATATAGCTTTCAGTGCTCATTAACCTGGTTATTCTCAATTACACAAGTAGAACAGTCCATAGGTGAATCAAGCTCTACTGAAGGCAGACAAACGTCCAGTTGCATAGCTTCCTCAGAGTTATTGGAATTCTGGTCAGGGTTATTATTCTGCTCTGCCCTTTTCTCCAGAAATTCCTTAAACTGACTTAGAAGTAATTCAGCTTGCTTGTGCACGTTTTCAGACTGATAGCCTTCCTTCTTCTCTAACAAACGTTTACTTAGAACTCCCAGCTCAGGGTAATCAGCTGCCTGCCTTTGTCAAAGGAACAGTTCTCAGTAAGGGTAAATCCCTTCCCCCACTTAACATTAGCTGAATATGCTGGGTTTGTTCTCAGGAGGTTAACACATGCAGGAGACTTCTTAAACAAGGGGTTATAACCAGAAATGTCAGCTTTACTTTTTCTAAGGTCTTTTAGATAAGCATTGGTACCTTTTCTCCTGTTAATTCTCAGGCTTTGTACTTCAGCTTTCTTATCCTTACATCCAGTGCCTTGCAGGTAAATGTCAGGCTGAACAGTTTCCTCGTACTTTCTCTGAAACTGTCTTGGCTTTTACAGCTGTGAGTCCGGCTGCCCTTATTCCAGGTATCTGGCCTGCTGGCTCCCTTAACCAAAGGCTCTACCTTGCAGTTAGACTTCCTCCAGGGTGATTCTTTGCACCAGTGTTCAGTGCTCCCAGGTTCTGCTCGGGTCTCAGATTCTAGCTGACTTCTCCTCCAAGCAGTTCTCTCAGCTGTTCCAACGTTTTCCCTTCTGCTGCTCCTGACATCGTGCTTGCACTCGCTCCTCCTCCTCTCTCTCTCTCTCTCTCCTCATTGCTTGAGTATTTAACAAGCCTTCACTTCCTTGCACTCCCTGACTCTCCCTTGGGTGTGCCCAATCAGTGAACAGACCTGTCTCCTCCCCTGAGGTGAGGTGTGGCTTTAGATCATCAACTGGCTGTGTTTTTATTCCTGAGGTGAAAATCCTGTTTGTCAGTGCAGTATTGTTTACCTCATCAGGATTTTCTCCTATTTCCATCTCTTCTTGAGGGGCTTCCTCATCACAGTGTTGGTGGTGTCTCTGATTTCTCTGGACGGCACCCCAGGACTACTTTCACAGAAGGAGGGCTCTCTTATGCACCCCACCCTGGGGTCCCTGTTGCTCATAGCTCGGCTGCTGAAAGGGTAGCTCTAGCTTCCTTCAACCTCCCTCATGACGTGGAGGAGGTCCTTCTGGCCTCCTGTAAGGCCTCCACGAGAATGGCATATGCCTTCAAAAGGAATCAATTCTCGGTGTGGTGTGCTGAGAGGCAGGCAAAACTCTTCTCCTGCTTTGTGCAACTGATGCTCCAGTAACTACTCCATCTGTCACAGGTGGGACTGAAGTCCAACTTGGTTAGAGTGCACCTTAGGGCTGTTGTGGTGCACCACCATGCTGTTGATGGCAAGCCCCTCTCGGCCTTAGTCCCTTATCTCTTGTTTCCTGCAGGGCTTTGTTTCCGCACACACCCATGTTTTTGTCGAAGGTAGTGTCCTCCTTCCACCTCAGTCAGCAGGTGGTGCTCCCCAACTCCTTCCCGAGGCCTCACACCGGCAAGGCTGAGGTCATTCTCCATACTCTGGATTGTAAGAGAGCCCTGTCCTTCTATCTGCAATGGACACAGGGCCATCGCAAAGCTCCTCGGCTCTTTATCTCCTATGACCCCAGTCGACTGGGGCTTCCAGTAACTAAGCAAACTCTCTCCACTCATTTGGCGGACTGCATTGCCCTCACCTATGAGCAGACTGGGATCTCAGTAGGACTCTGGATCATGGCACACTGTGTTAGAGCCATGACTATCTCTGTAGCAAATCTGCATTCCGTACCTGTTACAGAAATCTGCCAGGCCACTACCTAGACTTCAGTACATACCTTTTCAGCTCACTACTGCCTGGAGAGGGAGTCCCAACCAGACAGCACCTTCGGCCAGGCCATGCTCTAATCTCTTCGGGTGTAGGAAACTCCTGCCCACCGACCCTTCTGTGTTCTTGCTATCAGTGGGTCTTGCGAGAGTCTCTCAGTTTGGACTTAACTGCTGCAGCTCACTTCTTACCTTCTCGGACTGCCATGGTATTTTGTACCAGTTCTTGGTAGCCTGCAGCTGGAGAGTCTCATATGTGAGGACTGACTTCCTGCTTGTTCTTGGAGAAAGCATAGTTACTCACTTGTAACAGGTGTTTTCCAGGGACAACAGGAAACTGTCCTCACAACCCTCCCTCCTCCCCTTGGAGTGGTTTCTTTACCGTGTTTCAATTTTGCTGTCTTAGCAAGATGGCACCCTTGGGTGGGAATGGGACCACGCATGCATGGTGCATCTCCCAAAGGCTTTCTTTGAAAGCTGGGGAGATGTTTCCGAGAGGGCTCTGCCTACTCTGATGTCACCTATATGTGAGGACTGACATACAGACTCTGGTTAGTTTGTTCTAAGCATAAGGGGCAGCAAGGTGAAAGGAGCGAAGTCTGGAGTTAGCAATAGAAGAGCATGGCACAGATAGAAGCAATTTGCCAGAAGAGCGGAGTTCCCAAGGAGGGGTGTAGGGAGAGATAAAAGAAAAAAGGTGGTGAGGAGCTGCAAAGGGAATGCACTTATAGGTCAGCAGGAGAAGTTTGAAATGGATATGGAAACGGATAGGGAGCCAGTGAAGTGACTTGAAAAGAGGGGTAATATGGGCAAGACTTGGCTGGCAGAAGATTAGCCGCGCAGCAGAGTGTTGAACAGATTGAAGGAGAGAAAGATGATTTAAAGGGAGACCAGCAAGGAGTAGGTTATAGTAGTCAAAACAGGAGGTGATTAAGGAGTGGATAGGTATCTTAGTAGTGTGTTCAGAAAGGAATGGGCGGATTTTGTTGATGTTATAGAGGAAGAAACAGTAGGTCTTAGCTATCAGATGGATGTGTGTGGAGAAGGAGAGAGAGGAGTCAAAGACAATCTCAAGGTTGCAAGCCGAGGAAACAGGGAGGAATAGAGTTATCCATAGAGACTGAGAAAGGAGGAAGAGGAGAGGAGGTTTTAGGGGGGGGGGGGAAATAAGATGCTCAATTTTGGCTCTGTTCAGTTACAAACGGCGGTGACACATCCAAGCAGCAATATCAGAAAGGATGGCAGAGATCTGGGTCTGGATTGCTGGAGAGATTTCAGGCGTAGAGAAGTAGATCTGGGAGTCATCGGCATAAAGATGGTACTGAAAGCCATGCGAAGAGATGAGCGCGCCAAGGGACTGGGTATATAGAGAGAAAAAGGGTGGACCCAAGCCAGATCCTTGGGATACATCAACTGAGAGTGGGATAGCAGCAGAGGAGGATCCACCAAAACAAACACTGAAAGAGGGATGGGAGAGATAAGAGGAGAATCAGATTAGTACAGAGCCCTTAAAACCAAGCAAGGACAGGGTATCAAGGAGAAGGTTGTGGTCAAGAGTGACAAAAGCAGTCAGTAAGGATGAGGACAGAGTAAAGGCCTTGGATTGTATTTATTTATTTAAACGGATTTCTATACCGTCTTTTCCTACAATCAAGGCGGTCTACACGGCAAACAATCAACCAATTACTGTGTCTAGTGTGTGCTTGCAGTGAGCATTGAGTGCGTATGTGTGTATTGTCGTCACCCTAGCCCGGGCCAAAGGCCTAAAGGCGCAGGGCTGCCAATGTTAGTCCTTAAATAAAGAATTATACTGTTATTGTCCACAGCTTGTACTTCTGGGACTTGTAGTTGTTTCTCCTTATTCAAAGACAGTAGTGTGAAACCGATGGTTTTTAAGGCAAACAAGAAATTTATTTATCTTCCCCAAAGTACTAAGGCTCAACACAAACGTTAGGATTCTTCTCCAAGCAATAACATCAGGAAATTATACACAAAGTAAAACTGAAACTGCTTCATAAGCCTTTTAACATGTGTAGCTGTTTTCCTCAAATGTTCAGCAAACAAAACATAGCTTCTTCCTTCAAGCAAAGCAAAGTGTCCATTTTTATCTTCTGCTTCTTTAGTAATTCAAATACAAGTTATGCATGTATTCTTTTCATTAGAAGCGGTTCCTAGCACTAACACAGATAGGTTAACTCACCCTGTTTCTTCAGTGCTTTCTTGGTTAAAGACTTTTTATCAGAAAGCTTTCAATCTGCCTTCTGGCACAATGAGCAGTCCATTGCTAATTCCTCATTTATAGAATCCTGCTCAGGACAGTCTACCTGCATCTCTTCCTGCTCTTCAGCATGTACGTCTGACTCTGAGCTTTCATGAACTGTTTCTGGCTTAATGCTTTGTAAAAGCTCCTGGACTTCTCTCCACAGGTGCTCTCCACAATAAGGAATGTTTGTACCTGGAATGTGAGGATTCCTTCTCTGAATCAACTGCCTCAGTTCTTCTAACTTGTTCAGCCCTGGTTCTTTCCACCCAGCTGGGTTCTGGTCACTTCTAGCTATGAGTTTGTCCAAGCACCTTTTGGCAGCTTGACCTCTTTGAGCTGGTCCACGAACAGTTTGAACTGCAGCCTGACCTTTGTCAGCAATTCTCCTAGCCATACCTCGGCTGGCTTCAGGACTAACAGCACTCCTCCTGCAAGCCTGGCTTTGTTTACGGCTGCTATTTTCACTGCTGAGCTCCTCACCAAAGTCTTCACCGTTCTCATCCCCGGTGATCTCCTTCCTGCTCCTAGGTGCTGACTCCTTTCCTTTTCCTCCCCTGGGTTTATAGGGCTGTTTCTTAACTAGCGTCCACTGCTTCCTACTCAGGTGTTTTTCATTACTCCCCAAGCCTGCTCTTAGGTTAGCAGAGCTTGGGTGTGGCCTGACTTCAGTGACTGTGTGTTTTCTTCCTTTACCTGCACTCTGAAAGCTGTGAATTCCCTGCCTGTCTCTCTCCTTAAAGGTATATTTACAATTTTCCTCTATTTCCATGGGCTCAGCAGAGCTCTCCTCATCACAGTATATGGTTGCTGATTCTTGGTGAGCTATTTACAGTGTGTGCTATTTACAATATTATGTACATCAGTACTTTAATTCAGTACCATAATCGAGTCGTGAGGGGAGGGTGGTTGATCGGGGGGATTTGCCAGGAACAAGTCACTGGAGACTTTGGCAAGAACCGTTTCAGTAGAGTGTAAAGGACAAAAGCCAGATTGTAAAGGATCCAGAAGGGCATGAGAGGAGAGGAAGTCAAGGCAGCGGTGGTAAATTGCGCTTTCAAGTAGTTTAGAAATGAAGGGGAGGAGGGAGAGGGGTCGATGATAATTAGAAGGATCAAGTGAGGGGGATTTTGAGGAGAGGTGTAACTACAGCATGCTTGAAGACTACAGGGACAGTTGTAGTGGAGAGCGATAGGTTGAGAATATGAGAGATGGAAGGGTCAACAGTGGAGGAGATGGGGCTTTGGAGATGGGTGGAGCAAAGGAGAGGGGGAAAGTTGGGAGTGAGGAGGGGAAGTAGCTGACTTTGTGGGGAATTGGAGTGTAATCTTGTGGATTTTATCATGGAAATAGTCAGCCAGGATTTGGGCAGAAAGGGAGGGAGGGGTCAGAGGCAGAGGCACCTTGAGGAGAGAGCTGAGAGTAATAGAGATGGCGAGGGTCAGAGGCAAGAGAGTTAGTCAGATGGACATAATAGTCTTGTTTGGCAAGTGCTATGGCTGACTGGAATGAGACAAGCATGAATTTGAAGTGTACAAAGTCCACAAGGGAGTGGGATTTGAGCCAAGCTCACTCAGTTGAATGGGCACAGGAAGGTAGATAGCAGGTAGTGGATGAAAGCCAGGGCTGGGATGCAGTATGCCTCACAGGACATGGCATGGGCGGAGCGAGAGCATCTAGAGCAGAGGAGAGTGCAGCAATATAAGAAGCTACTGCCTTGTCAACTTAGATGACATAGTGGAAGAAAGAGATGAAGAAAGAGTGGAGGAGAGAACCAAAGGATCAATAGCATGAATATTTCTAAATAGGTCGGAGGAGACAGGTCAAGGTTGAGATGGTGGGTGATGAAGAGTGACGCTTAGCAGGTGATGGTCAGATAAGGGAAGAACTGAGGTACAGAAGTTTGAGGGTACGCAATTAGAGAAAAATACAAGGTCAAGGCAGTGGCCATGCTGGTGAGTGGGGGCAGTAGAGCAAAGCTGGAGGTCGAACGAGGCGATAAAGGAAAGGAGCGTTAAAGCATAAGGATCAGAGGAGTTATCGACATGAGTGTTAAATGCCCCGAGAATAAGAGTGGGGGAAGAGGAATCCAGAAAGGAGAGCCACGAGTCAGTCAGTGAGAAAGGTAGAAGTAGACTTGCCAGGAGGTTGATAAATAACAGCTACCCAGAGAGGTAATGAAGTGAAAAGGTGGATGGAGTGGACTTCAAAGGAGGGAAAGGAGTGAGACTGAGGTAGCAGGAGGGATTTGAATTGGCAGGAGGGAGAAAGTAGAAGCCCAAGCCCAATACCACCACCACAGCCAGTGGGACAAGGTGTGTGGGAGAACTGATAGCCACCATGACAGAGAGCAGTGACAGATGCTGTGTCTTCTGGGAGGTTAGAGCAAGAAGATGGAGAGCATTAGAGATAAAGAGATCATGAGTAAAGAGTAGTTACTCACTCACAGGTGTTCTCCAGGAGCAGCAGGAATCAGTCCTCGCATATGGGCGCCGACGGAGCCCCCGTGCGGAGCATTTCCCCAGCTTTCAAAGCCTTTGGGAATGCAGCGCGCATGCACGGTCCCCTTCCCACCCAAGGGTTACATCTTGCTCAGTCTGATGACATAGCTAAAAGACAGCAAAAATAACAAAATAAAGCATATGACTGCAACTCCAAGGGGAGGAGGGAGGGTTGTGAGGACTGATTCCTGCTGCTCCTGGAGAACACCTGTTACAGGTGAGTAACTACTCTTTCTCCAGGACCAAGCAGGAAGTCAGTCCTCACATATGGGACTCCCCAGCTTCAGGCTACTGGAGACCCAAAGCTGAAAAATGAGCTCCCTCTAGAGCCTCAGCATGCAAGAAAAGAATCTTCTCTGATAACGCCCCCGAACGGTAGCCCAACACCAGGGCCGGAGGGTAGGAGTTGCCTAAACCCCAAAGAGATTATGGAGTACCACCTACCCGAAAGCACTGTCCCTGCGGGACTCCCTCTCAAAGAAGTAGTGGGCCGCAAAAGTCTGGCTTGAAGACCAAGTAGCAGCCCGGCAGATGTCTGCCAACGGAACAGAGCGGAGATGAGCCACTGACGCAGCCTTCGCCCTGACATGGTGAGCCGTGACTTGACCCTGCAACGAGAGGCTGGCTGCCCTGCAAGCCCAGGCGATACAGTTGGCTACCCATATGGACAAAGTACGCTTGGAGACAGCCAACCCCAACTTATTGGGGTCAAAAGAAACGAAGAGCTGAACAGCCCTCTGGTGCTCCCGCGTACGGTCAAGGTAGAAGGACAACGCCCTCCTACAGTCCAGGGTATGCAGGACTATCTCAGCCCGGCTGGCATGTGGCCTGGGAAAGAAAGTTGGAAGAACCACCTCCTGATTGAGGTGGAAGGAGGAAACAACCTTAGGAAGGAACTTAGGGTGAGTCTGTAAGACTACTCTGTTCCTATAGAACCTAGTATAAGGTGCATCTGATACTAGGGCCTGAAGCTCACTCACTCGCCTTACTGAGGTAAGGGCTACCAGAAACAACGCTTTCCAGGAGAGAAAACGCAGAGGGCAAGTAGCCATAGGCTCAAATGGTGGGCAAGTAAGCCGTTGCAAGACCACATTTAAATCCCATTCAGGGGCAGGTGGACGCACTGGAGGCTTAAGCAAAAGCAGGCCTCTGAGGAAGCAAGCCACCAAAGGATGGCTTGAGAGACTGACCCTCCACTGGGGAGTGGTGTGCTGAAAGAACACTAAGATGAACTCTCACAGAATTGGACTTAAGGCCTAGGTTGGACAGGTGAAGCAAATATTGCAGCACCACTGGTACTAGGCATGAGAAAGGATTCTCGTTGTGTTGAGTACACCAGGAAGAGAATCTTTGCCACTTAAGGGCATAAGACCTTCGGGTGGACTGCCTCCTAGAGGCCAAGACCACATCCTCCACTTCCCTAGGCAGTAGTAAGGGCGCTAGAACTACCCTTTCAGCAGCCAGGCCATCAAATGGAGGGACTGGAGATTGGGGTGTAAGAGAGATCCCTGCTCCTGAGACAGGAGATCGGGTTGCATCCCCAGAGGAAGAGGAGTGTCCACCGCTAGTTGCAGAAGAAGTGGGAACCAGGGTTGCCTGGGCCACCTGGGGGCCACCAGGATCACCGAGGCCTTGTCCCGGATCACTTTGAACAGTGTCTTGGACATTAGAGGCGTGGGAGGAAACGCATATAGGAGGCCTGTAGACCATGGAATGAGAAACGCATCCGCTGCTACTCAGAGGATGCAGTTGTCTGGAGCAGAACCTGGGAAGTTGACGGTTCAGAGGACTGGCAAAGAGATCTATGGTTGGAAGACCCCATCTCAGGAAGATCTGTTGAACCACTAAAGGATTCAACTGCCATTCGTGCGGCTGCAGGATCCTGCTCAATCTGTCCGCCAGGTAATTCTCCTGACCTGGGAGATAGACCGCTTTGAGAAGAATGCCGTGATTGACTGCCCAGGAGCACAGTTTCTGCACCTCCTGACATAGAAGACGGGACCCTGTGCCCCCTTGTTTGTTCACATAGAACATAGCAACTTGATTGTCCGTCTGAACCAAGACAGACTGGTGAGAGATGAGATGGGAGAAAGTTCTCAGGGCTAAGCGAATAGCTCTCAGTTCAAAGAGACTGATCTGCTGTGCGGCCTCCCAAGGAGACCACAGGCCTTGAGTACATGCTCCTTGGCAATGTGCACCTCAACCTTGAAGAGAAGCATCGGTTGTCAGCACTTGAGAGTGTGGAGGTGCTTGAAAAGGCACCCCTTGCACCAGATTCGGAAGATGAAGCCACCACTGCAGAGAAGACGCTAGTAGGTTGGACACCCTCACTTTGTCCATGAGGCTTCCTGTGGCTTGGTGCCACTGAGTCCTGAGGCCCCATTGAGCTGGCCTCATGTGTAGATGGGCATTTGGAGTTACATGGACCGTGGACGCCATGTGGCCTAAGAGCCTCAGGAATTGTCTGACGGAGACCAGAGAATTGCTGTGGAACTGCCTGGCTAGATCCATCAATCTGTGGGCCCTGTCCACTGGTAGAAAGGCCTTTGCCTGAAAGGTGTCCAGCCGTGCTCCTATGAACTCCATGTTCTGTGAGGGGTGCAAAGTGGACTGCGAAGTTTATAACAAACCCCAGGTGCTGAAGCAGAGCGACAGTGCAAAGGGTGGCTTGATTGGCCTCTTGCGGGGATTGACCCCTGATGAGCCAATCGTGCAGGTCTGGGAAGACAAAGAGGCCTTGAACCCTGAGGTAGGCCGCCACCACCGCCAGGCACTTGGTGAATACCCTGGGGGCGGATGTAAGGCCAAAAGGCAGTACTCTGTACTGATAGTGGTTTCCTCCCACTACAAATCTGAGATATTGTCTGTGGTCTGGATGAATGAGGATGTGAGTATAAGCATCCTTTAGGTCTAAGGAGCATAGCCAATCTCCCTGCTGGAGGTAGGGCAGCAGGATTCCAAGGGTAAGCATCTTGAACTTTTCCCTCTCCAGGAACTTGTTGAGATTTCGCAAGTCTAGGATGGGCCGGAGGCCTCCTCTCCTTTTTGGTACCAGAAAGTACCTGGAATAGAAGCCTTGCCCTGTCAGGTGGTGAGGCACTGGTTCCACCGCCTGCTCCTTTAGAAGGCTTGCCAACTCCTGAAGGAGGAGGTTCTTGTGAAGAGGCAAATAGGAGGGGAGTAACTGGTTGAAGTGGAGCAAATAGCCCTTCTGGACTATGCTCAGTACCCAGGTATCCCCTGTTATGGCTGACCACCTATGGGCGTACAGTGTCAGCCGGCCTCCTGTGCTGAGTGGAACCAGCTGTGGAGGAGAGGCTGTGCAGTGGGAGTCAAGGCAGGATTCCAAGGGTAAGCATCTTGAACTTTTCCCTCTCCAGGAACTTGTTGAGATTTCGCAAGTCTAGGATGGGCCGGAGGCCTCCTCTCCTTTTTGGTACCAGAAAGTACCTGGAATAGAAGCCTTGCCCTGTCAGGTGGTGAGGCACTGGTTCCACTGCCTGTTCCTTTACAAGACTTGCTAACTCCTGCAGGAGTAAGTCCCTGTGCAGAGGAAGTCTTGGAGGCTCCCCTGGAAAATAGGAGGGGGGTACCTGGTGGAAGTGGAGGAGATAGCCCTTCTGGACTATTCTTAGTACCCAGGTATCCCTTGTGACGGCTGACCACCTGTGGGCGTACAGGGCTAGCCGGCCTCCAGTGCTGATAGGGGCCAGCTGAGGAGGAGAGGCTATGCCACTGGAGTCAAAACCCCGCTCCCTGCTGTGCAGGAGCCGGAGGTGGTAGCTTGGGGGCTTTCTGCCTATGGGGCCCATGTCTCTGCCCCTTGGCCTGCTGACCCTGTTGGGGAGCTATAGTGGCCTGAAAATGAGGGTATTGTTTATAGGCAGATGACTTCCTCGGGTAAAAGGTCTTTTTTCCCTAAGCCCTTCTTCTGAGAAGGGGCAGAGGTTTTTCTGGACAGCCTTGTCTGGGTAAGAGTCTCGGTCTCGAGTTCCGCAGCCTTGTCAGCCATGGGCTTGCCAAAGAGGTTTTCACCTTGGCAGGGGACATCGACCAACTTGTCCTGCACCCATGGCTCGAGGTCTGATGACTGTAGCCAGGCCTGACGGCGTGCACTGATGCCGGCCGCGGCTACTCGGGCCGAAGCCTCGAAGCCATCATAGGCTGCTCGAGAGAGATATTTCGAGCACTCACGAATACCCGAGGACAGAGCATTGAACCTCTGCAAAGGTTCCTCGGAGAGGCCAGCAGAGAACCCGGCAATCTCCTTTGCCAGGTCTCGAAGGTACATGCCCATGTACAGCTAGTAGGTCTGGACACGGCAAGCAAGCATAGAGCCCTGGAAGCACTTCTTACCGAGGGCATCCAGGTTCCGAGCCTCCAGGCCAGGAGGCACTGAGGAGTGCATCTTCTGACTCTTCAGACGATGCATGGCTGATTCCACAACCATGGAGTGGTGCGGTAATTGTGCCTTTTGGAACCTGGGGCTCTTGTGGACTCGATAGATGGAATCGACCCGCTTGCTCAAAACCGGCGTCGAGGCCGGTGCCTCCCACATGCGGAAGAGCAGCTGTTCCAGCATCGGAGGAACTGGTACAGTAAAGGCCTCCTTTGGGGGAGAGTCATACTGCAGGGCCTCGAGCTCCCCGGCTCAAGGCTTCTCCTCAGGATCCGCGGGGAAGGCCAAGGCCATGGCCATCTCCCGCACAAAGTCAGAGAACCGGGTATCCTCCGGTGTGGACCATCTCCGAGGCTCGGACTCCGGTGAGTTCGATGGGACACACCGAGTCCGAAAGGTGTCGGGCTACTCCTCATCCTCCGTTTCCCAGCCAGATTCCTCGGAAGAGGAATCAAGCGGCTCCGGTCGGGCAGGCACCGATGCCATCCGCCCCGACGCCGAGGCTACCGGCGTCGACGACCTCAGTCCCGAACGGGAGGCCGAGGGGGACCTTGGCCGAGGATCGACTCAAGCGTGCATGGACTCGAGGATCGGCTCGGCCTCCGGGGTCGACTTGGACATCGATGTCCCGGTGGTCGGGGCAGATGCACCGGTGAGACCGGCGATCAGTGCTCGCTGCTGTTCCATGAAGGCAGCCAAGCTGCTCTCCAAGGCCGTCAACCTGATTCCGAGCTCAGGAGACTCAGCAGCCCCTGACTCGGGCCCCGATGGCATCGGGCCCGACATCGGCTCCCCTGGAGGAGAGTCCACGAGGACTACAGGACTCACGTGACACAGGGCCCCATCTCCACACGAGGTTGTTTTGCAGGCCTCTCCGACTCCAAAGACCCGGTACGGCGCTTGGGGCTTTGCGACTTGGCCCTCGAGGAGCCAAGTGCGTCCACCGATGCTGCCCTCGTGGGTTTTTTCTTCCTGCGATGCTCCCGCAAGGGAGACCCCCTCTCAGAGGAACCTTGGCGCTGCTCGGGGCCGGAGTCCCGAGACGTCGAGGCCTCTGACGAAGTCCGGGCCCGTCCGGATGCTGAGTCAGAGAAGATTCTTTCCTTTTGATGCTGCCGACTCCTCAACGCCTTCGAGGACATTTTCCCCACACGGACCACAGATCATTGGGTCATGATCGGGTCCGAGGCAGCAGCAGTCATGTGTGTCGGTGAGAGACATAAGCTTCTTACACGATCACACTTTTTAAACCCGCTGGCAGCCATCGGGGGAAAAAGGGCCCCTGCGAGGCCAGAAGACAGGGCTGCCAGTGAAAAAAGAAAAATGGCGCGAACGCTAGTCACTAAGGACAAAAACCGAAAAAAGAAGACCGGGCTTGATACCGATGTATCGGGCCCAGGCGGGAAAGGGAAACCGGCGTCGAACCGAAGAAACAGGTCAAACACAGAACAAAATCCACTTTTTCCTCGGGTGAAAACGAAACACGTCCATTGGGCTCCGCAGAAAAATGAAGACTGAGTAAGATGGCACCCTTGGGCGGGAAGGGGACCACGCATGCGCGCTGCATTCCCAAAGGCTTTCTTTGAAAGCTGGGGAAATGCTCTGCATGGGGGCTCCGTCGGCACCGACGTCACCCATATGTGAAGACTGACTTCCTGCTTGTTCCTGGAGAAAAGCAAGTGTATTAGAGATGGAGTGTGTGTTCCACAAGGTACATGAGAAAAGGAGAGTGGAAGGGGAAAGAAGAGGGATATGAATAAGATTAGAGGTGTTGTGTAAAGATCTCTTCTCGGAGTGTGACGGAAGTCTAGAAGGGCCAGGGTTGGGGTTGATATCTCCGGATGAGAGAAGGAGAAAGAGTAGCAGAGAGGAGACTGCTGAAACGAGGGTGAGGTTGTCTTAGAGAGGAGATGGCTGAATAAGAGGGAGAAAAATGGTGAAGCTCAAGAGCTGATTACAGGGTAGAAGACAGAATGGATGGGGAGGGGAGGTGTGAAGGTGGTGCTGGTAGGAGGGGTGACAATTAGGGAGTATGAAAAGGAAGGCAACCTGATAAGCTATAGAAGAGAGATGGAGAGGAAAACAGAGGCTAGAAGAAATAGAAAGGTGGGGGAGAGACCACAGGGGATTAGGTGCACCTATGAGAAAGTGAGGTAATGTGCAGATGACAGCTATAAGAGACTGAGAGCCACAGGGGGGGGGGGGGTAGAGGAGAAGGGGGATGGGGTATACGTTATTCAGCTGAAAAACGTTGAACAAAAAGTGTAAAAGGGGGAAAAAAAAAGGGGGGGGGGCAATGAGGTAAGGGAGCACACTAACAATGACAAATAAATAAATATGTTGAGAGAGACAGACAGGACTTGCAGAAAGCCAGCAAATTCACTCGTAAGAAGCAAGCAAAATTCAACTTTCCAGCAGAGCTTGCAAGAGGGGCCCTTCTCTTCCCAAAGGACAGAGAGGCAAACATGCCTTGTTAGTCAAACCTGTCTATACCTATGGTGATTTATGGTATATTTATGTCTCAGAAAAAACTGAGTAATACTTTATTTCCTTTCATTACTAAATATCTCTTCCCCTTTTACTACTTTTCCTTGCCACCATCCTCTCAGCCATCCTTTTGCCATTCCTCCTTTCCCTCCATAGCTTCTCTTGCCTTCTGCATGGCGTCTTGTGTTCTTTTTCTTCCCTACTTCCTCCCATATACGTTCCTTTTCTTCCTTTCACCCCTTTTCTCTTTCTTTCTTCCTTTGATTTCCATTTTCTTTTGTTTTGTTTTGTTTTTGTCCTTTCTTGCTATCTCTTTGTGCCTTCTTTCATTCCCTCCCCTGTCTTTCCACTGCAGTCTGGTACTGAACTTGTGCCATAGCACAACTGGACCATGGGGAGCAGAGGTAGAAAATGCTTCCCTGCAGTAATACAGCCTCTTTGTTGTGAGCACTCTTGTAATAATCGATTGGCCATAGAAGGTGTGAACAATAGCACTGAGACACACGCATCCTAATGCCTAACCACCATGGTCTACTGGCATTGGCTTTTTGGCTGCAAAATTTCTGGTCGCCAATGGCAAGAGTAAAACAAAACAAAACAAAAATCTAAATGTCACACCATGGATGGATGAGCAGATATCTCCAGCAATTGGCACCAATTTTTTCCTTATAATGTAGCTCTGATTTGCCTGTTCAGTATGAACTGTAAAGCTCATAGGCAGTTTTAACACAATGAATGGAAATTGTCTTGCACAGCTTAATCCAAATGAAAGCTATGTTCCCTAGAACATCTCTCAATGCAAATCACTGCACTGCAATGATTTTTAAATTCTTGTGTACTGCTAATCTATCTGTGGTACCTGATCACAAAAAGAATGTGCAGGTGCTGTGATGGTAGTGCTGTCTTTCAGTTGAGCAAAGGAAAGCTCGGCCTTATGGACCTGTTTGTGTTTCTCTGTTAGTAAGAAGGGAAGCTAAAATAAATAGGAAATACTATGTATTTTGCTGTTGTGCAAAATTAAATTAAACTAAACTTCTTCCCCTCAGTCATTTTCAAGCTGCTGATGCCTACAGATGAATCTGACAGCTGGGATATCCATGAAGTGAAATGCCTCTCTGCTCACCAAGATAACATTCGCTCATTGGTCAATGTCAATGGTAAGAGTGTGTGATGTGTAAATATATCTACATAGAGCATTTTTCGTCTATTTTCAGGTAATATTAACCAAAAAGCTATGTTGTTGAAAGGAATATTTTCTGTCACACGTGTACTTTTTAAGTTGTTCTCTGGGAACAAGCAGGAAGTCAGTCATCACATATGAGTGAGGTCTGTGCTGATGGAGCCCCCGCGGAAGCATCTCCCCAACTTTCAAAGAAAACCTTTGGGAAATACACCACGCATGCGTGGTCCCCTTCCCACCAAGGGTGCCATCTTGCCTCAGTCTCCTTTTTTCCGCGGAGCCCTCTAGATGTCTGTCAAGTTTCCCCAGAAAAAGTGTGATTTTTGAATATGTTTTTGTTTGGTTTGCATACTGGTTCCTTCTTTTTTCCCTTCTTATCTCAAGGTGTCCCTCGACTGGCATTCACGCCCTTTTTTGGCCGAAGGCTTTGGACCCCTACCATGGGGTGGGGAACCCCCTTTTTCCGATGGCCTCCAGCAGCTTCAAGAAATGCAATTGGTGCAGCGAAATGATGTCCCTCACCGATCCGCATGACTGCTGCCTCTGGTGCCTCGGCCTGCAGCATAACTACTCGGCCTGCAAACTTTGTAGAACTATGACCTCAAAAGCCCTAAAGAGCCATCAGCAGCAGGAAAATCTCTTCCAAAAGTCTGACTCCATGCCGGAGTCTCCAGTGACACCACGCTCCAGGGTTCCCCTATGGTACCTCGGTGCCCTGCGAAGCCCAAGCCTCCTCAGAGTCCTGCAGCCACGGTTCCTGCAAGAGGAAATCCCTGAAGATGGAATGCAAGAAGACAAAATCTTTGAAGACCACCTCGGAGGATGGGTCCGGGAAGAAGAAGAAATCCCACTCCAGGTCCTGCAGTCTCTGGCATGAGTCCGAGGAGTCTGAGCTGGAGCAGCCTCACAAGCTGACCCACAAGGAGTTCTCGGCACCCACCAACCGGCCTTGGATGCCCGAGGCCATCCTCATCAAGGACTCCCCTCGACAGTGCCGACACCGGACCCAAAGTCCTCTTTGTCCACGTCAAAGGCTGCAAAGCCAACTGGTATGAGACCAGGATTTCGGCCTTAGAGAGCAGTATCTCTGCCCTTGTGGCCATGCAGCAGGCATTTGTCTGGTTCGCCCTGTTCATCTGCCCTGACGATGGGACCCTCGACATCGAGGGCTTCCCTGGACATCGAGCTGACCCTCGAGCGCCACCCGCCTCGAGAGCCCAACTGCTCCGGACGAGGTCCCAATCCCATTCCTTGGGACAGCAGTCTTCTCCAGCGAGCGCCCATGGCTCAGACTGCAGATGTCCCGGAGGTTGCGGACCACCTAGTGTGAACCTCGAACAAGGTGATAACAGGGCCTCAGACTCATACTCTGACTTCGAGTCTGAATGGGAGACCAAGGATGAAGAGTCCCTGGACACAGAGATATGCCTTCGGATCAATCTTCTCCAGTGTTCCAATGCTATTCCCCACCCAAGTAGGTCATCTTCCTTGACTTTGTGAAGGACATAGCTAAGGCTTTCACCATTGAAACAGAGGCCAAGGAGGACCTGCGCATGAAGGAACTGGAGATACTCCAGTAAGAGCCCCCTCCTAAGAAAACCCTTCTTTCCAAGGAAGAACCGGGGGGCTTTTGGCAGTGCCACGCATTTTCAGGCCGTCTCGGCCTCTCAACAATACCAGCAGCAAATAGGTCAGGGACGTGGCCTCTGAAAGCAAAAGGCCCGAAGTCCCAGGCACAACCCCGGCCCAGCCTGGGTGGAGCTTTTGAATGCCTGGGTGTGACCTCCTCTCCCCCAGGGGGTCTTCTGCTGCCCACAGGGGGGCATCTAGCCCTGTTTGCCCACAGGTGGCTAGCCATCACCACTGATACCTGGGTGCTACAAGTAGTCAGGGAGGGCTACCTTCTCCACATACAGTGGGTGCCACCTTTGTACTTCCCAGGAAAGCCCATCAGACCTCTCCTTCATTGGACCCTGCTCCTCACTGAACTCGCAGGCCTACTCCAGGACAAAGCAGTGAAGCCAGTGCTGAAACATTTCTGGGGCACCGGCTTCTACTCCAGATATTTCCTTGTCCCCAGGAGGACAGGCCCATCCTGGACCCGCAGAACTGAACAAGTTTCTCGTAAGGGAGACGTTCAAGATGCTCTCCCTTGGAACACTGCCATCCCTCCAGCAGGGAGATTGGATATGCTCCTTAGACCTAAAGGATGCCTATACACACATCCTAATCCATCCCAGTTATAGAAAATACCTCTGGTTCGTGGTGGGAGGAGAGCTCTACTGATATAGCGTGCTGTCCTTTGCACTGGCCTCATCACCAAGGGTCTTCAAGCGCCTCGCGGTGGTTACAGCCCACCTCTGACTTCAAGGGGCCTTCGTCTTCCCTTATCTGGATGACTGGCTCATCAGAGGAGGCATAGCAGCAGAGGCACAATATGCCACCGGGTGCACCATAAATGCCCTGCAGCACCTGGGGTTCATCATAAACTGCCCCAAGTCCCACCTCGCCCCGGCTCAATGCCTAGAGTTTTTAGAGGTGCGGCTAGATACCCTCCAGGCAAAAGCCTTCCTCCCTCAGGAGAGGTCGGAACGCCTCAGGGGGCTAGCCTCAGAGCTACACCGATGCCAGGCGCTACCCGCTCAGCTTCTACTCCGCCTGTTGGGACACATGGCCTCCACAGTTCATGTGACTCCATAAGCCAGACTGCATATGATTGGCCGAGTGGTGCCTCCACTCTCAGTGGACCCCACCCACAGGCAGGCTCAGGGACAGAAAAAGTGACCCACCAGCTAGTGGACTCACTTGAATGGTGCAGATCTCTCATCTTCAGGCCAGGATGCCCTTCCAGACATCCACCCCCCCAGAAGGTCCTCACCATGGATGCCTCCTTACTGGGCTGGGGAGGGCATTGCGAGGGCCTCCAGACTCAAGGCAGATGGTCCCAGATAGAATCCCAGATGCAAATCAATCTGCTGGAGCTCCGGGTAATATTTCTGGCTCTCCGAGCCTTCCACCACCGGCCGCAGCACCAGTTGGTGCTGATCCAGACCAACAACCAGGTCACAATGTTCTATGTGAACAAATAAGGGGGCACGGGGTCATAGCTGTCTGCTCCTTTGCGGCACGCAGAGGGATGCTCCTAAGGACTGTTCCTTGTCGTTCCTCCAGTTTAGACCTCAACCTCTGGGTAGTGAACTTCCTCCTGCAGCTTAGAGACTGGGCATGTCAAAAACTCATGACATCACTGGATATAGCCTGCTGGTCTCGCCCATCAGCCCACAGTGTGTCCAGTCTCCATGCAGCAGGAGGACATAGTGAGCTTCTGGGCTCACTTGGGGGAACAGATAAGGAGCATTTAGTGTGACAAATTCTATTCTGATTTTACTTGTAATTTTTACCTTTAATTTTGCTTTTAATTTTACTTTTAGTTCAGTTACCTTTGGTTAATTGGCAGTCAGGGATTAGTTCCCTTTAGTTGTTAGGAGAAAATTTCCTTATATTTATAGTAATTTTAAATTTGAGCCTGGCTCTTTAAATTAGTAGCAGCTCTCGCCTTCCCTCCTTGTCAGTTATTTTCACTTGCTGCAGGCATTCGCTGGTGCGCATCTCTCTCCCTTGACGGTACGGGAGAGAGCTCCGGGACCCGTACAGCCACACTGAAGCTGTGTGAGACGGAGCCTCTCCGTTTCTGCGTGATTTTACTTTTATTCTGTGGAACCGGCTGAGCGGTCCTTGCCGCGGCTGCCGGGCACAGCAGCGCGGTTTGAGGAGCGGATGAATTCAAGGCAGTAGGAGCAGGCTGCGTGGCTTTCCGCCCTGCAGGTAAGGCCTTCGGGCTCTGTCGGTATGCCGAGGCCTCCTTTTTGCAGCGGCTGTTCTTGGCGCCAAAATTCTTTGGCAAAGGGGCGGCCATTTTCTCTCTAGGCATTTGGACCGCGTGGCGAGCTGCCTGTGTGAGGAAGCCGCGTGGTGAGCTGCCTGTGTGAGGAAGACGACAGGCAGGATAGCTAGATTTTTAGGTCTAGTGTTTCTTTCTTTTGTTTGTAGTTTTTTTTTGAGGCTCGGGGGGTTCCTCAGCCTTAAGGGGCTGTTGTCAGTTCTCTTTATTTTTAAGTTTATTCTTAGTTTTATAGGACAGCAGTTTTGGCATTGATCTCTGATGCCACATGTTCTCTCCCTCCTAATCATGTCTCTGAGGAGCATCTGTTAAGTCCCAGGATATTAGGCAAATTGCCAGCTTTTAGGTTCTTCAAGAGCAGAGGCCTAACTTGTAGTTGGAAGGAGGGACAGGCTGGAAGTGTGCTTTTGTGTATTCTATAGTGAAAGTTGCCCAAACGCCTGTGGTTTCACAGGGACAGATTTAGGAAACCTTAGTATATTAAAAAATATATAATAATAACAGTTAAACTGTCAACCAAGAAGTGCCTGTGCTATGGTCTATGGCCACCAGAGGGCAGCTGGTACACTCAACAGTGCCTTTCTGTGACCGTGAGTATGCAGCCATCATCAGATTGATCTCTGCAAGTCAGGGAAGAAATAACCACAGGGCCACAGCATGGGCTCTCAGGGGTTAGTGACTAAACAAGCAACTGTAATGTTCTGCAAATCAAGATTATATGACCAAGATTTAATGCTCTTAACTTCTGTATCGTATGTCAGGCTCTGGGGCCCTAAAGGCTACCGGATGGCAGTGCTGCTCATGAATCACATATAGTATTCCGTGCCCCCATCCCTGGGGGGGGGTTTGTAAAATATGAAATCGTATTCCTCATCAGGTTCACACAGGCAGCAACCTCTAAGACCTCCACTTGCAAGGTTGTTGGTGTATCCCACTGCTATTTCTCTGACTGCAGGAAGGCCGGGGGGAGGGGAGGTGCCTGTGTGTTTCATAGCTCCACTTAGCATGCCCTTCCCAGGAAATTCTCATCTATTTCTAGAGCCTGTGCTGTCAGAGCAGGGCTTTAAGCACTTAGCAGGGGCACTGACCCGTCTGTGCCATCTTGCTAAAGGCTGAGGGTGAAGAGAAGGACGTCTAGGTAGCACAGTCTGGGGCTTAGCGCTCCAGGGCACTGGAAGGTTTCATAGCAGAAGTCAGTACTCTGTGTATGCTCCATGTATTCAGCCTATGTTCAAGCGTGCTCACTGCACTGTGTTTGGGTGACAGGTGCTGGGTCACCCATATATGTAGATGTGCATTTTGTATGTGCTCACAATTGCTTAGACATGATTTTTGGGTGCACTCTTTGCAGAGTGAGACTGCATTTCTTTGCTCGGACTGTATTATCAGGCTAAGGTAATTTCTCCAGTAATGGGGGGATGTTGATTGTAATAAAGTGCGTGAGGTCCTCATGGTGTTACATGGGGTTGGAGATGCAGTCGTGGGATCTGCTGTGAAGTGAGCTGTCTGGAGGAGCTACAGTGTCGTCACCAGTTTCCCTTTCTCTTTGGGCTTTGCTCCCAGATCCTAGCCCCTCTTTCTCTCTGATGTCCAGGATGCAAGGTCCCCTGGCCCACTGGACAATCTAGTCTCAGCCTTTTCTCAATGCTGGCAGAAGGACTGGGAGAGCGAGAAAGGAAGACCAGGAACTAGCACCATCTCTGTCTCTCCACTGCCAATGTTTGCTACGGTCACATATTTCCAGTCAGTTATTTATTTGAGTATACTGATTGCCTACAGGTCAGGGTGGCATACAGTCGATTACGGTATTTCTATTTCCCTTGTCCCTGAAGGGCTCACAATTTATGTTTTGGTACCTGAGGCAGAGGGTTAAGTTGCTTAACGAAAGCCAGAAGGACCACCTGTGGGACCAGTAACCCCAGTTTTTATGGCCCAAGGTTGGTGGTCTCGATTGGAATTCAAACCCTTGGCCCTCTGGCAAATTGCCTCAACCACTAGGCCGCACTGCTCCGTGTGAGCTAGTCACAGGGCCATAGGGCCAGGCGCAGCCTGTTACTTCCAAGGCAGAGACCTTTGGGACGTTCCGTTCATAAGGATACGAGAAATGCCATACTGGGTCAGACTAAGCCCTTTCGGGTCCAGTATCTTGTTTCCTAGGGTAGCCAATCCAGGTCTTAAGGACCTGGCTGGTTTCCAAAAAGACGAATAGGCTACTCAATTCTTGTATCGGGGCAAGCTGTGGATTCATGTATGCTCATCTTTTAAGGCTTCCGTTGCATGTACAACAGATGTGACGCTCTGCTGTGTTGTGTGCCTTGTAGAACATCTTGAATTGGTGAAAGTTGGTATTTTAAAAAAAAATTATATATATATATATATAATATATTTTCCAGCTTCTCTCTAATAAAAGGTTATGGACCTTTCCTCCAGGAGCTTGGCCAAAAACTGTTAAACTCCGCTAGGTTCAGAGATCGTTTCGCGCAATGCTCTTGGAGTACACAGGAGACCCAGTGGTCAGTCAACCTACTGGAAATGCGAGCGATACGCCGGGCGTTGCAGGCGTTCGAAGCTACGGTGACAGGTCGAGCGGTGCGAGTACTGTCCGACAACTCCATGGCAGTGGCCTACATCAATCAGCAGGGCGGGAACCGGAAGTGTGGCCATAGAGGCCGCTGCAGAGGGTCTGTGTGTGTGGATAGAGCTTTGGCTGCCAGCATTTTCGGTGGGCATGTTGCGGGTAAGGACATTGTGACGGCGGATTTCCTCAGCTGGGTCCGAGTAGATGCTGGAGAATAGGAGTGGCATCCGGAGGTGTTCGCACAGATCGGTCGCATATGGAGACAGCCAGTAATGGACCTCATGGCGGCGTTTCACTCTGCGTAAATGGGTCGCTTCTTCAGCAGACGACATGAAAGGAGGTCGGAAGGCATCGGCGCACTGTTTCAGCGGTGGCCATCGTCCGGTCTTCTCTATGTCTTTCCACCAGGGGCACTCATAGGTCGAGTGGTTCTGCGTATCGAAGCGCTTCGGGGAAACGTGTGGTTGGGGTCCTCGGGCTGGCCGAGGCGCCCGTAGTATGCCTGCCTCATACGGTTGCTCGACGGGAATCCATGGAAGTTTACGACATTGGAGATTCTGTTGCTACGGATTTCCCTTCGAATGCCTCAGGTGCATTGGTTTTTGCTTACGGGGTGGCCATTGAAAGGGCAAGCTTAAGGAAAAAGAGTTGCTCGGCAGCAGTCTTTGCCATCTTGCCGCAAAAAAAAAAAAAGTCTACGTCCCTTGCATATGTGCATATATGGCGCATCTTTGAGGACGGGTGCTCGCGGAGGCACGCTCGCGCGACAACAGTGTCAGTTCCCTTGGTATTACGTTTTCTGCAGGACGAGTTTGGTAAAGGCAGGTCCTGGAGAGTTCAGTTAGCAGTTCTGTCTTGCTATAGGGGCAAAGGACAGGGAGAGGCTTTCATGCACAGGTCAATGTGGTATGCTTTCTCAGGCGGTTACCAGACTGTAGCCCTCTCGTAGGATATTAATTCCATCGGGGAAGCTCAAGTTGGTTTTAGGAGCATTAGCTAGTGCGCCATTGGGGCACTTACAACAGGCGTAGGTTAAGGGTTTTGCCTTGAAGACTGTATGTTTGGTCATCTGTTCGGCGAGGCAATTTTCGGAGTTGCAGGCGTTGACCTGTCAGGAATTGTTTTTTATCTGTCTCCAGACAGAAGGTGGCCTGGCAGCTGATGCCATCGTCGTTGCCAAAGGTGGTTTCTATATTCACCTAACTAAAATGGTCTCTCTTCCAGCGCTAGGTGCGGCAGAGGGGAGCGTATTGAACCATAGCTTGCGCTGTTTGGACGTCAAGAGAGCACTGCGGCAGTGTTTAAAGGTTTCAGAAACGTTCGCAAGGCGGATCGTCTCTCTTCGGGGTGTTTGGAGGGCCCCGCAAAGGGAAGCGGCAGCGGAGGAGTCCATTTCTGGATGGATTGGAGCGGCGAGTGCGTCGGCTTATCTTCTACGGGACCATACAGTCCCAGGGAGCTTACGAGCTCACTCTACCAGAGTGCAAGCGTCTTCTTGGACGGAGCACAGCTTGGTTCCGCCAGTGGACATCTGTAGGGAGGCCTCTTGGTTGTCTCTCCATACTTTCAGTAAGCACTACCGCCTAGATGTTCTGGTGGCTAAGGGTGCCATTTTCAGGGAGGCAGTGTTGAGATCCGGCTGGAAAGGTCCCTCCCAATGATTACTGCTCTGATACATCCCAGAGGTTGAGGACTAAACTGGAAGAACGATAAGGAAATAGGAATTACACTTACCTGGTAATTGTGGTTCCTTGAGTGACTCCAGTTTAGTCCTCATTCCTGCCCGGGGATGGGGTCTTCGCAGTGGTTTTTCTGTTGGGGGAAGTGCAAGGTTAAAAGTGGATATAGGCCTTCACTGGTGTTCAGTCGTTTTGATGCTTCCATTTGTTTTGCGCTATATTGTTATATTATTATATTATGATATTGTTATATATTGCTGTATTGCTCTGGATTGTTTAGGGCTAGGCATTCAATGGAAAGGAAAGCATGCAGGAAGCAGTCCCTTTCCTTCTGGAAGGGGAGTAGTAGGTAGATAAGTTATATGTTCTGTGTGCCCTTGGCTATAATGTTAAGTTTAAAAAACATTTGCTGATTTTTTGCTCCTTTGAGTCTGCTTTGTCAATAGTTCACTGGGGGCTGATGGGAGAGACCCGCAGGCTATATCCAGTGATGTCATGAGTTTTTGACATGCCCATCTCCAAGCTGCAGGAGGAGGTTCACTACCCAGAGGTTGAGGACTAAACTGGAGTCACTCAAGGAACCACAATTACCAGGTAAGTGTAATTCCTATTTTATCTCCTGGGCCAAGACAGTGCCCTGGTCTCCATTCACACGAGTGGCGCCTGGATCCCGAAGTAGCCTCCTGGCTATTTTGTCTCTGGGGCGACACCCTGGTGGACCTGTTTGCTATCCCGGACAACACTACTACTGCTACTACTACTGAGTATTTGTATAGCACTACAAGACATACGCAGCGCTGCACAGACATGTAAGAGACAGTCCCTGCTCATCAGAGCTTACAATCTAGACAAGACGGACAACACAGAAGGTGTAGACAGGGATACATCTAGGGGGAATGTTAAAGAAACACAAGGAGACTAGGTGAGTCAAGATCCGAAAGCGACAGTGGTGAGTTTTCAACCTGGATTTGAAAAGCGTCCGAGAAGGCGCCTGGCATACAGACTCGGGTAGTTTTCTTCCAGGCGTAAGGTGCAGCAAGGTGAAAGGAGCAAAGTCTGGAGTTAGCAATAGAAGAGAAGGGCACAGATAGAAGCAATTTGCCAGAAGAGTGGAATTCCTGAGGAGGGGTGTAGGGAGAGAAAAGAGAAGAAAGGTAGTGAGGAGCTGCAGAGTGAATGCACTTATAGGTCAGCAGGAGATGTTTGAAATGGATGCAGAAACGGATAGGGAGCCAATGAAGTGACTTGAGAAGAGAGGTAATATGAGCATGAGGAGGCTGGTGGAAGATTAGCCACGCAGCAGTGTGTTGAACAAATTGAAGGGGAGAGAGACTATTCAAAGGGAGACCAGCAAGGAGTAGGTTACATTAGTCAAGACAGGAGTGGTGTGCTGAAAGACAGGTGAACCCATTCTCCTGCTAGGTAGAAGTGGTACTCCAGTACCTTCTCTATCTGTTGCAGGTGGGACTAAAGTCCAACTCTGTCAAAGTATACCTGAGCGTTATCACAGCGCACCACCATTCCATTGAGAGAAAGCCCCTCTTGGCTCAGCCCCTTGTGTCTCTGTTCTTGCAGGGCCTCATGCTATCCAAACTCCCCGTCATCCCTCTAGCAGCGGAGTGGGACCTCAGTATGCTGTTTTTGTAGCTCACTAAGTCACCCTTTGAACCTCTGGCTACCTGCCTCTTGAGGTACCTCTCCTGGAAGATCATCCTCCTTGTAGCACTAGCATCAGCTTGCAGTCAGCAAGCCCAAGCTCTGATGGCAGAGCCCCTCTATACGATGTTCTATAAAAACAGGGCGGTGCTGAAAGTGGTGTCCTCCTTCCACCTCAGTCAGGAGATGATGCTCCCCACCTTTCTGAAGCCTCACACTGGACGGGTGGAAACGTTCTCCATACCTTGGATTGTAAAAGGCTCCTGTCCTATCTGTAATGGACTCAGGACCCCACCGCAAAGCACCTCAGCTTTTTGTATCCTTTGACCCCAGCTGTCTGGGACTCCAAGTGACTAAGCAAACTTTGTCCGCTTGGGTGGCGGGCTGCATTGCCCTTGCCTATGAGCAGGCAGGGATTTCATTGGACCAGAAGGGCACAGTGCACCATGTCAGAGCCATGACTACTTCCATGGCAAATCTGCGTTCCCTCCCAATGACGAAAATCTGTCGGGCCGCCACCTGATCTTCAGTTCATACCTTTGCCGTTCACTACTGCCTGGAGAGGGAGTCTCGACAGGACAGCACCTTCTGCCAGGCCGTGCTTCGTAATCTCTTCAGGGTGTAGGCAACTCCTACCCTCCGATCCTTCTATGTTCAGGCTGCCGGAGTGCTGGTTCTCCGCCGAATACTTGGGTCTTGAGAGAGTCTCCAGTAGGGACTCAACTGCTGTTGATCACGGCTCACCCTTTGTAGGTTGCTGTGGCATTTTTACAGGTTCTCGGTAGCCTGTAGCTGGGGAGTCCCATATTTGAGGACTGACTTCCTAATTGTTCCTGGAGAAAGCATAGTTACTCATCTGTAACAGTTGTTCTCCGGAGACAGCAGGAATCAGTACTCACAACCCTTCCTCCTCCCCTTGGAGTTGCTCCTTTTACTGTATTTTATTTTTCCTTCGCCATCTTACTTATGTCATTAGACTGAGGCAAGGTGGCACCTTTGGGCGGGAAGGGGACCACACATGTGTGGTGCATCTCCCAAAGGCTTTCTTTGAAAACTGGGGAGATGTTTCCGCGGGGGCTCTGTCGGCACCGACATGACCCATATGTGAGGACTGATTCCTGCTGTCCCAGGAGAACACCTGTTACAGGTGAGTAACTATGCTTTAAGGTTTCAAGGTGGAATTTAGAATGAAAATGCCAGTCTTACTTTCTTCACTGTCAGTATGGAAATCGTAGGATCACCCTGGCTCAGTGCAAATAGAGCATCCATGTATTTATAAATTTGAGAAAGTATGCTTACAGGTTAACTGAGTTTATTTAAATTTGATATTCCACCAAATCACCAATAGCATCATGGCAAATTACAGTAAGATAATCACAAAACATATTGTACAATAAAATATAACATTTTAAAACATATATAATTTAAGCTATTTAAATATACAGTTTACCCAGCAAACATTTCCTACCTATGTTTCTATAAGCACTCCTTTCCAAAGGCTTGCCCAAAAAAACAATCTTTAATTTTTTTCCTAAACTTTAGACAGTTTCTCTTCTCCATTAACTCTTTTGGGAGGTTATTACGAGTACAAAGCCATGGCCCTATTTAGGAATAACATTTTCCCCTTGCAGAAGTTGGATGTATAGCTAACAGTGGGGGAACCTCAAGAAGTCCTGTTTGTGAAGAATGCAGCCATTTGATTGGGTCATATTTAATCAATTTGTCTGTCAAGTAAGCAGCTTACTCCTGTAATCGCCTTTATTTATTTTATTTATTTATTTAACTGCATTTATATACCGCTTTTCACCGGGTCAAAGCGGTGTAACATATAACATAAGGGGGGGGGTAATTTTTTTTAGGGTGGGGCCATCACCAAGGGGCAACAATTAATGATTTGGGTAGACATAGACATGTATGCTTCTGCTGAATCTAGGTATTAGATCATGCGGATAGGGTGGTATTTCTGTTCAGAGATGTTCACGGAATAGGATTGTCTTCAGCTGTTTCTTAAATGATGTGATGTCAGCGTTGTTCCTGATATGGTTTGGTAGAGAGTTCCAGATGGATGGAGCATAAAGTTCGAAGGCTCTGTTGCCTTTGTAAACCAAAGAGAGAATTTTGAATTTTATTATAGAGTGTACTGAGAGCCAATACAGTTTACATAAAACGGGGAAAAATGTGACCATACTTCCGTTTAGTAAGTCCCTGATATGAGTAATCTCATTTGCTGTTCACCAAAGCATGAACAATGGTGACCAAATCCTGTTTCTTCAAATATGGGCAAATTTTACAAATTAACTTGAAAGCATTAAACCATGAGCATATAGTAGCTGAAATTTGTAACTCCATAGTTTCATATCAATCAACCCTCCAACCAGAGATACTGCTCCCACTTGGACAGGTAGAAGGTAAGCCACTTAAAAACTACCCCACGTGTCATAAGTCATGTAAGCAGGCATGGGTAGGCCATGGTAAAGGCTATCTGGATCCTGCATGATTTTTCAGTGGCATTTAATACCATCATAGCCCTGATCAACATAGGCTCTGATTACCTTGGCCAGCTAAACCAACTCTGCACTATGGTGGGGGAAAAGCCAGATTATCTTTTGAGAAATGCATGGATACTCTCCATAAGGGAAGTCATTTTATAAGGAGCCTCATAAGATAAGTGCCATCAACGCACGTAAGCTATGTATTTTCAGTGACTTGCGTGCATACTTTAGCCAGCCACTATTTTGTAAGTATTCATGTCAGGCCGATGGCACATATGTTTGGTGTGGGCATGCACAGGGGTGAAGCCCAAATCTGCATGCATAGGTTCTAGTATTTTATAATTAAGAGCTTTCCTTAAAAACTTAAGCACGAGCATTTACACTAGCTCTAGGGTGGATGTAATTGATTGTGCCTAGATTTACCATGTGTGTCCAACCACTTATGCCCCTATTTTATAGATAGAAATGCACAGGGGACGGTCCTTCAGAATTTGCTCAAGGGTCTCCCCTTTCAAAAGGCCTCGCCCCAGAAGATCGTGATACAGTGGATGCATCCAAATTGGAATGGGGGGCTCATCTCTATGGCTTCCACACTCAGGGTGACTGGTTTGTCCAAGAGAGTCTTCCCCCAGATCAATTTCCCTGAATTGAGGGCCACAGCAAATGCTCTGAAGTCCTTCTGGGATTGACTGGCCAACCAAATTGTCCTCATTCATACTGACAATCATGTTGCTATGTTCTGTATCAACAGGATCTCAGCTCGGGCAACGTTAATCGTGCCCTTATCTGCTGTGGCTGATAAGGTTAAAATCTCCAGGGCTTATTTCTTGACAAAAGATTTCCTGTATTTTGGATATAAGGTTTCTGTTTTTCCAGATGTGGCAAGGTCAACTCAGGTGCGGAGGAGGTCCTTCCTGCAACTTAGACCTCGTGTCTTGGCTGCAGGGGGGACTTTCCTTTTGCGATTTCCTTATAAAGGTTTAATCACTTTGAATACGCTAAGTATGTGTTTACTGACCCTCTTCATTTGGAAAATCTTTTGACTAACAAGTAGAGTCTTCAGAGGTTTTGTGTTATGGTATATAATTTTTTAAACTTTGTTTAGTAGTTTAGTTTTGGATTGTCCTGTAAGTTTTTGTTTACTTCTGCTTGTTAGAAGTGATTGTCTTCCCTTAATGTGGCCTAAAAAACCTTTTCTTTTTATTATTCTTCCATTTGATTATGTTTTAACTAAAAAGTGTTTTCATGGTGTTATGCTTGATGTGTATACCTATAAAATTCACAATAATAACCCCCCCCCAAAAAACAAAACCTCACCTCTTCGCTGCCACTTTCGGATCTTGACTCACCTGATCTTCTTTGTTTCCTTACCATTCCCCCTAGATGTATCCCATGTCTGTGCCTACTGTGCTGTCTGTCTTAACTAGATTGTAAGCTCTGATGAGCAGGGACTGTGTCTT
Source organism: Ichthyophis bannanicus (assembly GCA_033557465.1). Lineage (NCBI taxonomy): Eukaryota > Metazoa > Chordata > Amphibia > Gymnophiona > Ichthyophiidae > Ichthyophis > Ichthyophis bannanicus. The sequence goes on from CM066032.1 coordinate 331,129,616, forward strand.
ACTTATCTGTGTAGCGCTGTGTATGTCTTGTGCTATACAGTAGTAGTAATATATTGGGGCATATTGTTGAAGATCTAAAAATATAAAGCCAGGAGCAAACATTCTCAAAACTCTAAAAAATAGAAATCACGGTTTTAAAATCCACTCATAGTCTGAATGGTAGCCAATGAAGCACTATTAACAAAAGTGTAATTCCGTCCCAGATCTTAACTATGTGATATAACGTTTTGAAGGAGTTTTTTCACATTCACATATAAATAGAATTAGAATAATCACATTCTCAGTTTTTGAAATACAGAGCACTTGTAGCTTCCTTGGTCCTGGAGAAACCTGAATTTTTTGCAGTTGTATTTCTCTTAATTGAATCAATATTAGAATTCTCCAAAAATGATGATAATGAGTTTACAATACCACCTAGGTTCCATCTACAGATGTATCAGCAAGACTGAAGGACATCAACTTTAGGAAGGTGTCATGGTGTGATCTCTGCAGGGTTTATGCTTGTATCTTATAAATTCAAATAGGTATTTTGTTATAAAATTATCCTCCACATAGTTTGTGCCCAGCTTATTATTGGGACTTTTGGTCTGAAACTATCTGTATAATTTTTCAAAATACACAGATGGGAAACTTTTACATTTACCAGCCACCGGTAATAACTATCTCTAAATGCCACTGCGTTTCTTTTATAGTAAGAGAAGGAACGTCATTAAACAAGAACTTTGCCTTTCTCCCCCAGATTTCTTGCCTTGCATCTCTCTCCAGTCTCCCACTCTGACATGTTCCTCTTCCTCCTTTACCTTGCCAAAATTTGATAGCCCCATAGTAATGAATGGAGTGAAATGGCTAAACGTAGATTGTTGTTTACTCCATTAAAATGTAGAAAGCCTAGGGGACATGCTGTGAACTACAATGTAACCCATTTATGACTAATAAGAGAAAATATTTTTTCACTCAATGTGTAATCAAACTCTGGAATTCATTACCGGAGGATGTAGTTAAAGCTGTTAGTGTAGCTGTGTTTCAAAAAGATTTGGACAAATTTTCTGGAGGAAAAGTCTATAAACCATTATTGAGGAGGACCAGGGTATAATTTACTGCTTATCCAATAATAAGCATCATGGAATTATGTACCTTTTTGGGAACCTGCCAGGTACTTGTGACCTGGATTGGCCACTGTTGGAAACAGGATACTGGGCTTGATGGACCCTGGTCTGACCCAGTATGGCATTTCTTATGTAGTCCTCAAATCTCTAATTCTCTTCACAAAATCTCCATCAAACAATCTTTTTCTACTTATTTATTTTGTATTTAGCTCATGCCTTTCTAATAGTAGTTCATGGAGATTTACAGTCAGGAACAGTAGGCAATTCATAGGGGATTGAATGTAACATCCCTAAATAGCTCTCTTGGTTTATTCATTTCTTTATCAATAGATGCCTCTAAATATTCTCTTTGCTTTACATATACTCCAGAGATATTTATTGGTTTCTTTTATTCATCCTGTTCTATTGTTTTCCTTCACTTCCTTTCTACCCTACAAAGACATTGCTTTAAACTGAGTAATTCCCAAGAATACCATTGCACTTTCACCCTTGTCCAAACCCAATACTGTGTAATTGGAACAAAATTATCCAGAACCCAGTATGATGCCATATACTGCTGTTATACTTGATCAGCCAAAGTAGCTCCAGTATTTCATTTTTTCATTTTTATTTCACTTGATATACCGCCTATTTATTACATCAAAGCGGTTTACACTGAAGAGTTAACCATCTTAGAGTAGGCTCAAGGCCAGAAGAGGAAAAGAAATACAGTGGTAACAGGAAAGAGAGATAACAGACAGTTGGACAAGACATAGAATAGAGAGACATAAACGGAGATATTACCAGGTCACATATGCCAGACTAAGATCTCAGGGAATGTCTTGAAAATTGGGAGCAGTTTGGATCTGGAAGATTATAAGCAATTGCAAATAGATGTGTTTTTAGTGCAGTTTTGAAAGTGGAGTAGTTTTGTTCTAGGCGGAGAGGTGTGGGCAGAGAATCCCAGAGAGCGGGTCTGAAAAAAAAGAAAGCTGCGTGGCGAGTGGACTGCAAGTGAGCACGTGAGGGGGAGGGAAGGTAAAGACAGTTTATATGTAGTGATCGGAGATTGCATGTAGAAATATAGAACTGGAGGAGATCGGATAGGTATTTCAGAGTATGGGTGTTGGTGACCTGTAGTACTAGTGTAAGAATCTTATAGTGTATGCGGTGTTCGATGGGGAGCCAATGTAGGTGAAAAAGTAAGGGACTAACATGATCTCTGTGTGATGAGTAAGTTAATATCCTGGTTGCGGTATTTTGAATAAGTTGTAGCCTGTGAAGCTGGGTGTGGGTGATACCTGCAAGGGCCGAGTTGCAAAAATCAAGACGTGATATAACAGTAGACAAGGTGAGGGTAGTCAAAGTAGAAGGAGAGAGGAATGGCCGGATGGATCGTATCTGGCGGAGAAAAAAATAAGACTTCTGAGCTAGATATGAAATATGGTCCCTGAAGGTTAGGTTAGAGTCAAGGATCACCCCCAAATACTGAAAGGAAGTAACCATAGGAATAGGGGAGTTACCAAGCATAGGGGTGACAGAGGGACAAGGACTCCCGAAAGTAAACCACGTGGAAGAGGTCTTAGCTAGATTCAGATGAAGACAGAGAACAACCAGTGCGCTTTCATGGAGAGACCAGAATTCAAAGGTCCAAGATCATGCTGTAGAGGGGTAGTATGGTGAATAATAATGATGTCAGCATAATAAAAGGCTGATAGACCAAGTTTGTTTGTTTATTTATTTATTTATTTAATGGTATTTATATACCACCTTATCATTCAATCAAAGCGGTTTACACAGCAATCAATCAAGGGGGCAAGTGTTTTCATGCAGTGGACAGTGTGGCGTGTGTGTGTTGGCGGGGAAGTGATTAGGGTTGGATTAAATACATAGTGCGCTATTACATCATGAGCTATTATACAGTCTTATGTACAGTCTCGGGGTGGGGGGGGGCAGATGATCTGGATTGGATGTTGGTTCAGGGGGTATGTCCATAGTATTCGAGGAAAAGGGTTGTCTTCAGTTGTTTTCGGAAGTCCTTTATTTCTGTGTTTAGTCTCAGATCATCTGGGAGGGAGTTCCAGATGGATGGGGCAGCCAGGGAGATTGCTCATTGTGCGGTGTCTTTGCGGGTCTTGATGAAGTCATTTGGGGTGTTAACCTGGTTGGAGGTGCCTCTTCTTCTTGGCCTTGCGCATGTGTCGGGTTGTATGAGTGTGTGTAGGATTATGGCAGAAGAGTGTTGTCTGATCTTGAATATGTTTATGATAGTCTTGTATTTGATGTGTGAGATGATTGGGAGCTAGTGAAGATCTTTCAGTATGGCCGTGATGTGATCATGTTTTGTAGTACCGGCTATAATGCGAGCAGCTGTGTTTTGGGCCAGTTGTAGTGGTCTGAGGGTTTGCTTGGGAAGCCCGGTGTATATTGGATTGCAGAAGTCTAGTAGAGGGGTTATTAGAGCCTGGCAGATGGTGTGAAAGTGCTCTGGGTCGAGGAGGGGCTTGAGTCTTCTGATGAGTCGCATTCTTTGGTATGCGCTTTTAGTTGTTCTGCCAATGTGTGCTTGGAGGTTCAGTTCTTTGTCCAGGGTGACTCCGAGGTACTTTACTTCTGATTTTATGGGTATGAGTGCATCTTTTATCTTGATGTCGGGTAGGTGGATAAAGGCCGGGTTTCGCGTGATGATCATTGCTTCCGTTTTGCTGTAGTTGATTGATAGGTTGTTTTCCTGGAGCCAGTCTGCCATTTGTGTGAGGCAGTTTATTATGTTGGAGTAGTCCGGGTTGTCGACTGAGATGGGTGTGTAGATCATGATGTCATCTGCGTAGATTGTATAATGTATGTGGTGCTCTTTCATGATGACACATATGGCAAGTTGATGAATTTGAAGGGTAAGAGGGACAAGGAAGAGATTAAAGAGTAAGGGGGGCCAAAACAGAGCCTTGGGGGACATCGCAGGGAAGAAGGACAGGATCAGAGGAAGACTCTGAATTAGGGAGTGACACAGAGAAAGAGCGGGAAGAGAGAAAAGAATAGAACCAATGATAGACAGAACCATGAAGGCCAGCATCCCGAAGGCGAGAAAGAAGAAGAGAATGATCAACAAGATCAAAAGTTGCAGAGAGATCTAATGAAACCACCACCGAGATATCACCCCTATCGTGAGAGGAGTGAAGTTTGTTCAAAAAAGCTAAGAGAACTGTTTCAACGCTATGCCCTTTTCGAAATCCAGATTGGCAGGGGTGAAGGAAATTGATAGAAGTGAGATGCTGTGACAGTTGGGAGAAAACAATTTTTTCGAGGATCTTTGCAAGGAAGTGGAAGTTTGAAACTGGACGGTAGTGTGCTGGGATTAAAGGATCTAGGGAGGGTCCTTTCAGAAGGGGGTGAACTATGGCATGTTTCCATAAAGAGGGGTAAGGTTCCAGCAGAGAGACAGGAATTAATCATGGACAAAATGGGAGGGATTAAAGCCAGGGAGGGTTCAAGAAGCTAACTAGAAGGAATGGGATCGAGAGGACAAACTGTTTTCTGGAAGTAGAAATGGAAGTGAGTAGTTCAGGAGTGGTGATGAGGTGAAAGGAGGACCAAAAATGGGATAGAGTAGGTATAGCGGAGGGAGAGGAGATAGGGGAGGGGGCAAGAAGGGAGCGATGCACACAAGTCAAGAATCTTGGATTAGAAAAAGGAGGCCAATTGGGAGGAGGTAGGGACTGGATGAGAAGGGGTAGGGGAAGGACCAGACTGGAGCGAGGTAAGAAACTGAATAGTGGAGAAATGTTGTTGGGAGGGATTAGAGGGCAGTAGTGATACAGTCAGAGAAATAAGAAAGTTTTGCTTGATGAACAGCAGACTGATATTGGCGATGATGTATGTGAAATTGATCCAAAGTATGTGAGGTACGATGTTTATGCAACCTTCGTTCTGCCCTATGAAGGTGGGTACGCAGGAGATGAAGGCCGGGATGATACCATGGATAATGGTTAGGGTTATGTCTAGATGGGTGGAACTGAAGGGGAGCAACATGGTCAAGAGCGGAGGATAGGTTGGAGGTCCAAATTGAAACCTGGGAATTAGGAGAGAAGGTGGGAAAGTCTTCTGGAAAGAGATGATGTGCAGATGGTAAGTGTTTAAGTGTGAGAGGCGTGATAATACGGCGAGACCGAACAGAAGTAGTGGGAGCAGTAGGAGGTGGCACTGTACTGACAGGGAAGTCCAAGAAGAAAGTTAGACAGGAGTGATCCGTCCAGGGGAGAGGTTTCACAGACATCTGCAAGACTTGCAAGGAGGTAAAGAGTGGTGTGATTACCAGGTCCAATGTATGACCAGCGGAATGAGTGGGAATCAGGACATGTTGGCGGAGAGACAAGTCATGGAGCAAGGTGGTGAAATGAAAGTCCCTAGTAGAGGTTGGAGAATCATAATGGACATTGAAGTCACCTACCATAACCAAGTGGGGAAACTGAATAGAGATATCTGGGAGAGTAAGGAATAGAGCATCCCAAAGGTGGGATGAAAGGGAGGGCGGAGAATAGAGGATCATAAAATGGATAGGAGGGGAGGACTGAAGACAAAGAAGGAGTGATTCTGGATATTGTAATGCTGAAGAGGAGATCTGTGAAATAGGAAAAGTGGAGCGATACAACGCAGCAACGCTGCCACCATTCCGATCTATGCGAGGGACAGAAAAGGCAGAAAAGCCAGGAGGCAAACATCTATTTATAAGAGAATGCTCACCATCTTTAATCCAGGTTTCTTCAAACATAAAAGGTCGAGGGATTCTTGGAGAATGAGATCTTGAATGAGCAGAGACTTACTTCGTAGAGAGCGGCAATTCAGCAAGCCGAACCTGAGGGGAAAAAAGGATAAGGCAGGAGATGGAGGAGAAATAGATTGTGATGGGACTGAAACTGGAAGACATGGACATAGATTGGAGAGATTCCGTGAAGCAGCATTGCGGGCCGGCAGAGGACAGCGAGAGAGAAGGGGGTGGTTTCCCCAAATGACAGGGATAGCAGACATTGGATGCAGGGCTGGTGGAGCTGGTGTTGGTATTTGAGAGCCAAGAAGGGAGTTAAGTGAAGGTCGATCCACCTGGAGACAGGGGCAGGTAGCAGTGGAAACAGAAAGCAGAAGTACAAGGTATTGAAATGCTCGCACAGTTGGCGTGGGTAGAGTGCCACCGTCCCACAAGCGACCCCAAGGAGCGCACCTAAGGAGCACGGCCGCCACGGTGATAAACGCTGCAGGAGCTCATCTTTTATAGTTGAGTGGAGACTGTACTTTACCTGGGGGAACGCGACCGCACTATTATTTATTTAACATTTCTTATATATCGCACTCTTTGTCATCAGTGCGGTTCACATTGAAACAATACAACACTTGGTCATTTGAATATGACCTTCGTTTACATATAATAGGGTTTTAACATGGAGGTAAACTGGGGAAAACTATTTACATTTCTAGTAATTTACATATTGGTACTCGTAGTAGTTCTATGCAATCAGATAACAGAGGTTAGGAATTGTGAGGGTGGGGGAGGGCGAAGGGAGGGATATCTAGATGAGTAAAATGCATGAGAAAAAGGTGGTGTTTGATGGATTTTCTAAACTGCCTAAGGTCCCTGATCGCTCTAATGCTGGGAGGGAGTTTGTTCCAACACCTGGGGGCGAAGTTCACAAATGCCCTATTGATGGTTGTCTGGTTAAGCTTTGTAGAATCACTTGGTATAATTAGCATGTCTGCAGTTAGGGATCTCCTAGATCTGTTTGCGTTGTGTGCGATTAGGTCAGAAATTGATGCAGGTGACATTTTGTTAAAGGCCTTGAAGGTTATGAGGAGGGCCTTATATAAGATTCTACAGCTTATTGGAAGCCAATGAAGTTCTTTTAGAATGGGGGAGATGTGGTCACTTCTTGAGGCTCCGCAAAGGATGCGAGCTGCTGCATTCATAGCTAACTGTAGAGGGTTGAGGGTAGTTTTTGGGAGGCCATGCAGTATTATGTTAGCATAATCGAAGTGAGGTGTGACTAGCGCTTGGAAGATGGTGCGGAAGTCATCGAGATCCATCATAGGTCTCAAGTGCCGCAGGGTTTTGATCTTGAAGTAGATAGCTTTTACAGTGTGTTTTATGTGCTCCTTGAAGTCCAATTGCTGATCCAGTATCACTCCTAGGTAGCGTATATTGGCTTTGACTGGAAGTTCTGCGTCCCTGACCTTTAGAGGAGATGAGAAAGATCTGTTTCTTGTGATTATTAGGACTTCTATTTTTTTGAAATTTATACGGAGGTTCTGATTGAGTAGCCAATCCGTTATTGCGTTGAAGCAGTTAATTAACACTGTATAGTCCGGGCATGTGACAGTTATAGGTGTGAATAGCAGCACGTCATCTGCGTACATAAGGCAGGATATGCCAAAAGATCGGGTAATGTCACAGATTGGTTGCATATAGATATTAAAGAGCAGAGCAGACAGGGAGGAGCCTTGGGGTACGCCCTGTTTCTGCTGGAAGGGTTCGGATGTGGTGTTGTCAATACGGACTTGTTGCCATCTTCCTTCGAGGTAGGTTTTGCACCAGTCCCATGCTCGGTCCTGAATTCCCTTCTCATGAAGCCGCCTCAGGAGCTGTGTGTGGTCTACGGAGTCGAACGCTGCCGCTATATCGAGGAAGATTAGCGCAAAGCCTTTCTTGATGCTGTCTATGCCATTGATAAGTGTATTGGTTAATGTCATTAGGAGAGTTTCTACACCGTGGGCTTCTCTGAATCCATGTTGACAAGGGTCTAGTGGAGAGGATGAATCGATATGCTGTTGAATCTGTCTCTGGGTCAACTTCTTGAGAATTTTAGCTAGTAATGGGATACTAGATATTGGTCGGTAAGAATCCTCTTTCTTTGGGTCAAGTTGGTTGTTTTTTAGTAGTGGATGAATGGATGTGTGCTTGAGGGCATCTGGGAAGACTCCAGTTGCAAAGGACAACTTTGCGATGTTAGCTATGAAAGGGCTGAGTTCTGCGCACATTGACCTGATCCAGTGAGCTGGGCATGGGTCTGTTGGCACAGTCGTAGTGTTGATAGTGGCGATAATCTCAATAATGGTCTTTGCTGAGGGAGGTGAGAGTTTGGTAATTGGGAACTGCACCTGGGAAGTCAGGGAGGGTTCTTGCGATGATACAGTAGTTATTTTTATTGCTTTGGATTGAATGTAGTTCGCGTACGCCTGGGGCTGAATACATTCTTGCTGTGGTGGGGATGGTTGGTTGGTAAAGGATTTTACTAAATTGAATAGTTCTCTTGGCTTATTTAGTGAGCAGTTGAGGATCTCAGCGTGGAATTCTTTCCTCTTGACCCAAGTTGATTCACGGTGATTTTTCAGATATTCTAAATAAATGACTCGATCAGCGGTACTACGGGTACTTCTCCATTTTCTCTCTAGTTTTCTGAGGTGGAGTAGTGAAGATCTTAGTTCAGGGGAGAACCATGGAGCAGAATGCTTTTTAGCGGCTCGGTTATCGGGTGTTGCATTTTTGTTGAAGGCAGGCTGTTGAGCATATGAGGAGAGGGTATCGTTCCAGTTGGTGACCATTTCGTTGAGGTTGGCTGCTGGTTGGGCAAGCTTTGGTAGTGCATGTTTAATGATCATCTCTTTGTCAAGTTGCTTGAAGCGGGCAGCTCTTGAGATCTCCTTTGTGTTTGGGAGGTAGCTTGTGGTTTGTTGTGCTGGTATCTGAAATGTTATCAGGTTATGGTCTGACCAGGGAACAGGAGTGATGAAGAGCTCGATTTGGCTTATCGTACTCGTATCTAGAGGAGGGATGAAGACTAGGTCCAAGAGGTTCCCTCGTTGATGGGTGGGATCATCTACCACTTGCTTGTAGTTAAGGTTGGACATTGCCTCCAGGAAGGTTTTGGCTAGGGCAGGTTGGGTAGAAGCAAGGTTAAAGTCTCCCAACAGCCAGTTCGGTTTGGAGGGGTCTTGAGGGTTATAGGCTAAGTCAATGATATCTGAGAGCTCCTCTGAGTCAGCACATGGTGCCCTATAAATGAGATTGATAGTATTGAATTTGTTGGTAATAGTTAGCGTGTTCAAGCGCTGCGTGCTCTTGGTTAGGTTAGTACGATATTGTAGCGCTGTTTTTGCAAGTATAAGGACACCTCCACCTTTTTTGTTTTCCCTGTTACAGGTGTATATCGAGAGGTTAGGTGGTGTGAGGTGGTTTAATATGACATTGTCAGTGTCAGAAAGCCGAGGAGTGGCCTAGTGGTTGGGGCAAGGTACTTCAGGCCGGGGATTCAAATCCCACTAGAGGACAGCAACCTTGGGCCGGAAGGACTGGGGTTTCTAGTCCCACAGGTGCTCCTTGTGGTCTTGGGCAAGCCACTTAACCCTCCATAGCCCATGTTCCCTGTAAATATATGTGTAAATAGTTAATATGGTTATCCAAGTTGAGATCCCTGTTATTTGTAATTACGGTGTAATCCCCCACCGTAAAATACCTTGATGTTCCATGTAAACCGCACTGATATCAAATTGTGCGGTATATAAGAGAAATAAATAAATAAAATAAAAAAATAAAATAAATAAAGTTTCCGTGACCATTAGAATGTCTAAATTGTGTTTGGCTATTAAGTCTGTGATTACAGGCCATTTATTACGGGCCGAGCGGGTGTTGATGAGTGCACACTTAAGGCCTTGCTGAGGCTTTACTTCTTTGCTTCTTGTGGGGGTTGTGAGATCTAAGGATACATAAAGTAGGTGTGACTGTCTTCTATGATAGGGGTTTGGAGGTAAATGGTGTTGGTTATTGTAGTGTTTCCTACTTGCACTGAGGATTTGTTGGATAGGGTTGTAGCCATTTGCGAATGCAGCAGTGTTATGGAAAGTGCTGGCTAGTGTGTAGATTAGTGCAAGAATGAATACAGAGGCGGCCATTTATGTAGGTGTCGTGGGTTGGTTCTAGGACAGTGGGTATTGTTTTGGGGTAGAGGGTGCGTTTGTGGTAGGGAATGGGGTGGGCGTGTACAGGTTAAGAATATACAGATCAGGTTACAGATTGTGGGTGAGCAAATCGGTTTACGGATACAGATGGGCTCACGTACTTGAATCAAGGTTACAGTGAAGCAAATATGTTACACAATTGCACAGTGAAGCTAATTTGTTACATAATTACACAAGTTTAAGGAAAATCTAAGGTGATACACAGATCGGACGTTAGAGTGGAATAAACTTCCTGTGAGCTAGTGAAATTTGAAATTGACTTACAGATTCTGGTACAGCGAGCATGGAGGTAGGAAGTGACTCTGTTAGCGAACTGAGACCGCTGACAGTTTGGAGGCAGAATGAGTCAGGTAACAAGAATTGCAGAGTAGTGAGTCTCTCTTTGGCCCGTCCCCTCAATGGGTCGTAGTTGCGCGGTCGCTTGTTCTTCTCTTTGGCCTCTCGTGTGGCTTTGGGCGCGGTAGAACTGAAGGCTGCAGAGTCTCTGGCTGTATTCAAGATCCATGCCTAAGGGCCATGCCAAAGGGCCCTCTGGCGAGGCCCTCAGGCGCAGGTGCGCCAGATGGCGCCCTCTTTTAAGATGAGCCGGTCAGCCCCGATTGGGCAGCTGCTGCTTCTGGGACGTCCCGCTGCTGAAAAAGCTCGATCCCTCCTGGGAGAGCACGTGGGGGATGAAAGGGCCGCTTCCAGGAATGGCGCCCTCTTTTAAGATGAGCCGGTCAGCCCGGTATGGGTGGTACTGATGGCAACAAGGCGGTAGTGAGCCTGGAATGAACACAGAACACTTTTCACACTAGCAGGTACAGCACAGAGGGTGGAAACAGCATGCACAAGAGGGGCATCTGCAGGACAAATGCCGCAGGAGCTCGTCTTTTATAGCTGAGTGGAGACTGTTCTTTACCTGGGGGAACGTGACCGCGCTACTTCCGGTATGGGCGGTGCTGATTGCTCTCAGAGCTGTATTATATCAATATGGCCAAGGATGCCATGTAGTGGTCTGACCAGAGAACCGACACACACACTGGAAATGATTAACTACCACTCCCTCATAAAGATTCCAAACTACATAGTAAATCTAGGATGTTTCCCTCTAAACAGGTAGACAGGCTTGTCAACTGTTCTTGACACCCCTTCCCCCCCCCCCCCCCAAGAAGCTAGGGGAGAAATAGAACTCTACATCATCAGATAAAACTGCAACATGAAGGATTCTGGTCCTCAGGTTGACTTAAGACCTGTTAATCATGCTCTTTCCTATACACCTTAGAAAACTGTCTTATGAACTCTTTTATAGCAGATTGCTTTATTTCTCTATATTTTTATTTGTATTTATACAGAGCTGACCTTTGTCAGTGGCTCCCTTGTTGGTGAGTTGATAGTCTGGGATGCATTGGACTGGACAGTGCTGGCTTATGAGCGCAGTTTTTGGGATGCCCCTTCACACCATGAGGCAGTACACGAAATAAAACTACAAAAACAAAAGGAAATTTCAGTTCAGCATTTTACAACGGATGGAGAGGTAAAACCAACTAATTACAAACATGTGTTATCTTTATAAACCTAATAGTCTAGGTTTGGTTTTTATTTCATTATTGCCACTGAAAATAATAAACAGAGTAGAATTTTGGGACATATGTACTTAATTTAAAATGGGCGCCTGTAGGGATTATTATAAATTCATCCCAAATTCCACTTGAACCATTACCTTAATCGAAACTCAGTATCTCCAGGAACAAGCAGGAATGAGTCTTCACATATGGGTACGTCGGTACCGATGGAGTCTGTGCGGGAACGCTTCCCAGCATCCAATCAAAGAGCTTTTGGAAGCATCCCACCACGCTTGCGTGCTGCCTTCCCGCCTTTCCAACTGCCTCTCCTCAGTTTTCTTTTTTCTGCGGAGCCGGCAGGACGTCCTCCTGTCACCGCAGAAAATTCTTGTTTTATTTCTTTAGTTTTCTTGTGGTCGCGGCTGTCTTCCCGACGCCACCGGTACCGCCGGTGTTTTCTTTTTTTTTTTTTTCTTGTAAAATCTTCCTTTTTCAAGGAATATTTTTTCTTCATAGTGTCCCACGGTGTCTTAGGCCTTTTAGACCTCTTCTTTTTCCTTCATGGAACCGCCAGCCACTTTCTCCAAGAAATGTTCAAACTGTGGCGGTACAACTTTATTTTTAGACCCTCGAAGTCGGTGTCTAACCTGCTTGGGTCCTGACAACAGTTTAGTGAGAAGAGGTTTTCAATATCGAGGTTCCCTCGATACACGGTTTCTCTCCAGCTTTGGAGCACCGTCCCCTTCTTCTTCTACACAGGATCAGGTAACCCACAAACAGTCTGTTAAGACTAGCCAGCCCTCGAGTGGTAGGTCTCATGCACAGCATGTAGACGGCTCCGGCCTTGCCCTCGAGGGCCTACTGGCTTCAAAACCCCGGCGGGAGTCTTCGGTCTCAAAAGCCTTTCAGGGGTTTCAGGTTGTTCCAGGGGTTCACCCCTCACAGAACATACCAGAGCCGTGTCCGGTGGTGGCATCCGCTTCGAGCGGTACCGATACCCTGACATCGGCACTGGTGTTGGATGAAACACTCCTCACCAGGGATGGTCATCTGGCGTCCTCGGTGCCTTCGGGACCGGTGGATACACTCCAGACTGACCTTTCATTATCGGTACCAGCACCGATACTACCACCGACGTCGGTACCCTCCAGACGTGCATCGATAGCCTCGCTTCCTTCGATGCCGAGTCTGGAATCGATCTCCAGTCTGGAGGACTGGGTACCGACTCGCCTTGGTACCGGCTCTCGGCGGTACCGAAGGCTCGGTTCTGATGATTCGGATCCGCAACTCTCGGTTCCCCCGAGGCCAATTGAGTTGCCACTAGCTGACCTTCATTCACCGGTATCAGACACGGTACCGAACTCGGTACCGATGTCCTCATTACCCTTACGGTCGGTGCCTTCCATGCTTTGCTTATCGATGCCGAGTTTAGAATCGCTCTCTAGTCTGGAAGACTCGGTACCAATACTCTTTGGTACCGACATCGATCGATACCGGTGGCTCGGTACTGAGGATAGCACCCGGAGGTTTTCGGTTACCTCGGTACCGATTGAACTGTCACCGATGACTGCTCCGATGTCTTTGTCGGGCTCGACCGGTATTGGCATCGGTACCGGTATCCACAGTAGCATCGTGGCCAACTCCTACCATGCTTTTTTCAACAGGATCTCGCTCCCTTCTATGCCAAGCTTGGAGTCGATACCTGGCATGGACAATGTGGTAATGACGGTCGCTGCTCCTGACAGCCAGTACCGGCGACCATCCTTTAAGCATTCCACACTGCCCTGTGCAGGATCTTCTATTCCTATATATCTGGATAGCTCTGTCGGTGCTCAGGCTAGTTCTTCAGATCTAACCTGTCCAAGGGAAATTCCTGTTGGGGAACCCTCTTTTCAGAGTTTCCTCCTGGATATAGCAAGATCTCTTGGCATTCCTATCCCAGGACATGATCCTGCACAGGGCTCTCTTTCTACCAAAACAAAGGAGAACATAATGCTTCCTTTGCATCATTCCTTGCAGGATCTCCTTCTAGGAATGTGGGAAACACCTTTAAGGGTACCCCCACCTTCCAGAGCAACTGATCTCTTATATCAGGTGCCCCCCTCTCCAGGGTTTCATAAGACTCAACTTCCTCATCATTCCATAGTTGTGGAATCAGCAATGAGGCGGGTAAAGAGCAAGAAAAAGCACTCTTCTTATCCGCCAGGTCGTGAGTCTAAGACGCTTGATGCCTTTGGACGTCAAACCTTCCAGACATCTATGCTTTCTGCAAGAATTCTCTCATATATTTTCTATATGAGTCTATCTCTTGAGGAGGTCACAAAGCAATTACATCTTTTGACTCCTTCCCTTTCAGAGTCCAAGAGTGCAGACTATTCTTCACTGCTCAAGCATCTCCAGAATATCTCTTGGTTTCTTACTCGTGCTTCCCTAGACTCTTTTGAGTCTGTTAGCAGGACTTCTGCTATAACTATAGGGGCACGACGTAGAGCCTGGCTCCAAGCTTCAGACTTGGACAAATGGGCACAACACAGACTGGGACATACTCCTTGCACTGGAGACAGTCTTTTCAACAAGGAGTCTTTATGTCAGGTTACTCAGTTCTCCACTGACTTACCTGTTCCTAGGGGCTGTTCTGCACCTTCTTCTGTCCCAGTATGTAGGAAATGTCCTGCCAAATTTTCTTCCCATAGGAGAAGAAGGTTTTATGCATCATCTGCCCATCATACAGATGTTCCCAAACAGGGGAAGCATCGTCCTGGTCTGCAGAGTTCAACCTCTCACCAGGCTCAGCAAACCCAGCAACCACAGGGTTTCTGATCAATCCATCAGATGCTTGTGACTCTTGGGATTAGAATCTGCAGTTGCTTCTTCCCAATAGAAGCAATCCACTGCTGTCATTCTAAATCCTAAACATGGATCTCTTCCCGAAAGACATCCATTCTTTCTATGTTCTATGAGCTGTCAGGATGTTCATGCTTCTAGGTCACAGGGTTCTCCTCTTTTTCCTGCTAGGGAAAGAGGTCTATCCACTATCAAACGATATTTTCCTGTGCCAGCATGTCTTTTTCCTTTCTATAAACTTACTACTTTGTAAGTTTTCTTCAGCTCCATTCTGTTTACCCTCTTACCAGGTTTTTCCTCTGTAAGAGCGGTATTGCTTCACTGGAGGGCTTTTTCTTCAGCCTCTCTAGTTTTCTTACTTTTCCAGTGCAGAGTTCTCTTCTCTGAGTTGACTCCTCTTTTTCAATCTTACTTTGAAGCACTTCATCAGACACGTCCAGAGTTTTCTACTCTTGTTTTGTCTGTTCTTTCTGTTTTTAAACAGTACCATTCTTCTGCTGTCTGGCAAGCAGCTGCCAATGCAGGAGCCTTAATGTTTGGACCACTGGTTATTGTCCACCAGCAACCAGATTTGTCCTCCACTAACATTCTGTCTGGTCTTAGTAGTGGCTCCAAGTCAGTGCTGTCATCTGTCTTGGAAATTTTTTCACTACAAGCTTGTTGGATTGTCTTCTCTTTCTGCCATCTCCATTCCCCTGGGTTTGGCAGCATAGTTGACATAGGTACTGGCTCTCCTGCAGCCAGTTCTATCTCCTCATTCTCCTGCATCATGCTCTCTGCAATTTTACAGAGAAGCTCTCCACTATGGGCCCTTGCTAGAGAGCATGGGGGGCTTTTTCTCCAACAGCTCTACTAGATGGTTGAAAAAAGGCTTTTTCAGTCATGTCTCCCATGACTAGAAAAGTTCTCCTTTTTAACATAAAGGACATAGGCCTCCTCTTGTGTGAAAACTTAAGTAGTTGCTAATTCCCTGCTTTGGTCCATAGTATTTCCAATAGGGAATATGTTTTCTCCTTCCAGCTCGTCCTCATGGTAAGAACGCATGATACCTTTTTGCCCTTAAGCAGGTCAGCATGGTATCTCATTCCTATGCGTCTTCTGTTCACTTACCATGCTAGAGTTCTAGAATACTCGGGACTTGCTGGCTGCAGACTGATATCATCCTCTGCTTTTCACATAACCATCCTGGTTATTCTACTACCTAGCATCCCTGTAGCCATAACCAGTGGGAATTGATTCTCTATATATCTTCTCAAGTAGGTTCCACCTTCTTGTTCTTAGATGAATCTTTCCTCTCCACATTTTCCTATGTGAATACCTTTTTTGTAGGCATATCTCTGTCTGCTTCTTTGCAGACTTCCATATAGAGGCCTATATATTCATACCTATCGCACACATCTTACAGATGTCTATGTCTATCATTTGTGTGTATTTTATGCCCTTCATATCTCACTATAGATATATTCTCATATATCTATATGTTTATAGATATAGATATATATTCTATATCTATCTATCTATCTATCTATCTATCTATCTATCTATCTATCTATCTATATATATATATATGTATGTATCGAGATATTTTACTATCGGTAGATATGTATTCTGCTTTATTTACCTGACTGTCGAGGCTCATATAGCTATATGATTCTGACAGATGGGCTTTACCCATACTTATGCTATCCAGCATGTTTTAGGGTCCTACACTCACAACCACTTTGGTGGTAGTTAACACCTACCATAACCTTAAGGTTAGGTACCCCTGAAGCTCTCCATGTTCCAATATCTCTCCCAGCTGACCTCAATTAGGAGAGACATTGCGGATCTTCAGCTAATCACAGGCTCTAACGCCTCCGGCGTTGTCCTTTCTTTTGGGATACAAGGGGTTTCCATACCCTTTCTCCCCACAAGGACTGGGCCTGTTTGTCCAAATCGGTTAGCCTTTCTCTTTTTGTTCCTAAGAGTGAGCCACTCTGCTGCCAAAAGAGTTCGGCTTTTATCATAAAGCCTTCCGCTGAAGGCCCACCGTTTTTGTACTACCCCAGTTTTTCCTACTGGGGTTACCTGTTACCTTTCAGGATTCTGACCTCCATTGCTTTTCCTACAGGTTTTCTACCTCCACTTACAGTGAGGTCCTTCTCGAGGTTCCTCTACTGGGTTCCCCAGTAGATTCCATGAACCTCCATACTTCTCTGAAGTCCTGTTAGGGGAGGTCCATATTGCAATATTTTTTCTTTGCAATATCATTGATGACAATTATCATCCACACATGGACTCCTTGTCTGCAATCCTATGCTAGGTTAACTGTTCCACAGCACCTTTTTCTCTTCAACTCCTACCCTCCATCCTCAGGATGCCTGGTGTTGTGGGGGATAGCATGTTCCAACCTATGACATGCAGGGACTCCAGGCATCTCAGCTTGGGAGTCTCCATATGTGAAGACTCATTCCTGCTTGTTCCTGGAGATAGCACAGTTACTTACCTGTAACAGGTGATCTCTGGGAACAGCAGGAATAAGTCTTCACAACCCACCCACCTCCCCAGGAGTTGTATCTCTATCTATCTTTCCTTTCCTCTCTCTCTCTTTGTCTCAGCTTTAAAACTTAACTGAGGAGAGGCAGTTGGGAAAGGCGGGAAGGCAGCACGCAGGCGTGGTGGGATGCTTCCAAAAGCTCTTTGATTGGACGCTGGGAAGCGTTCCCGCGCAGACTCCGTCGGTACCGACGTACCCATATGTGAAGACTTATTCCTGCTGTTCCCAGTGATCACCTGTTACAGGTAAGTAACTGTGCTTTCTCTGCTAGATATGGCTCAGGCAAAAGCATTTCACCTAATGGAAAAGATGACTGCTCATATAGTACAAGAGATTCCTATAAGCAGGAAACAGCTTGGTATGAGATGAGATCGTTAAGCCATATGGCCTCAACCATTCATGAAAAACCATTGAAATATCTCAAAATGAGAGAAATCCCGTGTATCTCACTCTCTCAATGGAATCTCAGTGGATCACTTAGGACCTGAAAGACATAGGCCAGGTCACCAAGCAACTTGGGAACTCCCTGTCCTGATGGTTGAACCAATTCAATCTGTCAAAAAGCATGCACTTCCGATTTTGTGTGTCCAAATTTTAACAGTGGACACCTCCAAATTGTGTTGGGGTGCTCATATAGACTGACTTCCACCCATCACCTTTGGTCTGCTTTGCTCAAACCTTCTTGAGCTAAGGGCAATCTGGAATATTCTATGGCAGTAGTTCCCAAATCTGCCCTGTGTGTGGACCCTGCAAGCTTTCAGGTTATTAGGATAGCCACAATGACTATGCATAAGATAAATTTGTTTGCAGTAGAACCAGTGTATGCCAATTTATCTCATTAATATTCTTTGTGGATATCTTCATAATCCAGCTAGCTGGGGTCCTCTTCTGTGGGCCATCAGAGATCAGTTGTAGCAGTCAAGTAACCATGTAATATATTATCACAAGCAGGAAGGATCGTGTTTGTACCTCCTGTGTTGGGAAATTGTCAGGATGTGGCACTGATCCATCTCTCAGAATGACTCTGATCTACTTACCTGGCAGGCAAGGACAATGCTTTAGCACACAAACTAAGTCAAATCTAGCAACCACACCCAAGAGTTGCACAAAGGGTGTTTCACAAGCGGAATATACTAATGATAGATCTCTTTGTGACTCTCCAGAAAGTTCCTCTGTTTGCTCCAGAGTAGGATCTTATAGCAAACTAGCCTTTAAATATATTTCTCTTGGATTGGAGGAAGATTTTGTATATGTATCCTCCAATTCTGCTTTTGAGGAATACCCTTAAAACTCAGAAGATCAATCAGCGAAGTTCCTCATATTCCTACACTGGCCTAGGCAAATGTGGTATCTTCAGGAACAAGCAGGAATTCAGTCTTCACATATGGGTGATGTCCTCCGATGGAGCTTGCATGGGAACACGCCTCGGCTTCCAGTATTAAGCCTTTGGGAGCATCATCGCTCCACGCATGCGTGCATGCCATCCCATCTTTCCAAATGAATCTCTTTAGTCTTTGCTGTTCTGTGGAGCCTAATGGATGCTCTCCGTACACCTCGGATAAAACTTTTTCTTCTGTGCGCTTTGGGGTCCTTTTTCTTCTTTTTGCCTTCCTATCTACCTTTGAGACCGTTGCTCGATGATACCGGTGCCCTTTTTTGCACTCTATTTTTATTTTATTTTATTTTTTTACCTCTCTGTTCCCACGGGTTTTCTCATCAGTTCTGGCTGCCATTGAGTCTTTTAACCTGGCAATGGCTGTTTTTCCTAACATGGAGAAGCCAGCCAGCGGTTTCAAAAAATGTACTTTTTTATTTATTTAATAAACATTTTATACCGTGCTTTCCAAAGATCAACTGCACCATTTCCATTTACTGATGAGCACAGTTGAACATAAGATATGCCATACTGGGTCAGACCAAGGTCCATCAAGCCCAGTATCCTGTTTCCAACAGTGGCCAATCTAGGTCATACGTACCTAGCAGTTTCCCCAAAAGACACAGGTTCCACAATGCTTGTATTGGGTCAAGCATTGATATCCTGGGTCCCTTCTTAATAATGGTTTATGGACCTTTCCTCCAGGAACTTGTCCAAACCTTTTTTAAACCCAGCTACACTAACAGCCTTTACTACATCCTACGGTAACAAATTCCAGAGTTTGGTGCTTACAGGGTTTGGGGCCTGACCACAACCCAGCCCCAGGAAATAACTAAAGGCTTAAAAAAACAGGGAAAAACAATGTGAGTCTTTTTGGATCTGACTCTGCGCCCTCAGCACACTCCTCTTTGGCATTGATTACCTCTTGGGGCTCCTTTTCTTCACACGGTTCCCATGCTGCTTCAGAACCCAGAGGCTGCGGTACTGGAGACAGACAATCAACCACCAGCGCCTCATCAGCAACTCAGTTTTTGATGTCGAGGACCGATGCCAATTCCCGCAATTGATCTCTTGGACATGGACACGGACACCGGAGCCCGCCTTGGCTGGACTCTGAAGCTGAGTCTAGAACGACCAGCTAAACAGCCCCGGTGGGAGGAATCTACCTCCAAAGCCCAAGAGGGGCTCTGGAGTGCTAACGAGGCTTTGGCCTCTGGTTCTGTTGTCTGAAACAGTGGTCCAGAGTCCTGTACCAGAGTCCACTCGGATATCCTCCAGCTCCCTCGAGCAGCACATGCTGTCCATCGAGTGGCATTTGAATGCGCTCCTGGTGGCACCTCTGCTGGTGGCTTTAAGGCTCTCGGCAGCTCAGGGCTTGATACCAAGCCTGGAATCGGTGACTTCAAGACCCTCGGCAGGCCGAGTCCATCGGCTGCAAGAGGAACCACCCTCTAGCTTCTACGGTTCTGATGCCCTGGGGCATTGGCATCGAGATCGTCTATTGGTATTGGATCAGCAGTATTGACCGTCGCTATTTTGACTTCCTCTTGAATTCCGATGCCTGGGAATTGGAGACAGTCGCCTTTTTCACAGGCACTGTGATGTGCCATCGGACCCTTCGCCACCTCGGGAGCACTGGTGGCCCCCGCTTGAGAGCATGTCCTTCCAGGACTTTTTGAGACATGACCAAGACGCTTTTGGTCTCTGTAGGCACCGAGCATCAAACTAGAAATACTGCAGTATCCCTTGACTCCTAAAGAGGCTGCTACTCTTCCAGTTCATTGTATTCTGCAGAACCTCATTTTTAAGATGTGGGAGACCCCTTTCTCTGTTCCATCAGTTTGTAAAAGGCTAGATACCATGTACAGGTTTCCCAATTCCCTGGAATCCCAAAATCCTCAACTCCTTCACCATTCTATGGTGGTCGAGTCGGTCTTGTACCGAATCAAAAGTAGCAAGAACTACTCTTCATTTCCTCCTGGGAGGGACTCACATACCTCGATGCCTTTGGCTGTTGATGCTTCCAGGCATCGATGTTAGCTTGTCGCATTAATTCTTATATGCTTTATATGGGTATGTTCCTTAGAGATATTGCGAAGGATCTTGATGAGTTCTCTGCCATAATTCCTTCAGAGAAGCTGGATGCCTACTGGTCCCTAGTCAAGCATGGTCAAGACTGTTCAGAGTTTATCACCAGAACAGCTCTTGACTCTTTTGAATCTACCAGCAGAGCTGCAGCAATGGGTACTGAGGCCATAAGGCTGTCTTGGTTGCAGTTTTTGGACCTCAGTGAGTCCAAGACAAGCTAGCAGGCATTCCCTTTTGAGGTGAGAATCTCTTTGGTAACGGCTGGAGGGAGAAGGCTGGTGAAATCGAGACTGATGACCTTACCATGAAGTGTTTCTCTCATAAGACAGCTGATCCTTCTAGAAAGGTGGCCTCTGTTAAGAAACCTTTTATCCTAAGAAAAAGTAGTATTGCCTCTTATCCTGCTTGCACGGCCCATCACGCTTATCAGGGTTAGCAGAAGGCTCAGGCGCCTCGCCAACCTAAGAGGCCCAAGCTGCCTAAGCCTCAACCAGGCCCACAGCCGCAACCTGGGATTAGATTTTGAGTACTTTCTGGAGAACATTGCCATTCTTCCCCTGAAGGAGCCGCAGCCTACTAACATAGCAGGCAGACTGGTCCATTTTGTCTCATAATATCAGAGCTCTGGACTGTACAGGTTGTCCTAGGGGCTGTCTGCTTCATTTCGCCCATTTACCACCTCCTTCCTTTCCAGGGGTATATCCTCTTGAATCTTTCCATCGGTCTCCTTTATAGCAGGAAGTCTCCACCCTACTAAGGGATGGTGTGATAGAAGTTGTTCCAGCAGGTTCACTATCTGCATAATATCTTGTTCATGGCCATAGTGGTAAACATTTCCCACGTAGCCCCAACAGTCTGGAACTCTTTACCAGAGGACTTACGATCACTAACAGAGATAACAGAATTCAGAAAAAAATTGAAAACCTATCTATTCACTAAACACTATAATACCATAGAAAACCCTCCACTCAACTTAGATAAAGGCTAAACAAGAACCTGCCTAAAATCAAGATTATACTCCCTATTACAATAAATACGTACAACTTAAATGAATAATCATTCCATTCTAATGCATTGATACCCCACTTGTATATAGTTACAACTGAGTTAGAGACAGTGTTGTTGTTAAGTGCCGTCGAGTCGGAGTCGACTCATGGCGACCCTCTGGATAGCTATCCTAAATTGTGTTCGATCTTCAGTCAGGCGGCTCATTGTTGACAGACTGGTACCCGTAGCTGCTGTTATTGTATCGATCCATCTCATTGCTGGCCTTCCTCTTTTGCGTTGACCTTCTATCTTGCCAAGCATAATGTCTTTCTCTAATGATCTCTCTCTTCGCATGATGTGTCCAAAGTATGAAAGTCGAAGTCTTGTCATCTGAGCTTCTAAAGAAAGCTTAGGTTTGATCTCCTCTAGTACCGACTGGTTTGTTCTTCGGGCAGTCCATGGTATACACAGTATTCGCCGCCAGCACCATAATTCAAAGGCATCAATTTTCTTCCTGTCTATCTTTTTCACTGTCCAGCTTTCACATCCATATGATGTTATTGAAAATACCATGGCTTGAACAAGTCGAATCTTTGTATGGAGAGAGACATCTCTGCTCTTGAGAATCTTATCTAAGTCTTTCATAGCCATTCTGCCAAGAGCAATGCGTCGTCTGATTTCTTGACTGCTTGTTGCTTCTTTATTGATAGTTGATCCAAGTAGGTTAAAGTTGTTCACAATTTCAATTTCTTCTCCTTCAACGATGAACCTGTTGATTATGCCAGTTGTTTATTATGCCAGAGACAGTACCTCAGTTTAAATTGTTACACAATCTGTGTTAGTTGATTTATTGAACTATTCCGCATAGTTTTTACATACACTTTGTTGTTTCAAGTTAAGATGTTCATTGTAAAAAGTTATAACTGTTCTATGTAAAACAAGCTCTGCATTGTTAATTGTTGTTAAATGTACACCGCAACTGATCGCTGGAAGATGCGGTATATAAATAAGTGTTAAATAAATAAATAAACATGTCCCATTATAAGTCCATATCTCATGTCTTCAGAGTTGCCAGGTTACCCAGTTCCAGGAGTGAGATTTTTGCCAGTTCTGATTTAAATTTGCATTGCAGTGCAGTATGGTATTTGTAGTCCTTGATTTTACTCACTCCTGGAACTGGGTAACTTGGCAATGATCGGCCCGATTCCAAGTCGCGACTTGTGGGGCTGTACGTCCCTGTGGGACGTGAAGCCCCGCAAGCCACTCTGCCCCTGTTCCAACTCCCCTCCAATAACTCAGTTTCTTTTCATTTGATGAACAAGCCTTCCTCCAAAAGCCTATCTCAACCCTTTCTACCTTACCAGATCAAACTGACCTTGAAACAAAAGTCTGCACATGGAACTCAACCATCTCAGCTGTTGCTCTTGTTCCATCAAAGTTCCCCATACAAGTTCACTATGACAATGTGGCAAACCACACTTTTTTTGATATATGAAGATGGTCAGTACATCATTCCTGACATTAAGATCCAGCGAGGAGTATTTCAGGGAGATTCCCTGTCGCCACTTCTGTTTTGTTTGGCACTTAATCCAATGAGTGCTCTCTTCAACTCTTTGAGATATGGATTTAGCCTGAATCCTAAAGAAGGTAACAACCCAGAAGCAACTTTCCATCTACTATTCTTAGATGATCTGAAGCTCTACAGTTCCAGTGACCAACAATTAGCAGAGCAACTTTGTGTGGTGAAAAGCTTTTCTGATGACATAGAGATGACTTTTGGCCTTGACAAGTGTGCTAAGGCAACCTTTTTCAGAGGAAAATTGAGCAAAACCGAAAACATCTCCCTTGTTGAGGGCTGTGACATAGAAATAAAGATCTTGAAAAACTGGATGTGTGAATAAGAAAACTCCTCCAGGCTCATGAAGTAATTTACAAGAATCAATGTATGCCAAGATTATACATTCCTAGAGCAGAAGGAGGGCTAGTATTTATAGAGATTTATTACACCTACAGAGCTACTATCATAGGCCTCCAGGCCTACATGACAGCATCATCGGATCCAAATATAGTAAAATTATTGAAATATGAAATTAACGTCCAGAATCTGTCTCCATCATCAAACTTGGACAAGCGTTCCGTCAATTAGAAGGAATTAATGAGAATTCACAGACATGCATGGGAAAGGAAGTAACAGAATTTGCAAAACAAGAGCAAAAGCTCTTCATAGAATTGATCAGCAGGCAAGGAAAAACAAGTGGCAAATACATAAATACAGTGGAAAATACAGAGTGCTATTTCAAGAAACCTTTGTCGATCAAGAACGGACACATGAATGGTTAAGGAGAGGTGAACCACTGGGGCCGATGCTGGACCTCGAACCTGCATCGGGGGACCCTCTCCCTCTGATGCCTCCTTTGGAACCAACAGGTATTGTTGATACCCAACAGATTCACAATGCCGCACTGACCAATCATCCGTATTGGCATCGGGCTTCGACATTGACACGAGACTGTCGATACTTTGACCTTCTGTCGGAATCGAACTCTATCTCCTCTGATTCCGATGATGCATTGGGAGGATTCCAGCATAACCCGGGATCTCCCTTCCAATCTGTCCCCTCTTCATGAGCGACGTTAGTCCATGCCAGAGGACATGTCTTTTCAAGATTTCATTTGGGGCATGGCTGTCCAAGTAGAAAGCCAGTGCACGCTTGCAATCTAAAGTGTATAGCGCTGCTTCAGTGCTAGAGGCATGGGGAAGAAGACTAGTAGTATCACCGATTGGTTGAGGTGGAAGGGTGAAACCACCTTCAGAAGGAAGTGTGGATGAGTATGGAGAACCACCCTGTCATGGTGGAACCAGGTGTACGGAAGATCCAACACTAAAGCCTGCAGTTCGCTGTTGCGGGGGGCTGAGGTGAGGGCAATGAGGAAGATTACCTTGCAAGACAAGAATTTTAAAGAAGTGGTGGCTAAAGGCTCAAAATGAGGCTTTAGAAGTTGCAGTAGGATCACATTGAGGTCCCAGGCCACCGGTGGTGGTTTGATCAGTGGCTTGGACAGCAGGAGACTCCGCATATATTGTTGCACCAAGGGGTGCAAAGAAATAGGATGCCTGTTCACTGGCCTATGATAGGCTGAGATGGCACTCAGATGAACTCTGACAGAGAGTTAATCTTGAGACCTGCCAAGAACAAGTGGAGGAGATATTGTAAAATGGATACCACCGGGCAGGCAGAGGGGTCAATATGCTTCAGGGTACACCAGAAAGTGAACATTCACCATTTGAAGGTATAAGAATGTCTGGTAGATGGCTTGCGAGATGCAAGTAGGATGTCCTTGACCTGTTGTGGAAGGTTGAGGTCTGCAAAGATTATGCTTTCAGCAGCCATGCCATGAGATGAAGGGCCTGTGGATTGGAAGGAGAAGCATCCCTTGATCCTAAGAGAGGAGGTTGGCTGCATGACCTAGGCTAGGGGGTGGAGTCTGTGCCAGACAAGTCAGCAGAGGAAACCATGGATGATGGGGCCAGTAAGGGGCTGTTAGGATCATAGAGTTCCTGTCGGCCTGCAGCTTGAACAGGGTCTTGGATATTAAGGGGATGGGCAGGAATGCATAAAGTAGGCCCTTTCCCCAATGGAAAAGGAAGGCATCCATTGCCTGGCTGTGTCAGAAAGGAAGCCTTGAGCAAAACAGTGGAAGTTGTGCATTCTCCTGGGTGGCGAACAGATCTATTCTGGGGTCTCCCACATGTGGAAGATCCAAGATGCCATTTCCCAATTTAAAGTACACGCGTGTGAATGTAGGATACAGTTGAGTCTGTCCGCAAGGAGATTGAGTTCTCCCCGGAGATACACCACTCTGAGATGGATGCGGTGTACAATGGAGAAGAACCAGAGACAAAGGGCTTCCTGGCAAAAGGGATAGGAACCTGTTCCCCCCCTGCTTGTTCACATAGAACATGGCCACTTGGTTGTCCATTCGGACTAAGACCTGCTTGCCCGAAAGTTGGGGTTGATAAACCCGAAGGCATTCGTGAGAGCATGTAGCTCCAAGAGGTTGATCTACAACTGAGATTCCTGTGGTGTCCACTGCCCCTGCATGGTGAGATTCCGCAAACACCTGGAAACCCTCTTATTCTCTGAACACTTTGGACCCACCACCTAACACACCCTCCAGCATGACACAACAAGACAGAATCTGCACTTGTAAATAGAGTTTGGAAACATAAATAAGAATATACCACCTGTGAATAGCTCTCCTATTGTAAATAGTTCAGTGATCGCAAACAGGTTGTTATATAATATATACTGTATAACCAAAGTGTTGTTTGTTCCATGTAATTGTTACTTGTTATCCATAATGTTGTTTGTTCTATATAACTGATGTTCTGTTCACTGTACACGACTTTGACCCGGTGAAAAGCGGTATATAAGCCTAGCTAAATAAATAAAAGATATGGTGGTATGGGAAGTAGCAATATACTAGAGCTGATCCTGGTATGCGGCAAGTAAGATAAGCAGGAATAGTCTAGTTTTAGAGGCATATGCTGAAAAGAGTAAGTCAATACCTTTAAAGGCAGATGGGATTTGTAGGCATGCATTTCGGTGCGAGGTACATCTTTCTCATCTTAGAGCACAAGAAAATTTAACAGTGCATAGAAAAATTTGCATAGCAGTTAAAATAAGGCGAATAAACAAATTTTAAAAGCATGATCAGCAGTAGGCGACTAACCAAATAATCTTTCCCATGCAGAAACATGAGCGTCTTTGCACCGAGTATTCAACAGTTCGTAGAATCCTACCATTCTCATAAGCATAGTATGATATGCTTCTGTAAGTTTAGCAGTTTATGTAATGTATTTTCTTCCATGCCAAAAGCTAATGGGTACATAGCATATGAGAGAGTCTGGAATTCTGTAGAGTCCGTGGTAATCAAAGGTGTGGAACATGTTGTACCATTCATCGTAATTGGAGCAAGAGGAAGAATTGTACCAGCAGGAGGGGTTGGCCTCGCGAAACTGATGAGGTTCACATTCAAAATGAAAAGGTTACTGCTCACACAAACTGGAATCAATAGGTTTGAATGAAGTCCAACTATTATCTAGTGGTTGCACCCAAGTAAGATGGTCAAGAGGTATATGGACAGAAGTTTAAATAACAGTATGTGGCGTGACCATGGGATCAAAGTACAGATAGAACATTCTTGGAATACTAATTGTTCATCAATCAAGGTGATCTATAGCAAATTTTGGCATTTGGTGCTAGCTGTCTGGACTAGGGATGATGACCAGTGACCTAGTTTAGCAGTGAAAAGAATTGATTTTAGGATCTTTACTTGATCACAGACAGTAACCCAGTAAGTAATCTTTCCATACTCATATTCCTCACATGTTAAGATAACATCCATTGTTGAACAGAAAATTGTTATTAGAGCTGGAGTATCTACAATTACATT
Organism: Ichthyophis bannanicus; assembly: GCA_033557465.1. Lineage (NCBI taxonomy): Eukaryota > Metazoa > Chordata > Amphibia > Gymnophiona > Ichthyophiidae > Ichthyophis > Ichthyophis bannanicus. The sequence continues at coordinate 331,156,531 of CM066032.1, forward strand.
GAAGAGTTTAGAGGAAACCTCATTAATAGTATGTTGTGAGGCAAAGCCATCAGAAGCATGTTGAGACATGGCTCTTAGTTTATTTTTGAGCCCCTTTAAATCAAGTGTATTAAGGGCACAAAGTGCAGTATCTGTACTGCCTAAAATTGTATGGAGTAATTTATGCTTCTATCAGAATTGTGATTTAACTGACTCCATATCAAACCAAGCATTAAGCATAGGCATGTGGCAAACCAAGAATGATTTGGATATTTGCGAGTAACTAAAAATAAATTAGGAAATAGGTGCCAAGTAAGAAAATGGCATTCTACATCATACAAAACACTTGTATGTAGTGTATTCCAGCGTTTTTCAACCACTGTGCCGCGGAACACTAGTGTGCCGTGAGATATTGTCTGGTGTGCCGTGGGAAAAATTCCAATTTCATCCGTAACATGTGGCCTCGGCTCACAAATTAGGGTTGCCAACCGGCCGGTTTTCAGCCGGCCTGGCCGGTTTTTCCATGGCCAGGCCGGCTGCCGGCACAGTTGTAAAACCGGCCATTGAAAAGCCGGTTTTCTGCTCTGGCCGCAAGATCGGGAGCGGCCAGAGCAAAAAACCGGCTTTTGTGCCGAAGTCCGCGGCGCGAACGCGATTCCCTATAGCAGTGCAGCCGCTGGTTCTGCTTTGTACAGAGCAGCGGCTGCACTACACTTACATTGAAAAGTAAAGAGAAACTGTGTCAGGAGCCCTCCGATCATGCAGAGCCCGAGGAAGTGATGTCATGGGGGCGGGCTCCTCACAGGCTGTCTTTCCTTTTCAAATTAACTTTAGCTGCAATAAAGTTAATTTGAAAAGGAAAGACAGCCTGTGAGGAGCCCGCCCCCATGACATCACTTCCTCGGGCTCTGCGATGACCGGAGGGCTCCTGACACAGTTTCTCTTTACTTTTCAATGTAAGTGTAGTGCAGCCGCTGCTCTGTACAAAGCAGAAGCAGCGCTTGGGCAGAGGGGGGGGGGGTGTGTGTGTGTGAGTGAACCAGCAAGGGGGGGGGAGTGTGAGTGAACCAGCAAGGGGGGGGGGGAGTGTGAGTGAACCAGCAGTGGGGGGGGGGGGGGGTGGTGGTGTGAGTGAAGCAGAAAGGGGGGGGGGGGATGGTGTGAGTGAACCAGCAGGGGAGGGGGGTAAGTGAGTGAGTGACCCAGCAGGAGGGGTGAGTAAGTGACAGGGGGGTGGGTGAGTGAACCAGCAGTGGAGGGGGGGGGGTGGTGTGAGTGAACCAGCAGGGGAGGGGGGTTGGTGTGAACCAGCAGGGGAGGGGGGTTGGTGTGAGTGTTTGATTCCTATTCAAGAGAATTACTTTATATATAGTCAATATAGGCACAGAGGTAAATTTTTTTAACATTTTCTAATGGTGGTGTGCCTCGTGATTTTTTTCATGAAAAAAGTGTGCCTTTGCACAAAAAAGGTTGAAAAACACTGGTGTATTCTATTTAACCTGAAAGGGATGTCCTTCTGAAAAGGGATTTGTATTAGAAAGAGAGAGTAGGAGGAACAGGGGTGGTAGGTAAGCACAATACATTTTAAAAAAATGAAGTCTCAGTGACATGCTGTTGATTACCTATTCATGGGTCCAGAGTAATCTTCCAAGTATCTGTCTTGATAGGGGATACTGTAAAGAATAAAGGCAGGAGGGCCAAGAATATAATTTCTGGGGATGCTTTCAATTGTGTTCTTTATAGAGAAATGGAAATCTGTGGTGCCCACTAGACTTGATTGAGGTTTGGGGACCAGAACACCAGCTTTTCCTATACAGAGCAAAAACTTAGGGTAACAAGGTTTTTTTCCTTCATGGGAAAATAAGGGTATTTCTTTATAGCAGTATGCTCCATCTGTGAAGTTAGCCCAGCCAATTGTGAATACTCTGAGAGTAGTTATTCCTCATGCGATAAGGCAACAATTTTCTGTTCTAAATATAAATGTTCTTCAGTGGGTTTGACTCATTTGGTTTTGGGTTTGTTGCCTTGCCTGTTTAATTCTGAGGAGGTGAGGATTCACAGATGAACCTAGTTGGTCTTGGCTCCACTTCTTGCAGGCAGTAGATGCAACAAAATGATACACAAAAGCAGGTGTTGATAGAATAAAGGATACTTTGTCTAAGGGATAAGCTTGCTACAAATTAGTCTTCAAAGTATATTACAGTGGAAACTGATATCGTGCCTGGTTTGGAAGAAGGGTGGTTGTGTGTGAGAAAAGAATGAACATGGTGGAAGTGTAGCGGCAAACTGCAGTCAATGAATAAATCCAGGAGTCAATTTACAGGGTCCAAACCAGTTTAATGTGCACAGGCTCAGTCAGTCAAAGCTGTAAAGTAACTGAGCGGAGCTCTTCATAGAAACATAACTTTTTATACCGCTTTTCTAGCTTGATACATGAAAACTTTCCATTGGTCTCATGCTAATTTCTACAAACTTTCTATTGATCTGACATTTCCCTGAATTTGACCAATCAGGGTCTATGTCCTTTGCTCTGCGTTCTCCAGCTAAATGAACAATGGTTTGGTTCAAACCTGGTTACTTCTCTACATCAAGGTCATATCTAGCTCCTAAAATGTGTAAGTAACAATTCTGGAGTAACAATTTAACATACAGGCATTGTATTCACTTTGTGCAAACTTTGCAATAGCAGCATTTCATTCTAAAACAGCATTTAATTCTGTCTTTTTAATTTTATGTCTCAGCACTACTGAAATCCAGGCTTGGTTCTTAAGCCTGTCATTTTTCAGGTTCAGGCTTATGGCCTAGTCTATAGGTCTTGGCTACCACATTCCCCCCTTTGATTATTCTCACCCTGAATGTTAAGATGGGTGAGAAGCAAATCACTTATACTTGAGTTGTTGCCATGTTATGTGGTATAGGCCGATACCGTCTCATAGCTAGGAGCTTAGCTGTTGTCTTTCTTTCTACAATATTCTCAGTGATTGCAGATATATTACGTAGGCAGAGGGGGAATATGTATGGAAGTATTAAACATGTTATTACTACTAGTTCTGCAATTATCAACATAATACTTTCTCTCCCAAGTCCCACATTTCTGATTATAGTTTCTGTTTATGGCATTGCAAGCATCAAAGTATAGAGCTGCAGGTTTTGTAGGGTCTTCAAGTTGTTGAGTAGCATTTAAGAGAGTTCCATCTTCATTATTCCATCGTATTATCAGCACATAGTAGGATGGATTCTGTCGTGGGTGAAAACAAGTTCTGCTCTTTCCTTTTGTGCAAATGTTCAGTTCCATGCCATTATATATGCATTGACTCACTATACCTGTACAAGTATAGTAGGTATGATAAAGCAAAGTCTGTGTAATCTTTTCTCCAGTACGAGTAGTAGTTATGCATGCAGCACAAGGTGGCAAGGCAAAAGTCAGTTCAAAGCATCTCAAGGCTGCTATCAAGATGAAACAGTAGAGAATCATGATGAAAAGTCTCTGAAGAATTAGTGCAAGTCTTTGAAAAACCAGTGCAATTCTTGACCACGAAGTCTTCTTCTTCTTTACTTTACGTTGACCTGTTTTGCTCTCAGTAGCATGCAACAGGTGTAGTGTTGGTTGTAGATCCTCAAGCTTCCGCTGTACATGACCTTACCAATTTCATTGGTAGGTGTGTAGAGCTGTAGATTCCAACGTATTTCAATAGACACAGTCCTTTTAGTTTGCACTGTCCTTGATCAAAATGGCACAAAGATTTTCAAATAATATATTCCATATTACAGTCTCTTTCTGTTGATGATAATCTCTTCAGAATAAACAAATAGTCTCTTGGGATTCAGGAATTCTATATTAGCACAGTCTCTTTTTTTTTTAATTTCCTGAATTTTTCAATTTGCTTGTCTTCGCAAAGTTAGCCGCAATGGAACTTCTGGATCTTGTTCTGATGTCCACTGGTCTGGCTCTGGAGCTGCTGCTGATTTCACTCTGCTGTGATGAATCCAGGGTTCGAGTTCTGCAACTTTAACTGCTGTTGGGGTTAACAAGATGACAACATAAGGTCCTTTCCAATGCGGTGCCACCGGTGTCTTTCTCCACTCTTTGATTCACACTGAGACTCCAGGCTTGAAAGGATGCAGCGGTTCAGTCAAGTTGATGGGTAGCTGATCTCGTATCCACGTATGAAGACTCTGCAAAACAGAACTTAAAACCAATAGTTCTTGTCTAGTAATTTCAGATACTATCTGCTTCATATCCCCTTTGATCCCTTTGACAATAGGTGAAGGTCTATCATACAAAATCTCATAGGGAGAAAGTCCTAATGACTTAGTAGGTGCTGAGCATATTCTTAAAAGAGCTATTGGAAGTACCTGTGGCCATTTTAAATGTGTTTCCTGACAGTTTGGACAATTGAGATTTCAGAGTTCTATTCATACGCTCTACTTTCCCTGAACTCTGAGGTCTGTATGCTGTGTGTAACTTCCATTGTATCTGTAGAGCTTTAGCTAACTGTTGAGTTACTTGGGATATAAATGAGGGCCCATTGTCTGACCCTATGACTAATGGTATTCCAAATCTTGGAACAATTTCACGAAGTAGGACTTTAGTGACCTCTCTGGCTTTCTCAGTCCTGGTGGGAAAAGCTGCTACCCACCTAGAGTAGGTACACACTAGAACAAGCAAGTAACGATATCCATTTGCTTTTGGCATTTCAGTAAAGTCTACTTGAAAATTACTCATGGGAGTAACTCCTGTTGATTGAATTCTTATTGGTAGACTAGGATCTTGCTTGGCATTGTTCTTGGCACATGTTTTACATTGACGAGCTTCTGAAGCTGTCAAAGGTCCCAGCAAAGAAATATAAAAATGAGGTTTCAAAGCTTTTGTCATTGCAGTTTTTCCATAATGTGTTGCTTGATGAAATGCTTGAACAAAGGCTAAACTTAATGCTTCAGGAATCACTATTTGTCCAGGAGGTTGACTTCCCTCCTGTGGTGGAAGTTCTCTCCATCCATTTCTGAGTACTCCCCCTTCTTGTTCACAATAATAGTCCAATTCTTTTGTAGTATAACGGGGATCCCATGAATTAAGAGGTACAGGAAATAGAACTGTTTGAATTGTAGTGTTCTGAGTTAGTCTGTCCGGTAATGGCTGCTTTACGAGCAGAGGCATCTGCAAATCTGTTCCCTTGTGCAATTTCTCCTTTTCCTGCTTGATGTCCTCGACAGTGCATAACTGCAACTTGCTCAGGGGCCCATACAGCATCTAACAATGTCAATATCTCTGGGCCATATTTGATAGATTTTCCTCCTGAAGTTATCAATACCCGTTCTCTGTACAAGGCTCCATGAGCATGCAATGTTGTGAATGCATACTTAGAATCTGTGTATACATTTATACAGAGTCCTTTTCCCAGTATTAGTGCTCTTGTGAGTGCTATCAATTCTGCTTTCTGTGCTGATGTTCCTGAGGCTAGGGCTGATGATTCAATTACAAGATCCAGAGTTACTACTGCATATCCAGCACAACGATGTCCATTGACTACAAGACTGCTTCCATCCACGAAGAAAGTTTGTTCTGGATCTTCAAAAGGTACATCTGTCAAGTCTGGTCGACTTGAGAATATAGTATCCATGACTTCTATGCAGTCATGATCAGGAGGGTCAGTTCCAATTGGTAACAGTGTAGCTGAGTTTAAGGGCCTGACTGACCATTAATTGCAATCGAGGATTTTCACACAACATGCTCTGGTACTTTAGCATTCGTGAGTTGGTGAACCAGTAATTTCCTTTGTGGTCCATGAACATATAGACGAAATGGCTTCTGTACATCTGGTAGTCCAAGGGCTGGTGATGTCATCAGGGCTGTCTTCAGAGTCTTGTATGCTGTTTCTTGTTCAGGTCCCCATTCTAATGGAGATTGTTCCAATCCTTTGATGGCTTGATATAGTGGTTTTGCAATTAGAGCAAAGTTGGGGATCCATATACGACAGTACTCTGTGGCACCCCAGAAGACTCTCACTTGCCTCCTGGTGGTTGGAGTAGGAATACTGCATACAGCTTCTTTGCGTTCTGGTCCCAGGCGTCTAATTCTGCTGGACAACTGGAATCCTAGGTTTTTAACTTGTTTGACATAATTATGCCTTGGCTCTTGAGACTTTGTATCCAGTCTCATTAAATAGAGTGCAGGAGTTCACTGGTGGCTTGTGGACATTCACTTTCTGAGTTGGTGGTTATGAGCAAGTTGTCCACATACTGGAGAAGAACCCTTTCTCCTGGGTTCACATAGTAGCTGGAAAGATCTTGATTTAAAATAGTACTGAAGAGAGTAGGTGAATTCTTGAATCCTTGAAGTAATCTAGTCCAGGTGAGTTGGCCCCGCCTTCCTGTTGTGGGGTCTTGTCATTCAAAAACAAACAAAAGTTGACTGGTGGGGGTTAGGCGCACACAGAAAAAGGCATCTTTCAGGTCCTAAAAGATAAAGTAAGCAGCCTCAGCGGGGATCAGTCCCAAGAGAGTATAAGGGTTTGGTACTACAGGGTGGATAGTTTTAACTGCATCATTTACTCGCCTCAGGTCCTGTACTGGGCGATAATCCCCTGTCCCAGGCTTCTTTACTGGGAGAAGAGGGGGTGTTCCGAGGTGACTGACATTCCTTGAGAAGTCCATACTTCAGCAGTTTCATCAGATGGTGGTGAATTCCTTCAATGGCTGGTCACATGCACTGGTTCCACTCCTAGCTTGAGGGTGACAATGACAGGGGCTATGTTCTTCACTAGGCCAAGTGGATTATCTTCTGCCCATACTTCAGATGGGGGGCTATGAGGTTGGTGGGTATACAGGAACTAGCTGGCTTGATTGGAGATGCACTATAGAACCGCTATTCTTCTTGGGGAACAGTCAGCACCATCAATCCAGCAGGCTTTGGGTTCACAGTCATTTGCATTTCTCCCCCTTCTGCAAAAGATATTTGGGCCTGGAGCTTAACAAGCATGTCTCGGCCCAGAAGTGGAATTGGACACTCAGGCATATACAAGAGCTGGTGCGTTATTTTCTGTCCCCCTAGTCCACACATGTGGTTCTGCAGGAGAGGCTTTGTGGCCTTAGCCTCAGTAGCTCTGACAATGGTGATGCATCAAGAAAACAAAGGGGCTACTGGCTTTAGTATTCTGCTCCTGTATTTCCCATAAAGTCCATATATTAGTCCCCTATTTTCAGACTGACTCCTGGGGACCCAGGGAAACTTGGAGTCCGGTTTGGCCTAGTCTTCATCCATGCTTTAGCCCTCTTTGGCTGCCACTCACTCTATGGCTGCTTCCCTCTCTTTGCTGGAGCACTGTGCTCGGTTTATTTTTATTTTTTATTTTTTTTAAATCAAGTACTCCCTCCTCCCCTCTTGGGGTGGAGTTAAGATACGGGCATTCACTTCTTTAATGTCCTTCTTCTCTGCAATGGGCGCACTGACTCGCACCCAGTGGGGGCCATCATTTTCACGACCCCTTTCACTTCCTCTGCTCCTTCGATTAGGAAAACCTCCTCCACATTATTCAACTAAAGTATCAGCAAGAAGATCTGTTTTGGGCCTAGTGCAATGGGATTGTGTGACCCTCTCTTTACTGGTAGTTGTACATCTGAAGGCATACGGCAATCAGGCTGAACTAGCAAATAAATCCCTGCTTGTAGTGTCATCAGTACTTTTAACTGTGCCGGGGCTTCTCTTCTCCTGCTGCGGAGGTGGCTAGTGACATTTGCAGGGAGGTATCCCCCCCCCCCTTGCTCCAGGCTCTGCCCGGGATGATGGCAGAGCTGAGGGAACTGGCCTATAAAGATAATAAACGGGCAGGATTTTTTTTTTTCTCCCTCAAACATTTAACCAAGAATCCTATGTAGGGGAAATGATCAGGGAACTACGAGGCCAGGAAGCAACTAACATAACACTGAAATTTGCATGGACTCTGACCCCCCTTCCTCCCCCCATGGTGACGTAGTTAACAACAGACAGAGGGGGCGGCCAGTCAGGCTGCATTTTCCTATGGACTACGAATCAGAACTACAATAATATTCCTCTGGGTGCACTTATTTAAAAAAAACATATTATTGCTGTAAACAAAGGGTAGGCTGAAAACATAAGCATAGATTGATTGCAATAAGCATAATAGATGTGTGTGTGCTCATTCTAAACAGGAACAATTTAGATAAAGTCCTTAAAATATAAAACTATTATTTTGCAATATGTGATAACAACAATTCCAATAGAAAGAACCGAACATGACGACCACATATCTGTTACTTATGACTGGAATGATAATACTTGGCATGGAAGCTAACTGCCAGCCGTAATCCGCACTTAAGCTGAACAGCGTCTCTGCAACGTAATCCGCACTTAAGCTGAACAGCGTCTCTGCAAAAGAAAGTACTTTAAATCTTACAGTTTAGGAAGGAGATATTCAAAAGACATTCCGGATCCTTTTTCAATAAAGTAGGTGGATATCTGGAATACATATACACTTTTTTCCTCATTTTATTTTTATTGACAATAAGCATGTCTTCTATGAGGTGCTTGCCGCAGTATATCAGGAACTAGAATTCAAACACGATGAACTCCTTATTCACTCAGGATTTAAATCACTTTCATGTCGCAATCTGGTACTACTGGCTCGGAATGGCTCTTAACCTGTACTTCGTAGGACAAAGGGAAAACAAAAGTAGTTTCCTGAATTTTTCTATCACTGCCTATTTAAACTATTACAGTGCTTACTGAAGATTTTGAACATAAACACAAAACAAAGCTAAGCCCACAACTGCATTATACCTATCTCACTTGGTCCGCACAAGTCCAGGAACTCGAACGGGGTTAAGAACTTAACCCTTTCCTGGGCTTAAGCCCAAAACTATCGGGATTCAAAATTCTGACTAAACATTCCTATTACATGATATATAATACATGACCATAGCAGAAGGAACATCACTATTAAACACATTGAATAAAACAGGTACAATTTTCCTGAAATAAGCACAGATCAACTCAGCTATAGAACGCTGAAATTAAGCCTTTACAGGGTTAACAGCTACTATACATTCCATTCTCCAGACACGCCCCTTCTCACTCCCCTAGCCAGTTTTCATGCTGTGCGAAAGGAAAAACAACTGGAATGCATGAGTTTATTTCCTTCTGTCTTCTGTTCTGCTTAATAGTATTTCTTAATCGGTAATCTGTTCTACAAATTACCCAACAGAATAATCTTACATCATACCAGAAGGGAAACGCGCGGTTTTAACAGACAACAGAAATCACTCACACATCTCACACACAAACACAATTTCATTTCCCAAAAGCCAAATCCTGACTATCTAGGCTTACCAAAATTTTACCATTACCGTTAATCATGATTTTATTACCAGAAAGAGTCAGTAGTTTCTTCTTGCGCTCTTAATAGCCCTTGCAAGAGTACTCGGACCGCTCCGGACGTGATCAGTGTCCTTTTCCCATTACCATATGGTTCCAGGTTCCAGTACTGTCTGACTTAATAATACAAAAACTCTATACTCACCGGATCCGGTCCCCGATACCACACCAGCTTCTGAGTTGGACCCTGGACTCCCCCGATTCAGAGGTGTTGACCAGCTGGACCCGATGGCCTGCCGAGGCAGGCAGAACCCTCTCCGATACAAAGTGATCGGCAGCACCCTGAGGCTTCCCCTGCAGTCGGACAGACATGGCTCCAACCGGACCAAACCTCAAGGCGAATTACGTGGATTATTCACTTGAATACCATCCACCACTCGCACTTCCCGGCCAACGCACCAAGAAATGTAGCGGCAAACTGCAGCCAATGAATAAATCCAGGAGTCAATTTACAGGGTCCAAACCAGTTTAATGTGCACAGGCTCAGTCAGTCAAAGCTGTAAAGTAACTGAGCGGAGCTCTTCATAGAAACATAACTTTTTATACCGCTTTTCTAGCTTGATACATGAAAACTTTCCATTGGTCTCATGCTAATTTCTGCAAACTTTCTATTGGTCTGACATTTCCCTGAATTTGACCAATCAGGGTCTATGCCCTTTGCTCTGCTTTCTCCAAGGTCATATCTAGCTCCTAAAATGTGTAAGTAACAATTTTGGAGTAACGATTTTAACATACAGGCATTGTATTCACTTTGTGCAAACTTTGCAATAGCAGCATTTCATTCTAAAACAGCATTTAATTCTGTCTTTTTAATTGTATGTCTCAGCACTACTGAAATCCAGGCTTGGTTCTTAAGCCTGTCATTTTTCAGGTTCAGGCTTATGGCCTAGTCTATAGGTCTTGGCTACCACAGAAGGAGTCCCTTTGTGCTGTTGTGTGTACGTATCTGTGTCTCTCTTTCTAACCAGGATTCCTATCCAAAAATGCAATGTGTGCCTTTGAGTCAGTCCTGACTCCTGGCGACCCAGAAGCTCCTGGGTTTTCTTGGCAGTGTCACCGGAAGTAGATTGCCAGGCCTTTCTTCCGAGGCAATGGAGGGTTAAGTGATTTGCCCAAGGCCACAAGGAGTGCTAGTGGGAATCAAACCGTGGTTACCAAGCCAGTGTTCTAACCACTAGGCTACTCCTCCACTAGGATTTCTATCCACCAGTGCTTAAAAGCAAAAAAGACTTTTAAATCATTTTAGCATCTGCCTTAATTTTCATAAGGTATGTTTTGTTATGAAGAGATACTACTTTTCATTCTGAGGCACCTTTTTAGCAAGTAGATGTGATAATGTTGGAGTTTGAGGCTACCTGAACCTCCATGTATGTAAAATAATGCTCCTTTGAAGTCTGGCCAGCAAAAGCTTGGAGACATGCAGTCTACCTACACAGACATCACTTTGAGAGGTCATACTATTAACCAGAGTTTTTCTGATTGTGCAGTACTTCCAGAAGCCTTAGGATACCTCAGGTTAAATAAATTGTGGGTAGGTTTGCTGAACAGTACTGCGCAATACTGACAACAGGTATTTTATTTACTTAAAACTATTACTTTTTCCTCAAAATCTTTTTTGGGCAAAGTACCCTCCTGAATGTTCCAGTTAGAACTTTCCTTCCTCAATCTCTCAAAAAGGAAAAGACTCTGCTCTGTGAGTGGCATTGTTTGAGTTTATGGAAAGTTAGGAGAGCACATTGTTTCCAGTGTTGTGGCAGTTTATTCTGTACCAAGACCACGAAAGTTCAACTTTGCTTAGTTTTTCATAGAATATTTAAACAAAACAAAACAAAAAAAATCTGTGCTATATATTACCAGAAGTTTTAGCACATAGATTTACAGGCTGTCATATAGTACTGAACAATCTTCTTTTTTTTTAAATTGAGGAATACATTTGTAACACCAGCTATTCATTTGTGTGTCCTAAATGACAGCTTTTCTTCGATTTGATATGCTTGTACTTCAAAGGCAGATGAAGTGAATTACATAGGTTCAAAGGATAGGTAGAGAGAAGCTAAACAAGGCTTTATAATGTCACATCAGTACTGGAAATCCATTACTTTTAAATAATGGTTTTGTGTTTTTTTCTGAAATATGTCCCATTGATTGTTTTTCCCACAGTGTGTGTTTGCAGCTATAGGAAGGGGAATATATGTATATAATCTTCAGATGAAACGTGTGATTGCCTACCAGAGAACTGCTCATGACTCAAATGTACTGCATATTGCTAAACTTCCAAACAGGTACAAGGCCTATTTCTTTTTATTGTATTTTGCTACAAAAAAGTGTCATTTTGATTTTAGAACATATGTCTTAGTGTATTTTCTTTTATGTTGGAAGTGTGCACTCAAAAATTCAGGTTTTATGGTCAGAAACCAGCAGTAGGCAACAGCATAGATATCTAGCAAGATCCATGATATGAGACTACTAAATACAAAACCACAGGATGTTGAGAATCAAAGATTGACTTGTGTATCGTATTTAGTCATTAGTTCCGAGTCAAGATATTGCTTTTTATCAGGTCCTGCTATATTTTAGACATACTTTATTCTGAACCTTTGGTTTCACAAAGAAATTACATGTTTATTTGTTAAAGGGAGAGGGCGTGTGAGAAGGAATGAGTGAGTAGGTAGCCCTGCATCTCCACTCTCTATTTCCCCCCAACCAACCTGTGTAGCTTGGCATCTTTGCCCCCTCTCTCTTTCAACCCACCCACCAACTTATGTAGCCCACCATCTTTCCTCCCTCTCTTTCCCAGCCAGTCACCTTTGGCATATCCCCTGTCTTTCTGTCTCTTTCCCCATCCCACCACTAACCTATGAAGCCGTGCATCTTCTCTCTTGCTTCCCCCATCTACCCATGTAGCCTGGCATCTCCTCCCCGCCTACCCATTCATGTAGCCATACATCATCTCACCCCATCTTTGTATCCCAGCATCTCCCTGTCCCCCTCTGCTGCTATGGTTCAGCATCTCCCTGTTCGCTCCCCTTTTCACCCCCCCTCCCCCTCCATAGTGCAGCTTCTTCCCTTTCAACCCTCCCTTCTCCATCATCAATGCAGCATCTCTCCAGTTGTCCACCAAACAGTAATGCAGTATCTCCTCTTACCTTCTCCACCCCAACTTTCTTGGGTGCAGAGGTGGCTGCAAAAGTCCTGTCATTCTTACGCAGTATATGCCGAGCTGTACTCCTTCCTTAGGCTGCAGCAGCAAGTGGCGCTTAATGTGATTTCATTCTGTGCACCCGGAACTGAAATTGTTAAAAACCCCAGGTGCAGCAACATAGTGAAGGAGCACAATTTAACATAAATTAAGTGAGAATACCAGGGCTAGAGCATCTGCATTTCCTGTCCCTGTCGCAGCATGCGCTAGCTCTGCAACACACCACCTGCATTTCCTGCTCCTGCATGTGCTATCTCCATGACACTATCGCCTGGGTGTTTGTGACACACTGTTTTGGAGTGATGAACCAATTGGCTGACTTTTTTTTTTACCATCTGTCACCTCACTGCTGTTTTACATTGGTTCTCAGTGAAATTTTGTTGATATTACAGATTTTCCATGGACAAGCAGGAATTAAGACCTCATGTATGGATGACATCATCCAATGGAGCCCTCACGGGAATGCTCCCCCAACTATCAGTTGAAGCTTTTGGGAGCTTCCACTGCGCATGCACGCCATCTTTCTGCTTGCCGCCATGGTGTCATTTTAAGGACGGTCTTTGTTTTTCCATGGAGCCCAACGGAGATGTCTCAGACTCTCCACACTGTTGGTAAATTTTCCCCTCACCAAGGACTCTGCCACTTTCGGTTGCGCTCTTAATTTTTTTCCTGCCTGCTCATCAGTTTCTCTTTTTTTTCACTTAATTAAATATTTTCCATTACAAGAATGGTACAGGAAATGGCAAAATTTCAAACAAGGCACATAGGAAAAATCTTCCTAAGAACATACATGCTCCCTGACATCTCACTGTAAAGGACTAGTGAACTCACAATTGGCTTGCCAAAATTGTCAATCAAAGAGGATAACCAATCACAAATAAGAGGTGGCTCAATGACTAACCACCCCATGCCGGTTGGATAACATCAAAAAAACTTTCCATGATGGAATGCCAAATCCTCCAATCATTGATAAAAAGTGGCTTCAAATTACCAAAGAACCACCAATCTTAAAGGGAATGACCTGAAAGGGGAAACCCCTTACCCAATTGGTACACCATTAAAACAAACTTGGCCAATCAATTTCCCGATTTAAACCAGTAGGTTGTACAGCTTTCAAATCATAAATCCATCTTTGCTCACACCATTGCAAACGAGCTGCTCGATCACCCCCTCTCGGATCACTGGGGATATGGTCTATAACTGTCAAAAACAGTTCTTCAAATGAATGTCCCTGCTCTATGCAGTGTTCCACTACCAGGACTGAGACAACCTGTTGTCAAATGCGAGAAGCATGTTCACCCATTCTGACCCTTATCAGTCGTGTCATACGACCCACATAGATAAAAACCAGGCACATTGAATCAAGTAGACAACAAAAGTAGAGATGCAGGTGGTCAGCCATCTCTGCTGATAAACCCGATGAGTCTTTGGGTGAGTCCAAGAAACCCCAGAAATGGTATTAGAACAGAAACTGCAATTCTGGCAAGGAAAATGACCCCTGGACTCGCCAGGGCGAGTGGGTCTATCTAATTGAGTAGTAGATCTAACCAACGTATCCCAAAGACTTGAGGCTTTAATCAAGGCAGGCATGAATGGGTGAGCTAGACAAGAGTGTACGGATAAGATTGACCAATGTTTGCGAAGAATCCCCATAACAACAGAACTCCTGACCATGTAAGGAAAACACCCCACTATCCGTTCCTCAGTAGTGTCAAAAGGACCCGGGGGGGGGGGTGAGATTGAAGTAACCAGTCCCGATGTGTGTAACGAGCCCGTCGATGAGCTTAATCCACAACTCGAGGGGGATAACCCCTAGCTATCAAACGCTTTTTCAAATCCCAAGCGTGATGTTTAAAATCCATGAGAAAAGAACAGAGGTGGCGTAATCGAAGAAATTGGCCATATGGTAACCCCCTCTGAAGAGGGGCAGGATGAAAACTTTGATAGTTCAACAAACTATTTTGTTGTACTGGCTTCCGAAACAATGTAGTATGTAATGAAGTGCCCCTTCTATAAACTAACATGTCCAAAAATTCTATATCCTGCAAAGCAATGTGTGCCGTAAATTTGATATTAGATTTCAACCCATTAAGCCAGGACAAAAATGCTTGTAAGTCTAAAAAAGTGGATGTCCACACAAAAAAGATGTCATCTAGGAACCGCCTCCAGAATGGCACATGAACAAAAAAAGTTGACAAATAAATTTGACTTTCCTCCAACTGCGCCAAATAGAGAGTAGCAATAGAGGGGGCCACTGTAGCACCCATGGCAATACCAAACGTTTGTTGAAAAAATTTACCCTCCAAATAGAAAATAATTTTTCATCAAAACAAAGTTATCAAATCTAATAAAAAAGATTTTGGTAATCTAGGAGGGACCGTGGTAAATAAAGATCGTAATAAATCTAAGGCTTCCCCCTGATGAATATTCGTGTATAATGCCGCTACATCCAAAGTAACCAGAAAAATGTCAGAATCCGGTAGAACCAAATTGGACAATTGAATCATAAAATGAGTTGAATCACGAATAAAAGATTGAACCATTGAGGCTTCCACTTTCAAAAAAAATCACAAAATTTTGACAGGGGTTCAAGTACAGAACCCCTGCAGGACACTATTGGTCTTCCTGGAGGAGATGATAGGGATTTATGTATTTTCGGTACCGTATAAATTATGGGTATTTTAGGATGAGAAACCCGGAGAAAAATGCTCTCTTTTTTGGTAAGCCAACCACGATCTAATCCCATGGTAACTAAGGCTGAGATCTCAACTTGCAATGCAGGAGTGGGATCACCGTCTAATTGCTTATAAACCCGTTGATCCAACAACTGGGAGCGAAGTCCATCAAGATAAACATCAGTTGCTTGTAACACTATTGCACCACCTTTGTCTGCACTGCGTATAGTGATAGAAGTATCAGAAGCTAATTGTTGAAGACAGCTGCGGTCCAATTTAGTAATATTTGAAGCCCATCTAAGCAAAGAAGACTCCAAAAGGGCTAAATCCCGCAACACAAGAGCTTCATAAGTGGCAATAACAGGAGCCAAAGGGCCTGGAGGTAGCCACCGGGATGGTGGTTTAATTACTGAATTATCAAATGTGCCAGGGCGGGAACCAAAGAACTGAATTTATTTAGCTGTTTATTTATTTATTTATTTATTTAGCTGTATTTTTTTTTTTTTTATTTGAAATTTCAACAAACTTACAAAGCAAGCATAAAGAAACCATGAATGTTTCTTAAAGGCAAAATAATACAGATAATTACCGAAATACACAATTAGTGGCAATACATCATCATAGCCCACAATCTGGGGAGATACTTAAAAGAAAATAAATCAGCACAAAACAAATAGAGCCAACTCTAATTTATCAGGCAGCTTACTAACTTAACCCACCCACCTCCAGTTGCTAATTACCCAGTCGTTCCTTGTCAGCAAGAAATACCTCAAGCTGAGAAGGATCAAGAAAAACAAACTTTGAACCTTGATACAAAACCAAACATTTACAAGGGTATCTAAGAAAAAAAGTAGCAGAGATAGCAAGCAGTCTAGGTTTAAGAGCCAAAAAGGCCTGTCTCCTAGTCTGAGTCACTCTACTAATATCTGGAAACATTTGAACCCTAGCACCGCAAAACAGAGCAGACATATTTTTAAAATAACTACGAAAAACCATCATTCTATCCTGGTCTGAAAGAAAAGAAACCACCAAAGTGGCTCTTGAGGAAATATTATCTCTTGAGTCCTCTAGGAATTTGGTAAGGTCCAGGGCCTCCATGCCCTTAACCTCATCAAACCCCACCAGAGAACCCGTAGCTAACCTCTTACCAGTAAGGTAATATAACTTAGAGAGGGCAATGGAGTCAGCCGAAGCCAACCCCAAGACCTCTTTGAAATACTTTCTCAACAAGATTTCAGCAGAAAGCAAATGAGAAAAGGGAAAATTCAGCAATCTAACATTTTTTGCTCGAAACATATTGTCATATTGCTCCATCTTGTTGTGCACATACAAACTTTCCTTTATATGGGAAGAATTAACAGCTGCAAGGGTCTGACACTGGGTTTCACACTTAGCAACCTGTTTAGAAATATTCTCAACCTTTTTATCTACTTCAGACAGCCTAGTGGTAATCTCAGAAGAGAAACCACAAAGCTGTATTACAGTGGGTACCAAGGTGTTCTCAATACGGGTTACCACTTTCCAGATATCTGCCAGGGTAACCTGATCATCTGAGATCACCCTGGCTTCGTCTGGAACAGGAACCCATACCACTGGTTTCAGCTTTTCCCCAACATCAATTATTTAGCTGTATTTATATCCCGCTTTTCACCGGGTCAAAGCGGTCAATTGGGGGATACATTTAACACGAGGGGATATGAGACACATATGCTAATATTTACAGGGAACATGGGCAATGGAGGGTTAGGTGGCTTGCCCAAGACCACAAGGAGTACCTATAGGACTAGAAATCCCGGTCCCTCCGGCCTGAGATTGCTGTCCCCAGGTGGGACTTGAACCCCCGGCCCTCCGGCCTGAAGTACCTTGTCCTAACCACTAGACCACTCCTCCCTCATTAACCTGCAATTTACGAAAAAATCTGTGCAGGTACACTCTCATCCGAAAACCATCATAGTAAGCCGTAGGCACAAATGACAGTCCCAAATTTAACAACCGTTCACTCGAAGGATCAAGAGAACGACCTGTTAAATTAACAACTATTGACTCTGCGATTTTTTTGGTCCGCTGTCTGGTGTTCAGAGGGTCCCACCATTCGTCCTGGTGGTAACCTCTGCCTTTCCGCCCGTGATCCTGACCTCGCTGAAAATCCTGTTGATTTCTGTTTGCATATCTAGAACCCGAAGAAGTACCTGAACTATCATCGGTGTCATTGGGCGATGTCTCAAAGGTGACTCGTTTGTGGTGGTTCTCATCCCCACTTTCATACATCCAGCGATAAACTTTCTCTGAATCATAGTCAGTCTTATCTCGTTGAAATTTGTTGAGCTTGAAAGCCTTTAAATAATCAAAAAAACCTCTAAGCTGTCGATCAGTGTCATCAAGTTTAGATTGAAAAACATCAGCCTCCAAGGTCTTCAACATAGACGCTTTGGACACAGCTATTAGTTTGCCCAAAGACTCTTCCTCTCGTGTAGTCCATTCCAAAATAAGTGCTATGAGATCAAAGCTACACTTATTGAAATCTTGTTCCATTTAGTGATGAAATCTAAATCAGGCAAAAACATCTTGGGAGCCCTCGTCATACGGAATCCCCTGGGGATGATACGCATTTTCAGATATTGTGTCATAGACGCACCATGTAATTGTGTACGTATCAAACGCTTCTTTAAAGCTTTCAATTCTGTTAACGAAGCTGCCAGACCATCATTAGTTTGGTCAATCTCATCAAACAGAGTAGTTCTTTGACGAAAAATGTCCAATTGCTCCTCTGAAAAGGCAAACGTGTCGGCCGCCATAGAAAAAAAAAAGGGATCCACAGTAAAATCACAAAAAGAAATTATCCCAAAATCAGAGTTGTATTCAAATTCCAAATTATAAACCCTGAATCAATCCCCCAGTGAATCATCATAACATTTTTGTCGGATCACATCTAGGGAGGGTAAGAATTGCATCTTAACCCCCCACCAGCAGATGAGGTCCATTTTATTTGTATAAAGGTTCTTTGTAGATTAACATTGTGAAGGCGAAAACCAAAAAAGCAGCTGTTTTTCCAGCAGATGTGTCCCAAAAACTTGCTGGTGGGTTTAAGTTTTCTCAGTGCTCAAGGACCATATCCACCACAGATACTGATGGTGTCTTCAGTGCCTGGGACCCAATCATCAGCCTTCCTCTTCTAATTTGTATTTAGAGGTGACAAAATGAGGATGCGAGGGTTAAGAGAAACGTCACAAATCGCTTTTTGGCGCTCCCAAGTCCAATCCATCTGCATCGGTGGCACCAGTCTCAATGGCTTTGAAGACTGTACCAGATGCTGGAAGTGCATCTACATTGAGGGGTTCTCAAACCTAGTGAGCTGAGCACCCATAGTGCCCGGAGCATCGGTCATCGATCAATCTCCACCTGAAGATGAGAAAGGCTTCAGCTTTGTTTTCATCAGTGCTGCAGGATGATCGTGCCAAGCACTGAGTGAAGTCTGTGGTGCACTGGTATCAAAGCCCTTTCAGACACACTAGCTAGAGTGATGAGGGCCTGCAAGAGTGGCCATCTAAGCTGCTCCAAAGAGAGGAGAGCTCATCCTCTGATACCATGAAGCCACTGATACCTCCTTGCAGATTCTGGGCACATCGGCTGAGATTGCTGAGGCCCAGCAGCCTTTGGAGTCTGCAGTCATGAAGGAAATGCCTTCTGAAGGCTCTCGAAGAATGGATCACGATGCTGTTGGCCATGCAGCAGGCCAGTGTCTTGATGTCAGCTGCATCAACATCTGCACCCGTCCAGTCGATCCTGAAGATGCACAGCATGTCTGCAGGAGAGGCATCATCATTGTGTCATTGAAAGGCTCTGACACAGTGTTTGCCCGGCTCGTATCACACTCTCTAGTATTTTGGGGTCCAAAGCCCCCTCGAATACTATATGAGCATTGGTGCATTGTCTCCTGATATCAGACAGTCAGGAGAGAGATCCAGGCAGACTCAGAGTACTTAAACTTCCTCTCTGAGTGTGACTCAGGCTGAGTCACCGATGTTGAGTTGGAGGACAAGTCTCCGGAGCTTCCATCAGACCCTTCTCCTTATGAGTGACGCAAGTCTCCTCTTGAGGATATGACATTACAAGATTTTGTCAGGGATATGGCCAAGGCCATATCGTTTTCTTTAGAGATTGAGGAAGCGGTGATGGTGCCCATGCACCATATCCTTCAGAGAGAGTACAGATGAGAATATGGAAGAATCCCTTCATTGTGCCTCAAATTAGTAGAAAGCTTGACTCCAGGGGGGCGGAGCCTGATGTCCAGCGGGTAAGACGCTTCGCGCTGAAGCTCCCGAGAGGCCTACTTAGAATCCTGACATAATACCTATACAAACTTACCATTTCGCTCCGGGCTGACCGGGGTACCTCGGGGGGGATGGCGGCCCATAAACCAGCGCGCTTGGACTTCGGGTCTCCTTCTTCTTCTCACGGAAAACGCTCCAAAACAGAGGTGTCCTCCCCACAGAAGATGGTTCCATTTCGGGAGAACCCCGAAATGCACCTGGAGATTTTAGAGGAAATACGCGGCGTGAAGGAATTGGTGCAGTCCAATGGAGAAGCGCTTAGAGCCATGCGAGAAGACTTTGGAGTGCTCCAGGACCGACTTGAAAGTCTCTCATTACGGCAGGACAATATGGCGGGGGTCCTCGACTCGCACGCGGTGCGCTTGGGCACACTGGACAAGGCTGAGCGCCAGATACAGAATCTTCAAAAGGAGTTAGAAGATAGCAATAATCGAGCCCGTCGCAACAATGTGAGGCTCATTGGAATACCGGAGGGGGTGGAAGCGGGAGATATGAGAGAATTCCTGCTCAAAACTCTTCCCTCCTTGCTGAAGATCACCTTTCATAAAGAACTGGAAATCGATCGTGCACACCGTGTTCCTACCCACATGGCGCTCAACCGAACGACCCCCCGGCCTATTATCTTTCGCTTGCTACGATATCAACAAGTGGAACAAATTTTAAATGCTGCCCGGGCGAACCATCATTTGGAATTTGAAGGTCACAAGGTCTCCTTCTTCCCTGATCTGGCAAAGCCTACAGTCGACCGACGGAAGAAACTCCTTGCTTTTCGCCCTCGACTTCAACAGCTACAGGCTCGCTTTGGCCTGTTGTATCCCGCGAAGCTCCGAGTGACTCTCCACAACCAAACCAGGACATTCGAAGATCCTGATCTACTATCAACATTTTTAGACTCCAAAGAAGCAGAGCAGATGCGCTAATCCAACGACTTGGACTTTTATTTGCCGGCTCTGTCCGCCATTTTGAAGGGCCCGATGCGGCGGTCATAGTTAAGCACAGAGACTACCTGGACTTTCTTTCTTTCTTTCTATGACTTTGTTTTGTGGTCTCCTATCCCTCCATGATGTGTGCCTCGGTCGGATTCGGAGCACGCACAGTCCTACAGGTTATGTGTTTTTTCAATTTCGGCCTTCTCTGGGGCTTCTCCCCGCAGACACATGGTCGCCAGTAATTTTTGGGGTTCTGCTTCTTCTCTACCGCGCTGCGGTTTTTCTTTTTTAATGTGGGGCGCTTCATTGTATTATCTAAGTTTATTTTCTTTTATGCCATATGTACAGCCAGATACAGTCAATATGAGGGACATTGTGAAATTATGTGCGCTATCATGCTCAGAATTTTTAACTTGTCTGAATGGCTTTATGTAAAATCTTATCACTCAACGTAAAGGGCATTAATAGTCCAATCAAAAGAAAGAAAATCCTTAGCTATCTTAGCCATGAGCATGCTGATTTAGCGTTTCTTCAGGAAACGCACTTAAACTCTGCTGAAACACTGAAACTCAATGTTAAGCCTTACATGGTGGCTGCCTACTCTCCCGCCGTTTCCAAACGGTGCGGGGTAGCCATTCTGGTTAAGAAATCTTTGCAAGCTACTGTAATTGATACTAGCGCTGACAAGGAGGGTAGATGGGCCCGAGTACATCTTAAGGTTGGAGATAGTGAATTTACATGTATTTGCATTTATGCCCCGAATGTGGACAACCCTGCTTACTATGCAAGTATTGCGCAGTTGGCACAGGCCTCTGCCAATACTCCATTAATACTTGGCGGTGATTTTAATCAAGTGTTAGACCCTCTGATAGATAGACAGCCGCCTAGAACGAGTAGTCCACCCAAGAGTCTTGCTACCCTTACAGCTCTGATGCAAGATCTTGCGCTGGTAGATATATGGAGGCTGCTTCACCCCTCCGACTTAGAGTTCACTTTCTTTTCTGCCCCCCATCACTCCCAATCTAGAATAGATTTCTTTCTCATTTCCAAAGCACTGATTTCTCAAGTAGACACGACTAGGACTCATCCTCTCCATATTTCAGATCATGCTGCCATATCTTTATCATTACGTGTCACTGCGCGGGACGATTCTCCCCGAGCTTGGTTTTTTGATAGATCCCTACTGGGTCAAAAAGATTTTCAGGTTGATATAAAGGCCGCTATCCAAGATTATTTTCATTTTAACTCACCCCATGACACAGCGAGCTGGGCTTGGTGGGAGGGTTTTAAAGCATCTATCCGCGCCACTATAACTAGCTATCAAATTCGGCAGGGGAAACAAAGAAAGCAGCATTTACTGATTCTAGAGCAGCAGATACAAGCTGGGGAGCGTCTCCTCACGTCCCGTACTGACCCATGTATTTTACTCCGTTTACAACGCTTGCGTTTTCAATACAATCAGCTTTTGTACACTGCTGCTGTTAAAAATATTGAATCACAGCAAGGGCTATATTATCGGGAAAATAATCGTGCTGGCAAATTATTAGCAAATGCCCTAAAAGGTCAAAAAGAAGCCAAGCGTGTTACCGCCCTCCGTAATCCGTCGGGGGGGGGCTTGGTCACTAAAGATACCGAAATCTTAGAACTCTTTCGTGATTTTTATACTCGGCTCTATCAATCTGAATGTGATTTTGAGCCAGATGTATTTGAACGCTTACTTTCAGGGGTACAAAGACCGACCCTATCTGACGAAGATAGAGTGGCCTTGGACACACCATTTACTGTCTCAGAAATTCATTCTGCTATCAAGAAATGTGCCTCAGGTCGAGCCGCAGGCCCAGACGGTCTCCCTGCTGAATTCTACAAAACCTTTCACGCTGACTTAGCTCCAGTTTTGAAAATTTATTTTTCTGCTCTGGCCGAGGAGGGTTCTCCTTCTGGGTCCTTTTCAGTGGCAAATGTAGTAGTTTTTGAGAAAGAGGGGAGAGACCCACAACTAACAGCTAATTATCGTCCAATTTCCCTCCTAAACGCGGACTATAAAATATTTGCCACCATTCTCTCTACCCGGCTCTCGGATAGGATGCCTACCTTAATACACCCAGATCAATGCGGTTTCATTCCTGGTAGATCAACTGCTGACAATGCTCGGACTCTATGCCATGTATTGACTACCGCAGTTAATCTTGATCGCCCATTTGTTGGCCTCTCACTTGATGCTGAGAAGGCCTTTGATCGCTTAGAGTGGCCCTTCCTGTTTGCAGTCCTCCGCTGGTACGGATTCGGGGAAGGTTTTCTCCGTTGTCTTCGCACCATGTACGCACAGCCTACAGCCAGTATATGTGCCAATGCTTTAAAGTCTCAGCCTTTTCCCCTTCAACGCGGCACTCGCCAGGGATGCCCACTGTCTCCACTTCTCTTCGATCTTGCACTCGAACCCTTGGCTTTACTAATCCGGCAATCGGAGGAGATTCATGGAGTCCCCTTCACCCATAGGGAAATCAAAATTTCAGCGTATGCTGATGACCTTATGCTTTTTGTCTCTATAGACTCAGTACCGGCTGTCCTAGAGCAAATTGGTAAATACTCACAACTGTCCGGTTATAAGATAAATTGGACCAAGTCGGTAGCCTTTCCATTAAATCCTTTGCTTCATCAGGCAGATATGCAACCCTTCCCCTTTTTATGGCAACCTCGCATGGTCAAATACCTTGGGGTTCACTATTGTTCTCCTTTGGAAGACACTATCTCCTTCAATGCCAAAGATTTAACCTCTAAAGTCCGGGCGCTTACTCACCGCTGGACTCCTTTAGCACTTACCTGGTGGGGTCGATTAGAAACCATAAAAATGATGATTGTTCCGAAAGTGAATTATATCTTAGAAATGTTGCCCTGTCTCTTCCCTCGACGTATATATAAAGATATAGAGGGCCTTCTGACTAGATACTTGTGGCAAAACAAGACACCTAGGATAGCGAAACATAAGCTGCAAGCAGATAAGGAAAATGGGGGTGTCAGATTCCCTGATTTCCTGAAGTATCATCAATCTTTTCTTCTCAAACAAGGCGCTCGTTGGCTGGAAGATCCAGTACCGAGTAGACCTGTGTGGCTAGACATAGAAGAGGACCTTTGCAAACCGATTCCTCTTACTTTTCTCCCTGGTATGACTCTCCCATCAGACTCCCACTTTCCACCAATGCTTTTAGACACCTTAGGTGCCTTTAATAATCTTATGCACTCTTTAGACTCCCGACTCTGTCCGTTAGACAAGCTCCCACTTTGGTACAACACTCGATTTCGAATACAAAATAAGCCGATGGCGTGGAGCCCCTGGTACACTAGGGGCATTTGGATTCCTAGTCAGTTGTTCCATGAAGGTCGCTGGAAAACTTTTAGTGAATTGCAAATTGAATTTGGTCTCCCAGCGAAACACTACTTTCAGTTGGTGCAACTTCAGCATTGCCTTCGGAGTGCTAAGGTGCTCCCGCCATCGGCCTCCCCTACACAAGGTTGGTTGGAGACTATCCGATCTATCGGTAGTTCACCGGGTGTAGCATCCAATTTTTACAAAACCTTATGTAATGCTATAACTAGAGATACCCCTATAGCGCAGAAAGCATGGGAGAGAGAATTGCATGTGACTTTGACCCCGGAGCAATGGAGCCTTGTCTGGAGTAGAGTGACACGGATCTCCCGATCCGCCTCACTCACTCAGACACTCTTCTTTCTAGCCCACCGGTGTTTTTACACTCCTGACAGATTAGCCAAATGGAACACTACTCAGGGCAATAGTTGTTGGACATGTCATGCGGCCATTGGTTCACTACCTCATGTTATGTATGAATGTCCCGCACTACAGTATTACTGGCGTCGGGTCTGGGGTCGTATCCAGTCTATTTTGCACTTTCAAGAGCCCCTTTCTTGGAGGATAGTGGGACTTCGCTCAGCTGCGGGGATCCCCTCTCTTCCAAAAACGGCTTACTTCCTTTTGGACTTTATGCTTGGCATTGCTATTTCCCTAATTACGAAATACTGGAAAAATAGCTCCCAGCTGAGCCCCAATGAATGGTGGAATCATGTCTGTCTCTACAGTAAATATGAACAAATACCTCGTATGTTTGCTTCCCCCATTCAGACCCCTCATCATCGGTCTAAATGGAAGATGCTCAATGACTATGTACATTCTGCTCAATGCTCTCATCTGACTGTCTAAATTTGTATATATCTTTGTCCCATGATTATTCTGTATCGCAGATACTCTTTTGATTGTTTTGATGTATAATCACTGTTTGGAAGCGCTCACATGCTGACATAATCAGCTAGAGAAGAAGCGTGGGGGTGGGGGGTAATTGGGTTTCCTTTTCTTTATTGTCTACTTGTTTTGTCTCCTTTGGTGTGTTGTTTCTTTTGTTTGTTTGTTGCAAAATGAAAATAAAAGTTTAAAAAAAAAAAAGAAAGCTTGACTCCATATATAGAGTTCAGAAGGCTCCTGGATTTGAGAAGCCCCAGCTTCCTCACCATTCCTTGGTGGTCAAATCCATCCTTTAGAGATCCAAAAGTGCCAAGACACACTCCTTAGCACCCACAGGGAGGGAAGCTCGGACATTGGACTCTTTTGGGAGAAGAGCTTTTTCAGAGTTCCATGCTTATGGCCTGCATGGCCTCTTACTAGCTCTACATAATCATGTTTTTGAAGATCCTCATGTATAACCTAGCTGATTTGTCCCAGTATCTCCTTCCAGAGAAACTGGAACAATTTCATTCCCTAGTGGCTTACAGAAAAGACTGCTCAAAGTTCATGGTCCAAGTGATCTAATAATATCTTCAAAACAGCATCAAGAGCTTCTGCCATGGTATTGGTGCCCGTAGACTCACCTGGCTTCGGTCCTCAGACCTGGAACAATCCAATGCAGGATAAGCTTGCTGACATGCTGTGCCATGGGAAGAATCTCTTTAAGTCGAGGAGAAGGCTGGCTTCATTGAAAAGCAGCATGTCACCCTTTGCAGACTCTCAAGGCGCATGTCTGAGTCATCCCTCTACTTCAGGAGGTACCAAGATGGCTCCCAGAAAGACCTCTTACTCTCGTAGGCATAGGTATATTCCTGGGCTCCATACTTCCCAACTGAAATGGACTCCTCGTCCACAAGCACTGTGAGAGAAGCCTCAAAAGCGCCCCAGCCTGCTTCTCAGCCAAAGCTTGGGGTGGGGTTTTGACTGGTTCCTTCAGAGCATAGCCACTATACTACTTAACCACACTAGAAAATTCTCCTGTCTGAGGCAGGCATACTCTTTGCCCAAAGGTGGCCCCTGGTAACCTTGGAATCATGGGTTTTACAAATTGTCAAAAGCAGTTAAAAATTACACCTATTTGATTTCCCTCAAAATTGCCCTTCAAGGGCTCCTTCCATTGACCCTCTACATGACCACCCTCTTGACAGATCTTGCCATCAAGCTCGTACCACCAGAGCAAAGAATTTGAGAGTTTTTTTATTCCAGGTATTTCCTAATCCCTCTCCCCCCCCCCAAAAAAAATGGGGGATGCCGTCCCATCCTAGACCTTAGAGACCTGAACAAGTACCTCATCAAAGAAAAGTTCAGAATGATTTCTCATGGGGAGTAGGGTTCTACAAAAAGGCGATTGGCTATGCTCTCTAGATTTGAAGGATGCATATACCCAAATACAGATACATCCCATTCACAGGAAGTATCAGATTCATCCTGGGGGGGATAACACTTCCAGTACCAAGTGGGCCTGGCTTCAGCACTCCGCATCCTCACGAATTTATTTATTTATTTATTTGTTCACATTTATATACCGCATCTTCCAAAAGTTCAGTTGCGGTTTACATTTAACAACAATTAACAAATCAAGTTTGTTTTACATGGAACATTGAAATATAACAGAACTTATTTACAAGGAACATCATATAAAATATAGAACAAACAATGTGGTATAATACCGAACAGTGCGATAACTATATACAATTTATATATGAATATATATACATGGATTACTTGGGGGAGGTCAAAGGATTATCATTGGAGAGTGCTAACTGTATAGGTTAAAGGTTTATTGCGTGGAGCAACCGATTGTCTGTTTAACCTTTGTCTAGTGTAGATATTGAGTTAATTATGTTATAATGTTTGGTGAACAGATAGGTTTTCAGTTTCTTGCGTAGTTCTGTGATCTCTGTTAGCTTTCGTAGCTCCTCTGGAAGGGAATTCCAGATAGTAGGGGCTATGTGCGAAAATGCTCTATTGTTTGTTGATTTGTGGGCTTTTGTAAATTCTTTCGGGATTTTTAATCTGCTTAGTTGTCCTTTTCTGTGTGTAGGCTTAGCTGGTTCTTTGTGTATTAAGTTACATAGCATGGATGGGGCCAGATCATATAAGGCCTTGAATGTTGTTATTATTGTTTTGTAGATTATTCTACTTTGAATTGGTAACCAATGAAGGGAGGCTAGTATTGGTGATATGTGTTGAAGGGAATTGATTTTCAATGTGATTCTGGCTGCAGCATTTTGTGCGAATTGCAATCGTTTAATGCTTTGTTTTGTTAAGCCTATTAGGATTAGATTGGCAAAGTCAAAGTGAGGGGTTATTGTGGCTTGTATTATGTTGATAAAGTCCTGTGTGAAAACTAGTGGACGAAGTTGTTTGAGAGTTTTAAGTTTGAAATAGATTTTCTTTATGGTATTGCTGATGTGTGTTTCCATCGTAAGGTGTGTATCTAGAATAACACCTAGATATCTTATTTCCTTTTTTATTTTGATTTCTTGGTTTTGGAGTCTTATGTGTGATGGAGGGATATAGGTTCTGTTCTTGGTTACAATTAGAACTTCGGTTTTAGCGTGATTGATGTGGAGGTTTTGTGTTTTTAGCCAAGTTGTGACTTCATTATAGCAGTCCGATAAGAGTTGAAGCGGTAGGTTGGGAATTGTGAATGGAATATATAGCATAATATCATCTGCGTAGAGATGATATCGTACTCCGAAGCTTTTGAAAATGTTGCAGACTGGTTTTATGTAAATATTGAAAAGTAGAGCTGACAGCGCTGAACCTTGAGGTAATCCAATTTCTTGTTTGTAGGTGGTAGAGTTTTGATTTCCAATTCTTACATTTTGCGTTCTATCAGTTAGGTAGGATGAAAACCATTTGTGTACTGTAGAGTTTATTCCTATTTGTTTTAAGTTATTGAGCATTATTGTGTGTGGTGTACGCTATCGAACGCAGCTGATATGTCGATGAACAGTAGAATAAATGCCTGTTTAGGATTGTCAATCTCTCTTAGGAGCGCATCTATTAAAACTGTGAGGAGTGTTTCCACTCCATGGCGGGGCCGAAAGCCATATTGTTGCTCATCAAGAGGGTAGGATGAGTCTAGAAAATCTTGTGTCTGTAATTGAACTACTTTTTCAATTATTTTGGCCAAAAAAGGTATGCTTGAGATGGGTCTATATGACGTTGGGGATGTTTTATCCAGTTTGCTGTTTTTGAGGATTGGCCGGATTTGTGCATGTTTAAGAGATGGTGGGAGGTAGCCTTGTGTAAGTGAGAGGTTTACTATTGAGAGAATGTAGGGCAATAAAATTGGTAATGTGTTTTTTATCCATGTTACTGGACATGGATCTAGATAAGATGTTGTGGTGTTGAGGCCAGTGATGATGTTTTTTAGTGTCTCTTTAGTTATGAGATGGAACTCTAACCATTCCTCTGTATGTTGATGTGATGAGATGATAGTGTATATAGGCATTGGTGGCAATTTTGCTTTGTTTTGATAATGGTGGGCTAAAGTTTGAACTGAGATGTCAGTGATTTCGCTGTCAGAAGTTTGGGGGTTGGTTAAATTTCTGACAATGGAGAATAACTCTCTTGGTCTGTTATATGATTTTGAGAGTATTTTGGCATAATATTCTTTTTTTGTGCTGTCCAAGGTTTCTTTGTATTTAGTGAGTAGATTATTGTATATTTCTTTGTGTATCGTCAATTTGGATTTACGCCAGTTATGTTCTAGTTTTCTAAGGTTCCTTTTCATCTGTTTTAGTGTAGTATTGAACCATGGTTTGGCATTGGTGTTAGAGTGGTTGCTCTTTTTGTGTATTTGATTAGTTTTAGCGGCATTGTAGATGGTGTCATGCCAGTTTTTGACCGTGTCATCTAAATTCGTCTCTGTTGTAACGAGGTGGGGGATTGTTAAGTCAATAAATTCATCATTGTTAAACTTTTTAAATCTTGTGGTTGGGACATTTCTGATGTGATTGTTAGTATTAGTGGATGGATATGTAAGGTTTAGTTTAATAATGTGGTGATCTGACCAGGGTATCTGGGTGCATTCAACTGAGTTTGGGTTGATTAGCTTGAAGAGTGAGTTAGGGAGAAGGACAAGATCAAGAGTTCCACCTTTGATGTGTGTAGATGTGTTTATTATTTGATGATATTCCATGTCAGAGATAGTGTCAAAGAATAGTTTAGATTCCGATGTTGGTAGTGAGGGAAGGTTGAAATCTCCTAGCATCATTATAGGGTGTTGTTCAGTTGAGGAGCTGAGGAGTTCAATGAGAGAGTCAATGCAGTCTGGTTTTTGGTTTGGGGGCCTATATACCAAGCAGAGTTTCATAAGGCCAATATTTATTAATAGTGTGTCTATGTTGTCAGAAATATTGGGTTGGATTGCTTTGGCGCATAGTACCTTTTTAGTCATCATTAATACACCTCCGCCTTTTCTATTAGTTCTATGTTTGTAGAAGGTGTCATAGTCTTCTGTATTAAGTTGGTTTATGTAGACTGAATCGGTATCTGAGAGCCAGGTTTCTGTAACACATAATATGTCTGGTTTTAAGTCAGATATTAAATCATTAAATATAGGTAGTTTGTTTTTCATCGACCGTGTGTTGATAAGAATGCATGAGAGGGAAGGTGTATTATTTATGTGTGTTCCCTTGTGTGTTTGAAGTGGGTTTATTTGTTTTATGTGAATTAGTCTATGTAAATGTGATCTGGGATGGTTATTTTGGTAAATGTGTCCAATATGGTAGTTGTTTCGCATGTGTGTGTGAATAATGGGAATTGTTTTGTGGTTTATGCTGTTTAGGCTTAGGGTTAAGTCAATGGCTAGTATTGCTAGGACTAAGCCGATATAGAATATTTTCATTCTTTTGATGTTTGTGCGTGGCATTTTTGAAAGGTTGGTGTTGGTGGAACTAAGCAGTGATATACTAGGGTAAGAGGATGTGAGCAAGGTATTCCAATGGGAGTTGTAATAAGTAGAAGTTGTAAGTAGAGCTGCTAGAAACAGTATCAATCCTGATTGGTATAAGCTACTGACAACAGTATATAATTGTGAGTGTAACTGATAGTAATCCTGATAGAAGATAATATACTACTAGTAATATTGGTAAACCTGATAGAAGATAATATACTGCTAGTAACCTGATAGAAGATAATATACTACTGATAATATACTACTGATAATATACCTGATAATATACTACTAGTAAACCTGATAGAAGATAATATACTACTAGTAACAGTAATAGATTGTTTGAGAGTTACTGGCTAGCTAGTTACTGACAATGTTTTTGATTAATAAGGTACTACTGACAACAGTAATGAGATAATATACTACTGAGAATAGTAATGACGACAGTAATGATAGCTGACGATAGTAATGAGATAATATACCACTGACAACAGTAATAAATTGTTTGAGAGTTACTAGCTAGTTAGCTGCTAGCAATTGTTTCAATTGATAGAATACTCCTGACAACAGTAATGAGTACTACTGACAATAGTGCTATGAGAAAAAATGAGTGATTGAGCTAGTTACAGATAACTGAGGATATATTACTGACAACGGTGATAAGATGGAATAATGTTAACTATTTGCAGGTTGCCTACTGACAATGGTACTGGTTAGAGACACAACTGATAACAGTACTAGAAATGATAAAATGCTAATTATTTGCAGTCTGACTACTGACAACAGTTCTGGTGGAAGATATGCTGTTGATGGTAATAGTGTATGTGTTAGATATTGGGTTGCTAGCTGCTGACGTTATACTGAAGCAATCAGTTAGTTATTTGGACAGCAAACTTTAAGGTAACACACTCAGCTACAATGTATCTAGCTGGCTATCTGGCAAGTCACATACAGTGAGTCGACAAGTTATTGCAATGAGGACAATGGCAGGAGGGGTATTAAGTGGATGCAAAGATGCTGAATACATAGACTATAGGAGAATGGATTAAGGTGCGCTGTGTTTTCTAGCCAATAAGGAAAGGAGTTAAGTTAAAGTATTTGGTGGAAAATCAGGATGTAGGCTGTAGAAAATCTCACCATAGGTCTTGCGATTAGATCGAATCAACCGATCGATGGTTTCAGCTGATTTCTTTGGTGTCTGGGTGGAGCGAGCTTAACTTGATGGGGAGCTCTAAGTCACGATGTGAGAGTCTTTCATTTGTCTTGCAGTTCCTTTTTTCGGGCCACCTCCTAAGGGCCACGCCAAAGGGCCCTCTGGCTAGGCCCTCAGGCGCAGGCCCGCCAGGCGCGGTCACGCCTGCAGCGTGCTCCTTTTAAGAGGAGCGTTGAAGAGCCGGATTGGCTGCTGTGAGCACCAGAGGAGTGCTGTTCCATCCCAGCGGGAGTCCAGGTGGCGATCGGAGGTCCGAGGGGCTGGCGATGTGCGGCAGAAAAGAGCTTGTTGCCTGCAGCGTGCTCCTTTTAAGAGGAGCGTTGAAGAGCCGGATTGGCTGCTGTGAGCACCAGAGGAGTGCTGTTCCGTCCCAGCGGGAGTCCAGGTGGCGATCGGAGGTCCGACGGGCTGGCGATGTGCGGCAGAAAAGAGCTTGTTGCCTGCAGCGTGCTCCTTTTAAGAGGAGCGTTGAAGAGCCGGATTGGCTGCTGTGAGCACCAGAGGAGTGCTGTTCCGTCCCAGCGGGAGTCCAGGTGGCGATCGGAGGTCCGAGGGGCTGGCGATGTGCGGCAGAAAAGAGCTTGTTGCCTGCAGCGTGCTCCTTTTAAGAGGAGCGTTGAAGAGCCGGATTGGCTGCTGTGAGCACCAGAGGAGTGCTGTTCCGTCCCAGCGGGAGTCCAGGTGGCGATCGGAGGTCCGAGGGGCTGGCGATGTGCGGCGATGTGCGGCAGATGTGCGGCGATGTGCGGCAGAAAAGGCAGAATGCCTTGTGGTAGGAACAGCTTACCTGTTAATGCTGGGAGTGTTTTTCTTCCCCTGCTTGGATGATTGGCTGATCAAGAGTATCACCCAGGAAGGAGTTTGAGAATCAGTATGGTTGATCATCCGGATGCTAGAGCTACTAGGATTTGTCATAAATTAACCAGCCCTCCCAACAATTGGAATTCAGTGGAGCCCTGCTAGACCTGACTCACGCAAGTGCCTTCCTTCCCCATGACAAACTTTAGCAGATTGACAGTGGTAATGCGGGAAACTCAATTGAGTAAGCAGGTCATAGCTTGCAGGATGTTAACTATACTGTACTAGGTCACCAGTGGTATGTCTACATATGAGACAGGCAGAGTCCACTGGATCCCAGACTCAGTGGACCCAGGCCACAGGACGTTTCAGGGATCATGTGTTTGCCACTAGTCCACTCATTCAGTCATTGCAATGATGGACGATTCAGCACAATTTGCTCAGAGGCCTACCTTTCCAAACTGCTCCATCACAAAACGTTTTGACAATAGATGCATCCAAATTGGGTTGGGAAGCTCATCTTGATGAGTATCACACTCAGGGGAGATTGATCCTTCCAGGAAAGTCTCCACTAGATCAACTTCTTGTAGCTAAGAGCTGTAGCAAGCGCTTTAAAGGCTTTTAGATCGATTGGCCAACCAATCTGTCTTGATTCAAACAATTAAGCAGCAATGTTCTACATCAAGCAGGGAGGAACAGGCTCTTATCTCCTGTGTTGGGAAGCTGCCAGGTTGTGGAAATTTGCCATTGCCAATGGAATGGACTTGAGAGCCACATACCTACCAGGCAAATAAAACACAGGTGATTGTTTGGAGGTGGAAGGACACCATGGATCACGATAAACTTTTGGGCACTTGAAACAGGGAAGTTGATATCCCGAAATGTGCACGTCATGCTTCATTTACTGAAATTCCCCTGACAGCAAGGATGAGTTTGTTGCTTTTTTACTGGAGATAAGTCTTATAATATTTATTCACCCAAGGAACTTTATTTGAATAAAATGGATTATATCATCAGGAGGGGATAATTTTCATATTTCCCTCCCTGGATACGATACGAGAAAAGAATTAGAGTATTTCACAGTGGGACTATTTTGGAGTCTGGGTTTCTTGGTCATTTATTTGACTCCATTTTGGGATTTCAGTTTTCTCAAATAAAACACTCTGGCAGACAGGTTGAGTTGCGTCCTCCATCCACACGAATGGACACTGGTCAGGATGGTTGTGGCTCGCATTTTACGAGAGTGGGGCACCCCTCGATAGATCTGTATGCAACTCCTCAAAATGTCCAGGTGGATCAGTTCTGCTCCAGATTAAGAACACACAGCTGACTAGACTCAGATGCTTTCCTCCTAAATTGGGGAGGGGATTTTCTGTATGTGTATCCTTCAATCCCCCTCATTGCAAAAATTCTCCTGAAGTTCAAAAGAGACAGAAGCACAATGATTCTCATCGCTCCATACTGGCCCTGACAGCCTTGGTTTTCTGTCCTACTTCAGCTCTCCAGTCAGGAGCCACTCTGGTTGGGCCAGGCACCAGACCTGATTTCACAGGAGAATGGAATGATGTTGCACTTCAGCATAAAGGCCCTCATGGCATGGATCTAGAGAGACTAACGTCATCCAAGCTCATTCTACCAGCCGGCATGACCGATGTCCTTTTAGCCTCCAGGAGGGCTTCAACAAGAAAATCCAATTCATGCAGGTGGAAGAGGTTTGCTGTCTGGTGTGAGGACCATGCCATAGATTCCCTTTGCCTGTCCCATATAAAAACTGCAGTAGTCCTAGAGCTTTTAACTTAAATTTAAGCCTCAGTCAGTAGCCCCAGAAAGCTTTTAGCTTAAATTTAAACCTCAGTCTATAGCCCCAGCAAGCTTTTTATTTAAATCAAATTAGATTATAGCTTAGTATAAAAGGAAGAAAAGGGTAAATATTCTTTGAGTAGAAATAAATTTGTTTCTAGAGACCTTTACAAGAGAACTTCAGTGTTGGGGCAGAAGACCTGTGAAACTGTTTTAAATAAGTATTAAAGCCAAGTGACAGGTCAAAAGGTTCATTTGAAAGGTTCCCTCTATCAAACCAAGGGCTGTGTGAATCACCCAGGAAATTAAGAGATTACCTTAGAAGCACAGGTCATGGCACTGTATAGCAGTGTTCTTTCCCTCCCACCCACCCCAGGCATAATCTTAGCTTTATAGGCTCTTATCGCTTATTGGACTTAAATGTATTAACGTGGAAGTGGTGGTAAAATTCACTTCAGGTTCAGCTGGTTATCCTCACCAGGAATAGATAGGTTTAAGTGATTTAGTTCGAGATTAATCAATTATGTATAGTTGTGTCAGTACAAGTATCCCTAGCAACTTTAAATAAGTAGACAAATAGCTAAACAAAACCTTAAAACTAAGATGCAGATAGCACTCCAGCAGTGAGATGGGAGCTATCCAGTCTTTTGCATTGAGTGTCATAGTAACATAGTAAATGACGACAGATAAAGACCAGTATGGTCCATCTAGTCTGCCCAGCAATATGGCAGGATTACGTGCACCCCTTCCCATGTCTTTTAGGGAGTAGGTGCACCCCTACCCATGTCTTCACCTCTCCCCATTTCTTTGTTTAGGGGTGAACCCACCGCTCCTACCCCCCATCACTCCGACACCCCTATTTGTTGAGAAATTAGATGGTTCAGTTTATTTTGATTTAATCTTGTTGCTGTAAAGTGATCCACTGTGTCTGTCCCAGGCCACTTTGAATTACGTCACTGTGTTTGCCCCCACCACCTCCATCGGGAGGGCATTCCAAGCATCCACCACCCTTTCAGTAAAAAAGTATTTCCTGACTTTGCCTTTTAATTTACCACCTTGCAGCTTCATGTCATGCCCTCTAGTTTTACAGCTCCCCTGTCTCTGGAAGAGGTTTGTTTGTTCATTATTTCTCTTTAAGTATTTAAAGGGCTGAATCATATCTCCCCTATCCCGCCTCTCTTCCAAAGTATACATATTTAGGTCTTCAAGTCTCTCCTCATAAGGCTTCTGACGCAGGCTACAAATCATTTTGGTCGCCTTCCTCTGAACAGCTTCCATTCTTTTTACATCCTTTGCAAGATATGGTCTCCAAAACTGTACACAGTATTCCAAGTGAGGCCTCACCAGTGACTTATACAGTGGCACTAGTACCCCTTCCTTTCTGCTTGTAATTCCTCTTCGAATGCAGCCCAACATCCTCCTGGCTTTTGCCACCGCCTTATCGCACTGTTTTGCCACCTTGAGATCTACAGAAATAATCACACAGAGGTCTTTCTCCTGCTCTGTGCACACCAACCTCTCGCTCCCTATCGCGTAGATTTCCCTTGGATTTCTGCTACCCAAGTGCATGACACTGCACTTCTT
This sequence comes from Ichthyophis bannanicus, assembly GCA_033557465.1. NCBI lineage: Eukaryota > Metazoa > Chordata > Amphibia > Gymnophiona > Ichthyophiidae > Ichthyophis > Ichthyophis bannanicus. The sequence continues at coordinate 331,191,630 of CM066032.1, forward strand.
CGCATTAAATCTTACTTGCCAAGCATCAGACCATTCCTCCAGCTTTTGCAGATCCCTCCTCATGTTAAGCACTCCCTCGGGGGAGTCCACTCTGTTGCAAATTTTCGTGTCATCTGCAAAAAGACAGACTTTCCATTCAGTCCTTCGGCAATATCACTCACAAATACATTAAACAGTGCCGGACCTAGGACCAAACCCTGAGGCACCCCGCTAATCCCCTTCCTTTCATCCGAGTGAGCTCCATTTATCATCACCTTCTGTTGTCTGTCAGTCAATCAATTTCTGATTCAGTTTACCACCTTGGGACCCATCCCCAAACTACTGAATTTGATAAGCCTCCTAGGAGGGACAGTATCAAAGGCTTTGCTGAAATCCAGGTAGATGATATCCATCACGTGTCCTTGATCCAGTTCTCTGGTCACCTAGTCAAAGAACTCAATCAGATTTGTCTGGCAAGATCGTCCTTCGGTAAAACCATGTTGCCTCGGATCCTGTAACCCGCTGGTTTTGAGAAAGTTCACTATTCGCTCTTTCAGGAGCGTCTCCATTACTTTTCCCGCCACCGAGGTAAGGCTCACGGGCCTGTAGTTTGACACTTCTTCCCTGTCACCACTTTTGTGTAGAGGTACGACGTCAGCCATTCTCCAGTCCTGAGGAACCTCTCTTGTTTCCAAGGATCTGTTGAAAACATCCTTTAATGGCCCTGCAAGAACTTCTCTGAGCTCTTTCAGTATCCTGGGATGTATCCCATCTGGTCCCATGGCCTTGTCCAATTTCAGTTTTGCAAGTTGTTCTAACACCTCATCCTCTCTGAATGGTGTGGTATCTCATTCCCAGTTTTATATTTGGGAGTCACGGTTGGTCCTTCTCCAGGATTTTCTTTAGTAAAAACAGAGCAGAAGTATTTGTTTAGTAATTTCGCTTTATCAATGTCATTTTCCACGAGTTCATTCCCAGCACTTCCGAGTCCTGCAGTTCCACCTCTGATCTTCTTCCTTTCCCGAATATACCTGAAGAAAGTTTTGTCGCCGCACTTAACATCTTTAGCCATCTTTTCCTCTGCCTTTGATTTTGCTGTCCTTATTTCTTTTGTCTCCTTGAGTTTGATCCTGTATTCATTTCTGTGTTCTTCTGTTTGCAAGCTTTTGAATTTTGCGAAAGCTGTGTTTTTTGCCCTTATTTGAGCAGCCACTTCTTTGGAAAACCTAATAGGTTTCCTTCTCCTCTTGTTCTTATTTACCTTTCTTACATATTTATCTGTTGCCCCTTTTATTGCCCCTTTTAGTTTAGCCCATTGCAATTCCACTTCCCTTATACCCTTCCACCCTGTCAGCTCCTCCTTTAGGTACTCGGCCATTTTATTGAAGTCAGTGTTTTTGAAGTTTAGGGCTTTGAGCTTGTTATGATTGGATTGCACCTTGGCTTTTATCTCAAACCACACCGTGTGATGATCACTGTTGCTCACAGGGGCACTCACCCAGACATTAGACATGCTATCACTGTTGGTGAGCACCAAATCCAGCATTGAGCTTTCCCTGGTTGGTTCCATCACCATTTGTCTAAGTAACGCATCTTGGATAGCGTCCACAGTTTTTTTGCTTCTTTCCAGATTTGCAGAAGAAGTAATCCAATCCACATTGGGTAGATTAAAGTCACCCAATATGATCACTTCCCCCTTTGTTGCTATCTTGGCAATATCTATAATCAATTCATTATCTATCTCTTCAATTTGAGTCGGAGGTCTGTAGATTACAGCAGTATGGATGACAGTGCCATCTCCTCTTTCCATCAGGATCCAGAGCGCTGCTTCTTTTCCCCATGCACCCTGCATTTCAGTAGCTTTGATATTGCTTTTGACATGCAAGGCTACTCCTCCCCCTTTTCCATTTTCTCTGTCTCTTCTGAATAGATTATAGCCAGGTATGGCTATATCCCAATCATGCGATTCATTAGCCATGTTTCTGTAATGGCCACAATGTCCAAGTCCTTTTCCACCATTAGGGCTTCCAGGTCCGGACGTTTGTTGCTAAGCTTCGAGTATTTGTGTTCATTGCTTTCCAGCATTTAACTGGCTTGTGTGTATTTTGCATTGATTTTATTCTACCCACTTCTTCCCAGTTGCTTTTGATGTGTTGTTTAAAAGTGTGATTGTTTCTGTTATTCTGCTTTTGCAGGGGGTGATGTCCAGAACTTGACCTTCCCCATCCGTCACCCCCTTCTTCTAGTTTAAATGCAAATCAACATACTGCCTGAATTTTGAACATAGGATTCTTTTCCCTGTGACGGAGAGGTGTAGTCCATCAGCACAGTATAGTTTCTTGTTGGTCCATGTGTTTTCCCAGTCGCCAATAAATCTGAATCCTTCTCGTTTGCACCAGGTCTGGAGCCATGTATTAAAGCTGTTAATGTGATTTAGCCTTTTTGCCCCCTTACCTAGAACAGGTGGAACTTCTGAGAATGCTTCAGTGTTAACAATGGGCTTGAGTTTTTCTGCCAGAGATTGGAAGTCCTTTTGGACTGTAGAGGCACTATTTCTAGCCAGGTCATTTGTACCCAAGTGGATGACGACATCAAGTTTGGAGTGTTTGCTTTCCGCGCTAATTACATCAATAATTTGGTTTGTATTCCTGCCGGCTAAGGAGCCCGGGAGGCATTTGACTATCTTCTCTCCTTTGAGCTGTGTTCCCAAGTTGGTGTCTCTGATGATGGAATCTCCAAGTAGTAGTAGTTTTCTGTTTGAGTTTTTCTTCATATTTTGTGCTTTAGCAGGAGATTGGGCATTGACTGACTCCTCTAAGGGCCATTCAGTTTCTTTGGATAGGGCATCCTCATTAACCAAGGCAGATAATGCATTATGCAGGGATATCTCTTGGTGTATAGGATGTCTCTGTGTCACAGATCGCGGTCTACCCGAACCCACTGTGATCCATTTGTTCCTGGTGTGTTTGACTCTTTGTGGGAGCAGTGGTGTACTTTGTTCACTCTGTATCCTAGAAGAGGTGTGCTTCATTGCAGCCAGTTCTTCCCTCAGTAGAGACAATTCTTTATGCATGGCAGCTAGGTCTTCTCTTAGTAGAGTCAATTCGTTATGCATGGCAGATGACCTTCGGCACATAGGACATGTTCTTAGGCTCCAAATGATTCTTCTTGGAATGAAAGTACCGCAGGTATTGCACTGAATACAAGACATGCTGGTTAAGAGAATGTGGGCGTATCCCAAGCTATTGGCCACTATATAGGCAATGCAGCCCCAGGGGTGGGTGGGGTGAGGGGTAGGGTGGGCGGGAACCCAGGTGTCCCTGCCCCAGTAGGCTTATACCTGAATTGTGGGCACACTCAGAAAACTGTTAAGGCTACACAAGGAAATCAAGCAGTTTGACTGTCCCCAAACGTAATGTAGGACCCGCAATTAACAATGTTCCCAATACCTATAGTTTAACCAACCGTTAATATTCTATATTTGCACTAAATAAACCAAGTAGAGATAGAAAGGAGAAAGCTTATCTGTGTCTTGTGCAGCTCCGGCCTTTGTCACATTTATGATTTTTTTTCTAGTTGGTGAGGGGTCTTGCATATGCACTAGGTGCAAGGAGCACTTTGCCCTCAGGGAACGAGTCCGATCTCTGGAGGGTAGAGTGGCAGACTTGGAGGACATAAGGGAGACAGAGAGGTATATAGATGAGACCTATAGGGATGTGGTACTGAAGTCCCACCTCCAGTCTGGCAACCTCTCAGTTGCCATGGAGGAGAAGAGGTCACATGAAATGAGAGCATCACCTTACTGTGGCAGGAAGTGATCTTGTAGCTGGGGCCTGTCCTCCAAGTGATGTTAAACCCTTTGTGTTTCCAGATGTTTCTAAGCCCACTCAGGCCCGTAGGAAAGGCTTTTTAGCTTTAAAGCCTAGGGTGCTAGAGTTGGGTGCTACATTTTTTCTTAGATTTCCATGTAAATGTATTATTACCTTTCAGGGTTGTACGTATGTCTTTTTCTGATGTTACTCAATTGGAAAGTTTTTTGCTTGACAGAAAGAAGTAGGATTTTGTTTTTGTTCCTAGTTTGGTGTAACCCGTAGTTTTGTGGAGGTAATTTCTTTACTTCTTGATTCCCTGTTTGTTTTCTTCTATTGTAATAGGTAGGGCTCATACTCATCTTTATGTGGACTAATGCAGCTTTGTATTTTGTTAATTATTTTTCCTTATTGTTAATTTCTTGTTGCTGACAGCATTTCTTGTTTTGTTTGATTGTATTAATTTGAATCTGTCAATAAACATATTGAATATAAACCCTCTCACACCAAGGAGGTTTCTCCAGGGCCATATGCCCATGAGGGAAGAGTTAGGATGGCTGTTATAGTTGGCAATTCGATCATTAGGCATGTAGATAGCTGGGTGGTTGATGGACATGAGGATCGCCTGGTAATATGCCTACTTGATGCGGAGGAAGCAGACTTCATGTGCCACCTAAACAAGGTTTTAGATGGTGCTGGGGAGAAATCTGCTGTCTTAGTACATGTTGGTAACAAGATATAGGAAAGTGTGGGAGGGAGGTTCTGAAGGCCAAGTGAACACTTTTAGTTAGGAAGTTGAAATCCAGAACTTCCAGGTGGCATTCTCTGAAATGCTTCCTATTCCATGCGCAAGACCCAAAAGGCATGCAGCGCTCCGGAGTCTCAATACATGGATGAGACAATGGTGCAAAGAAGAGGGGTTTGTATTTGTTAGGAACTGGGCAACATTCTGGGGAAGGGAGGATATTTTCCAAAGGGATGAGCTCCACCTTAACTGAGATGGTACCAAGCTGCTGGCATTAACTTTTAAAAAGCAGATAGAGCAGCTTTTAAACTAGATAATAGGGGAAAGCCAACAGTCTCCCAAGAGTGCATGGTTCGGAAGGATGTATCCTTGAAGGATACTAGCAAAAGAGGGAAGTTAGGAAATTCTCACAGAGAGGTTTCCAATAAAGATAAAAGTAATTTAAATGCCCTTAAATACAGAGTGGAAAGATTCCAAATTACCCCATCAACTGATAACAACCTCCAAAAATTCCTGTATGCAAATGCTGGAAGTCTTAAAAAAATAAATGGGAAAGCTATAATATATAGTACTAAATGAAAGGTTAGATATGATTGGCATCTCAGAGTCCTGGTGGAAGGAGGACAACAAATGATAAGGTAGATCAAATTGGTGGAGGGGTTGCACTCTGTTACAGATAGCATTAAGTCTCACAGGATTAAATTTTTGAAGGAAACAAAATGCACTGTACAATCTCTAGGGATAGAAATCCCATGTGAAAGGAGGAAGGTGATGGTAGTGGGGGTGTACTACTAACCGCCTGGCCAGAATGAACAGATGGATGATGAAATGCTAAGAGAAATCAGGAAATCTAACAAAAGTTACAACACAGTAATAATGGGTGATTTCAATTACCCCAGTATCGACTGGGTCAGTGTCGCAGCAGGACATGCTAGGGAGATAAAGTTTCTAGATGAAATAAGTGACTGCTTCTTGGAGCAGCTGGTTCATGAACCAAGAGGGGAAGCTATTTTGGATCTAGTTCTTAGTGGAACACAAGATCTGGTGCAAGAGATAAGGGTGTTGGGGCCACTTGTCAGTAGTGAACATAGCATGTAATAAATGGAAGAAGGATGGCAAGGAAATTCACAGTACTATCTTTTAACTTTCAAAAGGGAGACTATGATAAAATGAGGAAAATAGTTAAGAAAAAACTAAGGAGCAGCTGCAAACAATGCACATCAAGCATGTGCATTGTTTAAAAATACTGTCTTGGAAGCCCATACCAAATATATTTCATACTTTAAGAAAAGTGAAAGGAAGGCCAAAAAACCAACAGCATGGTTTAAAGGCGAGGTCAGAGAGCCTGTTGTAACCAAAAAAAAGCATCTTTCAGGAAATGGAAAAAGAAACCAAATGATGAAAACACTAAACAACATAAGCACTGGCAAGTTAGATGGAAAGCATTAATAATGCAGGCAAAGAGAGAATTTGAAAAAAAAGCTTGCTATGGAAGTAAAAACACATAAAAACATTTTCAAGTACATTCGTAGCAAAAAACCTGTGAGAGAATCAATTGAACCATTGGATGATAAGAGAGGTAAAAGGGGCACTAAGGCCATAGCAGAAAGATTAAACAAATTCTTTGCTTCGGTCTTTACTGAATAGGATGTAGGGAAGTTACCCATGAGTGAAATGGTATTTAAAGGTGATAAATTGGAAGAACTTAAAGAAATATCGATAAACCAAGAAGATGTATTACAAGTATTTGATAAACTGAAGAGTAGTAAATCACCTGAACTGAATGCAAGGGTGTTGAAAGAACTGAAAGATGAGATTGCAGACCTACAATGTGAACTATCATTAAAATCATCTGTAGTACCTGAAGATTGGAGAATGGCCAATGTAACTCCAATTTTCAAAAAGAGTTCCAGGGGTGATTTGGGAAAGTACAGACCATTGAGCCTGATGCCGGCACAGGGCAAAATGGTAGAAACCCTTATAAAGAATAAAATTACTGAACATTTAGATAGTCATGTTTTAATGGGAGAAATCCAGCATTGATTTATTTAGCCAAGGGAAAGTCTTGCCTTACTAACCTGTTATATGTTTTTGAAGATGTGAATAAACAGGTAGACCAAGGTGAGCCAGTTGATATAGTATGCCTGGATTTTCAGAAAGCCTTTAACAAGGTCCCTCATGAGAGACTCTCGGCCATATTAAAAAGTCATACGTTTGGAGGCAGTGTACTATTTATTTATTTTTATTTATTTATGGTTTTCTTCTATACCGCCCCTTCCAGAGATCAAGGGCGGTTTACAGAGAACAGTTGTAAAACTTGAACAACTTTTACATGGAACTTCAAATTAAAACTATTTATAATTTTTTTTTTTTATTTTCCATCATATTGTGTAAATAATCTTGAGTCGATCTTTGAGTTATGTTCTAAATTTTTCTGTGGTGGGGTGAAGCTCTGGGTTTAGGGGGGTTGTGGGTTTAGGGGGGTTGTGGGTTTTGGAGGTTGGTATGTTATTTTTGCGATTGCTGGGGAGCAGCTCGTGGGGGGGGGGGGGCTGGTTAAGGGATTTCAGCTAGGTTTTCAAATTATGCAGTGAAAAGGTGTGTTTTAAGTCCTTTTCTGAATAGCTGAAGGTCTTTTGTCATGCGGAGGGTTAGTGGTAGTTCATTCCAGAGGGTAGGGGCAGCAAATGAAAAGGCTCTTGAGCTAGTAGTTTTCTTTGTCTTACAGATTGTTTTGTATATGTCGAGTGAGAAAGTTGCATTTTGCCTGCGTGTTCTGGATTCTGGTGGGGAGTGTAAGAGGGTGGAAAGGTGTGAGGGAGAAATGTCATTGAGGAGTTTGAATGTGGTCAAGAGTATTTTATATTTTATCCGGCTATTTATAGGGAGCCAGTGTAGTTCACGTAGGATAGGTGTTATGTGGTCAGTTAGAGGTGCTTTTACTATTACCCTGGCGCTGATGTTCTGGGCTCTTTGGAGTAAATTTGTATTTTTGAGTGGTAGGCCATTTAATAGACTATTACAATAGTCAAAGTGTGGGGTGATGAGTGCGTTGACTACAGATCTAAAATCATGGGTGTTGAGGAGGGGTCTTAGGTGTTGTATTGTTTTTAGTTTGTAGAATGCTGTTTTTACTGTTTGTTTTATGTGAGGGAGCATACTGAGTGTGTTATCTAGTATTATCTCTAGGTATTTTACCTCTTGTTTTACAGGGATAGTGGTGTTGTTGATTACAATTGTTTTTGGGTAGTTAGTATCGGGTTTCTTGATACAAACATGGCTTCAGTTTTTTTAAGATTAATGCTGAGGTAGTTGGTTTCTAGCCAGGAGTTGGTCTCTCTGATACATTCAGATAGGTTGTTGAATGAGGGGTTGTTAATGTTTATGGGGATAGCAAGCATGATGTCATCGGCGTAAATGTAATGATTTATTTTGTATTTTTTAAATATGTTTGTGATGGGTTGTAGGTATAGATTAAAAAGGAGGGCTGAGAGGGCCGAGCCTTGAGGAATTCCCTGACCTTGTGGGAACATTTCTGAGGTGTTTTGACCTAGTTGGATACGTATTAATAGGTGTGTGATATGACATGAACCATTTGAGAACTGTGCCTCCTATTCCTATGTTTTCTTGCCTATTAATTAGAGTGTTGTTTGTTTATTTATTTATTTACTTCTCTTATGTTTATGTTTATTGATTTGATTGACCGCCCTTCAAAATAGCAGAGCGGTTTACAATGATAATAAAATATTACAGTAACAGCAAGGCACAAGGCCGGAAAAGTAGAAAGAGAGTTACAATTACTTTGTAGAGAGAAAATGGGAGAGCAGGTTGATATCAAAGGGTATAGGAAAAAAGGTTAGGGGTGAGAGGAGGGAGGGCCAAAGGCAAGGGAGAAAAGGTGAGTCTTTAGATCCAGCTTGAAGGTAGGGTGATGATGTTCCAGGCGGAGGGCGGTGGGAAGGGAGTTCCAGAGGGCAGGGCCTAGAAAAAAAAAAGCTGAGGAACGGGTAGAGTGCAGGTGGGCTAGGGAGGGAGGGGGTAGTGTGAGACGGTTGAGATGAAAGGAGCGGGGAGTGTGTCTGGGAGTGTGAAAGTGGATGAGGTCAGCCAGGTATTGAGGAGTGGAGGTGTGAAGTGCTTTATGAACAAGGGTGAGTAGTTTGAACTGAATGCGGAAGGAAATTGGTAACCAGTGAAGGCGGAAAAGAAGGGGGGTGACGTGGTCTCTGGGGGAGGAGTGGGACACAAGTCGAGCGGCTGTATTTTGGATTCGTTGAAGACGTGACAGTTGGAGCTTGGTGAGACCAGTGAAAATGGAATTGGCAAAGTCAATGCGAGAAATAACCAGTGATAGAAGCAGAGTAGTAAGAGCAGAGGGAGAAAGAAAAGGACGAATTGCCCGGATCTGACGGAGGTAGTAGAAAGAGGTTTTGGAGATATGGGAAATGTGGGCTGAAAAGGAAAGGTCAGAATCGAAAAGTACACCAAGATAACGAAAAGTAGGAACAAGAGAGATAGGTGAACCAGAGAAAGAGGGGGCCAGAGAGGGGGGCTGATGACCGTGGGAAAACCAAATAGCACTAGTTTTGGAGGTGTTGAGATGGAGGCAGTTATTAGTTAACCAGTCGGAGACAGCAGCAGTTAGACACAGGTTAAGGGGGGCAAGATCAGGACAAACAGGGGAGGTGTGATAGAGAAGAAGAATGTCATCTGCATAAAAGAAGGCCGTGATCCCAAACTGTTGTATCAACAAGGTGAGAGGAGTCAGAAAGAGGTTGAAGAGCAAAGGTGCGAGAACGGAGCCCTGTGGGACTCTGCAGGGAAGGGGAAAAGGGTCTGAGGGGGGAACGGATGGAGAGGAGGAATACCGCGCTATTAAAATCAGTGCGGTTTACAATTGAACAAAAAACATACTGCAATGTCACATGACAATTGAGTTTTTACATTGAACAAGGACGAGATAACCTAGAGGTAACAGGGGTAACTAATTACAGAGTAATTATTCATGGAGTATGGTGAGAAATTATACATATAATATAGCTTGGTTTCAACATATTTATAAGAGGTTTAATCAATAAGATGTGTGATCAGATGTGTGACTGATATTGTCAAATGCGGCGGCGATATCTATAAAGAGGAGGATGAAACCTTGTTTGTTTTGTCTGTTCCTCTAATGAGGTTATCCATCAGTGTTAATAGTAGGGTTTCAACTCCATGGAAGAGGCGAAATCCGAATTGGTGTGAATCAAGGGGTGCGTGTATATCGATGTAATCTTGTAGCTGGAGTTGTATTATTTTTTCTAATATTTTCGCAATGAACGGTATACTGGCTATGGGCCTGTATGAGCTTGGGTCTTTTGGATCTAATGTATTATTTTTTAATATGGGACGTATTGAGGTGAGTTTAAGAGCATCAGGCATGATGCCTTGTGAGAGTGATTGATTAACTATGTTCTGGATGTTTGTAGCGAGTTCAGCTTTGGTAGACTTGATCCATGATACTGGACATGGGTCGAGGGGTGAGGTTGTGGTATTTATCATTGTTATGATCTTGAGGAGGTGTTTTTGATCAACCGTGTGAAAGGTAGTCCATCTGCTTGGGGTTTTTGGATCTATCTACATTGCTGTGATATTATTAGTGGGTTTACTTTTTAGTTTCTCAGCAAAATGTGCAGCTAATGTTTGTATGCTTATTGTGGAGTGTTCAGGTTCTGGGTTTTGGGTTTTTGTTAGTGATTTTATGATTGCAAACAATTCTCTTGGGCGATTGATGGCCATGTTTATTACTTGGTAGTCTCTTTTTGATTTAGTGATTGCATCTTTATATGCGTTGAGTAGGCTCATGTATTGTGTTTTGTTTTTGTTCGATTTTGTTATTCTCCATCTTTTTTCTTGTTTTCTCAGTTTTTTTAGTTCGGCAAGATCCTTGGTAAACCATTTTTCTGATCTTTTTCGTGTTTGCTTTTGTGTAACTTGTGTAGGGGTGGCTGCCTTTTGGATTGTTAAATTCCATTGGTTTATGGCTATATTGATGTCAGATGTATTTTTTGAGAGTTTGGGTAATACATTGTCTGGGAATTCATCTTTATTGAAATGGATAAAGCGTGAATGGTGTGGTGTAGTGCTTGGTGTGTTATTAGTGTGAGTTTGTGTGTGGAGATAGAAGGTTATTAAGTGATGGTCGGACCAGGGTACCTCTGTTATGGATGGGAGGGTGCAGAGATGGTGGTTACTGAAGGGGTGGGGAGAAAAATAAGGTCCAGGGTGTTTCCCTTTGTGTGTGGGGATGTGTATGATCTGTTCATATCCCATTTCTGTCATTGAGTCCATGAAGTTTGTTGTGTGTTTGGGGTTGAGTGACAGGAGGTTCAAGTCACCTAGTATGAGAAGTGGGTTTATTTGTGAGGCTGTACATGCAAGTTCCAGGATAGGGGTAAGGTTGTTATGGCCAGTAGTTGGGGGTCTATAGATGAGGCAGAGTGCAAGGGTTTTGTTTTCTATATTGATAATATCCATCCCATCTATACTATTTATTTATTTATTTATTTAACATTTCTTTTATACCGCGCTATTAAAATCAGCACGGTGTACATTGAACAACACATACTGCAATGCATACAGGCAACACTGAGTTTACAAAGAACAGGGAAAATAACACATGGGATAACCGGGAGAACTATGTACAGGTTAACTTTATACTATATATACTTCAACTATATACAATATTCTAAACTCGTTTATGCTTGTTAAGGTAAATTGAAGATCTTTTTTGGTGAGGATGAGGGCTCCCCCTCCTCTTTTGACGTCCCGGTGGCAGTTGAATAAATCATATTGTTGCGTGTATAGCTGATTGATAAGGATTGTGTCCGTGGGTGAGAGCCAGGTCTCTGTAATGAAGATTATGTCAGGTCGTTCATCTCTGATTAAGTCATTGATGATTGGTACTTTGTTTCTTATGGAACGTACGTTTATGAGAATGAGTTTTTTTAAGGTAGGTGTGTTGGAGGGGTCCTTCTTGATTATATGTTGTTGATGGTTTATTTGGATTAGTCTGGGATAGGGTCTGTGGATATTTTGGCGTGGGTTTTGGTTGTGAGGATGGATATATGTTGGAGAGTGGAATGTGTTACGGTATGGGTTGTGGATGATGGGAATGGAATTATAGGTGGTTTGGTCTGGTTTGTATGTGTAAATGTGTATTAGAAGTATAAGAATGGCTTGAGGCTTTGCAGGGGCCATTTTGGGTCTTTGATGGGGGTCTTTGATGGGGGGGGGTTTAAGTGATAGGAATTCTGTTCGCAAGTGTTTGTGAAAGCGCTGGTAAATTTTAGCAAAGGTCGCTGCTATGTTGGTGAATACAAAGCAGATTTGGGCAGATAGTATGGTTTATATCAAATGGCATAATTTCTAGCATAGAATAATGGTATGTTGGTTAAAGTAATACAAGTCTAAGCAGATAAGACAATTTATAGCAGAATAATACAATTTCTAGCTTACACTAGCAGTGCGGTCTAGTGCAATTGGTCTTGTGCATATAGTATAGTGCAGATCAATGCTATGTTGGGTACAGCAATGCAGAGTAGAATATATAGTACAATTTCTAGTATGAAATAGCAATGCAGACTTTAGTAAATGGCGCACTTTTTAGCACAGCTCACTCTAGTATAAAACAGATTTGTACGGTTAGAGCAATTAACTTATCAATGTAGTGTTACTGAGAACTAAGGAGACCTTATTTTATCACTGAGTTCTAACTGAGAATCTACTTCTTAGTGAAGCGTTGAGTCTTATGTACTTAGCTCGGGCGTCGATTTCTTTGGTTCCACTCCTAAGGGCCACGCCAAAGGGCCCTCTGGCGAGGCCCTCAGGCGCGGGCACGCCTTGTTGTCGGGGAGGAAGTAGCCTGGGGGGCCCGATTGGCCTTGTCGGAGGGGAGCGGGGCGGAGCTTACCTTCCCGCTCTCCCTCGATGATGCCGATTGGGGCAGGAAGGCGGCTGAAGAGGCTCTGGTGCTGCGATGCTGCCGGTTTTATAGTTGCTGGTGCTGCAGGGGTCCGTCGGGCCCGATTGGCCTTGTCGGAGGGGAGCGGGGCGGAACTTACCTTCCTGCTCTCCCTCTATGATGCCGATTGGGACAGGAAGTCGGCTGAAGAGGCTCTGGTGCTGTGATGCTGCCGGTTTTATAGTTGCTGGTGCTGCAGGGGTCCGTCGGGCCCGATTGGCCTTGTCGGAAGGGAGCGGGGCAGAGCTTACCTTCCCGCTCTCCCTTGATGATTCCGATCGGAGCAGGAAGGTGGCTGAAGATTGTGGATCAGTTTTTTCAGTGGAGAAAAGTGAATAGTGGAATACCCCAGGCATCTGTGCTGGGTCCACTGCTTTTTAACATCTTCATAAATGACCTGGAAATGTGAATGAGGTGATCAAATTTGCAGATGATACAAAATTATTCAAAGGTGTTAAAATGCAAGAGGATGAATACATACAGTATATCACTGGTACTACTAGTGTTTGTTAAAGTGTTTTCCTTTGTTCTTCCTGAATATTATATGCATTCTTTCTTTCTTCTGATAGACAGATAATTTCATGTTCAGAAGATGGCAGTGTCCGCATTTGGGAGATACGAGAAAGAAAGCACCCTTCAGCTGAGTCTGTTCCTACAGGTCTGTTTGCATTTCTAGAAAAAGCATTATTTTTCCAGAAAATGGCTTCAATATTGTTTTTTTCCCACAAAGAAAGTTTCTTGGCTGTAGATCCACTACTCAAGAAAATAAGCAGTTTTAATTAGTATATCTACATTTATTTATGTTAAAAGAACAGTAGTTTCAAAATATATTGTTACCCCATATACCATCATCACAAATGGAGAGCAGTGAAAATTAGGGGTGTGGATTCACGAGCACATACTTGGTATATTTGATTTGCTTGCTTAAATTTCTTGCATGGATACAATGTGCGCAAAAAAAATTGAATAGAGGAAACAAACAGAAAACAATTTGTTTAAAACGAGCATGAGCCAAACTCTTTCTTGAGCATGCACACCCCTACAGAAAATACTAGAGGTATGGGCATGGAAAAACAAGTTCACTTGCCTCTCACACAGCTATAACCCAGAACAGAGGTAATAGAACTGCGGAAAGTGCTGCTTTTCTGTAAATATCAAGCCACAATTTTACCTGTTTAAATGTATATAGTTTTCCCCTGTTCATACCCAGTTTATATTCCCTGTTATCTGTAAACCTATGTCAGTTTTATTCTGTCTAGGTAGTATGTTGTTTAATGTAAACCGATGATGAATAGTGCGGTATATAAAAACTGTTAAATAAAATAAATAAATAAATAGTAAAGAAGATAAAACTCTCATATTATAATGATTAAAGCAGAAAATGTTTATTCCTTATCGTCCCTCCAGTTCAGTCCTTCACCTCTGGGTTGTGCACCTCTTCTCGCAGCATGGAGACTGGGCATGTCAGAACTGTGACACCACTGTAGATATCCTGCTGGCACCTCCCACCAGCTCCCAGTTTGCTCAGTCTCCATGCAGCTGGGAGGTAGTGAGCCTAGGCGCTGGGCTCACTAGAGGAGCAGATAAGGAGCTTTAGGCAGCTTAGCTAGGGTTTTTAGTTTTTCTTTTCTCCCTATAACATTTTTTCTTTTGATCTGTAGCTTTAAAGCTCATTAAAGATTGTTTAAAAAAAAAAAAAAAAAAAGGAAAGGCTGAGAGGGGATCGGAAGGTATTTAGAGGAGTCTCTTTTCTCCCTCCTGTTTATTTCTGTCCCCTTTCCCTACTCTCCCCTCCTTGTTGGCACAGAGGGGAGTTCTTTTGCAGGCTTTTCATCTCCTTACCGGCTCAGTTTTCTGTGCTGTAGATTTCCAGTCAGAAACTGTCATCGGGCCTTGTTTCTCTGCTGCCGGTGCTACCGGCTGACAGCCTTTCTCAGCTGTGCTGCTCACAGGAAGCCCGTTATTTTTATTGGGGTGCAGAGGATCCAAAGGTCTCGGAAGAAGAGGTGAGGTTTAAATCTTTGCTGCTAGTATCATGTGAGTGTTTTGGAGGCTTGCTGCCACGTGTGAAGCAGGTTCTATGGGTTAGCAGAGGTCAGGATCTTGGCAGGCCTTTTCCCGCCATTTTTTCTTCACAGTGCTCTTTTTCTTTGCTGACAGCTTTCTTTAATTAATCCTTGTAGTTTTCTGCTTCCTTGGAATTAATTTTGATTACTTTTAATTTTCAATGTTTTGGAGCTCTTAAAGGGCTAGTATAGCAAAGTTAAAAAAAAAAAAAAGTAATATGAGCAGATTCTGCACATTTTTGTTTGGTTGCCTTTTTTGGTGGTCTGCGGGAGCCATTTCCTTTACTATCCAGTCTCTCGGATCCCGTATCGCTGATGCCTACACGGCCACAATGCCTAGTTTGTGGCGCCCGTAGGGGCTCAGTCTCGGACCCCGGGGGGGGGGGTATCATGGCTGCGCATCTGAGGCCTTACTATGGAGCAAGAAATGCAGGATCGGTCTAAAGCAGGCACTGCTCTGGTGGTACAGGGTGCTGCCACTTCTGCGGAAGGGGAGTCTCTGTGGGAGTCTCCGTCCGCTCTTCCTACTTCAAATTTGGCTTTGCCCGGTAATCCCGCCACTCCCATGGCGTCGGGGGCAGCTTTCGAGGGTTTCTCCCCAGACTTTGTGCTGCTGCTTCATCAGGCTTACTGCTTGCGGCAGCAGGGGCTAGTCGCGGATGCCTCGCTTCTTGGGGCGGCAGGAGGCCAAGCGGCCACCGAAAGGTTCAGTGGTAGTAATGGTAGACCGGTTAAGACCTTGAGCTGGAGCCGGAAGCCGGGATGGAGGATTTAGAGGAAGGTGAAATTCAAGAACCTGAAGATCAAGCAAGGATTATCAGAGTCTTTCGAAGGTAGGAGTTGACAGCGCTCATTACGGAGTCCCTTCAGGCTCTCAACCTTTCGTCGGTGGTACCAGCGAGGATGAGGGTTTGGAGGATCCTCTCATTCAGGCAGTACGAAAGTCCCAGGTGTTTTTTCCTTTTCACCGTGTGGTTAAGCAGGATGATTCAGGATGAATGGGACATGCCGGAGGCAGGCTTGCGTGGTGTGAGGTCCATGAATCATCTCTATCCCTTGGCGGATCAAGAACGGGAAGTGTTTTGTTCTTTAAATATAGATGCGGCAGTTTCAGCGGTCACGAAGACGACTACCATTCCAATTGAAGGCAGTGCAGCTTTGAAGGACATACAGGATTGGAAGGTGGACGCCTTATGGAAGCAAGCTTTCGAGGTTAATGCTCTAGCTCTGCAGGCCTCTATTTGTGGAGCTTGGGTTGCGAGAGCATGCCTTTGCTGGTCGCAGCGTGTGCAGCAACCAGTTCAGTAAACACAGGAGCAGCTAGCTAATGTGACAAGACTTGAGTCAGGTTTCGCATACTTGACCGATGTCTATTATGATCTTATTAGAAGTTTGGCGAATAGCATGACTTCCTTGGTAGCCGCACGCCACTGTCTTTGGCTCAGGAACTGGGCGGTGGACAGTTCCTCCAAGTCACGTCTTAGCAAGCTTCCTTTCAAGGGGAAGCTGTTTGGAGAAGATCTTGATAAGCTGGTCAAGGATTTGGGGGATTCTAAAGGAGGTCGCTTGCCAGAGGATAAATCGAAGCAGGGCCGAGCCCCGTTACCTTCCCATGGGCAACCTCGGGATTTCAGGCATTTTCGTACCTCCCGTTTGGGAGGTTTTCAAAGAGGACGTTTTTCCTCTCGAGGGCAAAGTTTTAGAGGGTGCCGGGGAGCATGCAGAGGATTTGCTAGTCCCTCTTCCTCAGTTTTTCGGAAAGCGCAATGAAGCGAGGTGGACCCAGGCAGGAATTCAGCCAGTAGGGAGTCGACTTCGGGAGTTTTTTCCTGCCTGGGTCCAGATAACATCCGATCAGTAGGTGTTGGAGGTCGTTTGCGAAGTTTATTCTCTCGAGTTAGCTCGTCCGGTGGTCGACTCTTTTGTCATGTCGCCGTGCAGGGGGCAAGAAAGGATGATTGCGGTACAGGAGACTCTGGCTCGTCTTTTGCAGCTGGGAGCAATAGTTACGGTTCCGCGAGAGCACTACGGTATCGGTCGATCCTCAATTTATTTTGTGGTGCCAAAGGAGGACGGGGCCTTTGGCCCGATTCTGGATCTCAAGGGGATAAACCGCTGTTTGCGGGCACCTCATTTTCGAATGGAGACCTTACATTCGGTTATAGTGGCGGTTCGTCAAGGGGAGTTCTTGATGTCTCTTGATCTCACCGAAGCATATTTACACATTCCGATCAGGCTAGAGCATCAGAGGTTTCTAAGATTTGCGCTACTGTGGGGGCATTTTCAGTTTCAGGCGTTGCCCTTCGATCTGGCAATGGCTCCGCACACCTTCACTAAGGTTATGGTGGTGGCGGCGGCGGTTGTTTGGAAGGAGGGAATATTAGTTCATCCCTATCTTGATGACTGGTTGATTTGGGAAAAGTCCAGGGCCGAGAGCGTGCGAGTGACGGAAAGTGGTAGAGCTCCTGCAGAGGCTCGGTTGGGTGGTCAATACGGCCAAGAGCCGATTGGTTCTGACGCAAGTTCTAGAGTATTTGGGAGTTCACTTGGACACTCGTGTCAGATCGGTTTTCCTGCCGGATCTCCGAGCCCAGAGACTGCGGCTTCTGGTGCGAGATTTTTTGAGGACTCCTGCACCATCGGCCTGGCACTATCTCCGCGTATTAGGGACAATGGCGGCGACTCTGGAAGCTGTGCCGTGGACCAGAGCTTAGATGCGTCCCTTACAGAGGTCTCTGCTCCCTCGATGGTCTCACCAGAACGACTCTCTATCCAAGCGACTCCTCTGTCCATTGCGGGTCAGGAAGTCTCTTCACTGGTAGCTTTGTCTGCAGAATCTCGCGGCGGGCATGCCTCTCAAACAACCGCAGTGGATGCCAGTGTTAACAGCTGCCAGTCTCGCAGGATGGGGAGCTCATTGCGGAGAGCTCTTTGTGCAAGGCAGCTGGACCGAACAGGAAGCCAGATGGTCCATCAATCGGCTGGAGTTGCGAGTGGTACCTCTAGCGCTTTGAGCCTTCGGATCCACCTTACGGGGTCGAGCGGTTCGAGTGCTCTCGGACAATGCCGCAACGGTTGTGTATCTCAGTTGTCAAGGGGGCACGGGAAGCACGGCTCTGGAAATGGAGGTGGAAAGTCTCTTCAATTGGGTAGAGCCTTGGCTTCAGGCTCTGTTGGCGGCACACATTGCGGGAACAGACAATATGACGGTGGACTTTCTCAGCCGGGTTCGAGTGGATCCCGGAAGATGGGAGCTTCATCCGGAGGTGTTTGCTCAGATTGTCCTCAAGTTGGGATCTCCAGTTATGGATCTCATGGCGACCTTTCGGTAGGCCAAAGCCAGTCACTTTTACAGTAGGCGACAAGAACAAATGTCGGAAGGTCTAGATGCCTTACTCCAACAATGGCTCGCTCACGGTCTCCTCTACGTGTTTCCCCCTTGGGCACTCATAGGGCGAGTGGTACAGTGCATCGAGGCTCATCGGGGAAAAGTGGTTCTAGTAGCTCCAGATTGGCCTCGTCGTCCATGGTATGCCAATCTGGTGTGTCTGCTCGACAGGGAACCATGGCGGATGCCGCTAAGGGAGGATCTGCTGCTTCAGGATCCTCTACGAATGCCTCAGGTACATCGGTTGTCGCTTACGGCTTGGCCATTGAAAGGGCTCGATTAAGGAAGAAGGGTTATTCCAAGGCGGTGATTGACACCTTGCTTCTGGCCAGAAAGAGGTCCACTTCCTTAGCATATGTGTGCGTCTGGCGTGTTTTTGAGGACTGGTTTGCTCAATGTCAGTTTCGTCCAGCCTTAGTATCTGTACCGACAGCGTTGAGTTTCTTGCAAGATGGGTTTGATAAGGGATTGGCTGCCAGTTCGTTAAGGGTGCAGTTGGCAGCTATTTCTTGTTACTGAGGAAAGGTGCAAGGAGTTCCTTTGGGTGTCTATGTCGATATTGTACGTTTCTTGAGAGCGGTATACCATCTATGTCCTTCATGCAGGGTGGTTTCTCCTCCGTGGGCTCTCAACCTGGTTTTAGGAGCCTTGACAAGGGAGCCTTTTGAGCCTTTGCATCAGGCTTCCCTAAAGGATTTGACTTTGAAGACAGTATTTTTGGTAGCCATTTGCTCTGCACATAAAATCTGAGTTGTAGGCTTTGTCCTCTCGGGAACAGTTTCAGACTTTTTCTAGGGAAAAAGTGGTGTTGCGTCCTGTACCGTCTTTCCTATCAAAGGTAGTTTCGCCATTTCATGTGAATCAGTCGGTCTCTTTGCCCATTTTGGGTGTTTCGGGGGAGACCGCGTTGGACCATAGTTTGCGTTTGTTAGACATTAAGAGGGTACTTCGGCGATACTTGAAGGTCTCAGAGTCCTTCCACAAGTCTAACCGTTTGTTCTTTCTCTTTGATGGGCCGCGTAAAGGTGAAACAGCGGCCAAAGCTTCAATTTCCCGATCGATTCATGAAGCAATAGCGTCAGTTTATATCTTGCAAAGTTGTCAGGTGCCCTTGGGGCTGCGGGCTCATTCTACTAGAGAGCAAGCGGCTTCGTGGGCAGAGCATAGCTTAGTTCTGTTGGTTGAGATTTGCAGAGCAGCCACTTAGTCTTCCTTGCATACTTTTAGTAAACATGGATGCCTGGATGTTCAAGTGGCGGGAGATGCCTGTTTCAGGTCGGCAGTTTTGTGGTCCTGGTGGACAGGTCCCTCCCAATAGTTTACTGCTCTGTTACATTCCAGAGGTGAGGGACTGAACTGGAGGGATGATAAGGAAAGAGAAATTAGACTTACCTGCTAATTGTTGTTCCTTGGGGAACTGCAGTTCAGTCCCGATTCCCGTCCGTGGGTCTTTTGGTCATCTTCCGCAAAGCATACTATGTGATGTGTGGTGACTACAATCCAGTAGGAGAAGTTCAGCAAATGTGCTCTCTATTCAGGTAAAGTATACCTTGTATTCTTCTCTCTCCTTTCTGTCCTATTTCTGCAAACAGGAGAGGGAGAGTTATCCTCTCATTTATGGGGTTTTAGTTCAGTGTTAGAGTTAAATTGTATTTAATGTTATAGCTACTTGTTTGTTGCTCCTCTGAGTCTGCTTTGTCATTAGATCACTGGGAGCTGGTGGGAGGTGCCAGCAGGAGATCTACAGTGGTGTGTCAGTTCTGACATGCCCAGTCTCCATGCTGCAGGAAGAGGTGCACAACCCAGAGGTGAGGGACTGAACTGGAGTTCCTCAAAGAACAACAATTAGCAGGTAAGTCTAATTTCTCTTTCTCTGAGGACAGGCAGACTATATAGTCCTCACCCATGTGTGATTTCATCTGATGGAGTTCTGGCCAAAAGAGTGTAATCTAAAAATCTTTAGGAACAAGCAAGAATGCAGTCTTCAGATATGGGCGACATCGGTACCGATGGATACCGCGTGGGAATGCTCTCCAGCATCCAATAGAAAAGCCTTTGGGAGCACTCCACTGCGCCTGCGTGTCTGCCTTCCTGCCTTCCCAACTTCTCTCCTCGGTCCTTCATTTTCCATGGAGCCAGCAACTTGTTAAATCCTTTCACTGCCAAAAACTATTTGGTGAAATACCATGCTCTGCCTTTCCGTTGATGCTGGTTCTGTCAGATTTGACACCGGTCCCGAAAAATGTTTTCTTTTTAGTTAAATAATGTTCTATTTCTTTTCTTTTCTTTTCCTGCAGGTTTTACTGCTATAACTAGGCCTTTAGGCCTCCATATCCTCTTCAATTCTGAAGAGCACTTTTAAAAATGGAAAAATCAACTAGTGATTTTAAGAAATGTACCAAATGTGCCAGTGCCATATCAATCACAGATAAATATGACTTGTGTCTAAAATATTTTGACCCTGTCCATTTACCAAATTTTGTCCTTTGTGTCAACAAATGACAGAGACCTAAAGAACAGACCAGACATGCCTCAGGCTCCTGGGGGTTTTCGTCTTCCCCTACCTGGATGACTGGAGGAGGAGCACAAAACAGTTCATCGCACTAAAGGGTTGCCTCTAGCACCTGGGGTTTGTGTTCAACTTTCCGACGTCTCACCTCCTGCCCACCCAGCAGTTGGAGTTCATAGGCACTCTATTGGATTCCACTCGGGTGAGTGCCTTCCTGCCACTGGACCACGCGCAACACCTATCCACCCTAGCGCAGGCAGTGCAAGGTGGCTTACCAATGACAGCCAGGCAGATGCTCCGCCTCTTGGGACACATTACATCTAATGTCCATGTCACCCCCTTTGCCCACCTCTGCATGCGGCAGGGTCATTGGATGTTCAGCACCCAGTGGGCACAAGCTTCGGGTCATCTGGAGGACCGCATCCAGATCATACTGGCTCTGGTTGCATCTCTCACCTGGTAGCAGGACCCCCTCAACCTCAGAACCAGCCTACCCTTCAAGGCTACCCCATTCCAACACATCCTTACAATGGACGCGTCCATTCTGGGCCTGGGGGTCCACTGCGTTCACCTGCAGTCGCAACGATCATGATCGCCAGATCAACCTACTAGAACTCAGAACAGTCTATCATACCCTGCAAGTCTTCCAGGACCATCTGGCAGGGCAGGTGGTTCAGGTCCAGATGGACAACCAGGTGGCGATTTATACTACATCAACAAGGAGTGAGGCATGGACTCATACCACCTCTGCTGGGAGGCAGTGCACCTCTGGAACTTCGCAATGGGAAAGAACATCTCCTTCAAAACTGTGTACTTGTGAGGCCAGGACAATGTACTGGCCAGCCGTTTGAGCCAGGTCCTCTAGCCTCACAAGTGGCAACTGAACCCAGCGATGCTGGGGGACCCCCAGAGATAGACCTCTTTTCCAGTCCAGAGAACACATAGCTGCCACACTTCTGCTCACGGAGACCAGCCCGGGGACAGGATGCAGCAGATGCCTTACTCCTCCCATGGTCCAGGTGCTTCCTGTATGCATTTCTGTCTATGCCTCTGGTTCCCTGGGCCCTCTTGAAGATCCAAGCGGAAGCAGCCTCAGTCATATTTGTCCCACCCAGGTGGCCCAGACAACCCTGGTTCCCCCCTATTTTTGCAGCTGTCCCAGAGGGGACCCACTGCCGCTGGGGAGCGCCCCAGACCTGCTGTCACAGGAGGGTGGGACACTGATACACCCCAACCTCCAGTCCCTTGCCCAGACAACCTGGATGCTGAGAGGCTAGCTATAGTGCATCACTACCTCTTCAGGGTGGTAGAAGATGTTCTGATTGCCTCATATAAGGACTCCACATGAAGGGCGTATGCTGGTGTGGTGCAGGTTTTCACTTTGGTGTACAGATGAAGGTCTTAACCCCTTCTCCTGCATGATGCCGGACATACTATAATACCTCTTGCATCTGTCGGGGGCTGGCCTCAAATTCACCACCATCAGAGTACATCTCTGTGCCATCTCGGCTCATCACCATGCGGTGGATGGCCAAGACATGACTCTGCACCCCTTGATGGGCCACTTCATATAAAGCTTCCTCTTCTCCTAGCCCCCAATCCTTCTGTCACCAGTGGCGTGGGACCTCAATGTGGTGTTGGGGAAGCTCATGGTTCCACCCTTTGAACTCCTGTCTAATTGATAGCTCAAGTTCCTTTCTTGGAAAGTCGTATTTCTGGTGGTGTTCACCTTGGCCAGGCGTGTGAGCAAACTGCAGGTGCTGGTGGCCCATGTACCTTACACCAGGTTCCAGAGGAATAGGGTTGTCCTTCGGACTCACCCCATACTCTTGCCAAAAGTCATTTCTGCCTTCTACTTGAATCAAGAGGTGGTGTTGCTCACCTTCTTTCCCAGGCCTCATTCCTCCAGAGTGGCGGGCTTCCTACACATACTGAACTGCAAGCATGCCTTGTCAATTTACATCCAGAGGTTGCAGTCCTAGCACCACGCAGTGCAGCTCTTT
The DNA here is from genome assembly GCA_033557465.1 of Ichthyophis bannanicus. Classification (NCBI taxonomy): domain Eukaryota; kingdom Metazoa; phylum Chordata; class Amphibia; order Gymnophiona; family Ichthyophiidae; genus Ichthyophis; species Ichthyophis bannanicus. The sequence goes on from CM066032.1 coordinate 331,214,131, forward strand.
GTCTCTTTTGACCCCAGTCGACTTGGGATCGCAATCTCAAAATGCACCCTCTCATGGTAGGTGGCCGACTGCATTTCTTTTGCCTACCAACAGGCAGGGCTTTCTCTGGAGCATCATATGACTGCACACAATGTGCGTGCCATGGCAGTCTCAGTGGCCAGCCTGCGCTCAGTGCTCTTACAGAACATCTGCTGAGCTGCCACCTGGTCCTCTGTGCACACTTTTGCAGCACACTACTGCTTGGAAGAGACTTCCTGGAGGGACAGTGCCTTCAGCCAGGCAGTACTCCTTCACTCTTTGGGGAACATTGCAACTCTTTCCCTCCAGCCTGTGGTGTCCAGGCTACCAAAGAGGGGATTGCATCTATAATGCCGCTGCTGCAGTGTTAGATTTCCAGTCCATCAGTACTCCTTGCTGCCCTTTGTGGTCCGCTTTTTGGGTCGCCTATGGCTTTTACAGGTTTTATTCGATAGCCTGTAGCTTGGGAGTCCCATAAGTGAGGACTATTTGTTCCCGTAGAAAGTGTAGTTATCTGTAACAGGTATTCTCCGGGGACAGCAGGAATCAGTCCTCACAACTCTCCCCATGGAGTTGGTTTTCTTTTTTGCTGTCTTGTGCTATCAAATCATACTGAGGTAAGATGGCATCCTTGGGCGGGAAGATGACCATGCATGCACGGTGTAACTCCCAAAGGCTTTCTTTGAAAGCTGGGGAGTGGATCTGCGCAGGCTCCATCGGGTCCCCTGAAAGAGAGCGGAGGAAGAAGGCCTCGAGGACCTTGTTGAGGGCTCGGGACAAGCGTGAGCATTCTTGCACGCGGTCCCTCAGCCCTCCTCGGCATTCCCAAGAGCCAGAAAAGGAGCGGCTGCAAAAGGTACCTCGTATGGATACGGAAGCCTCCGATGATGGCACCCGGTCTCCCGAGGGTCGTCCCACCAAGGACCCCCTCTCCTCCTCAACTCCCGACCCAGTCACCCAGCATCGGCATTGTAGGGCCCCACTCTCAAGTGGGAGGCCCGTATGCTGGCACTGGAGCACAGCGTTTCTGCCTTCCTTGCTGCCCAGCAGGTGCTGGTGCCAGGCTCCGCTGGCACGTGCTCTAAGACCTCGAGGGCGATGCCTGTGATGGCTTCCCAGACCGCCCTGACAACCCCAGAGAGTCGGAGGCCTTGTGAAGGATCTCGGCAGAGGTCGAGATCTCTATCTCCATCCCAGTCTTCTGGTGCGAGATCTTATTGAGCCAGCACCTCCAGCTCCAGGCAGGCTTTGGCCTTGAGAATCCAGTGCACAGCCCAGGCTCTGCTTGAGCAACCTAGCTCTGAATCTTCCTTGGAAATTTCGGGCTGGGAGTCCAACGGGGACATTTACCCTGAATCCTGTGCTCATCGGGACCTCTCCTCGGATCTTTCTCTGCCTGTTCAAAAGTGGCGGTCTCCTCCCGAAGACACCTCCTTTCTGGAGTTTGTGCTGAACATAGCTTGAGCCCTAGCACTCTCCACGCAATCCGAGGAGGAGTCCTGTGTGGAGGAACTCAATATTTTACAATATGAGGCTCTGCCGAGGGAATCCCTCACCGTCCCGGTTCCGCCCATCCTAGCCTGGCTGCTCCTCCGCATGTGGGAGACACCTGCATCTATCCCCATTGTCAGCAAGCACCTGGACCACCATGTACAGGGTCCAGCGAAGGCCCGGCTTCTGGAAAGCCCAGCTTCCTCATACCTCGATGGTAGTGGAGTCAGCCATGTGGAAGCAAAGGAGCCCAAAAACTCACTCCTCAGTCCCACTGGGTAGGGAATCTCATGCCCTTGGATGTAAGGACTACCAAGGTTCTATGCTGATGTGCCGCATTCAGGCTTACCAGCTATACATAGGCATGTTTCATCGTGACCTCACGAAGGAGCTCGGAGGTATCTCCAGGAACAAGCAGGAATGAGTCCTCACATATGGGTACGTCGGTACCGACGGAGCCTGCGCAGGAAAGCTCCCCAGCTTCCCAAAAGGAAAGCTTTTGGGGCTTCCCACAGCGCATGCGCGCTGCCTTCCCGCCTTCCTGACCAACTCTCCTCAGTTCTTCTTTTTCCGCGGAGCCAGCAGGTCGTGTTCCTGTCACCGCTGAAGAATTTCTTATTTTAAAAAGTAGTTCTGACCGCGTATCTGCCTTCCCCGATTCCGAACCGGTACCGCCGGTCTTTACTTCTTTATTTAAAAAAAAAAAAAAAAAAATTTTCTTTTTCCACACTTGGTGTATTTCTTTTTGTAAGGCCTACCGGCCTTTACAAATTCTCCCTCATGGAGAAACCATCTTCTGGTTTTAAAAAATGCACCAAGTGCTCTGGTACTATTTCAGTCACAGACACCCATGAGTGGTGTCTTAAATGTTTGGGCCCTGACCATTCGGTTCCGGATTGTCCATCCTGCTCTCTGATGCCCAAACGGGGCTTACAGAACCGAGCAGCTAAATTTCATGTGCTGTTTTCTGCAGATAATCCAGCATCAGCATTATCCAGGTCTTCATCTCCGGATGGATCTCAGGTAACCAAACATTCCTCGGGCAAGTCTTCAAGGGGCAAATCTCCCTCAAAGCAGAGAGAGGCCCTTGGGTTCGACCCTGAAGACGCTGCCCCAGCCAAACAACCCCGGCGGGAAGCTCCGGCTTCCAAAGCTCCTCCTATGGGGTTACAGGTTGACATCGATGGCACGGCCTCGACCGATCACCTGTTAGACTGCTCTGGGGTACCGGCTCAAACCGGTACCGACATCCAGGCAGTTGTGGCGTCAATGGGTACTACGGTACAATCCATGCAGCAGGCCATAATGGCTTTTATTAATGCTGTGATGCCCTCGGTACCGCAACCGTCAGTTCCGACCCCGGTTCCGGTACCACAACCGATACCGGTACCCAGAGCATCTACTTCCAGTAGAAGGCCGGTACCGGTTTTTGCTTCCCGCGATATTCTCGGTACCGACCCGGCTCCCGGTACGCCCGAGGTCGATACCGGTCGGTACCCGTATCAATCTCTGGAAGCAAGTAGGCGATACTTCGAGTCTTCTGAGGATGCCGATACCTCAGATGATTCTGATGAAGCATCCATTATTCTTCCTGAGGAGCCTTCTTCCCCAAAGAGAAGAATGTCTCCTCCAGAGGACTTGTCCTTTCAGGACTTCATCTTGGAAGTTGCCAAAGGACTTTCCATTACAGTATCCTCTGAAAAGGAACCTAGAGCTCAAAAATTAGACATTTTAGGATACTCTAAGGTTCCCAAAGAGGCAGTCACCTTACCCATTCATAATATTCTCCAAGAACATATGATGGATTTATGGGAGGCTCCTCTTACACTATCTCCACATTCTCGTCGGTTGGATACCATGTATCGGGTCCCTCCTTCTCCTGGTTTTCAAAAACCCAGCTTCCTCACCATTCTATTGTGGTGAAGTCTGCTATGAAAAAGATTAAGAGTACCAAAAGGCACTCTTCTACCCCTCCAGGAAGAGAATGTAGAACTTTGGATGCTTTTGGCAGGAAAATCTTTCAAGCTAGTATGCTTCTTGCCAGAATCAACTCCTACAGCCTCTATATGAGCATGTTTCTAAAGGAGCTTGCTCTTAAAGTACAAGATTTTCTCCCCTTTATTCCGGAGGATAGAAAAGAGGAGTTCCTGCTTCTGTTAAAGCATATCCAAGATGTGTCAAAGTTCTCCAATAGGGCTGCCTTTGACTCTTTTGAGGGTGCTAGTAGAGCATCTGGCATAGCCATAGCTGCTCGTCGAATTGCTTGGCTCCAGGCCTCTGACCTGGAATCCTGGGTGCAAGATGGCCTAGGCAATTTACCTTGTACAGGTGAAAATCTCTTTGGCAAAGAGTGGCAAGTCAAAGCCATTCAAATGGATGCAGAGAATGCTGCTTTGGATAGACTCTCTAAGTCTACTTCACTCCCTGCCAAAAAGAAGTCTTTTAAGAAGTCTTTCTACAAAAAGCCTAGATTTGGTTCCAATGCTGGCCAGTCATCTGCTCAAGCTCGCTTTGTTCCTAAGCGACAGCAGACTAAACAGGCCAGAACAAAGCCTGCAGGAGCTGCTACGCTTCAACAGTCCCAACCCCCTCAGGGTTTTTGACTTACTTCTAGAGAACATACCCTTTCTGGCTCTGCAGCAACCAGAGCCTCTCACCATTCCAGGAAGGCTGACTCATTTTGCTCCCAGATGGGAACAGATTACATCAGAGCAGTGGACCCTCTCTATCATCAGAGAGGGATACAAACTGCATTTTTCCAGCCTTCCTATCTATCCCAGGGTGAGACATTTCATCTCTCCCCCATCTCTCCTACACCTGTTGGATCAGGAGGTGAATACCCTGCTTGCCCAAGGGGCCATAGAACAGGTTCCCCTCCTCCAACAGGGCTCAGGGTTCTACTCCCCCTATTTTCTGATACCAAAGAAAACAGGAGGACACAGACCCATCCTAGATCTGAGAGAATTAAACAAATTCCTGTGCAAGGAAAAATTCAAAATGCTCTCTCTGGGTATTCTCCTTCCTTACCTTCAGAGTCAGGACTGGCTTTGTTCTCTAGACCTAAAGGATGCGTACACACATATACTCATCCATCCATCCCACAGAAAATTCCTTCGATTTCTGTTCCACGGAAAACATTTCCAGTACAGAGTACTCCCCTTCGGTCTAGCCTCTGCTCCAAGAGTGTTCACAAAATGCATGTCAGTAGTGGCTGCATTTCTACGCTCTCAGGGAATCTTTGTCTTCCCATACCTAGACGACTGGCTTATCCGAGCTCCATCTCAGTCTCAGGCTCAGACTTCCCTGGACCACACCATCTGCATTCTGCAGTATCTGGGACTTGTCATCAATCTGCCAAAGTCTCAACTCACCCCTACTCAATCCCTAGAATTCATAGGGGCCTGGTTAGATACCACCACAGCAAGGGCCTATCTTCCCCAGGCACATTGCCACCGGCTACTGCACCTGGCCTCTCAGATTCAGTCCAGAACTCACTTGACTGCCCGAGAGATGTTACAATTGCTAGGCCTCCACAGTTATGCTCGCCTGCATATGAGAGCAGGTCAATGGACTCTGTCCACTCAGTGGACCCAAGCATCAGGAGCTCTCTCCGACCAAATAGAAACCTCCAAACGTCTCTTTGGGTCTCTCCAGTGGTGGATGTCCATTCAAAACCTGTTGCTGGGGTCCCCCTTCCAACCGCTACCACCCCTGCAACCCTCACTACAGATGCCTCCCAGACAGGCTGGGGAGCTCATCTTCAAGACCTCTCCACTCAAGGCCTTTGGTCTCCGCAGGAGACTGCCCTTCATATCAACCTTCTGGAGCTTCGAGCAATTTTTCTTGCTCTCAAGGTCTTTCATACCCTCCTTTACAACATGACAGTGCTTGTTCATACCGACAATCAAGTAGCCATGTTCTACGTAAACAAACAAGGAGGGACTGGCTCTCTGTCGCTTTGCAACGAAGCTCTCAGACTGTGGGCCTTCGCCAGAGAGCATCAAATCCATCTCCTGGCAGTATATCTCCCAGGAATTCAAAACTCTTGGGCAGACAGACTCAGTCGAGTTCTGCTTCCACACGAATGGTCCCTGCACATGGACCAGGTACTCAGAATCTTTCAGAAATGGGGAACCCCGGACATAGACCTCTTTGAAAGTCCGTGGAATGCCAAACTTCCCCGGTTCTGTTCCAGAACTCCATGTCAGGGGGTTCAGGCCAGGGATGCCTTCCTCCTTCATTGGGGTCAGGGCCTCCTATATGCCTTTCCACCCATTCCTTTGATTCCCAAGACTCTGTTCATACTGCAGAGGGATCACGGATCTATGATCCTCATAGCTCCACGCTGGCCACGCCAAGTGTGGTTCCCTCTACTTCTGCATCTCTCCCAGGGTCCCTCCCTAGACCTGGGAGCTGCTCCAGACCTTCTGTCTCAGGAGGAGGGGACTTTGTGGCACCCAAACCCCACGTCCCTCCACCTCAGAGCATGGTTACTGAAGGCCTAGACCTTCAAGACTTAAATGTCTCTCAACAAGTGCAAGATATCCTCCATGCTTCCAGAAAACCTTCCACAAGGCGTTCTTATGCTTTTAAATGGAAAAGATTTTCCATTTGGTGTGCTCAAAAGGATCTTGATCCTTTTGCTCTTCCTATCAATTCTCTATTGGAATATCTCCTGCATCTCTCCAATGCAGGCCTTAAAACGAATTCAGTAAGTGTCCATTTGAGTGCTATTGCAGCATCCCTCAAGCCTTTCAATGGACAATCTATTTCCTCTCATCCTCTTATTGCAAGATTCATGAGAGGCCTAACTTTAACTAAACCTCCCATTAGGCCTTCTCCGGTGGCATGGGACTTAAACTTGGTTCTTGGTCAGCTTATGAAGCAACCTTTTGAACCCTTAGCCACTACCTCCTTGAAATTTCTTTCCTGGAAGGTTATTTTCCTCATTGCAGTCACTTCAGCTCGTCGCATCAGTGAGCTGCAAGCCTTAGTGGCGAATCCACCCTATGATAAAGTAGTCCTTCGGACAAATCCACACTTTATGCCTAAAGTGGTTTCACCTTTTCATCTTAATCAAGAGGTATACCTACCTGTCTTCTTTCCAGCTCCTCATGCATCCAGTGCAGAGCGGAACCTTCATACTCTAGATTGTAAAAGAGCTCTTGCCTTTTACCTTCATAGGACTCAACCACATCGAAAGTCTTCCCAACTTTTTGTTGCTTTCGATCCTTCTCATTTGGGACTTCCAGTCTCAAAACTAACACTTTCCAATTGGATTGCTCAGTGTATTTCGTTTGCTTACCAGAGTAAAAGCATTTCTCTGGAGGGCCATGTCACAGCTCACAATGTGAGAGCCATGGCCACCTCTATGGCTCATCTTCACTCTGTATCCATAGATCAGATCTGTCGAGCAGCCACCTGGGCCTCGGTTCATACCTTCACAGCCCATTACTGCTTGGATAAGGACTCCCGCCGGGATGCCTTATTTGGTCAGGCTGTCCTCAAACACCTGTTCCATTCTTAAACAACTCCTGCCCACCTTCCCTTAATGGATGCCTGAGATCCATCGGAAGATGAAATACCTACGGAGGGGATCTCCCAGGCATCTCAGCTAGGGAGTCCCCATATGTGAGGACTCATTCCTGCTTGTTCCTGGAGATAGCACAGTTACTTACCTGTAACAGGTGATCTCTGGGAACAGCAGGAATAGTCCTCACAACCCACCCACCTCCCCTAGGAGTTGTATCTCTTTCTCTTCCTTTCCTCTCTCTATTGTCTCAGCTTTAAACTCGAACTGAGGAGAGTTGGTCAGGAAGGCGGGAAGGCAGCGCGCATGCGCTGTGGGAAGCCCCAAAAGCTTTCCCGCGCAGGCTCCGTCGGTACCGACGTACCCATATGTGAGGACTATTCCTGCTGTTCCCAGAGATCACCTGTTACAGGTAAGTAACTGTGCTTTCCAGGCAGGCCTCGACGGTGATTACCTCTGCCATTTCCAGTCCCTCCTGAAGTCAGTGGGGGACAGTTCAAAGTACCTTTCTCGTGCTGCATACGACAGTTTCAAGTCCTCCGCTCGGGTAGCTGATGCTTGTATCGGGGCCAGGTGGCAGGCCTGGCTCCAGTCCTCGGACCTCAAACAATGGGTCCAGGAAAGGCTGCTCGATGTACCGTGCCTGGGCAAGCAATTGTTTGGCAAACCGATGGAGGACAAAGCAATGGAGATTGAGACGGAGTACGTCACTCGCACCCATCTCTCCTGAAAGACTTCCTCTCTCCCACGGAAGAAGCAGCAGGGCAAGAAGCCTTTCTTCCAGAGGAAGGGTCCTCTCTACTGGGGCTACCCACCCTACCCTTTGGTTCCAGCTCTACCCCAGGGTCCATGTAAGCTTAGGGGACCCAAAAGCCAGACCCTGACACTGGCCCAGTTGGCCCCGGGTTTTTGATGCCAGATGCTTAGCCGCTCACCCTCCATCGACCCCGCTATCGGTGGGAGGGCAGCTAGTCCACTTTTCTCCCTGGTGGAAGTCTATCACCTCAGACACCTGGGTCCTCCAGGTCATCCGGAAAGGTTACCTCCTTCACCTAGACCGGCTTCCTCCACCCTTCTGACCCACAGAGCTCCCTTGGCTCTCCACGCACCAGACCGTCTTGGCGCAGGAGCTTGCTAACCTCCTCAAGGAGAGAGCAGTGGTAGTGGTCCCACCGTACCTCAGAGGTCACGGGTTCTACTCCTGTTACTTCCTTGTGCCAAAGCAGATGGGTAGTTTCTGACCCATCCTCAATTTAAGAAATCTCAACAAATATCTGGTGTGGGAGAAATTCAAAATGCTCTCCCTTGCACCTTGCTGCCCTTCATCCAGCAGGGTGACTGGCTATGCTCCTTGGACCTTCGGAATGCATATGCTCACATCCTTGTCCATCCCAAACACAGGAAATACCTGTGCTTCAGGGTACAAAGGAACCACTACTAATACAGGGTACTTTCCTTCGGTCTTGCGTCTGCCCGCGAGTGTTCACCAAATGTCTCGCAGTGGTCGCAGCCCACCTTCGATTGCAGGACACTTTTGTCTATCTTTACCTAGACAATTGGCTCGTTACAGGAGAGACGGCCGATGAGTCACAGCGGGCCATGGCCCGCACTATCCACATCCTCGAGCACCTCTGCTTCGTGATCAATTACCTGAAGTTTCATCTCACTCTGGTCCAATCCCAGGAGTTCATCAGCGCATGCCTCGACACTCAGCAGGTGACAGCCTTCCTTCCCCAGGACAGGGCAGACTGCATCATCGCTCTGGCATCCGCGGTTCAGCACCACAGCACAGTATCAGCCCGTGCTATGCTTTGTCTCCTCAGCCATATGGCCTCGATGGGCCACGTGGTCTTCAATGCCCGCCTGCACATGCGGGCGGTGCAGTAGTGCCTTCAAGCTCAGTAGGCTCAGGCAACAGGTCGTCTCAGAGATGTCGTCTCGGTCACTCCCCAACTGTCCGAATCCCTCGACTCATGGCAGGAAGCCCAGAATCTGTTTTGAGGCATGCTGTTCCAGGCTCCACAGCATGACATGGTTTTGACCACGGATGCCTCTCTCATGGGCTGGGGAGCACATTGCAGCGAGCAGGGGACTTGGTCCCTGGAGGAGTCCCAACAGCCAATCAACCTTGAACTCTGGGCAGTCATCCTCACCCTCGGGGTGCTCAGGCACCACGTTCACCATCAGGTAGTGCTTGTCTAGATGGACAACCGGGTGGCAATTTCTATATGAACAAGCAGGGGGGCACCAGCTCTTACAGCCTCTTTCTGGAGACGGTAGTCCTGTGGTCCTTTGCAATCCGCCAAGTCATAGCCCTATGGGCCACCTATCTCCCAGGCCAGGACAACGTCCTAGCAGACAGGCTGAGCCGGATCCTCCAGCCACACGAGTGGCGCCTCTGCCCACAGACAGCACAGTGGCTGTTCCGGCTTTGGGGGACTCCGGTCCTAGACCTCTTCACAGCAAAGCAAATTCACAGCTCCCGCAGTTCTGCGGCCCAGTTCCCCAACCAAACAGGGAAGCCTCCGATGCCTTCCTGCTGTCGTGGATGCACAGCCTCCTATATGCGTTTCCCCCCACTCTGCTCATAACGCAAGCTCTCCTCAAGATACAGTGGGGACGGGGCCTTGGTGATTTTCGTGGCCCCGCAGTGGCCTCAGCAGCCATGGTTCCCACTGCTGCTCTAACTCTCAATGGAGCCTCTGGTTCTCCTCGGCAGTATGCTGAGCTTGTTGACTCAGGAGGTGGGTCTACTACTTCACCCAAACTTGAGATCCTTATCTAGCCCCCCTTCATCTCCTGGTGGAGATTGAGGACATATTCCTGGCCTCGTGCAAGGACTCGACTAGGAGGGCTTACGCCTTTAAATGGCATTGGTTCTCGTTGTGGTGCTCGGGGATGCGGGCCAACCCATTCTCTTGCCTCACCCACTTGGTCCTGCAGTACCTGCTCCATCTCTTGCAGGCGGGCCTGAAGTCCAACTCGATCAGGGTCCACCTGAGCGCAATCTCGGCCAACCACCAACCCAGTCAGGGGCAGACCTCTCTCGGGTCAGCTGCTGGTCCCCCTCTTCATGCGTGGGCTGCTTCTTTCCAAGCCCCCCATCCGGCCACCTCCAGCGGAGTGGGATCTCAGTGTTGTCCTCATGCGGCTAACCCATCCACCCTTCGAGCCGATGGCATCCTGTTCACTTCAGCACCTTTCCTGGAAAGTAGTTTTTCTGGTGGCCCTCACTTTGGTCTGGAGGGTCAGTGAGCTTCAGGCCCTGATGGCCAACACACCCTACATGAGATTCTATGGGAACCGGGTGGTTCTCCGAACGCACTCCAAGTTTCTTCCGAAGGTTGTCTTGGATTTCCACCTCAACCAGGAGATAGTGCTGCCGACCTTCTTTCCGAAGCCCCATGCTGACCGGGCGTTGGCGATTCTCCATACCCTTGACTGTAGGAGGGCTCTCTCCTTCTGCCCGCAGTGTATGCAGACTCACCGCAGGTCTGAGCGGCTCTTCATTTCCTACAACCCTTTCCCACTTGGGTTCGCAGTCACCAAGCAGACCTTTTCCATCTGGGTGGTGGACTGCATCGCCTTTGCCCAGGCTCAGGCTGGACTACCACTGGACTGCCGAGTCACAGCGCACAGTGTTTGGGAAAGGGCAGTGTCGGTGACAAACTTGCGCTCCATGCCTTTGACTGATATCTGCCGAGCCACAACCTAGTCCTCTGCTAACACCTTCGTGATGCATTACTGCCTGGAGAGGGAGTCCCATCGGGACAGTGCCTTCAGCCAGGCTTTACTCCATAACTTGTTAGGGGTTTAGGTAACTCTGGCCCTCCGACCCTTCTTCTGCGGCTACCTGGAGTGTGGTCTTCCGGGGACCCAGATTCCTTGGGCTGTCTTCAGTTACCAGTGTCTGCTCATGGCTTGCTCATGGCTCGCTGTGGTGCCTTTCTACAGGTCCCTGGTAGCCCGTAGCTGGTGATTCCCTTTTGTGAGGACTGACTTCCTGCTTTGTCCTGGAGAAAGCGTAGTTACTCAACTGTAACAGGTGTTCTCCAGGGACAGCAGGAATCAGTCCTAACAACCCATCCACTTCCCCTTGGAGTTGCCCATTCTTGTTATTTCTTTTATCCTTGCCTGAGCTATGTTATCTGACTGATCAAAATGGTACCCTTGGGCGGGAAGGGGACCACACATAAATGGTGGCATTCCCAAAGACTTTCTTTGAAAGCTGGAGAAATGCTCTGCGTGGGCTCCGTCAACGTCACCCATATGTGAGGACTGACTTCTGTCCCTGGAGAACACCTGTTACAGGTGAGTAACTACACTTAATGAGCTGCTGCAGTGCAAAATCATGCAAAGTAGTTCATGAATGCAAAATATGGAAAAAGGCTTTGAGGTGCCCTTTTTCATTTAAAAAAAAATAAAATTAAATACGTACTCAAAAACTGCAGTTATTTTTTCAAGTGCTGCTAGGATATTTTCCTTTGATTAATAAAAGAAGTCAGGGAGAAAAAAGGAAACCTTCCCCCAGCCAGTGACATGGAGGGTCTAATGAACCCTTTTTTGAGGCTGCCATGGCTATAGTCCCTCATCGCCTTTGATTCATGTTCTGTTAGAGACAGATCTTGCCCCTAGGGGGCATTCTGCTAGGTAATAGATTGATAGGACAATTGTAAAGTCTATAAGGAGGCAACTTTTCTGCTTATATTTTTTTAAGAAAACATCTGCAGCTTCGACATATGTAGACAACAGATCTTTGATAATGGATGGGCAATACAGATGTTCCATTCCGAACTCCAGGCAAAATATCCCTCTATCTCCAGTCAATGGATTTTGTATACGCAGCCAGGGTAATCCTAAAATGATTGGAGAAGAGGGGCAAGGCATGAGGTAGAAACTAAGGTCTTCTTATGGAGAAAGCCCACCATAAGTTCTATCATAGGAGTAATAGCAGTAATTAAGCTTTTGGCTAATGGCCTTTCATCCATGGCCACTACTTGAGTAGGCACAGGCAGTGTCTCCCATAATTTTCCTAATAATATGGCAAGTGTTAGGTCCATAAAGTTGCTTGGCACCCAGAGTCTAAAAAAGATCCAGGCTGATGTAGACTGCCCTTGCCATTGTATAGTTTCCAATAGAGAAATCCAACATGCATCACTGGAGGGAGCCTCCTTCTTGCTGCCTAGGAGGGACTCTCTAACTCCATCTAGGCATAGGTGTTTTTCTGCTCTCCATGTGAAATTATGGAGATGTCCCCCTTCCTCCATATGTAGACAGACTTAAAGTGACTTGCCCAAGGCCACAAAAAGTGCTAGTGGGAATTGAACCCTGGTTTCTGGGTTCCCAAGCCAGTATTCTTAACCATTAGGCTACTCCTCCATTTCACTTAGTATATGGGATCCATCATCCAAACTCTTCAGCACACAGACATCTCAGTAGTGTCTCATCTGGGTCTTTGTATATCACCTCCATGGCCTGGAGACTGGGGTTGAGAGTATTGACCTTCAGGGCCGCCTTGCTTGATTAAATTGAGGGCTCCTGTCTGTGGGTCCCCTTGCATCAGGACACTACAAACTCTATCTTTCTTTGATCCATGGGGTACAAATTTGGTCTCATAAGAGACTATAATTTACAACTATTCATAAAGATGCAGCAAGTACTCTGGTCCCCAAGAACCAATCAAGGAAGGACAACTTGTCATCTGGAGCAGTTGTAGGGTTCATTGGAGCTTGTGCAGAAATCACATCTGATGCAGAAGGTTGTGGTCTGACAAAAGACAAAACCTCAAACATGTTTCTTTGTAAATCAGCAATTACTTGTGCCATTAATGCTATTGTTTGAGAGTTATCTGCAGGAGAAGGATTGGTATCTCAACTCCCTCTGTTCTCCCAGGAGGGGTATTTGGGACTGGGACATCTAGGCTCTATGTTGGTCCTCTGACCATGGCCGGATCTACTTTCTGAAAACACCAGTGAACTAGGAAGTATATATCCAACTATAACAAACCCCTTTTCCTTCAGGTTGAACTCGCTAGGACTTGTGGCATGGGCCTAAAGTGTTTCCCGCAGGAAGGGTAGACTTTGGGCGCCAGGCATAAAGAGGAAATAGGAGACATCCCAGACATAGAATCAAATCCAAAACAGCAGGCAGATGCAAGGAACAGGAAAGAGTCATGGCACACAGAACAGGTTCATTGCAGGAAATTGCAGAGGTTAGATACCAAAGATCAGCAACCAGTGAGGCTCTGACCCACATGAGACCTATTTGGGAGCTTCTGGATTTAATAGATGCCTTCTCAGGAACCAGTCAATCCAGGGTATATTCGCTGCATCATCAAACTGAGACTAATGACAGTATAAAAGGCAGAAGGGGAGGCCTGAGTTCATTTCCTATGTGAGGGCCAGCCTCCTGGGAGGTAAGCATGTGAAACGCTAACAATTGAGCAGTTGCTCTGAAATATTGATGCATCTCATTGACGCATGACTACAGGAGCAAGGGGGTTCAGGAGATCCCCTTTGTCCTAAGCAGTATGTCTGTTAGAGAAGCTCCATTCCAAAGAGACATACTTTGCTAACCTCTCATCTGGTCCCCCTCTGCCGTCAATCTGTTCTTTTCATATTTTGTCCTGATGATAGCAAAGACCCCTCCCTTTTGAGTTGCAAATTGAGGAAGAACTCAGGATACTTTTTCTTGGCCTCCCATCCAACTTCTTTTTTCAGGCTATATGGAGGATATACGAAAATGGACATTAAGTATTGAGTCAGGCAATTGAGGAAATAGAAGAGCACCTGTTATCATACTGAAGTGTGGTAGTCAAACCTTTCCTGAAAAACAAGAGTCAAGAACTTTTATATGCTGATACCCCTAGATATAATTCTCAAATTCTGAAACTTATTGGCAAATACTATGTGGTCTTGCATTGTGGCTTCTTACCTGGACTGGAGAGCCAAAGGCTTTTTACCAGGGGCTCCTAATTTCTGTAGAAGAGGCTGCATATCAACCTTCTGGAGCTACTAGACATTCTGAATGTAGTCATTTCCTGATCTGTCCAGTCCCAAACCCAGTTAGTTGGGTTTTCGGTCTATCTGCAGTCAATATACGAGAAAGATTTGCATGCATTGGCGTTTTCAGGCAATTTGTAGTGAATATGAGCAAGACCGATTTGCATGCATCATTTCCAGTGCATACAAATCTGCCTCATACATATTCACTGCATATAGCCTGAAAATACAATTTTTTGGGAGTCCCCCAAGACACATTTGGGAACCACTGTTCTCCAAGCTTTCAGGAGTCAGGTGGCAAACATATTTATTTATTTGGAGATTTGATATACCGCCTTTTAAACTGTTGTCGTAGTTCATTTGACAGGTGGTTATGCTGTACCTAAATAAACAAGGATGAACAGATCAGACCCAACTGTGTGAGGAAATTTGTATGGGGTGAAACTGGGACATCTCTTATGGGATTACCATAAGAAGCAAAATAGACTCAGTTGACAGCTGAACCTCTAAGTGGTCCATGAATGAGAATGTTACAGATATGCTCCAGTCAAAGATCGTTTCTGTTTGTGAAATTCAAACAGAAAGGAATATGTCCTTCTGTTTCAGGAGTCGAGCTGGCAACATATGCCGTTTTCCTTCACTGAGGAACAGGATCTCTATACCCATATACTCCCATTCTTCTCTTAGCTCTTTTACTTGAGACAGATCTGCTTTATTCAGGAATTCTCTCTAAATAAACTGATCAGGTTAGGAACGTTGTCAGCCTTGTTCACCCAGAAACCAGGATTATTGTTTCACTTCAGCACCCAGTCTTTGGTCCTCACAGCTTGGATATTGAGGGTGTAATATTTTGTGGTCTGGCTAAAAAGTGTCTGATGACTTCCTGCCTTCTAGAAAGGAATCCACCATAAAGCCATATGGTTTTAAATGGAAAGTGTCAACATCACTTCTCTTTTCCAACACAAACTTTTTAAAATATCTTTTGTTTCTTTCTAAGTCTAAGTTCAAAATCAGCTCTATCAGAGTGCATTGGTGCTTATCACTAGCATGTAAAAGAGAACCCCATATGAAATCAGCATCTTACTGTCAGGGTCATGTGGAGCTTGCTTTAATTGAAGCTTCTGCAGTGTCATGGGACATTAATATGTCTCTTGCTAAGCAGATGAAACTCCATTTAAGACCTTCATTTTCTTCATTGGAAAAAAGCTACAGTCTTATACCTGATGTGGATGGAAGGCCTATAGAAATTTCACCATGCCGTTTGTTTATTTTAACTTCAGTATGCCTGCATGATTTCTGTTTGGCTAGCAAATTGCATCTCCTCTTTCTGCCCAGGCAGGTTTGACCTCAAAGGGACATTTTAAGGCTCATGATATCAGGACCATGGCAACATCACTTAGCTACGTCTTCCACCTCCATTGAGGATTTGCATGGCTGCAATGAGAAGTTCAGTCTACATATGCTCATTTTGTTACTGCCAAGACACAGGCTGCTGGTAGGATAGCAGGTTTAAATGGTCCATTGTCCACACCCAGTTTGATGGGGACAGCCTAACTCCACCTCCTTGGGCACTTTTGAATAATTTTGGGTTGTCTTCTGTGTTTGAAAAAAACAGCTGCTGTTTTTCCTGTTCTATTAAAGAGAGCAGATTGCCAGGGATTACCTCTTGTGTGACTTGGTGATCTGCTTGTCTTCAGAAGAAGTGGAGTTGTTTATATGTCGCAGGTGTTCTCTAAAGAAAGTACTTCATCAGTCATGCAGTCCCTCCAAATTTCTATGTAGTGGTGCTGTGTCACAGAAATGAGAGGAGCTTCAGGACTTTGGTAGCATAAGGACCTTTACAAATGAGGGTAAAAGCCTATATGGGGAGCTCCAGGGCAGTGACATCATGAGAACTATCACAGATGAGCAGTTGAAAGCCTTTATGCCTTTCCAGGAAGGTTTGAAAGAATTTCTCCTTAAGTGTGACTGGTGACTGCTATCTTCAGAGAACACTTGTTGCAGGTAAGCAGTTTCATTTTTTACTTAAAGCAATTTTTAATGGACAGACTACAACTGCAAGCAATGTGAAGGAATCTGAGAGAGAATCCATTCCTGTAAATGCTGCAGTTTTGATTATACTGAGACAGTGGTGGAAAGAGTGGGTGCTTTGAAGAATTAAGTGTGGGGATCTTGCATGCTCATCTACCCAAGTTAGTAGAGTATAACGAGAGAAAACAAGTTATACTGTCCTGCATAAGGAGAAATCTTCCTAGGCGGTCACACTCTGTGGTGCACAGCTACGATGTTTCCTTAGTGTGGCCAGAATAACTGAGCAGACTGGATAAGCCTGATGGTCTTTTTCTGATGTTATCTGCTATATGTTAACTGTGTTAAATGATGAAACCTAATATTTTTTCAAAGTGGATATCTTGTAATATTTTACTTGTTTAGGCTTCTTTGGTATGTGGGGATTTGGAAAAGCAAGTAAGCAGCCAAGTCAGACAGTTAAAAAGATGCAAGATAATGCTGTACAAGGCTCCATAGAGCTCATTGGTGATTTGATTGGCCATTCATCAGCTGTACAGGTACAGTATTTAATTGGTAACAAAAGATATAGACCTGGATCTATTTTATTTTCATCATGATGATCATTTTAATGTATTTTATTCTTGAAATTATATCTCATGTGATAGTGGGCATTATCCTGATACTGTTCAAGCCAGTAGTTAGGCATCTGACACCACCTGCTGCACCACATAGTGCCTTTTGGCTTAGCTTTAGTTCATGCCTGCTTCCAAAGACAATAGCTAGAACAATATGCAGTATACAAGGGCAACGAAGCAGATCAGATAGACCAAATCGACTACATTTCCTGACATGTATTGTAACACTATTTCTTTTCACTGTGAACCTGCAACAGGCAGAAACAGTAACTGTCTCTTGTGAATAAAGCTTGAACCCCCTTCTTCTGTTTCAACAACCAGATTTAAAACCATATATAGCAGTAGATTTATTGAAGTATAATAAATGCATAGCTAAATCTTTAAAAAATATGAGAGTGTATGCATTAAATTACAGGAGCTATTTATTTCTTTTAGGTCCTGATTCACTAGGGTTTTCTCCCATTCACTGTTTATGGGAAAATACCTTGATAATATCTAGTGTAAATGTTCATTGTGTGTGTGTGTGTATGTATGTATATATTTTAAAATGAAGCTTGACATTTTTTATAAATGGAGAGATGCAAGATAGTCCAGTATATATGATTCTCCAGGAACAAGCAGGAAGTCGGTCCTCACATATTGGGTGACGTCGGCGCCGACAGAGCCCTCGGGCAGAGCAATTCCCCAGCTTTCAAAGAAAGCCTTTGGGATTGCATCGCATATGAGCAGTCCCCTTCCCGCCCAAGGGTGCCATCTTGCTCAGTCTCCCTTTTTCCGCCAAGCCCAATGGATGTTGTCCCTATTTCCTCGCGGAAAAAGTGTGTCAAAACTTCAGAAGAATTTCTCTCTTCAACCGGTTCAACGCCGGTTCCCCCTTCCTGCCTACGGCTCAGTACACCAGTATCGAATCCGGTCAATTTTTTGCGTTTTTGTCCTTAATGACTAGCATTCGCGCTTTTTTTTTTCTTTTCATTGGTAGCCCGGTCCTTCGACCTTGCAGCGATGGCTGCCAGCGGGTTTAAAAAGTGTGATCGGTGTAAAAAGTTAATGTCCCTCACCGACACACATGACTGCTGTCTCCGATGCCTCGGGCCTGACCATGACCCGAAGGTCTGTGGCCCGTGTGGGAAGATGTCCTCTAAGGCACTTTGAAGTAGGCAGCAGCAGCGTGAAAGGATTTTCTTGGAGTCCACATCCCCCTGGATCCGGATCTCATCAGAAGCCTCGACGTCTCGGGAGCTGTCTGAACCCGAGCACCATCAGGGGTCTTCTGAGCGGGGGTCTCCCTCCCGGGAACACCGGAGGAAGAAGAACCCCGTGAGGGCGTTGTCGTTGGATGCCTCCGATCGACCTGAGCCCTCGAAGGCCAGGTCGCAGAGTCCTGACCGCCGCCCCCGGTCCGGCCTGCTAAGGTACCTCGCATGGAGCACGGAGCCGGAGGGTAAGCGCTGTTGGCCTCGTGGATTCCTCTCCAGGAGAGCCGGTTTTGGGGCCGTACAGGGCCAGCCTCCCTCCTGTGCAGGGCCAAAACACTGGTGGGGGAGGAACTATGCACTGGGAGTCAAAAACCCCCTCCCGGCTGGGTAGGAGCCGGAGCTGGAGGCTTGGGGGTCTTCGGCTTACGTGGGCCATGCCCCTGTCCCCTGGCCTGCTGCCCCTGTTGAGGAGCTGGGGCGGCCTGGTAAGTGGGGTAGTTTCTGTAAGCCATACCCTTCCTCGGGAAAAAGGGCTTTTTCCCCGAGGCCGCCTTCTTGTGAGAAGGTGTAGATATCCTCTTTGACAACCTTGTCCGGGTCAAGTACTCGGACTCGATTTCTGCAGCTTTCTCTGTCATGGGTTTGCCAAAGAGGTTTTCTCCTTGGCACGGGACATCGACCAACTTGTCCTGAACCCATGGCTCTTGGTCCGATGACATGAGCCAGGCCTGTCGGCATGCACCGATGCCAGCTGCGGCTACTTGGGCCGAAGCCTCGAAGCCGTCGTAAGTTGCTCAAGACATGAACTTCGAGCACTCTCTGATCCCCATGGACAAGGCTTTGAAGCGCTGCAAGGGTTCCTCGGATAGGCCAGCCGAGAACCCAGCAATCTCCTTTGCCAGGTCCCGCAAGTACATGCCCATGTACAGCTGGTAAGTTTGGACACGGCATGACAGCATCGAGCCCTGGTAGCACTTTCTGGCGAGGGTGTCCAGGTTCTGGGCCTCCCAGCCGGGAGGCACCAAGGAGTGCGTTTTTTGGCTTTTGAGCCATTGCATGGCCAATTCCACAACCATGGAGTTGTGCGGCAGCTGCGCTTTCTGTAACCCAGGACTCTTGCGGACTCGATAGATGGAATCGACTGAGCACTGGCATCGAGACCGGGGACTCCCACATACGGAGCATCAGCCGTTCCAACATCGAGGCTCCTCCTCGGCATCCGCAGAGAATTCCAAAGCCTTGGCCATGTCCCTGACGAATTCCGAGAACTGAGTGTCCTCCGGAGGGGACCTATTCCGAGGCTCCACACCCGGAGAGCCGATGGGATACACCGGGTCCGGAAGGTGTCTGGGGAGTCTTCCTCCTCCATCTCCCACACCGAGTCCTCCGAGGAGGGCTCTGGCCTTGAGGGCTTCGAGCCTGACCGCCCCAACGCCGAGGGCACTGGCGTCGACGACCTCGGTCCTGAACGTGAGGTCGAGGGGAACCTTGGCTGAGGATCGACTCGAGACCTGATTGACTCGAGGATGGCTCGGCCTCCAGCGTCGGCGTCCCGGTGGTCAGGGTGGATGGACTGGTGAGACCAGCCATCAGTGCCTGCTGCTGCTCCATGAAGACAGCCATGCTGCTCTCCAGGGCCGCCAACCTGAGACCGAGCTCAGAAGGCTCCGCAGCTCCCCGCTCGGGTCCCAACGTTCTTGGGCTCGATGCCGGCTCTCCCGGAGGAGAGTCCACGAGGACAACAGAAGTTACCTTGTCCGACGCCTCCAGCTCCCTGCGAGATTGTTTAGCCGGCTGCTTCAACTCCGAGGACCTGGGGAGGAGGTCCGGGCTCCGCGGCCTGGAACCCGAGGGCCCAAGCCGATCAGAGATGTCCAGCGACGCCGCCCTCACGAGTTTCTTCTTCCTCTGGTGTTCCTTGGAGGGAGACCCCCCACTCAGAAGACCCCTGACGGTGCTCAGGCTCCAATTCCCGAGATGTCGAGGCTTCTGACAAGGTCCGGGCCTGGCCGGATGCGTACTCAGAAAAAATCCTGTCACGCTGCTGCTGCCTGCTCTTCAAAGACTTCGAAGACATCTTACCACACGGCCCACAAACCACCGGGTCATGGTTGTGGCTGAGGCATCGGAGGCAGCAGTCATGTGTGTCGGTGAGAGACATCAACTTCTTACACCGATCACACTTTTTTTTTTTTTAATTGAAAGGCAGCAAATGAACACAAGAGAACATAAGCTATTTGCACAATACAATAGCAAAAGATAGCAATACCAAAGTCACAATACAATCAACAAGGAATAATCCAACAGAACGCCTTTTTTTTTTCCTCCCCTCTTCCCCAGCCCTCCCCCAGCACCCCATCAATCCGCAGGAAGTACTCCCAGAACATTGCATCAACCCCCCCACCCTCCAATTCCCCACCCTACCCCATGCCCCACCCTATCTCATCTACCCCCCCCCCCCACAAACCTCTACGCCAGCTAAAGGTGAAGGAGCGATCCGGCCAACCAGCTCACGTAAGACAAAAGGAGAAACTCCAAGGGACCAGCACACAGGGTAGCACGAGGCCCGCACTCTCATCAGATGTACAGCACCCTTGAGCAGTCATGAACCATAATGAAGGACAAATGGTTCCCACACCTGCTCAAAGCGCGTCAATCGCAACTTACCGGCCGCCACCCCATGCTCCATTGTATACGTATCCCACATCCACTCCAGCCAGACTGAGAAGGGCGGTGGAAGGAGCTGCTTCCATGCAGAAGCCACAGATAGCCGAGCCGCATTCAGACCGTGTCGTATCAAAGCCAGCTGAAGACCTCGTGCCCCAGGGACATTAACCCCGAAAAGGAAAATACCCGGATCCCAGGGAATGTTCAACCCAACTAATTGTTTTAAGCGAAATTGAATCCCCCGCCAAAAGGTTCGGACGCGAGGACAAAACCACCAGACATGCGCCAAAGTACCTTTCTGTCCGCATCTCCGCCAGCACAGATCCGAAACCCCTGGATACACTCGCGCGATCCGGGCCAGCGTCATATACCATCTGTATAATAGCTTATAGTTAGTTTCGCGGACATTAATCGCCACAGAACTCTTCCACAGCCTGCCCTCCACCTGTTCCCAGTGCTGCTCAGAGTAACGGAGACTCAAATCAGAATTCCATTGTTCTCTATACTTGCCTAATCTCGGTTGCTGCGCCTGCAACTGGGCATACAAGGCAGCTATAAGACCTTTTGTAGTAGTGCACCCCTCGCAGAAACGCTCTATATCCGTCAGATCCCGGGCCACATGAGGCCGAACGGATCTAGCCTGAACCCAGTGGGCCACTTGCGTGTATTGAAAGACATGACTGTCGGGAAGGTCAAATTCCTCCTGGAGCGTGCGAAACGATTGCAACCTACCCTCATCGAACAACTGCCCAGCACGACTAAGGCCCTTATGCCCCCAAATCCGGAAAACCGGGTCCGTCATCCCAGGGGGAAACGTAGCATTATCCACTATAGGCGCCAGAGGGGTCAAATCAACCTCCCGAGGCCGAAAAGATTGGTCCCAGCAGCGGAGGGTATGTAGGATATATGGATTACTTAAACGCTGTCCACTCCGCAACTTGGGACCAAGCCACAGCCGATCCCCCAGTCCCGCTCCCCCCGTAATATTCATTTCCAATTATACCCAACGCTTGGAGCTATCCATGGTCATCCATTCCACCCCGGCACGACACTGCGCCGCCGCATAGTACCAATGAAGGTTAGGTGCCCCCATGCCCCCAGAGTGCGTACGCTTATAAAGAATTCGGCGCGTTATACGCAGCCGACGGTATTGCCAGATAAACTTCATGAGCATGGTTTGCCAGGTGGCCAATATTCCCCGAGACAGTGGTATAGGGAGGACCTGGAAGAGGTACCAAAACTGGGGGACGACCACCATCTTCACCACCGCTATATGCCCAAACCAGGATAACGTCAGGCTGGCCCAGGACTCCAGATCGCGCCGAATCTGCCGGAGTAGTGGATCATAGTTGGCCTTAGAAAGCGCTGTCCGCTCCACCGTCAGGTTCACACCTAAATAGCGAATATCACCTGTCACCCACCGAAAGGGGTAGGCAGCCCGGAGATCCGCACAAACCTCCTCTGGAACCCCCACATTAAGAATCTCGGATTTAGTGTAGTTTATTTTGAATCCAGACACCTGGGAGAAGGCCTCAAAGAGGTGCATGGCAACAGAGAGGGATGCAGTGGGGTTCACCAGTGATAATATGATATCATTCGCAAAGAGTGCAATCCTGTAATCAGTAGGGCCCACACGAACACCCCCTATGCCCGGATGAGCGCGAAAGCTTTGTGCCAAGGGTTCCATCACCAGAGCAAACAACAGCAGCGACAGAGGACATCCCTGACGAGTACCCCTTGCTAGCGGGAAAGTCCTCGATTGACCCCCGTTAACCCGGACACATGCTTTAGGGTCTTGATATAAGCTATGGACCCAACGGATAAAGTTAGGACCAAACCCCATCGCTTCTAACACGCACCAGAGATAGCCCCAGCTAACACGGTCAAAGGCCTTCTCAGCGTCAACTCCCACCACTAGTGTCGGTTGTGAGCCCTGTTGAGCAGCATGAATAACCTGTAGCATTCGCCTAATATTATCCGCCGCCTGACGGCCCGGCACAAACCCAACCTGGTCCGAATGAACTAATGCTGGAAGAACCCGGTTCAAACGTGCAGCCAGTGCTGAGGCCAGTATTTTAACATCTGTATTTAGTAGGGAGATGGGGCGGTATGAGGCGGCTTCCTGCAAGGACTTACCCGGTTTAGGAAGCATTGCTATCAAAGCCTCACGCTGAGATGGTGGGAGGGGCGCCCCCCGCAAAACCTCATTAAAGAGTACTACCAGTGTCGGAGCTAACTGAGCACGGAATTTTTTATAATACTCCGCAGGAAAGCCATCACTATCCAGCGCTCCCCCGGTTTTTAACTGTCGGATTGCAAAGTCCACCTCTTCCACAGTAAGTTCCATATCTAATTGATCCTGATCTGAGTCAGTCAACTGCGACAGTCCGCAGGAACTCCTGCACTCGGGTCAAATCAAAAGGTTCAGCTTTATATAACTGTTCCAGAAACGTAGCGAAAACGTCACGTATCTCCCAGGATACCACTCTCCTCTGCCTCCCGGAATTGCGAAGTTCACGAACCACTCTCATAGTTTGCTGCTGCCAGAGTCGTAAGGCTAGAAAACGACCTGTCTTATTCCCCCGTTCATAAAAAGTCTGTCGCAATTTCCGACGTTTATTATCCAGTTCTCTTTGTAGGCATGCATCTAAGTTAGCATGGGCCACCCGCCATTGGCACAAGACCCGTTTAGAGCCCGTCCGGGCATGCTCCAAGCGTAGCCGGGAAGAATCCCCCACCAATTGGCAATATTCCCGTCTCCAAGCCCTCCGCGTGCGAGCCGCTTCCGCTATTAGTCGACCCCGAGCCGTGGCCTTAAAGGCGTCCCAGACCATGGGGAGCGAAACCTCCCCAGAGTCATTTGCCTCAAAAAAGTCGGTTATGAAGTGGCCATGTTCCTGAACCGCGCACTGTCGCCGCAGAAATCGTGTCTCTAATCGCCAAAGCCAGTGACGCGCACTGCATAAATCCGCTGGAAGGGGTAATCCAGCATCAATCAATCAATCTTGCTTGCTTGCTTGCAATTCCAGTATCCCAAGCTGGATAATGGGAGATTTTAACCTGCCTTCTCTAACAACTGCACATGCAACAGCCTTCATTGATGCTATGAAAGATCTGGGATACAATCAGATTATTGAATCACCTACCCACATCAAGGGAAGCACACTTGACCTGATCTTCGCCCCACAGATAGCAACAAATATAGCTCACCACTTTGCCACATCAATAACTTCAGTACCCTGGTCTGATCATGATCTTATCACATTTCAGATACCCAACATCCATCAGACTAACAGCACTATCAAGGCACAAGCCCCACCGAGCTCTCTATCTACACGTTTTAAGCCTTTTGTTAAGGATAAAGCCCTTGAGGAAATCTTACCTCGCCTTATTATCACACTATCTGACCCAGATAAACTAGTTTCCAACTGGGACCACGCCCTTAAATCAGCTGCCTCCCTTCCAACCACAAGAATAAACATCAAGAAGCGAGAACATGCTCCATGGTACACCAATGACCTTAGAGCGTCGCTCCTTCACTTACGTAAACTAGAGAGACACTGGCGCCACGCCCGGTCCCCTGAATCTCTACGTACATACACCTCTTATCTACAATCTCATCGTGCAATGACGATGGAAAAAAGAAAACAATACCATGCAGATATTCTAAAGCGATCGCTTAACAAACCCCATGATCTGTTCAGCATAGTTAAGTCCCTAACAGGTGACCCAGCTCCCGCCCAAACAACTATGCCTCACCCACAAGATTATGCAAACTACCTACAATCAAAGATAATCCAAGCCAACAAGTTATCAACCTGCACAATCTCCTCTACTACATGTAAAACCCCTCTACTCAAATTTTGCAAAGTATCCAATAAAGAAATACAAGATGATATCACATCCATTAATCTTACCACTGCCCCTAGTGACCCATGTCCAGCTAGTTGGATCAAAGAATTACGCCAAGAACTTAGTCCCGCTATAAGCAGAATCACAAACCAATCCCTCTCCATAGGATCTTTCCCACAAAGCCTGAAATTTACTTCAATCCGCCCATTATTAAAAAACAACAAACTTGATTCCTCCAAAGTTGAATCCTTTCGCCCAATATCAAGCATCCCCCTACTCGCCAAAATCATTGAAAAGGTAGTTCAACGACAAATCCAACAGCATATTGACGATGTAGCTTCACTGGATCCATCTCAACATGGCTTCAGAGAAGCTCATGGTGTCGACACCATCCTCACAACTCTCTTCAATGATCTAGTTACAGGACTTGATAACATCCGCCAGGGATTTGTCCTCATTTTCATGGATATTGCTGCAGCCTTTGATTCAGTCAACCATGAAACTTTGATACTCCGTCTTGTGGAGAAAGGAATACAAGGCTCGGGTATAGCATGGTGCAAGTCCTACCTATCTAACAGATGGCAACAAGTCAGAACAGGTCCCATGACTTCTGACCCATTCCCTCTCAATCAAGGTGTACCTCAGGGTTCATCCCTATCTGCATTAATGTTCAACATATATATGCAACCAATTTGTACCCTAATCCGCTCCTTCAACATCCAGTGCCTAGTCTACGCAGACGACGTCCTAATCTACTCACCATTCCTGATTGATCAACCTGACTTTTCACCTATATCAAGCTGCTTCGAAGCTGTATCACAATGGCTTACAACACAAAATTTAAGGATCAACCATAGTAAAACAGATGTCTTATTCCTCACCAAGAACCAGATGTTATCCCCACCCCCCACATTAAAAGTAAACAATATTGAGTTGATAGCAAAATCAACTATCCGCTATCTCGGCATCACGCTTGACCAACGACTCGACATGTTTACACATGTGAAGAACATCACCTTCGCCTTGCAATGAATGCTGCAGCAAGGGTACTTGCAGGTACATCAAGAGCTAAACATATAACCCCAGTCATGATGGATCTCCACTGGCTTCCACTTCAGGCTAGAATCCAGTATAAGTCCCTAGTACTAACATTCAAAGCCCTAAGGAACCAGATCACCTCACCCATCAGCAAACTCATTCAAAGACGGCCGTTCAACAGGATCAGGAGATCTAATCAAGCAAACACTCTAGAGATCCCCAACATTCTAACTAAGTGCAAAAAGGCTACTGCCAATAGAGCCTTCTCCCTATTTGCACCCATGACCTGGAATGCCCTCCCCACTGAGCTCCGTTCCACCCCAGACCTTTTGTCATTTAGAAAAGCCCTCAAACAACACCTTTTCCTCATCCATTACCCAGAATCCAATCCCAGAAACAACCACCCATCCTCACATCCTACACCCTACTCCACCCCACCCAAAATCCAACACCATAAAGAAAATGACTAGCTCTACCACCATATCCCCTCTCTTATTTATTATTGGTACTGATCACACATCTTATTGATTAAACCTCTTATAAATATGTTGAAACCAAGCTATACTATATGTATAATTTCTCACCATACTATATGTATAATTTCTCACCATACTCCATGAATAATTACTCTGTAATTAGTTACCCCTGTTACCTCCAGGTTATCTCGTCCATGTTCAATGTAAAAACTCAATTGTCGTGTGACATTGCAGTATGTTTTTTGTTCAGTTGTAAACCGCACTGATTTTAATAGCGCGGTATATAAGAGAAGTAAATAAATAAATAAAATAAATGGGGCATGATCCGACCAGGTCAATGCCCCATGCCCAGCCTCCACTCGCCCATCCATCAGGCGTTGATCCAGAAGAAAATAATCTATGCGAGTATGCACCTGATGAACGGGCGAGTAGTATGTGTAACTTTTCTCCCCTTCATGTGTATCTGTACAGACATCACGCAAGCCTAAGTCCATCATAAGGTTCTGTAGCGCCTTGCTGGGCCCACCCGCGACCCTCCCAACGCTACCCGTCGAATCTAAGTGTGGTACCATGTGGGCATTACAATCCCCGCCGAGTATAATAGGGCCTTTCGCGAAGTCAGCTAACAAGGCTTTCAGCCGCGTAAAGAAGGTTCCTTGGCCTTCATTAGGGACGTAGATGTTAATTAGCGTTAATAGATGGCCCTCCAAGCGCACATTCACAAAAAGCCACCTTCCCAAAGTATCTTTTTTAACCTCCTCCACCCTGAGAGATAAGCACTGATGGAACAGCAGGGCCACACCGCGTTTCTTCCGTCCATTCATGTCCGATGCTACCCACACCTTATTGTAAGGATTACGCTTTAACCACCCCTGAGTGGCAGTCCGGAGATGTGTCTCCTGTAAAAACACAATATCCCCTTTCAAGGATCTCAATTCCGCAAACAGCAAAGAACGCTTTCTAGGGAAATTAAGACCCTTTACATTCAGAGAGATCAGTTTCAACATTGGTAATCAATCATCTTGCCAACACCGCCCCTCTCCTCCCCCCCTGCCCACCAAGTTCACCCCGCTCGTTACCCGCAAAAAACGTACCTGTAGCAATAAGAGTAGCCTAACACCCATAACGTACTGGCCCATCTGCTGAGGTTCTCCCTCTCTGCCCCAACGCTCCCCATTCCATGGAAAAATCCTAAAACCACTAGCCCCCCCCACCCAAACCCCAACCCTCCCCCTGCCGTACGGGCCCCCCATCCCATCCCGCCCCCCTTCCCGTCAGTACCACCAGCCTGCCAAAAAAGACAGGGCACGGTTAGACTGGCCCCCAATTCAGCTCCGTCCGGGACCCCTGCAGCAAGACTATGAGCAAATAATGCAGTTTTATAACCCCTTTTGTTACAAGTCACCAGTAGAGCAGCATTCCAATTATGCCCCACTCCATAATACCACCGCCCTCCCTCCAGCCCTCATGCAGCAAAACAATAAGCAACTACCCAACTTCCCCCAAAACCAGAAACGTGTAGTACAACAAGAACAAAAGTGGGGGTCAGCGAGGTTTTACAAAACTGGTCAGACAAGCTTAATCTCAGAACCAGAGAAACACTGAACAGCCCCCCCCCCCCAGGCTAAGAAATCAAACACTCATAGTCCAAGGAGGGTCAAGCAGACCTTCCCACCCGAGTCCACTTCGAGTGCTGAGGCTTAGGGGCTGAAGGTGTTGGCAGCGCAGTATTTTCCACAAGGCCCGCCTGGCGCAGTGCTCTCCGAGCCTCGGTATGGTCTTTCGCTGAGATCTTTTTAGACCCCAAGAGGAAGTTCATCTGAAATGGAAAGGACCAGGAATAGCGAATCCCTTTGTTGTTCAGGACCACCGTTATTGGTTTCATCTCCCTCCGGCGAGCCAGCGTAAATGCCGAGAGATCTTGATAGACGGTTACAGCTGCCTCCTGAAATTGGATCGTTTTTTTCTCCCGCCCCCGTCGTAGAAGAAGCTCCGCATCAGTATACCGCAAGAATCTGGCAATAACATCTAGGGGCTGATTGTTAGGAGGCTTTCCCAAGGCACGGTGCACCCGCTCAATCTCCATTTCAGGCCCACGGGTGGCCAATTCCTCTGGGGTGAGTAATTTATTTATAAATGTTTTGAGCACCACCGGCAGGTCTTCAGCGCCCCCCCCCCCCCCCCACAGCTTCCGGAACTCCTCGAAACCACACATTGTTGCGACGGGATTGGTTTTCAATGTCATCAATTTTATAGGTCAGCTCCATTGCTTGCGAGCGGTGTCATAAGAACATAAGATATGCCATACTGGGTCAGACCAAGGTCCATCAAGCCCAGTATTCTGTTTCCAACAGTGGCCAATCTAGGTCATATGTACCTAGCAGTTTCCCCAAGGGACACAGGTTCCACAATGCTTGTATTGGTTCAAGTATTGATATCCTGGGTCCCTTCTTAATAATGGTTTATGGACCTTTCCTCCAGGAACTTGTCCAAACCTTTTTTAAACCCAGCTACACTAACAGCCTTTACTACATCCTCCGGTAACAAATTCCAGAGTTTGATTACACGTTGAGTGAAAAAATATTTTCTTTTATTAGTCTTAAATAGTTTACCCTGTAGCTTCATTGCATGTCCCCTAGCCTTTCTATATTCTGATAAGGTAAACAATCGATCTACGCTTACCCGTTCCACTCCGTTCATTAATTTATAGACTTCTATCATAGCTCCCCTCAGCCGTCTCTTTTCCAGGTTAAAGAGCCCTAACCTTTTTAGCCTTTCTTCATAGGAGTATCCTTCCATCCCCTTTACCATTTTGGTGGCTCTTCTCTGAACCTTTTCTAAAATCGCTATATCCTTTTTAAGATACGGCAACCAGAATTGCACACAATATTCAAGGGTCGGTCTCACCATGGAACGATATAGAGGCATTATAATATCTTTTGTTTCATTTTCCATTCCCTTCCTTATCATACCTAGCATTCTATTTGCTCTCTTGGCCGCTGCTGCACACTGGGCCGAGGGTTTTAACATGGTATCCACAATGACGCCTAAATCTTTTTCCTGGGTGGTGGTTGCTAATGTGGAACCTTGCATCGTGTAACCATAGTTTGGGTTGTTCTTCCCTAGGTGCATAACCTTGCACTTGTCCACATTAAATTTCATCTGCCATTTTGATGCCCAGTCTTCCAGTTTATCAAGATCCTCTTGCAATTTTCCACAGTCTTCTTGGGTTTTAAGAACTTTAAATAGTTTTGTATCATCTGCAAATTTGATAACCTCACTCGTTATTCCACTTTCCAGGTCATTTATGAATATGTCAAAAAGCAGCGGACCCAGCACAGATCCCTGGGGTACACCACTATTCACCTTTCTCCATTGGGAAAATTGGCCATTTAGCCCTACCCTCTGCTTTCTATCTTTTAACCAGTTCCTGATCCACAATAGTACACTGCCTCCTATCCCATGACTCTTTAGTTTTGCCAAAAGTCTCTCATGAGGGACCTTGTCAAAGGCTTTCTGAAAGTCCAGATACACAGTATCAACCGACTCACCTTTGTCCACCTGATTATTCACTCCTTCAAAAAAACATAACAGATTAGTAAGACAAGATCTTCCTTGTCTAAAGTCATGTTGGCTGTCTCCCATTAGGTCATGACTATCTACATGCTGATTAATTTTATTCTTTATGATGGTTTCTACCATTTTTCCCGGTACTGATGTCAGGTTCTGTAGTTTCCCGGATCACCCCTGGAACCCTTTTTAAAAACTGGTGTTACATTGGCGATCCTCCAATCTTCAGGTATTAGAGATGGTTTTAATGATAGTTCACAGATTACTAATATCAGGTCTGCAATCTCATATTTCAGTTCTTTCAACACCCTTGGATGTATACCATCCGGCCCAGGTGATTTGCTACTCTTCAGTTTATCTAATAGTTGTAATATATCTTCCCGATGTATCGATATTTCCTTCAATTCTTTCGCACCTTTAAATACCACTTCAGTCATGGGTAACATCCCTACATCTTCCTCAGTAAAGACTGAAGCAAAAAATTCATTCAGTCTCTCCGCTATCGCCTTGTCGCCTCTTAGTGCTCCTTTAACCCCTTTATCATCGAATGGACCAACTGACTCTCTCACAGATTTTTTGCTACGAATGTACTTGAAAAGGTCTTTACTTAGCGTTTTTGCTTCCGCAGCAAGCTTCTTCTCAAATTCTCCCTTTGCCTGCCTTATCAATGCCTTGCATTTGACTTGCCAGTGCTTGTGCTGTTTCCAGGTTTCGTCGTTTGGCTCTTTTTTCCATTTCCTGAAAGATGCTTTTTTGGCAACAACAGCCTCTCTGACCTCACTTTTAAACCATGCTGGCAGTTTTTTGGACTTCCTTCCACTTTTCTTAAAGCATGGAATACAGCTGGTCTGGGCTTCCAAGATAGTATTTTTCAACAACAGCCAAGCCTGATGTACGTCTTTAACCTTTGCAACTGCTCCTTTTAGTTTTTTTCTTAACTGTTTTCCTCATTTTATCATAGTCTCCCTTTCGAAAGTTAAAAGGTAGTACTGTGGATTTCCTTACTATCCCTCCTCCACTAATTAAATCAAAGGCAATCATGCTATGATCACTATTGCCAAGTGGCCCCAACAACCTTATCTCTTGCACTAGATCTGGTGTTCCACTAAGGACTAGGTCTAATATGGCTTCCCCTCTGGTCAGTTCATGAACCAGTGCTCCAAGAAGCAGTCATTTATTTCATCTAGGAACTTTATCTCCCTAGCATGTCCTGACGTGACACTGACCCATTCGATACCGGGGTAGTTGAAATCACCCATTATTATTACTGCGCTGTAACGTTTGTTAGCTTCCTTGATTTCTTTGAGCATTTCATCATCCATTTGGTCATTCTGGCCAGGTTCTCGATAGTACACCCCCACTGCCATTGCCTTCCCCCTTTTACATGGAATTTCAATCCATATAGATTCTACAGCAGATTTTGTTTCCTGCAAAACTTTCATCCTTTCTGACTCAATGCCCTCTCTAACATAGAGAGCAACCCCTCCACCAATTTGATCAGCGCTATCATTTTGATATAGTTTGTACCCAGGTATCACAGTGTCCCACTGGTTGTCCTCCTTCCACCATGTCTCTGATATTCCAATCAAATCTAACCTTTCATTTAGTGCTATATATTCTAACTCTCCCCTCTTATTTTTTAGACTTCTAGCATTTGCATACAAGCATTTTAGAGAATGTATTTTAGTCATATTAATTTGGCTATTGTTAGACATGGGTAATTTGGGATCTTTAAGCTCTGTGTGCTTCATACTTGAGGGCATTTGGGCTACATTACTCTTTTGTGGAACCTCTCTGCTTTTGGTAGTATCCTTCAAAGATACATTCTTCCGAACCATCCGCTCTTGGGTGACTGTCGGCTTTCCCCTACTATCTAGTTGAAAAGCTGCTCTATCTCCTTTTTAAAGGTTAATGCCAGCAGACTGGTTCCATCCTGGTTAAGGTGAAGCCCATCCCTTCGGAAGAGCCCCTCCTTTCCCCTGAATGTTCCCCAGTTCCTAACAAATCCAAAACCTTCATCTCTGCACCATTGTCTCATCCATGCATTGAGACTCCGGAGCTCTGCCTGCCTTTTGGGTCCTGCGCGTGGAACAGGAAGCATTTCGGAGAATGCTACCCTGGAAGTTCTGGATTTCAACTTCCTACCTAAAAGCCTAAATTTAGCCTCCAGAACCTCCCTACCACATTTTCCTATGTCATTGGTACCGACATGTACCAAGACAGCAGACTCCTCCCCAGCACTATCTAAGACCTTATCTAGGTGTCGCGTGAGGTCCGCTACCTTCGCACCAGGCAGGCATGTTACCAGGCGATCCTCATGTCCACCAGCCACCCAGCTATCTACATGCCTAATGATCGAATCACCAACTATAACGGCTATCCTAACCCTTCTCTTATAGGCACATGACCCTGGAGAAACGTCCTCAGTGCGAGAGGGTTTTACATCACCTGGAGGACAGGTCCCAGTTACAGGATCACTTCCTGCCACACCAGGGTGATGCTCTTCTGTCACATGACCTCTCTCCTCCATGGCAACAGGGATGTTGCCAGACTGGAGGTGGGACTTCAGGACTATATCCCTGTAGGTCTCGTCTATGTACCTCTCTGTTTGTCTTATGCTTTCCAAGTCTGCTACTTT
This sequence comes from Ichthyophis bannanicus, assembly GCA_033557465.1. Classification (NCBI taxonomy): domain Eukaryota; kingdom Metazoa; phylum Chordata; class Amphibia; order Gymnophiona; family Ichthyophiidae; genus Ichthyophis; species Ichthyophis bannanicus. Next base: position 331,246,253 of record CM066032.1, read on the forward strand.
AGCCTCTAGAGAACGGACTCGTTCCCTGAGAGCAAAGAGCTCCTTGCACCTAGTGCACACGTAAGACCTCTCACCAACTGGGAGAAAATCATACATGTGACACTCAATGCAAAAGACTGGAAAGCCCCCATCCCGCTGCTGGACTGCTGTCTGCATCTTAGTTTTAAGTTTGTGTTTACATCTAAGTTCTTTACTTACTAAGGCTTGCTATGGACATTTATACTAATAAAACTGTATCTAATACTTGTAATATACCTTGTTCACCTGAAGCTTAACTAATCTCAGGTCCTTAGTGTATGACTGATTTGGGTAATGAGCTTCACCTGAGAGCACCTCCTGTCTTTTAAGATGTGTAAGTACCTATAAAGCTAAGATTATCCCAGGGGTGGGTGGGTGTGGGGAGGGAGGGAGGGAAATAACACTTATTAAAAGCGGGCTGCTACACAGTACCCTGTCTTGTGCTGCTGAGGTAAGCTATATTCTGATTTGATTTAAATTATAGCTATTAGCTGCTGCTAGGCTCTAACTTCTTATGAAATTTAAACTACAAGCTCTCTGCTGGGTATGAAATGTAACCAGAAAGTTCTCCTCTGTGTTTTAAAACTAAAAGTACTTTGCTGTTACTAGGCCCTGAGTGACTATTAAATGTAAACTACAAGCTCTCTGCTGGGTTCCAAATGTAACCAGAAAGTTCTCCTCTGTGTTTTAAATATAAACTTGAACTGCTGCTACTAGGCCCTGACTGATTTAACAAATAATAGTGGGTTCACAGATTAATTAGCTTTAATACAAAGAATTCTTTTTAGAAAATTACCAGAACTATATGCTCACAGTTGCAGATCTCTCTCCAGAAGTAACAGTCCCTTTTTCTAGTCCTTCAAGACAGAGGATTACAGAGCTCTGGTTGAGCTATTTATGCCTGTGCTGCTGAGGTAAGCTGTGACCAACTTCCTGGGTAATTAACAGTCCTTGCTTGGATAGGAGGAGTCTTTCAAAATGGCCTTTTGATCTGCCACCTGGTGTTAACACCTATTGAAAAATTTTAAAGGTCTCTTGCTCCCTAGGTAGAAGGCCTCTTTGTAAAGGTCTCTAGAAGACTTTATTTGTTGCTCAAAGAGTACAGACCCTGTTCTGCCTTTTGTGCTAAGCTAAATTCTGATTTGATTTAAATTATAGCTCTTAGCTGCTGCTAGGCTCTAACTTCTTATGAAATTTAAACTACAAGTTCTCTGCTGGGTTCTAAATTTAACCAGAAAGCTCTCTTCTGTGTTTTAAATTTAAGCTAAAAGTACTTTGTTGATGCTAGGCCCTGAGTGACTATTCAATTTAGACTACAAGCTCTCTGCTGGGTTCCAAATGTAACCAGAAACCTCTCTTCTGTGTTTTAAATTTAAACTAAAAGTACTTTGCTGTTACTAGGCCCTGAGTGACTATTAAATTTAAACTACAAGCTCTCTGCTGGGTATGAAATGTAACCAGAAAGTTCTCCTCTGTGTTTTAAATTTAAACTTGAACTGCTGCTACTAGGCCCTGACTGATTTAACAAAAAATAGTGGGTTCACAGATTAATTAGCTTTAATACAAAGAATTCCTTTTAGAAAATTACCAGAAGTATATACTCACAGTTGCAGATCTCTCTCCAGAAGTAACAGTCCCTTTTTCTAGTCCTTCAATGGGTCGATCAATTGCACATTGTAAATCCACCAGAGCGCTGTCATGATCATCAACCTTTGTCTCAACCTCTTCCACTCGAGTACCCAAGTCTTTTATGTCACCTCTGAGCTCCGTGATTGTACTCATCACTTCCTCGCGCATGGAGCAGAACTCACCAGCCAGATCCTCAAAGCCCCTTCGAAGCTCCCGTTGAAGCAGGACGTGCGAGGGCAAGGCCCCAGGGCCCAGGTCATTCTCACTCACGGTCTCATCACCAGAGCCCTCCGAGGGTTGCCCTCTGGTTGGGCTGGTTTGGGAGCCACTCCTGCCCTGTAGACGCTGAGAGGACCGCATTCTCTCCCTGACTTCGGGTCCCCTAGTCTTAGCCGCCATGCTGAGACTCAACAATCCGGCAGCTCTATGGTATGCAGGGGCCAGCAACCAGGGGGTGGGTGGTAGCAATCAGTTAGGTGAGCAGGAGAGGCGAGAAATAAAAGTGTGAGGCAGTCCCACTCTTGAGCAGTAGAGGGCGCTCCAGGCTCACTTAATGTAGTAGTGTCCAACAAGCATAAAGAGGAACTGATCCCGACACAGACAGGGAAAGTTCAGGCAGCCCAACTGGAATAGGAAGAAAATGCATCCAGGATATCTATCCTTAAATCAGCTGCACAGGGCAGATAACTCACCGGGCCGGGCGCAAGGACAGGGCAGAAGAATGATCAGCAAGCACAGCAGCAAGCTCCGGGGATGCCACAGTTCTTAGGGTCAGCAGCGGATTGGTTAAGTATATCCCACGTGACTTCTTGATTTTCCTGGCTAGATTGATTGGAACGCAAAGAAGGCTATGCGTTCCGAGACCACGCGGTAATGGCCTCCTGTGTACCCAGGCAAGCTGTGGTCACCCTCAAAACTCCACCACACCGGGAGCCGCGTCCCTCTCACCTCCTCAGAGCGTGGACGTTGCAGGAACAGCCAGGAGATGCAGATAAGCAGGTCAGCAGTGTCATCGGGGTGGCGATCACTCTCTCTTCTCCAAATCCCAGCCGCGGGTCAGCTAGCCGCTCAGTCACAGTCAAGTCGCTCACTCTCCCCAGGCAGCAATGATCCAAGTCAGACCGCGCGAGGACCTCTGCCCAGAAATCGGCAAGTGAGCAGGGCCGGCCCGGGCAGTTTCAGCAGCCCGGCAGCAGAGCAGCGTGTCCAACCGCGAGGTTACCCATTTCCGGGCTACAGGGCGCTCCGTAAACCTCCGATCAGATCAATCAGGGCGCAGCATGAATCGCCAGGGTCAAAGCTCTCAGGACCCGGTAAGCTCGGGGAATTTCTTAGAGTAAATGCAATTGCTGGCTTAATGGTGGGAGAGCCCAGGACGGAGCTAAACTATAATGCTGACATTTTGTAGCGGGCTCACTAGCGCCCCCCACACCGATCACACTTTTTAAACCCGCTGGCAGCCATCGGGGGAAAAAGGGCCCCTGCGAGGTCAAACAACCGGGCTGCCAGTGAAAATTAAAAAGAGCGCGAACGCTAGTCACGAAGGACAAAAATGAAAAATATAATCAGAGTCGATACCGGTGTACCGAGGGCGGGAAGGGGAACCAATGTCGAACCGGGAAACTGAAAAAAAATAAATAAATTTTCTACTTTTTCCACGGTGAAAACAGGACCACGTCCGTTGGGCTCTGTGGAAAAAAAGATTGAGCAAGATGGCACCCTTGGGCGGGAAGGGGACCGCGCATGCGCGATTCAATCCCAAAGGCTTTCTTAGAAACCTGGGGATTTGCTCCGCACGGGGGCTCTGTCGGCGCCAACGTCACCCATATGTGAGGACTGACTTTCTGCTTGTTCCTGGAGAACTAACTTTTAGCCTAGCCTCTGCTCCCAGAGAGTTTACAAAATATCTGGCTGTAGTGGCGGCCTTACTCAGAAGTCAAGGAATTTTTGTCTTCCCTTACCTGGACGACTGGCTCATCAGGGGCCAGTCCCCTCAGGAGGCCCAACAGGCCACTTTTCGCACTATCAACCTGTTGCAATGTCTAGGTTTTCTCATAAACCACGCAAAGTCTACTTTGCTCCCTACTCAAAACTTAAGAGTTCATAGGAGCAAGACTGGACACCCTTCAGGCGAAGGCTTACCTGCCGGAGGACAGGGCACAGAGGCTGCTAGCATTGGCACAACAGTTCAGGCGCAGGTCTCAGGTCTCAGCGAGACACTTCTTACGCCTCCTGGGCCACATGGCCTCCACGGTGCATGTGACCCCAAATGCCCGTCTCCACATGAGAACAGCTCAGTGGTGCCTCAGAGATCAGTGGACACAAGCCACCGGCAGCCTTAGAGACAGGATAACAGTATCCAGGCGACTGGTGAAATCATTGCAGTGGTGGCGTCAGCCACCCAACCTGCTTGAGGGAGTGTCTTTTCAGACTCCCTAGCACACAAGAGTGCTAACGACAGATGCCTCCTTGCTGGGCTTTGTTAGCCCATTGCCAAGGATCATTCACTCAGGGGTTATGGTCTCCTCAAGAGTCTGCACACCACATCAACCTCTTAGAGCTGCGAGCAATTTGCCTAGCTCTTCAAGCCTTTTGTCATGTCCTCTCTCATCAGTCTGTATTGATACAGCCGGACAACCAGGTAGCAATGTTCTACGTGAACAAGCAGGGAGGTATGGGGTCTCGTATCCTATGTGAGGAGACATTGGACCTCTCCTCCTTTGCCATCAGGCAGGTTATGTCTCTCAAAGCAGTGTACCTGCCTGGTCAGGAGAACTGCCTAGCAGAAAAACTAAGCAGGATTCTTGAACCTCATGAATGGCAACTGGATCCGGTGGTGGCCCAGCGGATTTTCCACCGCTGGGGATATCAGTCCATAGATCTATTTGATAGTCCGCAAAATCACCAGCTGCCCAGATTTTGCTCCAGACAGCCACATCCCCCGAGGGTGGCTACAGATGCTTTCCTGATCTCCTAGTCAGGGGGCCTCATGTATGCGTTTCCTCCCACTCCTCTGGTGGCCCGGACTCTGTTCAAAATCCTTCAGGACAAGACCTTTGTCATTCTGGTAGCCCCCAGATGGCCAAGACAGCTTTGGTTTCCGCTTCTCCTCCAGCTGGCAGTGGAAACCCCACTCCCACTGGGGACGCAGCCTGACCTCCTGTCCCATAAGCAGGGCTCTCTTTCGCACCCCAACCTCAGGTCCCTCAACCTGATGGCATGGCTGCTGAAAGGGTAGTGCTGGCTCCTCTCCTACCTCGGAATGTAGAAGAAGTGTTACTGGCCTCAAGGAGGCAGTCCACTGGGAAATCCTATGCTTTCAAGTGGCGTAGGTTTGAGGTGTGGTGTAACCAGCACAATGAAAACCCTTTCTCTTGCCTTGTACCAGTGGTGCTGCAGTACCTTCTTCACCTCTCAGAATTAAGTCTCAAGTCTAACTCTGTCAGGGCCCACCTGAGTGTTTTGTCTGCAAACCATTCACCAGTGGAGGGGCAACCTCTTTCAGCTCACCCCCTGGTGTCCAGATTCCTCAGAGGTCAGCTTCTGCTGAAACCCCCAGTTCGTCCTCCTGCAACTGAGTGGGATTTAAATGTGGTCTTGCAGCAGCTTACTCGCCCACCTTTTCAGCCAATGTCCTCTTGCCATCTGCGCTTTCTCTCCTGGAAGGTGCTCTTCCTGGTGGCACTCACATCAGCCAGACGTGTGAGTGAGCTGCAAGCTCTCCTAACTTATAAAACATACACATGGTTTTATAGGAATAGGGTGGTCCTCCGCACTCACTCTAAGTTCCTTCCAAAAGTGGTCTCTTCTTTCCACCTCAACCAAGAGGTGATCCTTTGAACCTTCTTTCCCAGGCCACATTCCAGCCGGGCAGAGGCAGTCCTGCATACCCTGGATTGTAAGAGGGCATTGTCCTTCTACCTGGAGCGTACAAGGGGACATCGAGGGGCTACTCAGCTCTTTGTCTCTTATGACCCCAGTAAGCTGAGGTTACCTGTCTCCAAGCGCGCGCTGTCTACCTGGGTGGCAGACTGCATTGCCGGGGCGTACAGGGCGGCCGACCTCCTGTTGCAGGGTCGAGTCACGGCCCACCGTGTCAGGGCTAAGGTTGCATCAGTGGCTCACTTCCACTCTGTTCTGCTGGCAGACATCTGCCGGGCCGCAACTTGGTCTTCAAGCCAGACGTTTGCGGCCCATTACTGCCTGGATAGGGAGTCCAGATGGGACAGTGCTTTCAGCCAGGTGGTACTCTGTAACCTATTTGAGGTTTAGGCAACTCCAACCCTCTGACCCTTTGGTGTCAAGCTACCGGGGGGGGGTGTTGCATTCTCTGCTGAATTCCTATTGCAGCTGCTACGGCTCTTCTAGAGGGAGCCATTTTTTTGCTATGGGTTCCCGGTAGCCTATAGCTAGGGAGTCCCATATATGAGGACTGACTTCCTGCTTGTTCCTGGAGAAAGCGTAGTTACTCACCTGTAACAGGTGTTCTCCAGGGACAGCAGGAATCAGTCCTCGCGACCCTCCCTTCTCCCCTGGAGTTGCAGTCCTGTTATTAATATTTTCTATTCTTACCGTCTTTTTAGCTATGTCATTTGACTGAGCAAGATGGCACCCTTGGGCGTGAAGGGGGACCGTGCATGTGCGATGCAATCCCAAAGGCTTTCTTTGAAAGCTGTGGAATTGCTCCGCATGAGGGTTCCATCAGCACAGACAATACCCCATATGTGAGGACTGATTCCTGCTGTCCCTGGAGAACATCTGTTATAGGTGGGTCACTACGCTTTCACTTCAATCACTGATCTTCAAGGATCCAGAAATGAGAGCAAGAAGAACTTCACAACAGAACCAGCTACTCGCCCCCCTCCCCCAATCAAAACCAGACCAAGACAGGTTACATGTAAGAGGGTGTTCTCAGTATATGCTGCCAGTAGCATGGGTTCAACTATTGCCATCTCAGTGGGTAGCTTTAGTTGCACCTGTGGCCAGTTTGCTGTGGTAAAGCATGGTGTTCCTCCATGACTGCAAGGGACTGATGTACACACCTCATGTAGTTGGCCCAAAGTGCCATGCTGGTTATGTGGCCTAGACATGTATGACTGGCATGGGCTTAGTAAGCATGCCTCTAACTTTGGTTAATATGTTACAGCTATATTTCCAATTGGAATACATTTCTGCATGCCTTCTTTCTGCTACAGTTCATTGAATTGTGTAAAACGCTTTTCCATATCATTCTGCTAGGTCAAACCAGACAAGTGGGTTGTGTTCCCCCACCAGCAGAGGTGGCAACACAGAAAAATCCAGTGTCTTTTGATGGTGTCATCCTGTACTATATCTGGAGCGGTTAGAGGACATACAACCTGAGTATTTCTCTGTCTCCATTAGTGTGTGGAAACTTTAAGAAATATTGAGTTAGCTTGTGAATAACAGCTCTTGGGGGCAACTTCCTCACTTGAGCTTGACATGGGAGGCATTCGTTGGGCCACACTTACCCCACTAGTGTATGCCTGGGTTTGCCAAGAGGGAGGGATGTCTGTTCAGTTCCCCATTCTCATCCTCATCCTGTTAAGGGCCAGTTGTACAGCCAAATTGTTGGATCAAGACCCCGAGCATAGCACAGCTTCACTGCTCCTTCCCTCTCCCCCCCCCCCCCCGGGCTCTCCCCTAGAGACTGTACAAAGGTTTCAAGAGTTATGTGTCTGCAGGACTTGACTGCAGAGGAGTAGCATTGAGCCTGGCACTGTTGCTGCTTGTGCTCCCTGAGGTGAGTACCAGATTTAAATTCCTCTCTCTGTACTGCATGTATGCTTCTGTGCTTATTTTAAAGGCCTCTATGAGGGCCCCGACTTTGGCCGTTCAGTGGGGCGTTGGTCAGGTATGGGAGTAGAACCGCTGGTGTTTGTGGTCTTTTCCCACCGGTTCCCACTTTGTGCTAGCGTTTGGCTATGTGTTTCAGAGCATATTGGTATGCACGGTATCTATGCATAGGAATACTCCGTATCTGTGTGCATTGGTACGCACAGTTGGTGTGCCACTTGCGTGCTATCTGAGTATCCTTCCTGCAATGTGCGGCCTTTGATGCATGTACTATCAAGTCCAGCTTATTCCAGTGTGCGTTGGTGAAACGGAAGGGCTTACTTCAGGAAGCTGCTCTGATTGATATAGGTGCTGATCTTCTGGTAGGAGTCGCTGCCTTCACTCCCTCTTCGTCCTCACTCTTGCATGCCCTTGGAAAGTCTCTCTGATCTGCAACTGCAGGGGTCAGTGCCAGCATCTGTTTAAGAGTTGTGTTGGAAGTCTAACAGAATGAAAGCTCAAACTCGTTCAATCATTTGATGACCATTTAATCTCTGGTCCCAATACTAGCTGTAGCTTTGTTTAAGAGTGAAAAAATATATGTCTCTGATGTCTAATATGTCCTTTCTAGCAAAGTTTAATGAATTAGAAAATAATGATTGAGAGTGAGAGATTGGAGGGGATGGCAGCAAAAAGAAGAGTCAATGTAATAGAGTAGTATGACGAGGAAGAAAAAATTAAAATGGGGAAGGCACATAATAGGAATAATGAAATGGAAAGAACAAAGCAAAAGGAGTTACTAAAAGATGACGACGAACTAAAGCGGAAGAGAAATTTTGAGAATAGTGTGAGGGAAAATGAAAAGTGGAAAAATATTTTTTCTGAAGCAAATGGAATTATCAGCCTCATAGATGAGGATAGCATTGTCACTCGGTACCGATCAGGTTTTCCCAGAGCTTTCTAAGAAATCTCTACAAACCATTCTGGACATGCACAGTTGTTCCCATGCTCCCATTTTCCTGCAGCCTGCTTCAGTTCATCTTCCATGAAGGATTTTGAACATTTCTTTTTTCTTATACAAGAGCACTTCCTATTAAATGTTAAAGATTTTGGCATCTTTTCAGCCTTTTCTGTTTCTTGACATTTTCCTCAAACTTTTTTTTAACTTGCCCTTTCTAGTTCCCTGCTCAAGTTATTGCCATTTTGTATTCAGCTTACTTTAAAAGATTCTTGTATTAATCAGTTTTCTGAGAACTGCCCTTCATCAGTGGGACCAAAAATACATTCATTCTTCTACACTGAATGTATTTTTAGATGCAGTGAGAGCAGGTGTTCCTGGTGACCTGTTTAGGTTGGAGGAAGTCTCAACTTTAAAAACATACTTTTCCAGCAAAAATCTACCTGCAGAAAAAGTGGATGCGAGTATGTGAGTGACCATAGAAAATTTCAAGGCAAAATCGGTACATAGTTTACAGGTATTATTCCAAATGTTGATAGTTTGAAAATTGTCTAATGTATGACTATTTTTAATCAGCAAACCCACTTACATTGTAGCCACTGATTGACTTTCTAGTTGATATTTTTTCTTCATGGGTCAGCTTTTTGAATGAACATTTCTTCTCGTGTTTTGGAGAATGGCCAAAAGCTTCTAGTTTTGCCCCAAAGTGCAGACAAGATATCGAACATAGACCATCATAAATGATTTGATCCTTTTATAATATCCATTCAAGTATGTCACCAAGGGCAGTCGAGATCCAGAGGATGATGCTACAGTCCTATTTTGGAGAGTCGAAAAAGACTAGAGACATAAAACAAGTGCCAGAGGTGAAACAGGAGCAGAAGGACCACTGAGTTTTGTATAGTCTGGTGATCAGCAAGGAATAATAAAAGTGAAGAATTATGTCATTCAGTAGACTCCAAAGACTAACTTGCTTTTTCTCTTCCAACTCATGTTGATCATAGAGCTCTGTGCTCTCAAGTATGGAGCCAAAGGATAAATTGAAAAAGCTGAAACATTGGCGAAGATCCTGCCTTTGAGAGCCATGGGATCTTGGAAGATGTGCTTTGCCCCAAAGCATCTGCACCAGGAAGTTTGTTCTCCTTACCATTCTGGGAAACAGAGCGGAAGCTAAGGACCACGGCCAAACACAAGGAGTAGTATAAAATTCTTTATTAGCAGACCCAACTCTACGGTTTCGGCCAGAGGCCTTCCTCAGGGGTCATGAGGGAACAAATAAAGGTTAAATAAAGGGAACAAATAAAACAAAGGTTTTCCCGCTCATGCTATCTCACTGATTGGGAAGAGTGGTTTGGTCCACCGTTTCTCACGTTGTTTATTTGTTCCCTCATGACCCCTGAGGAAGGCCTCTGGCCGAAACCGTAGAGTTGGGTCTGCTAATAAAGAATTTTATACTACTCCTTGTGTTTGGCCGTGGTCCTTAGCTTCCGCTCTGTTTGCCTGTTTCTCCTGCGGAAGACCTTCTTCTCTCCTTTCTACCGTCTCCTTACCATTCTGATCAATCATTGTAAATGCTTCTGAAGAATCCAACTTCAAGCTTTCATGCATTTTGAGAAAAAATAGGAAAGATCATTTCATCTGTTGAAGCCATTTGTATCTTTGATCAATCTTTGAGGAGAAACTTTAGAGGAGAATAGCAAGCAGAATCTGTCAATTCAGACATCAAAATTATCACAGGCCTTTTTTAATGATGGATCCAGAAAGGAAATAAAATCTGCACTATAATGTAAACCGGATATAGTCATCACTTAGGAAAATATTTTAATAAAATTTCATCAGCATTCCACAATGCACAAATGTCATCAGTATAAAGAGAAGGGTGCATTTAAGCTAGATACTAAAGTGGGGAGGGAGATGAGAAGAGGATCTACTGAAGGTTTTTTTAATTTTGTTTTTTTTGAGGAGTGGTGCAGTTGCACCATGTTTGAAGGGGGATGAGAACAGTAACTGTAGGAAGTGATCAATTAAAGACATTAAAAGATGGGAGGGAATAACTGAAGAGGATTTGAAACTGAGGAGTGGGGTAGGAATGTGCATTTATAGACATATAAATATGACAGCAGAAAAAGACTACATGGTCTATCTAATCTGCTCCTCCATATCAACTACTATAGTCCCCTTTTTTCCTTTAGAGATCTTCTGTGTTTGTCCCATGCTTTTTTGAATTCAGATACTCTCCTTATTTATTTATTTACATTCTCTTATATACCGCGCTATTCTGCATCAGTGCGGTTTACATTGAACAAACTGAAATTACACTGAACAGGGCATTATAACTTGGAGATAACTATTTTACAGGGAATGGGCTATGAAGGGTTAAGTGGCTTGCCCAAGACCACAAGGAGCACCTGTGGGACTAGAAACCCCAGTCCTTCCGGCCCAAGGTTGCTGTCCTCTAGTGGGATTTGAACCTCTGACCTTCTGGCCTGAAGTACCTTGCCCCAACCACTAGGCCACTCCTCCACTCCTTGTCTGTACTACCTTCACTAGCAGACTATTCCACACATCTACCACTCTTACTGTAAAGAAATATTCCCGCATGCTACTCCTGAATCTATCCCCTTTCACTCTTATCCTATGTCCCCTTGTTGCAGAGCTTGTTTTCAATCGAAAGAGGCTCTACTTTTGTGCAGTGGGGTTCAGAGGAACAAGTAGTGAGTGTAAAAGAAGATAGAAGATGGGTGGTTTCCTTCTCTGTGATTTCAGAAAGGGAACCCCTCTGTAGGGTGCTCAACACAGGTTTGATCGCCTTCATGGGAGCGTGTGAGTTGCACATTGGACTGCTCTCCCAGAGCTCTTCCCTGTGGGGGGGGGGGGGGGGAGTAGCATGGGGGCTCGATGTGCCTTGCACCTCCCATTGTAGATGTCAGGCACAGGGGTGGGTGTACCATATAGTAGGCCATTGGAGTGCTTCATGACCCTATATGGTACAGGTGCTGGCAGGCTGCCCAGAGCATGTGTGCTGATTGTGCATGGCCTCCAGACCCCTGGCTTTAGCACCCAACGTCCTCCCATATGGGGGTTAGATTCCACAATGGCTATGGTGTTGTCCAAGCCCAAGAGAGGTGATAGAGGGGGCCAAAGGAAGGAGAGTAAGTTCTGATGAGCAGGGACTGTTCTTTACATGTATCTGTGCAGTGCTGCATACACCTTGTAGCACTAGCGCTATATAAATGATCAGTAGTAGTAGTAGGTGAATGAAGTAGAGGAGGAAGTGGCAGCGTGGTGGAGAATCCATGATTAATCTTGTCATGGAAAAAGTCATCTGAAGACTGCAGAAAGTAGAGAGGGAGTGGGAGGCAGAGAGATCTTGAAGAGGGGGGCAGGTGTGGTAAACCAGTATGGACATAATCTTGCTTGCAAATTGTAGTAGCAGATTGAAAGGAGGTGAGCATGAATTTGAAATGTATAAAATCAGCATGGGAGTGGGGTTTCGGTCAGATATGATCTGCAGAATGTCCACAGGAATGTATAAAGCAAATTGTGGAGGCAAACAGAGGTTGGTGTTTTGGCATACTTTACATGAGGGGGAGGGAGTGAGGCAAGTATGTCCAAAGTAGAGTTGACTATAGTGTTATAAGAGGAAGCTGCCTATATAACACTAACACTATAGTCATCCATCACCAAACCAAAAGACTCACACCTAAGAAGAAGTTCCACACAAAACAAACTAACAATCCCATCTGACTTTCGCAAATCCAACTGAGCCTTGACAACAGAGCGTTCACACACTTTGTGCCTGTCCTATGGAACAAATTGCCTGAGGTACTAAGAGCAGTCAAAGATTTATCCACATTCTGTAAAGAACTAAAAACACATCTTTTTAAACTGCATTTTGGAAACTCACACAGGCCATAAATACTGACCCTACCTACGACCATATCTAAACTTCACAGACCACAGCCACATCCATATACCGCAAGCACATTCATCACCTATATTTCCTGAAGTACACTCCCATTCTAATTAGCCCAACACTCGACCATAAGCCTACATCCAAGTTATGCCTCATTGTACATAATTCAAGACTACTAGATTAGTCACAAGTTCATTGTTCATAATTTTTGAACTGTTATATGTAATTTGACTTGTTATTCTTGCTCAATATAAACCACATTTGATCCCTGGAAAAAGCAGTATATAAATGCAAATAAATAAATAAAAGAAAATAAGTAGATTCTGACAAGGTTGGAGAAGAGAAGAGAGACCGTATTGGAAAGGGTACAATGGACAATAGTCTGGATATTCCTAATTGTGATGCCAGTTATTGGATGAGACTCGTGCGAAAGTATTTAAGGATGAAAGTTGTCAGATTAGGAGCACTGAGGAAGAAAACCTGTTGTTGGAAGACAGGACTAAGTCAGTGTAGTGTCATGTTAGTGACTGGGAGCAGTAGAGCATAGTTACAGATCAAATCAAGAGAGTCAGAGGGGTCATCTATGTGAAAGTTGATGTCTGCAAGACTAAGGGAAGGGGAAGATGGTTCTATAAAGAAGGAAGCCAGGAATCAAAATCGACAGAAAAGGAGAAACCCTGGCCATGCCACCCCTCCCCCATGCCAAACCATGTCACACTGCCACCCTCCCCCGCTGCTGCTTATTCTGTCTTGGGGGAAGGTGAGTGGAAGCATTTTAAAAGTGGCATCTTTGTGCCGCCACTTTGCTGCTGCAGCAGGCCATGTGCTTCAGCATACATGGCTTGCCACTTCTGACCCCCCTCCGTCAGTAAGTTGCATTGAAGGGTGATCAGAAGCGGCAGGTCATGTGTTCCAAAGCACATGGCCTGCTGCAGGCAACAAAATGGCAACATAAAGCCGGGCGCCTAGCTCGCCTAGTGGACGGGCCAGCCCTGGCTACATGGAAAGAAAAGATAGATGTACTGGTTCTCAAATGAAGAGAATGAGTAGGCTTCAGATGGAAGAAGGGGTTGAAACTTATAGGCAAAAGAAAACAGCAACACGTCACCATCACCATGACCAGATGAGCGTGGTGTATAGGAGAAATGAACATTTCCTCAACAGACCAGCAACAGAAACAGAGTTCTCAAAGGAAAGTCAGATCTCTGTCTCAGAGCAAGAATGAGAGGGAGTAGTGATGAATAAAGACAAGCACAATGGAAACAGAGCATGTATTTCACAGAAGATAGACAAGAAGAAGGGACAAAAGAGGAATGAGGAGGATAGAAATAAAGTTTGGGGGAGGCTGACAGGTTGTAGTGCACAGATGAGACAACATCTGTTGTCGAGGGCGGGACTTGTGGTGTCTCTAGCTGAAAGGAGGAAGAGAGGTGAAGGTCTGATGGGGGAGTGGGAAAGAGATGATCTAAGGGATAAAGGTGAGAGCTGGATGAGAGTTAGAATATTTTGGAGCTCTAGAGCAGTAAACAATGGTATAAGACAGAATGATTGGCAAGCTGAGAAGTCTAGCCAGTAGATACGAAGTTCTGTAAGGATTTGCAGTGAGGAAGAAGATTGTTCATTCCTCTACTTTTTATATTGCTTACCTTTCCCAGTCTTCTTCCTCACTGCAAATCCTTTCAAACATCAGATCCACTGTCTAGAATGTGACATGAACGTTAACAGTCCTTTGAACGTAACACATTATTATCTAGCTACATCTTTCCAGCTTATTAGGGGTGAGACAGCTCCTCAACCTGTCAAAATATTGAGCAGGCCTCCTAATATTATGCTGCCAGCTAGGTATATCTATGTAGATGTTTTTTCCTTCAATACTTTCAATTCAAACACACTATAGAGAAATAAAAGTATATTTTAACGTTTTCTGCTGCTTATAATTGGTCTCACTATTTATTTCATGTCAGCGCTTCTCCTTTATTTCAGATGTTCCTGTATTTTCAGGGGCATGGGCTAGTAACCTGCTCGGCAGACCATCTCATTATTTTGTGGAAAGATGGAGAAAGAGAATCCAGGTTGCGCAGTTTAAACTTATTTGAAAAATTGGAGGAAAATGGTAATTTGCTGGGAAGGTTCTAACTTAACTCCTGAAGAATGATTTTGCACTTTTGTATATATGCATTGATGAAATATGTTCTTCAGAAACACTTTGAGCATTGTTTTTAAATGTTTAGTTTATGATGTAGAATTGACAATAAATAAAATGTTTGAGTTTTTTACTTGCTTTCTTAACGTTTGAAACATGTTTTCCTCTTTGATTTGATTTAAATTGTGTTAAATTGTCGTTATTGCATGCTAACTTCGGCACATTTTTTATGTTTGCAAACCTTACCCGTAAATTGTTGCATGCTAGTAGTGTTCCAAAATATGTATCTCTAGGCTTTTTACTTCAGTACAGAGTTGCCAAGTTACCTAGTTCCAGGAGTGAGATCTTTTGCCAGTTCTGGTTTTAAATGCAGTATAGTATTTGTAGTCCTTGATTTTACCCTTTGGAATCAGTGCTGCAGGTCCAGTAATGCATCAGAATGAGAATGTCAGAAATCCAGGACTGGCTTAAAATCTTACTCCTGGAACTGGGTAACTTGGCAACTCTGCAGTAGCCCTATAAACATATTTTTTGTAAACAGGAATGATGTAGGTTAAATGAAGATGGTCCCTTGCATGAAATTTAGTCATGGTGTCAAAAACAGTCTTCATTTGTTTAAAAAATTACAATAATTATGTTAAATCAGAATAAAAAAAATGCCTTAGACAATGGGATTATTGTATTAATCATTGTATTAATAATTATACAAGAAAATAGCATTCAAAAGTACAATATGTTCATTGTCCTTCTGTTTGACTATATATCCTAGAACATCAATGAAAATAATCTTCCACCAGTGTCGCTGTGCTCATGTCACCCCTCTTCTCAAGTCACTTCATTGGCTCCCTATCTGTTTCCACATCCTATTCAAGTACATTCATTCTGCTGCTCCTCACTACCTTTTCTGTCTTATCTCTCCCTATACCACTCCTCAGGAGCTCCGCTCTTCTGGCAAATCCCTTCTATCTGTGTCCTTCTCTTCCACTGCCAACTGCAGACTTTGGTCTTTCTACCTTGCTGCTCCTTATGCGTAAGTAGTTTGTTGTCAGTATGTCAGACTCCATCTGTGGCCCTGTTCAAATTCAGGCAAAAAGCTCACTTCTTTGAGACTGCTTTTGGATCCTGATCCCCCTAATCTCCTGTTCACCTCCTATTTGTTTCCTTACCATTCCTCTAGATATATCCTAATCCCCAGTGGTTTTTTCTGTCTGACTAGACGGTAAGCTCCTATGAGCAGGGACAGCCTCTTACATGCTGTGTATGCCCTAAAATGATGATTAGTGTAAATATTAAACTAGTCTCCAAAAAACGCTCAATATAATCAAAATGAAGCACAATCTTCCACAATTCTTTTTTAATTATTCAAGAACATTTTATATCACTAAATGTCTCAGACTAATTTGGCACTCCGTTATAGACTTATAGCATGTCAAACTGATGTGCCTGATAGCATCAATGACCTTCAGTGTAAATTACCCAATGATAATGAAGTAGAGGTCACTATGTAAGGAAATCAGTCCGATAATAGCAAAGATCATTGACTTATCTTTCTCTACAGGTAAATTCCCGCTATGCCTCAAGCAGACATCTATCCGGCCCCTCCTGAAGAGCACCAAACTAAACTCCCAAAAGGTGGAATCATACCGGCCAATATCAAGTATCCCGCT
Organism: Ichthyophis bannanicus; assembly: GCA_033557465.1. Lineage (NCBI taxonomy): Eukaryota > Metazoa > Chordata > Amphibia > Gymnophiona > Ichthyophiidae > Ichthyophis > Ichthyophis bannanicus. Next base: position 331,262,377 of record CM066032.1, read on the forward strand.
GCTCGCAAAAATAATCAAGAAGGTCGTACAGCGGCAAATACAGGATCACATCGACTCTTCAGCACCCCTGGACCCATGCCAACATGGCTTCAGGGAATCACACTGAGTTGAAACCCTCCTTCCTTATCGTCACTCCAGTCCAGTCCCTTCTGGGTTACACAACCCTTCCAGCAGCTTGGAGGCTGAGCCCAACCTTTTTGGAGGTGGAGCAGTATAAATACCACTGGGGCCACCCACCAACTCCAGTATTCTCAGCCTCCAAGCAGCTGGAGGGTTCCGTAAGCCTAGGGCTTACTGGAGTCCTACTTTTTATTTAATTCATTTAATTCGATTAAGTCATTTATTTTACTTACATTTTGTTACTTTATTTTATTGGTTTCTTTCCGTTTAGCTTTCTAGGGTCCTGCGCCTTTAATTCCTGCCTGCTCTCTTCTCCCCCCCCTCCCCCCCCTGTTCAGGCCGGGCATCGGAGGTGAACTTCGGCCTGCAGCATCGAGGAGGACTTTCTGTTCTCCCCTGCTACTGAGACGAACAGCCCCTGCACGAACTCACCACAGACCTGCCCTGCCTCGCCTCGCGCCGAAGCCCTCCTGGTGGCTGAGCGCTTGAGGCAAGGCCGCGATTCAGTGTTTACCGCCGGACCCGTCCCGGAGCTGAAGGACACGGAGGCGAGACCCGGTCTTCCCGGTTACTGCGGGGGAGCTGTTAAAGCGGCGATTTACAAGTAGAGCAGCGGTCTCCAGCTCCGTACTGCATTTGGGGTGCAGCACGGCCCGAAGGATAGACTCGCGGTCCCCCGTTCAGGTCTCCACGTGGTGAGGCCTACCACATGTAGAGCCAACGGGCAGTGATCGCTGAGTCGGGCCCAGGCATCAACGGAATCTTTAAACCGCAAGTACCTTGAATTAAAGAAGCGGAGTTTATCTTTTGTTCTTTATTCTCCCTTAGGTTTTCATTTAATTTTTAGTGTTAAATCGAATTTGTTGTTGTTTTTCTTTGAATTTCTTTGCCTTATTTGTTTAGTTAACAAGCAAAGGGGCGGTTAGTTTTCCTTCTTTTGGGGGAACTATTAATCAATCTGCTAGAGGAGAGAGCACTCTCTCACACAGTTTGCAAAGGGGAGATCAACCTATCTGTGCGGTACAGTTTTTTGAGTGCTCGTAGTAGGAAGAGCTCTGATCTGGGACATGACGGCCAAGTCTCGGTGTCCTTCCTGTGGCACACGCAGGGGCACCTCCTCTGAGGCAGGAATCTGCAGGAGCTGTGCCGCAGTGGCTGCCTCCTTGGAGCAGGAAATTAACTTGACCATGACACATCCTTCTCAGGGGTCAGGCGACCTCCTAGAAGGGGAGGGGGGGTCACAGGTCCCTCCTACGTCCTCAGACGTACCCACTCCTTCCCTGCCCCCTCCCTGCATGGGAAGGGGGGGCCGGGGATTTTTTCTCCCCGGACTTCATCCTCTTGCTTCACAAGGCCTATTGCTTGCGTAAGCAGGGCTTAGGGTCAGGAGAGGCTGGTCCGTCGGGGGAAGACAAGCCAGCCAGGCCCTTGAGAGAAAGCAATCCAGAATCCAGCATTCCACCTAAGCGCCCCCGTCTGAGTCACGAGGAGCCTCTCGCGTCCCTCTCACAGGGCGCCCCGGAGGAGGTTTACTCTGACAAGGACTTGGACGAGGAAGAGGAGGAACTTGAAGAAGGGGAGATCCCAGAGGAAGACCAATCCAGGATAATTAGAGTCTTTCGTCGGGAGGAGCTCCCGGCATTAATTAATGAGTCCCTGAAACTTCTCAATGTGGCCTCAGATACGCCAGCAGAGGAGGTGGTGTTGGAGGATCCATTAATCCAGGCCATTAGGAGATCCCAGAAGGTCTTTCCTGTCCACAGGGTGGTGCGTCAGATGATCCAGGAAGAATGGGATCAACCGGAGTCAAGTTTAAGGGGAGTCCGGTCCATGACTCGCCTATATCCTCTTCCGGAAGCAGACAAAGAGCTGCTGAAGTCTCCCAGGGTGGATGCGGCGGTATCAGCAGTCACTAAGAAGACTACTATCCCAGTTGAGGGCAGTACGGCCTTAAGAGATTCTCAAGACAGAAAATTGGATACGCTCCTGAAGCAAGCATTTGACGTAAGCGCTCTCGCCTTGCAGGCCTCCGTCTCAGGAGCTTGGGTGGCTCGGGCCTGTTTAAGGTGGTCACAACAGCTTCAGGCAGCAGAGGGCTCCGCAGGCGAAGCACGGGCCAACTCTGCTAGGTTGGAATCCGGAGCAGCCTACTTGGCGGATAGTCAGTATGACCTCATCAGAAGCCTAGCCAAGAACATGGCATCGGTGGTGGCGGCTAGGCGTTATTTGTGGTTACGGAATTGGGCAGCGGATGCCTCCTCGAAGGCACGCCTGAGTCGACTTCCCTTCAAAGGGAAGCTGTTGTTTGGAGAGGATCTAGAGAAACTGGTAAAGGACCTTGGCGAGTCCAAGGGAGGCAGGCTCCCGGAAGATAGACCGAAACAAGGGTGCCCTCTACCACCGGCGCGTATCCAGTCTAGGGAGCCCCGGAGGTTTCGCCCAGCCAGATCCAACCCCTTTTCCAGAGGCCGCTTTCCCTCAAGGGGTCAAGGATTTAGAGGGTTTCGGGGAGCAGGTCAAGGTTTTGGGGCATCCTCCTCCTCCTCGGGACCTAGAAAACAACAATGAGATGATGGGGGTCCAGGGGGAAGGGCTGCCGGTGGGCGGACGGTTAAGGCAGTTTCTTCCCGCCTGGTCCCGGGTCACTTCCGATCAATGGGTACTAGAGGTGATCAGAGAGGGCTATGCTCTCGAATTTGCAAAGCAAATACTTCCAGCATTTGTTCAGTCTCCCTGCGGTTCTGCCACAAAGAGGGCCGCGATAGAGACTACTCTCGCACAGCTAATAGCGCTCGGGGCAGTGGTCCCAGTACCACCAGACCAGTACGGCTCGGGTCGGTACTCGATTTACTTCGTGGTACCAAAGAAAGAAGGGTCATTTCATCCAATCCTGGATTTAAAACAGGGCAATCGCTGTCTCAGGGTACCCCATTTCCGGATGGAGACCCTACGATCAGTCTTCGCAGCCGTAAGGGGCGGGGAGTTCCTAACGTCCCTCGACTTGACAGAAGCCTACTTGCATATACCGGTCAGGAAGTCCCATCAACAGTTCCTAAGATTCGCAGTGCCAAGGGGCCACTTTCAATTCCAGGCCCTACCCTTCGGCCTAGCTACGGCTCCATGGACGTTCACCAAGGTGATGGTGGTAGTAGCGGCTTTCCTACGGAAGGAGGGAATACTAGTGCACCCTTACCTAGACGATTGGCTGATCCGGGCAAAGTCGGAAGAGGAAAGTCGCTCGGCAACGGCCAGAGTGGTTCAGGTCCTAGAGGAGTTGGGAGGGGGGGTCATCAACCGAGCAAAGAGCAGGATGACTCCCTCCCAGGATCTCGAATATCTCGGAGCAAGATTCGGCAGGGGCAGGGTGTTCCTGTCACGAACAAGGTTAAGGGATCTAAGACTTCTAGTCACGCAGTTTCTGGGCAGGCGAAACCCCGCAGCGTGGCATTATCTTCAGGTTCTGGGCACAATGGCGGCGGCGATAGAGGTAGTGCCTTGGGCCAGGGCCCACATGCGACCGTTACAGCAGGCCCTATTGCGTCGGTGGTCCCCCCAACATCATCTCCTGTTAGCGCAGTTACCTTGTGCTCCGTGGACCAAACGGGCCCTTCGCTGGTGGCAGTGCCCAAGGAATCTGGGGCGCGGGATGCCCCTCGAGCCTCCTCAGTGGCTACTGTTGACGACGGATGCCAGTCTTGCAGGCTGGGGAGCTCACTGCGAGGACCAGTTCGTCCAGGGTTGATGGACACCGTTGGAATCTCAATGGCCCATCAACAGACTGGAATTGCGGGCCGTCATCCTAGCGCTCAGGGCTCTCGAGACCCTAGTGCAAAAAAGAGCAATTCGCGTTCTCTCCGACAATGTCACCACGGTAGCTTACATCAACCACCAGGGCGGCACCAGCAGCCCCGCCTTGGAGAAGGAGGCGGACGATCTATTCCAGTGGGCGGAGGTCCGGTTGGAAGCGCTTTCAGCTCAGTATGTGGCAGGCACGGACAATGTCACGGCCGATTACCTCAGCAGGCACAGGATAGACCACGGAGAGTGGGAACTGGAGCCAGGAGACCTTCGACCAAATAGTGGCTCGTTGGGGGCTACCAGTCATGGATCTCATGGCAAGGTTCTCGTCAGCCAAGGTGGACCGATTCTTCAGTCGGCAGAAGGAAAGAATGTCCGAAGGCCTGGACGCCCTGTCCCAGAAGTGGCCTACGGAGGGGCTTCTCTATGTTTTTCCTCCTTGGGTTCTGATCGGAAAGGTTCTCCAGTGGGTGGAGTCTCACCAGGGATTGGTAATCCTCATAGCTCCGGATTGGCCGCGCCGCCCCTGGTATGCGGATCTGGTGAGGTTGATCGCCGACCAGCCTTGGCGGCTCCCTTGCAAAAGGGACCTGCTCAGGCAAGGCCCGGTTCGGATGCCTCACGTGGATCGATTCTCGCTTACGGCCTGGCTATTGAAAGGGCACGGCTCCTAAAGCGAGGCTGTTCAGGAGCAGTAATCACGACGCTGTTGAATGCTAAGAAGCGCTCGACCTGTCTCTCCTATGTAAGAGTTTGGCGCATCTTCGAAGCGTGGTGTGCGGAGCACCGAAGGAAACCCCTTTCGGCCTCAGTCCCAGAGGTTCTGGAATTCTTGCAAGCAGGTTTTGACAAGGGTCTGGTGCACAGTTCCTTACGAGTCCAGCTGGCCGCCATCGCTTGCTATAGAGGTAAGGTCCGCGGCAAGCCCCTAGGGGCCCATGCGGACGTCTCTAGGTTCCTAAGAGCAGTTAGACGTCTGCGTCCGCAACGGAGGTCGGTTATCCCCCCTTGGGATCTCAACCTTGTGCTAAATGCATTGGTCGGGGAACCCTTTGAACCGGTAAAGAGGGCTTCCTTGAAGGACTTAACCCTGAAGACAGTCTTTCTCGTCGCTATCTGCTCGGCCAGGCGGGTCTCCGAATTGCAAGCGCTGTCATCCCAACCCCCCTTTCTATCCTTTCTCAAGGACAAGGTGGTCCTGCGCATGGTCCCTTCCTTCTTGCCCAAGGTTATCTCTCCCTTTCATGTGAACCAGACAGTTACCCTCCCGGCCTTCTCGGCCGAGGGACATGAAGGTAGGGATAGCAAGCTTCGCCTCCTAGACGTCCAGAGAGCCTTGAAGCGATACCTCTCCCGCACAGCACCTTTCCGGAAGTCCGACCGGCTATTCATCCAGTTCGGAGGCCCGCACAAAGGGGAGGCGGCGGCCAAGGCGTCCATCTCCAGGTGGATCAGAGAAGCGATTGCTTCCGCCTACATCCTGAAAGGGAAGCAGGTCCCAGTGGGTCTGCGTGCACACTCCACACGGGCTCAGGCTACCTCATGGGCAGAGTTCAGCCTAGTTCCCCCGCTGGATATTTGTAGGGCGGCGACTTGGTCCTCTCTGCATACCTTCACCAAGCACTACAGGCTGGACGTTCAGAGTTCAGCGGACGCTCGGTTTGGTCTGGCGGTTCTTCAGTCCGGTATGCCGGATCCCACCCAGGATTGAACTGCTCTGTTACATCCCAGAAGTAAAGGGACTGGACTGGAGTGATGATAAGGAAGAAGTAATTAGATCTTACCTGCTAATTAGTGTTCCTGAAGGAACGACAGTCCAGTCCCTGATCCCACCCGGTTCCGTCGGACTTAAGGTCTATTAGTCAAGGGCGGAGCTGCGGACCGAGCGTGGGTCCAGGTCTGGGTGAAGGAGGGCAGTAGAATGTTGGCTCAGGCAGTCTCGGGTAAACCACCTCCCTCCGGTGCCATTCCTCCTCCCCTACACCTACACCTATTTCCTATTTCATATAAAAAAAAAAAAAAAAAAAAGTTTGTTTGTTAAATATCCCTTGCGGGGTTATGTTATGTAGGATGTTAATGGAAGTTCGTTTAGTCTGCTTTTTCATTCGTTTACTGGAGTTGGTGGGTGGCCCCAGTGGTATTTATACCGCTCCACCTCCAAAAAGGTTGGGCTCAGCCTCCAAGCTGCTGGAAGGGTTGCGTAACCCATAAGTAAAGGGACTGGACTGTCGTTCCTTCAGGAACACTAATTAGCAGGTAAGATCTAATTACTTCTTACCACACTCACCAACATGCTAATCATGGGGATCGATAACATCAAACAAGGGTTTGCTTTAATCTTCCTAGACATTGCTGCCGCATTTGACTCTGTAAACCATGAACAACTCCTTATACGGCTCCAAGATAAGGGAATTAATGGAACAGCCTGGAGTTGGTGCAAATCCTATCTCATGGACAGATGGCAGCAGGTGCGAACAGGCTCCACAACTTCCGAGTCTTTCCAACAAGAACACGGTGTTCCCCAGGGCTCATCACTCTCCGCTCTCCTATTCAACATTTACATGCAACCCATATGTGAAATAATCCGTTCATTCAACATATCATGCCTTATCAACGCGGACGATGTTCTACTCTTCACCCCATTCACAATCGAGAATCCGGATTTCCTTATCGCTTCTCCGGGCCAGTCCAGGGAATGTTAGGGTTGTCAATCCCCTTCAGCAGCTGAGGACTGAAACACTTCAAACTTTGCTGACAGCTTAAGCCACTCCTCCTGATGTCAGTGAACCAGTCTTTCAGTCCTCAGCAGCTGAACAGGACATCGATGCTGACAGTCTCCCTGACAAGAAAATCAGTTTGCTTGTTTTTTTCATAGGAAGTATATAGCAATTTGGCTCTAGCAGGGCTGGTAATTAGCTATATTCCCCGGTGCTATATAAAGTCTATTAATAAAAAAAAAACCAGACGTCATAGACGGCCCTTGCCTGCATGCTCTAAGCAGCGGAGGAGAGCAGAGCCTGCCTTCTCTCGGGCGTCTGTCTACGTGGCTGGTGGATTGGTCCTGGGAGCCCCAGTTACCCTCTACCTTGCTGAACCGCCGCATCTTCTCAGCTCCCGCTAGCAGCGGGAGAGTGGAACGAAGGCACCGCGCTGCTTTGCTCAGCTCAGGTGAGCTTTCTGTTTGGGCAGGCAGAGGCTTTTCTTTAGCCAGACGGTCACGCATCGGCGGGGCTTTCCCCGATGACGGCAGTGCTTTGGCGCTTTAAGTAAATTGTGAGCTCAGTCTCCTGGTGCGGTTCAGGGCACTTGTTCTATCCCCGGTTTGCTTGGTTTTTTCCCGGTCTGTGGCAAATGGACGGCAAGCTATCTTCAGATTCGGATAGGCCTTTATTATCCTCTGAAAAGGCGGGAACGGCGGCCATTTTGGTGGAGCCATCCGTTTCTCCCGCGGGCCACCACAAACAAGGAAAGAGAAAGTCAGAATCTACTAAGGAGGCTCCGGTTGTAGTTAAGACGCCGCAGAAATTTCCTGAAGCTCAGGAAGGTATTTCTGCCTTATTTTCCCCCGAGTTTATTTTGGCGCTGCATAGGGCTTTTTTATTGAAATCCTCTCAGGCAGGCTCTTCTGCCTCTGGTTCTCTTTCTTTAGATGTAGGTCAGCCTGCGGAGTCAGCTGTAGACCCGGGGGAGGGCACTTCCCAGACGGGGCTGAAAGGGCAGTCCGGATTGGAGCCCCTTGTCACAGACTCTCATATAGTGGAAGAGGGGGGAGGTCCTCTCGGATGCAGGCTTGGACCTTTGGCTGGGGGAACGTGAAGAGGGGGAGATTGCGCCTGGCGAAGATCCTAATGTTTTTAGGGTGTTTCACAAAGAAGAGCTCGGAGCGCTTATCTCTCAATCCTTAGCTGCTCTGAACCTTTTCATGCCCTCAGTGTCTCAAGAACCTCTAGAGGATCCGTTGTTGCAGGGCTTTAAAGCGGAACGACGCTGTTTTCCGGTGCGCCGCATTATAAAGCAGATGATTGAGTCTGAGTGGGAGTGTCCGGAGGCTACGCTGAAGGGTAGTCGCGCCTTGGCTCGCCCATACCCAATGCCTCAGGAGGAGAGAGAATTGTTGAAAATGCCTAAGGTGGATGCATTAGTCTCGGCGGTGACTAAGAAAACAACAATTCCAGTGGAAGGCGCAGCGGCGCTTAAAGATCTCCAGGATCGTAAGTTAGAGGTTCTCCTTAAGCAGGCGTTTGATTCTAGCGCTCTTGCGCTGCAAGCTTCCATTTGTGGGGCTTATGTGTCAAGAGCTTCCATCCGTTGGCTCCAAGGGGAAGTCTCTGCGGATTCAGCAGATGCTACTTCCGCGGAAGATGCAAATTTGGAGTCGGCGGTGGCTTACCTGGCAGATGCCTTCTATGATTTGGTAAGGATTGCCGCGAAGTCCATGGTGTCGCTAATTGCGGTCAGGCACTTTCTTTGGTTACGTAATTGGGCAGCTGACGTCTCGTCTAAATCGCGTTTCAGCAAACTCCCCTATAAGGGTAAGCTGCTTTTTGGGGAGGCCTTGGAAAAGATTAAGGATCTTGGAGACTCCAAAGGGGGTCATTTGCCGGAGGATCGTCCCAAGGCATCTAGAGGAGGAACCAGGCAGCGGGGACAAGGTAGAGATTCTCATCGGTTCCAAGGGGCTCGGTTTGCTCCCTATCCCAGAGGCCGTTTCGGTTCTCGCAGTCAGTCCTTTTGTGGAGCTAGGGGATTCGGTAGGAACTACTTTAATGCCCAACAGAACGCTGCTAAAAAGACCCAATGAAGGTTTGCTGGTCCAGGCAGAAATCCCTGTGGGTGGCCGCTTACAGGGATTTCTCTCAGCCTGGACCGCTATAACCTCAGACAAATGGGTGCTAGAAATCATTCAAAAGGGGTATGCGCTGGAATTCGCTTACCCTTTGACAGAAGCCTTTGTGGTGTCTCCATGTGGTCCAGGACCAAAGACACAAGCAATTGCCGACACGCTAACGCGTCTGTTGCAACTGCGGGTGGTGGTACCGGTACCTTCCGACCAGTGCAGCTTAGGTCGATACTCGATTTATTTTGTGGTTCCCAAAAAGGAAAGATCTTTTCGTTCGATTCTGGATCTCATGCACGTAAACCGCACTTTACGAGTTCTGCATTTTCGAATGGAGACGCTGCGATCTGTTATTCGGGCGGTATGGCCCGGCGAGTTCCTCTCGGCCATAGATCTCATGGAGGCTTATCTCCACATACCCATCAGGGCAGATCATCAACGGTTTTTGAGGGTTGCCGTTCCTATGGGTCACTTCCAGTTTCAAGCATTGCCTTTCGGATTGGCGACTGCCCCTCGAACGTTCACAAAGGTGATGGTAGTGGTTGCGGCGGCCCTGCGGAAGGAAGGAGTCCACGTGCATCCGTATCTGGATGATTGGCTGATCAGGGCGGATTCTCGGGTGGCCTCGGTCGGGGCAACTGCTCGAGTGGTTCAGCTTCTAGAGCAGCTAGGTTGGGTCATCAACCAAGCGAAGAGTCAGTTGCTCCCGGTAAAACAGCTTACGTATCTCGGAGCCTTTTTAGACACGGCACGAGGATCGGTCTTTTTACCCGAGAACAGGGTGCTAAAGATTTTGAAGCAAGTGCGGCCGTTTTTGCGGATACCGGCTCCTTTGGTGTGGACCTATTTACAACTCTTGGGGTCCATGGCGGTGGCCTTGGATCTAGTCCCGTGGGCCAAGGCGCATATGAGACCTCTGCAACAGGCGTTGCTCTCCAGGTGGTCTCCACAGCTTCATCCTCTCTCGCAGAAACTGGTCTGTCCGGAGCTGGTGCGTCACAGTCTGCTATGGTGGATGGATCCCATGCATCTGTGGGCAGGGGTTCCTTTGCAGGATCCAGCGTGGGTGCTGGTGACCACAGACGCCAGTCTCTCGGGCTGGGTGCTCACTGTCAGTCTCAAGTGACACAGGGCTTCTGGTCCGAGGAGGAGAGCTCGTGGTCGATCAATCGGTTAGAACTCCGAGCAGTACGTTTCGTGCTCCTACATTTCGAGCACTTGCTCAAAGGAGCAGCAGTCTGGGTTTTTTTCCAACAATGCAGTGACAGTTTCCTATATCAATCGGCAAGGGGGTACCAGGAGTGTACCTTTGCTTGAAGAGTGCCAGGATTTGATGGTTTGGGCGGAGAGTCATCTGGTGGCTTTATCGGTGGCGCACGTTGTGGGCAAGGAAAATGTGCAAGCCGATTATCTCAGTCACAATGTTCTCGATCCCGGGGAATGAGAACTAAAAGCGGCTGTGTTTCACGAACTTACGCTACGCTGTGGGCAGATGGGGATGGATCTCATGGCTACTCTCGACAATGCCAAAGCGTCCCGGTTTTTCAGCAGATGCAAAGAGCACATGTCGGAAGGCCTGGATGCTCTAGTACAGCCCTGGCCGTTAGGCACGCTCCTGTATGTGTTTCCACCGTGGCTGATGCTAGGTCGGATCATTCAGCGTATAGCGAGTCACCAGGGTCCAGTGATTCTCATTGCACCGGATTGGCCTCGACGTCCTTGGTATGCAGATCTGGTGCGGTTGTTGATAGATTCTCCTTGGCGGCTTCCGTTCAGGGTCAGTCTGTTAAGTTAGGGTCCGGTGCTCATGCCACAGGTAGATCGCTTCTTGCTTACGGCTTGGCTCGAGGGGGATCGCTTAAGACGGAAAGGTTACTCTGAATCCGTTGTGGCCACCTTGCTACGGTCTAAAAGACCTGCAACATCGCTAGCATACGTGCGCGTCTGGCGAGTCTTTGAGGATTGGTGTGCACAACGGGGCTTTGCGCCTATGTCTGCTGCGTTGCCGCAACTGCTTTTGTTTCTCCAAGAAGGATTAGATAAAGGATTGGCTCTTGGCACACTGAAGGTGCATTTAGCGGCCCTGACTTGCTTTAGAGGAAAGGTGCAGAGTCGCCGTCTCTCAGCGCATGGTGATGTGCAATGTTTTTTTCGAGCGGCTAGAATTATCAGGCCTCCGTTACGCCACATGGTGCCTCCTTGGGATTTGAATGTGGTCTTGGAAGCGTTAATGCGGCCACCGTTTGATTCCACTTCCTCAATGCGTTTGAAAGAATTTTCCTGGAAGACGGCCTTCCTCGTGGCAATGTGTTCGGCAAGGAGGATTTCGGATTTGCAAGCTCTGTCTTGTCGTGAGCCTTACCTTCAATTCTTGCTGGAAAAGGTGCTGTTGCGTCCGGTGCCTTCGTTTCTGCCGAAGGTGGTGTCCGCTTTTCATGTTAATCAGTCGGTGGCGTTGCTGATTTTCTCCAATTTATCGGGTTCTCCGATGGATTGCGCTCTCCGAAAATTGGATCTGGGACGCGTCTTAAGGAGTTACCTTAAGGTCACTGAGTTTTTTCACAGGTCGGATAGGTTATTTGTGCTGTTTGCCGGTCCACGAAAGGGTAAAGCGGCTACGAAGTCCTCGATTGTTCAATGGGTGAAGCACACTATCGTGGCCTCTTACGAAGCCATGGGGAAAACGCCGCCAGAGGGGCTCAAAGCACACTCCACCTGATCTCAAGCGACGTCCTGGGCGGAGTACGCGTTCGTTCCTCCGGTGGATATCTGTAGGGTGGCAACGTGGTCCTCACTGCATACGTTCGCCAGAGAGGATGTGAAGGTGGGGGCCTCGGCCATTGTCACAGGTCTTGCGGGTCCTTCCTGAGTTTAGGTACTGCCCTAACATTCCCTGGACTGGCCCGGAGAAGCGATAAGGAAGGAGAAATTAGGTCTTACCTGCTAATTGTCTTTCCTTGAGCTCTCTCCGGGCCAGTCCAGGGCCCACCCTTTACCGTTTGTTTCACGGTCCTTTCATCTACCTGAGCGCAAGAGCGGTTGCAGAGCAAGTTTTGGTTGGGTAGGCAGGACTTTGGGGCTCCTTCGGTATTCGCCGGGGGGGGAGGGGGGGATGTTTTCGATTTGGTTGGTGAAAAAAAAAAAAAGAAGAATCAACTCAGAGTGCGGCTCACATTGCGTTTGGCGTGTGCAGTCTGTTCCTGGGGAATGTAGAGATTTATCAGTTCCTATTTTGGTTTGTCTTATCTTGCCCAAGGTTGCGGTTTAGCTGCTTTGTCAAAAGAAGACTGGTTCACTGACATCAGGGGGAGTGGCTTAAGCTGTCAGCAAAGTTTGAAGTGTTTCAGTCCTCAGCTGCTGAAGGGGATTGACAGCCCTAACATTCCCTGGACTGGCCCGGAGAGAGCTCAAGGAAAGACAATTAGCAGGTAAGACCTAATTTCTCCTTTTCCCCACTGGTGAAATGCTTCAATGCAATAACCGACTGGCTTCATACACAGAGCCTCAAGATTAACTTCAGCAAGACTGACGTCCTGTTCGTTACTAGAAACCGATCCTTCTCACCACCACCAACATTAAAGACAAGAGATGCTGAGCTCCCTAGTAGACCATGCATCCGTTACCTGGGCGTTAGATTAGACCAACAACTCGACTTCAAATCCCACATCAGCAACATCAGCAACACCATCAAACAAATCTACCACAAAATAAAAACCCTACGACATCTCTGTCCCCTGCTGCAACCAGACGACTTCAGATCAGTTTTTCAGGCCCTTGTAACCCCCCATTTTGACTACGCCAATGTAATCCTATATGGCCTACCTAAAAACCCTCTAAACCCTCTTCAGCTGGCAATGAACACAGCTGCACGCGTCCTGCATGGTGCTGCTAGAGGGGACCACATCACCCCAATCCTTAAGGACTTACATTGGCTACCAATCTACTGCCGGCTCACCTATAAAATAGTCCTTATGACCTACAAGTCTATCAATAATATATCTTCCACATCCTTAACAGACCTCCTCCAACCACCCCAGCCAACAGAGTGAGAAGGTCTTTCGCCGCCAATACTTTAAAAATCCCAGTAGAGATAACAAAATGCACCCAGGCAACAAAAAACCGGGCCTTCAAATTCTGTGCCCCCAGATGTTGGAATGCACTCCCAACCTCCATTAGGACCATAACAGACCTTATCCCATTCAGAAAGGCACTAAAGCATCACCTCTTTCTCTTGCACTACTCTCAACCCAGTAATCTCTCAACCTCATCCATCTCAGATGCTACCAAGAACTTGTGAATGACAGACAACTCATATACATACTGTAGATAGTTACCCTAGTTGAATACCAAGTCCGATCCCCAGTTCAATGTAAGTGCTTAATGGTGTACCTGTTCTGCACAAATTGTTATCTGTGAACCGCGCTGATTTTAAAGAGCGCGGTATATAAAAATAATAAATAAATAAATAGAGAGGTGCCAACCCCTAAAGTCACTAAGGAAACTTCAGAAATCACCACTGAAAGCTTCACTTTTATCAGAGCTTTTTCACCACAGTAGGCTCAAACCTTAGGCTCAACACACGTACCCCATCTCCAAATACAACTACTCAAGAAATACACCTACCACAAACAAAACCGATGCTGCATACGTCTTCCTGTTTCTCTCAATAAGGCCTGCTCGATGTCCCTCCGAACTTATTTCACAACGCCCTTGGAAAAACGCCGCGCATGCAGAGCACTGGACAAGCCTTACCTCTTATAGATCCTACCCTATGGCCAACCCTATGACTCAATTGGAAGTTCCCAACACCACAGAATGACGTCATCCATATCTAATAAATTGTATGCAGCATCGGTTTTGTTTGTGGTAGGTGTATTTCTTGAGTAGTTGTATTTGGAGATAGGGGTACGTGTTTTGGAGGCACAGTTTGTTTTTATGGATGTGTATGGGTTTTATTTTATAGAACATTGTTGAGCAGCGATTTAGATCCCCTGATAAAACACCGCTAGTGAAACGCAGTGGTACCAGAGGAAGGCGTCGGAATTGAAGAAAGCTGGCCTCGAAAACGGTGTATTGAGAAGTGAGGGGTCGAGGATTCCACTAAGAAGCTAAGTGTTGAGCCTAAGGTTTGAGCCTACTGTGGTGAAAAAGCTCTGATAAAAGTGAAGCTTTCAGTAAATTACTCAGCATGTAGATAGTCACGACCTAATGGGTGACAGCCAACATGGCTTTAGACAAGGAAGATCTTGTCTTACTAATCTGTTATATTTTTTTGAAGGAGTGAATAAACAGGTGGACAAAGGTGAGTCGGTTGATATTGTGTATCTGGACTTTCAGAAAGCCTTTGACAAGGTCCCTCATCAGAGACTTTTGGCAAAACTAAAGAGTCATGGGATAGGAGGCAGTGTACTATTGTGGATCAGGAACTGGTTAAAAGATAGAAAGCAGAGGGTAGGGCTAAATGGCCAATTTTCCCAATGGAGAAAGGTGAATAGTGGTGTACCCCAGGGATCTGTGCTGGGTCCGCTGCTTTTTGACATATTCATAAATGACCTGGAAAGTGGAATAACGAGTGAGGTTATCAAATTTGCAGATGACACAAAACTATTTAAAGTTGTTAAAACCCAAGAGGATTGTGAAAAATTGCAAGAGGATCTTGATAAATTGGAAGACTGGGCATCAAAATGGCAGATGAAATTTAATGTGGACAAGTGCAAGGTTATGCACCTAGGGAAGAACAACCCAAACTATGGTTACACGATGCAAGGTTCCACATTAGGAACCACCACCCAGGAAAAAGATTTAGGCGTCATTGTGGATACCATGTTAAAACCCTCGGCCCAGTGTGCAGCGGCAGCCAAGAGAGCAAATAGAATGCTAGGTATGATAAGGAAAGGAATGGAAAATAAAACAAAAGATATTATAATGCCTCTATATCGTTCCATGGTGAGACCACACCTTGAATATTGTGTGCAATTCTGGTCACCGTATCTTAAAAAGGATATAGCGATTTTAGAAAAGGTTCAGAGAAGAGCCACCAAAATGGTAAAGGGGATGGAAGGATACTCCTATGAGGAAAGGCTAAAAAGGTTAGGGCTCTTTAACCTGGAAAAGAGACGACTGAGGGGAGATATGATATAAGTCTATAAATTAATGAACGGAGTGGAACGGGTAAACGTAGATCGATTGTTTACATTATCAGAATATAGAAAGACTAGGGGACATGCAATGAAGCTACAGGGTAAACTATTTAAGACTAATAAAAGAAAATATTTTTTCACTCAACGTGTAATCAAACTCTGGAATTTGTTACCGGAGGATGTAGTAAAGGCTGTTAGTGTAGCTGGGTTTAAAAAGGTTTGGACAAGTTCCTGGAGGAAAGGTCCATAAAACCATTATTAAGAAGTGACCGAAGATATCAATGCTTGACCCAGTACAAGCATTGTGGAACTTGTGTCTCTTGGGGAAACTGCTAGGTACATATGACCTAGATTGGCCACTGTTGGAAACAGAATACTGGGCTTGATGGACCTTGGTCTGACCCAGTATGGCATATCTTATGTTCTTATGTTCTTATGGTGATTTCTGAAGTTTCCTTAGTGACTTTAGGGGTTGGCACCTCTCTACTTCATTATCATTGGGTAATTTACACTGAAGGTCATTGATGCCATCAGGCACATCAGTTTGACACTGCTTGCTAAAATAATGGAAAAGGTAGTATAACACCAAATCCAACTCCACGTTGATAATAATGCACTACTCGACCCATCCCAACACGGATTCAGGGAAGCACAGGGCGTTGAAACCCTCCTCACTACCCTCTTCAATACATTAATATCAGGAATTGATAATGCTCGACAGGGCTTTGTCCTCATTTTCATGGACATCGCAGCGGCTTTTGACTCTGTGAGCCACGAAATACTCATAGAACGTCTTAAGGAAAAAGGATTACAAGGCACGGCCCTAAACTGGTGCATATCCTACCTATCCAATAGATGGCAACACTTGAGGACCAGCACCACAACCTCAGAACTATTCCTACAAAAACAAGGTGTGCCACAAGGATCATCACTATCTGCACTAATGTTTAATATTTACATGCAGCCCATCTGTGCTCTGATATGATCATTTAATGTCCAATGTCTAGCATATGCAGACGATATCCTCCTTTCTCCAGGACCAAGCAGGAAGTCAGTCCTCACTTATGGGTGACGTCGGCGCCGACGGAGCCCTCGCGGAGCAATTTTCCCCAGCTTTCAAAGAAAGCCTTTGGGAATTGCAGCGCGCATGCGCGGTCGTCTTCCCGCCCGAGGGTGCCATCTTAGCCAGTCTTCTTTTTTCCGCGGAGCCCTACAGACGTCCCCGTCTTGTCCCCGCGAAAAAGTTGATTTTCTTCTTTGTTTTATCCTTTTTTCTTTCGGTTCGACGCCGATCGTTTTCCCGCCCGGACTCGCGACGCCAGTCTCGAGTCCGCTTACTTTTTTCGGTTTTTCTGACTTAGTCAGCTTTCGTTTTCGGTTTCCCTGGCAGCCCGGTCCTTTGACCTCGCAGGGGCCCTTTTTCCCCCGATGGCTGCCAGTGGGTTTAAGCGGTGTGGTCGGTGTGACCGAAATATGTCACTAACCGACACACACGACTTTTGCCTCCGCTGCCTGGGCCCGGATCATGAGGAACTGATCTGTGGGCCCTGCAGCAAACTGTCCTCAAAGGCGTTGAGGAGTCGGCGGCATCAGCGTGAGAGAATCTTCGCTGACCCCAGCCGTACCCGGACCTCGTCGGAGGCCTCCGCGTCGAAAGGCTCCAGCTCGGACCGTCGCCGGAGCTCCTCCGACCGGGGTTCTCCCTCCGGGGACCATCGTCGGAAGGAAAAACCCGCGAGGGCGGCGTCGGTGGACGCTCCTGGTTCCGCGAGGGCCAGGTCGCATAGCCCCGACAGCCGCCCCGGGTCCTTGGAGAAGGAACACATCCCGAAGCGACCTCGCCTGGAGTCGGAGATGCCTGCCCGGGTAAGTCCTGTGGTCCTTCTGGACTCGCCTCCGCGACAGCCGACGTCGGGCCCGACGCCGTCGGGGCCCGAGTCGGGGGCTGCTGGGTCACCTGAGCTCGGACTCAGGTTGACGGCCTTGGAGAGCAGACTGTCTGCCTTCATGGACCAGCAGCGGGCACTGCTCGCTGGCCTCGCTGGCGCCGCTGCCCCGACTGCCGGGACGTCGACGTCCAAGTCGACCCCGGAGACCGAGCCGATCCTCGTGTCAATGAGAACTCGAGTCGATCCTCGGTCGAGGTCACCCTCGGCCTCCCGTTCGGGACCGAGGTCGCCGACGCCGACTCCCTCGACGTCGGGACGGCTGGCGCCGCACCCTGCCCGGGCCGACCCCACCGAGTCCTCGTCGGAGTCGGTCTGGGAGTCTGAGGAGGAAGAGTCACCTGATTCTTTCCGGACTCGGTGTGTCCCATCGGACTCACCGGGGTCCGAGCCTCGGAAGCAGTCCCCCCCGGAGGATGCCCGGTTCTCGGACTTCGTTAGGGATATGGCCAAGGCTTTGGCCTTCCCTGCGGATCCCGAGGAGGAGCCTCGAGCCGAAGAGCTCGACGCCCTCCAGTATGACTCTCCCGCGAGGGAGCACTTTACTGTGCCGGTTCCTCCTATGCTGGAACGACTACTCTTCCGCATGTAGGAGAGTCCGGCCTCCTCGCCGGTCCTGAGCAAGCGGGTCGATTCTATCTATCGGGTCCGCAAGAGCCCTGGCTTTCAGAAGGCGCAGCTGCCACACCATTCCATGGTAGTGGAATCGGCCATGCATCGTCTTAAGAGCCAGAAGATGCACTCCTCGGTGCCTCCTGGAAGGGAGGCCCGTAACCTGGATGGCCTTGGCAAGAAGTGCTTCCAGGGCTCTATGCTCGCATGTCGTGTCCAGACTTACCAGCTCTACATGGGCATGTATCTCCGGGATCTGGCTAAAGAGCTAGCCGGATTCTCCGCTGGTCTCTCCGAGGAGCCCTTGCGGAGGTTCCTAGCCTTGTCCACGGGCATTCGGGAATGCTCAAAGTTCATGTCCCGAGCAGCCTATGATGGCTTTGAGGCCTCGGCTAGAGTGGCCGCAGCCGGCATCGGTGCCCGCCGACAGGCTTGGCTTCAGTCGTCGGACCTTGAGCCCTGGGTACAGGACAAGTTGGTCGATGTCCCCTGCCGAGGCGAAAACCTCTTTGGCAAGCCCATGGCGGAAAAGGCTGCACAAATTGAGACTGAGACTCTCACCAGGACCAGGCTTTCTAGGAAGACCTCCGCCCCTTCCCAGAAAAAGAAGGGCTCGGGAAAAAAGTCCTTTTACCCGAGGAAGGCGGCTGCCTACAAACAGTACCCCCATTATCAGGCCCCTGCAGCTCCCCAACAGGGCCAGCAGGCCAAGGGACGGGGTAACGGGTCCCGTAGGCAGCAAGCCCCCAAGCCTGCACCACCAGCCCCTGCTCAGCAGGGTGGGGGTTTTTGACTCGCTCAGCATAGCCTCTCCCCCCCCCGCTGGTTCCTCCCAGCACCGGAGGCCGGCTGGTTCACTTCGCCCACAGGTGGTCCAGCATCACCGCAGATGCCTGGGTACTTCAGGTCGTGCGAGAAGGCTACCTTCTCCACTTCCATCAGGTCCCTCCCTCCTATTTTCCGGGAGAACCTTCGCGCCCCCCTCTGCACAGGGAGTTGCTCCTTCAGGAGTTAGCAGGTCTTCTGCAGGAACAGGCGGTGGAACCGGTGCCCCACCACCTGAGAGGTCAAGGCTTTTATTCAAGGTATTTTCTGATACCAAAGAGAACAGGGGGCCTCAGACCCATCCTGGACTTGCGCAACCTCAACAAGTTCCTTGTGCGGGAGAAGTTCAAAATGCTTACCCTTGGAATCCTTCTGCCCTACCTCCAGCAGGGAGATTGGCTATGCTCCTTGGATCTAAAGGATGCCTACACGCACATCCTCATCCACCCAAGCCACCGCCAATACCTAAGGTTTGTGGTGGCAGGAAATCATTACCAGTACAGAGTACTGCCCTTTGGCCTATCCTCCGCACCGCGAGTCTTCACAAAATGTCTCGCGGTCGTGGCGGCCCATCTCCGGCTTCACGGCCTCTCTGTCTTTCCGTACCTCGACGACTGGCTCATCAGAGCAGCGTCCGCTCAGGAGGTCACCAACGCCACGTGCCGCACGGTGACTCTGCTGCAGCACTTGGGCTTTGTTATAAACTTCGCAAAGTCCACTTTGCTCCCCTCACAGGATCTCGAGTTCATCGGCGCAAGGCTGCACACTCCTCGGGCACGAGCGTACCTACCGCTCGACAGGGCTCAACGGCTCATGGACCTAGCCGACCGCTTTCGCAGCCAGCCCCTGGTCTCCGCCAGGCGCTTCCTGAGACTGCTCGGCCATATGGCTTCCACCGTCCATGTGACCCCCAATGCCCGCCTGAATATGCGGTCTGCTCAATGGTGTCTCCGCCAGCAGTGGCGACAAGCCACAGGCGGCCTGGCAGACCTAGTGCGCGTCTCCGAGCCGCTGCTCTCGTCTCTCCGGTGGTGGCTCCGGCAGCCGAACCTGATATTCGGAATGCCTTTCCAGTCACCTCAGCCGACCCGGGTGCTGACCACCGATGCATCCCTCCTGGGCTGGGGAGCACATTGCCAAGAGGCACGTACTCAGGGCCTCTGGACCACGTGGGAGTCTGCTCAGCAGATCAACTTCCTGGAGCTCAGGGCGATCCGCCTAGCTCTCAAGGCCTTCTCCCACCTGACTTCCCAACAGTCCGTCCTTGTCCAGACGGACAATCAAGTTGCCATGTTCTACGTGAACAAGCAGGGGGGCACGGGCTCCTTCCTCCTCTGCCGGGAGGCACAGAAGCTCTGCTCTTGGGCCGTCAGTCACGGCATTCTCCTCAAGGCAGTTTATCTCCCGGGCCAAGAAAATTGCCTTGCAGACAAACTCAGCAGGGTCCTCCAGCCGCACGAGTGGCGTCTGGATCCCTTGGTAGTTCAGAAGCTCTTCCTCAAGTGGGGTCTCCCCGCGGTGGATCTCTTTGCCAGTCCTCACAACCGGCAGCTTCCTCGCTTCTGCTCTCGTCAGCCACACCCCCTTCGGGTTGCGGCGGACGCCTTTCTGATCTCGTGGTCGGGGAGCCTTCTGTACGCTTTCCCTCCCATGCCGCTGGTCTCTCGGACTCTTTTCAAGGTTCTCCGAGACAAAGCCTTCATGATCCTGGTGGCCCCTCGCTGGCCCAGGCAGCCGTGGTTTCCGCTCCTGCTGCAACTGGCGGTGGAGGATCCAATCCCTCTGGGGGTACAACCGGATCTCCTCACTCAGGATCAGGGGTCCCTTCTGCACCCCAACCTCAGGTCTCTCAACCTCATGGCCTGGCTGCTGAGAGGGTAGTCCTTGCTCCCCTTCTCCTGCCGGCGGAGGTGGAGGAGGTCGTCTTGGCTTCGCGACGGCCTTCTACCCGCAAATGCTACGCCCTTAAATGGCGTCGCTTTGCAGTCTGGTGTACCCAACAGTCTCAGGATCCCTTCTCTCCTGCCCGGTGTCGGTGATCTTGCAGTACTTGCTGCACCTCTCTAATCTGGGACTTAAGTCCAACTCCGTCAAAGTTCACCTCAGTGCTCTTTCAGCACATCATGTGCCAGTGGACGGCAGACCTCTCTCCAATGACCCTCTCGTAGCGAGGTTTCTCCGAGGTCTCCTTCTACTTAAACCACCTCTGCGCCCGCCAGCGCCTGACTGGGACCTGAATGTGGTTTTGCAGCGGATCACCTGTCCGCCTTTTGAACCTATGGCTACCTGTTCTCTCCGTTTTCTGTCTTGGAAAACACTGTTCTTGATAGCCCTCCCTTCCGCTAGACGCGTAAGTGAATTGCAGGCCCTCGTGTCTGATCCCCCTTACACTAGGTTCTACAAGAATAGGGTAGTCCTACGGACTCACCCAAAATTTCTGCCTAAAGTGGTCTCCCCTTTTCACATCAATCAGGAGGTGGTACTTCCAACCTTCTTTCCCAGACCACACTCCAGCCGAGCTGAAACGGTCCTCCATACCCTGGACTGTAGAAGGGCATTGAACTTCTACCTTGACCGTACGCGGGAGCACCGTAAAGCTGCTCAGCTTTTTGTGTTCTTTGACCCCAATAGATTGGGGCTCCCGGTCTCCAAGCGTACTCTGTCCATCTGGGTTGCGGACTGTATCTCTTGGGCTTATGGGGCAGCCGGACTCTCCTTAGAAAGTCGAGTCACGGCTCATTGCGTTCGGGCAAAGGCCACGTCAGTGGCTTACCTCCGCTCTGTTCCGCTGGCAGACATCTGCCGGGCCGCTACTTGGTCTTCAAGCCAGACTTTTGCGGTCCATTACTGTCTCGAGAGGGAGTCCCGTAGGGACAGTGCTTTCGGACAGGCAGTCCTCCGTAATCTCTTTGAGGTCTGAGCAACTCCTACCCTCCATCCCGGATGTGGGCTACCGGTGGGTGATGATTCAGCGAAGATTCTATCCTTCTGTGCTGCTGAGCTAGAGGGAGCTCATTTTTGTGCTTAGGGTCTCCGGTAGCCTTGAGCTTGGGAGTCCCATAAGTGAGGACTGACTTCCTGCTTGGTCCTGGAGAAAGCGTAGTTACTCACCTGTAACAGGTGTTCTCCAGGAGCAGCAGGAATCAGTCCTCACTACCCTCCCTCCTCCCCTTGGAGTTGCAATCGTCTGCTTATGTTCTTTTTTGCAAATTTTTATGCTGTCTTTTTTAGCTATGTCATCTGACTGGCTAAGATGGCACCCTCGGGCGGGAAGACGACCGCGCATGCATGCGCGCTGCAATTCCCACAGGCTTTCTTTGAAAGCTGGGGAAAATTGCTCCGCGAGGGCTCCGTCGGCGCCGACGTCACCCATAAGTGAGGACTGATTCCTGCTGCTCCTGGAGAACACCTGTTACAGGTGAGTAACTACGCTATACATGCCATTTGCAACTGACCAGCCAGATTTTTCTCCACTAACAAGATGCTTTGATGCAGTCGCAGACTGGCTCCACACGCAAAACCTTCGGATCAACCACAAAAGACGGATGTACTCTTCATCACGAGGAGCCAAGAATTCACTCCCCCAGCCTCACTAAAAGTTAAGAATGCAGAGTTGATAACCAAATCCACAATTCGATACCTTGGTATCACGCTGGACCAAAGGCTGGACATGAAAATACACATAAAAAAACATTGTAAAAAAACAATATACTACAAAATACGGACACTTCGGCATCTAAGAGCACTACTTGACCCTAGCGATTTCCGAACAATCGTCCAGGCCTTGGTACTCCCACACTTTGACTACGCCAATGTTATACTATACGGGCTCCCGCAGGCAACGCTACACCCACTCCAGCTTGCGATGAGCACAGCAGCAAGAGTCATGGTCGGGGTATCAAGAAAGGAACACATCACACCAATTTTGAAGAATCTTCACTGGCTACCCATTCAGGCTAGACTTCTCTATAAAATCTTAGTCTTGTCCTCTAAAGCCCTAAACAATCACCCACCTACATCCATCAATAAGATGATCCACATTATACATTCAAACAGAACCAGAAGATCCTCAACAGTTAACACCCTGACTGTCCTGAAGGAAATGACAACATGCACAAAGGCAACATCCAATAGAGCCTTCATGATATACGCACCCAGAGCCTGGAATGCCCTCCCTACAGACATGCGAGTCATCACAAGCCTTACTCAATTCAGGAAGGCTCTTAAGCATCATCTCTTCATAAGACACTACCCAGAAACTAGCTATAGAAACCAACGAGCACTTACATCAAACACTCAGAGCCCCCCAACAACATACCCAGCAAGACAAGAGAGAGCCAACCCAAGACGACCTGTTCTTAATAGACTATAGCCTGAAAACATGGACTACAATGTAAATAAACTGTAGAAATGTTATCCTAGTTAAATCCAAGTTTCATTCCTTGTTCAATGTAAGCACTATACGGCCCGGCCGTACATTATATTGTTATGTTCAATGTACACCGCACTGATACCTAATAGCGCGGTATATAAGAGAAGTTAAATAAATAAATGCTATAAGTCTATAACGGAGTGCCAAATTAGTCTGAGACCTTTAGTGATATAAAATGTTCTTGAATAATTAAAAAAGAATTGTGGAAGACTGTGCTTCATTTTGATTATATTGAGTGTTTTTTGGAGAATAGTTTAATATTAGTCCCTCGGAAGAAGACCATAATTTTCGTGTGATTAGTGTAAATAGGCTTAGTAACTGAGTAATAGATGCAAACATTTTCCATAAATGTACAGAAATGATATGGACACAGTAAAGTGACTTGCCAGTCCTGAAAAATGCAGTAAGGTGTTTGAC
This sequence comes from Ichthyophis bannanicus, assembly GCA_033557465.1. Taxonomy (NCBI): domain Eukaryota; kingdom Metazoa; phylum Chordata; class Amphibia; order Gymnophiona; family Ichthyophiidae; genus Ichthyophis; species Ichthyophis bannanicus. The sequence goes on from CM066032.1 coordinate 331,285,504, forward strand.
ACCAAAGAGATTGTGAGAAAGCAGGCGTAAATGTCTTCAGTTTCAATCTAGCCACATTTTTTGGCTGTTTACCCCTAGTATTTAATAAAGACACCTATGTCTTTATAAAGCAGAGTAGAAATAGGCACCTATCTGGCCTTCATGCATAGGTGACTGATTTATAAAATTGCTCCCTTAAAAATTCTAGAGTGTGTGTATAATTCTAAAGCATGTCCCCAACGTCACCTCCCCCTCCACTAATACTTCCCTCTACAGCAAATAAATACTGTACATGCAAAATGGCACTACATGCATACTTCTACCCACATAGAGGATGAACAATTTTCTAAAATCCTATTCCCATGGTAAAACACTATTGCTGAAAGTTTTCAGCTAGCTGAGGTACTTTAAAATCGGCTTGCAGGTAAGGGAAACTCCCTGTGGCATTTCCCTGTGAAAATCCCTCAGCCCTGTGCTTGGGATGCTTTTTAGCCTGCATACTTCGCAGATACCTAGGCTGGCCTTCTCTGGCCCCACTCCTTTTCCCTGCAGGGAAAGGAATCAAAAAGTACCAAGAAAAAGAACTTAAAGCCAGTGTCCTTTGAAATAATCCAGAGCTGGTGATTGTGGATCAATTTGGTTTTGAGCTTGTCAGTCCCCTGATCAGACTCACATTTTGCTCAGTGGATATAGAAGCCTAACACAAGCATTTCCTGAAGTTCTTCACTAATACCTAGCAAGGGACATCAGCAATTTTGTCTGTGTTCTCCACACTCAGATACAGCTATTTGAACATCATTTCACAATTTAGGTTAATAAGAGCTCACAAATGTTTGTGTGTGTTTCAAATAGATTGGCCATTAAGAAAGTAACTGAGGCTACAGTGCAGCATTAAATGATAGCAGCAAAGAGGGATAATGATGGTGGAGTATTAAACTGAATAATTACACTGAGTTTACAATTTGTATGCTAACATTCAGTTCAGGTGCAGCAAAAAATACATAGTAACATAGTAAATGACAGCAGATAAAGAACCAGTATGGTCCATCTAGTCTGCCCAGCAAGATGGCAGGAGTAGGTGCACCTCTTCCCATTCCTTTAGGTAGTAGGTGCACGCCTTCCCATGTCTTTGGTTAGGGGTGCACCCACCAGGAGTAGGTGCACCCCTCCCCATATCTTTGTTTAGGGGTAAACCCACCGCCCTCCCCCCCCCCATCACTCCATGTAGGACACCCCTATTTGTTGAGAAATTAGAATATAAAAATATGTAGATTAGGTAATTACATAGGGGTTTTATGTTTATTTAGATAAATTGCAGGAGAAACAAAAAAAAAACATAAAATAAACATAGAACCCAACAAGGCCATTTTTCAGCAAGCATGCTTGCCAGGGTAAAATGTATTTGGATATCTTAAATCTATGACAAATAAGTAAAAGTAAATGGGATGGTTAAATCCAAGACCATTACCGTACAGGTATAATGGGTTCTGTGTCATGCCTCTGCATCTTGTTTTGGTTATAATGCCACACTAAATGATACCTGTAAAGAAACAAATAAGACTGAAACGGATATGAGCAGCCAGACTTAGATGGCTTGGGGCATTTATAGTATTGGCTAACTAAAGGGCATTAGATGAGGGGCTAATGCAGATTTCTCCAGGAACAAGCAGGAAGTCAGCCCTCACATATGGGTGACGTCGGTGCCGACGGAGCCCTCATGTGGAGAAATTTCCCAGCTTTCAGAGAAAGCCTTTGGAATTGCATCGCGCATGCACGGTCCCCTTCCCACCCAAGAGTGCCATCTTGCTCAGTCTCCCTTTTTTCGCAAAGCCCAAAGGATGTTGTCCCTAATTCCTCGCGGAAAAAGTGTGTCAAAACTTTAGAAGAATTTCTTCTCTTCGACTGGTTCGACACTGGTTCCCCTTCCTGCCTGCGGTTCAGTACACCGGTATCGAGTCTAGTCAATTTTCTGCGTTTTTGTCCTTAGAGACTAGTGTTTGCGCTCTTTTTTATTTTCACTGGCAGCCCGGTCCTTCGAACTTGCAGGGGCCCTTTTTCCCCCGATGGCTGCCAGCAGGTTTAAAAAGAGTGATCGGTGTAAGAAGTTGATGTCCCTCACCGACACACATGACTGCTGTCTCCAATGCCTCGGGCCCGACCATGACCCGAAGGTCTGTGGCCCGTGTGGGAAAATGTCCTCTAAGGCACTTCGAAGTAGGCAGCAGCAGCGTGAAAGGATTTTCTCGGAGTCCGCACCTCATCAGAAGCCTTGACGTTTCGGGAGCTGTCTGAACCTGAGCACCGTTGGGGGTCTTCTGAATGGGGGTCTCCCTCTCGGGAACACTGGAGGAAGAAGCCCGTGAGGGCGGTATCGTTGGACACCTCTGATCGCCCTGGGCCCTTGAAGTCCAGGTCGCGGAGTCCTGACCGCTGCCCCGGGTCCTCAGAGCTGGAGCGGCCTGCTAAGATACCTCGCACTGAGCCGTAGACGCCGAGGCAGGTAAGTGCTGTTGTCCTCATGGATTCCCCTCCAGGGGAGCTGGCGTCGGGCCCAACAATGTTGGGGCCCGAGCTGGAGGCTGCCGGAGTCTTCTGAACTCGGTTTCAGCATGACGGCCCTGGAGAGCAGCATATCTCCAGGAACAAGCAGGAATGAGTCTTCACATATGGGTACGTCGGTACCGACGGAGCCTGCGTGGGAACGCTCCCCAGCTTCCCAAAAAGGAAAGCTTTTGGGAGCATCCCACAGCGCCTGTGCGCTGCCTTCCCGCCTTTCCTAACCGCCTCTCCCCAGTTCTTCTTTTCCGCGGAGCCAACAGGTCGTGTTCCTGTCACCGCTGAAGAAGTTCTTTGTTTTATTTTATTTCTTTGGTCGCGCGTCTGCCTTCCCTGATGTCGGACCGGTACCGCCGGTCTTTCTTTCTTTTCTTATAAAAAAACCCCCCAAAAACCATATTTTTCCCTCACTTAGTGTGTTTTTTCTCTTCTGGGCCTTAGGCCTCACGAGAAATTTTCCTCATGGAAAAACCAGCCTCCGGGTTTAAAAAATGCACTAAGTGCAGCGGTATTATTTCTGTCACCGACACCCATGAATGGTGTCTTAAATGTTTGGGTCCTGACCACTCCATTTTGGATTGTTCGTCCTGCTCCTTGATGTCTAAATGAGGTTTACAGAACCGAGCAGCTAAGCTCCATGTGCTGTTTCCCTCTGATGCAGCTTCAGTGGCATCGACGTCTTCCAGGGCTTCTTCTTCCTCCCATGGATCTCAGGTAACCAAACATAAATCCAGCCGGTCCTCGAAGGGTAGATCTCCTTCCAAGCATCGAGATGCCTCCGGGCTTGCCCTCGAGGATCCCGCACCGGCAAAACTACCCCGGCGGGAAGCTCCGGCTTCCAAAGCTCCATCTATGGGGTTACAGGTTGACATCGATGGCACGGCCTCGACCGATCACATGTTAGAATGCTCTGGGGTACCGGCGCAACCTTCCGGTACTGAATTCCAGGCATTTATGGCGTCGATGGATCAGAATGTCCTATCCATGCAGCAGGCTATCACGGCCTTCATTCAAGCTGCGACACCGCTGATACCACAACAAACTCCGTTGTCGGTATCAGCTCCGGTACCGGCACCAGTGTCGGTACCGGTACCGACTGCATCGACATCGACCAGGATGCCGACTGCAGCGGATCCCTGTCCAGGGATGCCCATCGGTACCGAACCGGTACCGATGACGCCCGATGTCGATACCGCTCGATACGCTTATCGAGCTTTGGAAGAGCACCCTGACAGTCAATACTTTGATTCCTCCGAAGATTCTGATGCATCGGAGGAGTCTGCTGAAGTATCCATAGCCCTTCCTGAAGAGCCGCCTTCTCCAAAAAGAAGAATGTCTCCTCCAGAGGACTTGTCCTTTCAAGACTTCATAAGAGAAGTGGCTAAAGGGCTTTCTATTTCAGTAACCTCTGAATCAGAGCCTAGAGCTAAAAAATTGGATGTTTTAGGTTATTCTAAGGCTCCTAAGGAGGCAGTCACCTTGCCAATTCATGAGATTCTTTATGATCACATGATTGACTTATGGGAGACTCCTCTCACTATCTCTCCTCATTCTCGTAGATTGGACACTATGTACCGTGTCCCTCCTTGTCCTGGGTTTCATAAAACACAGCTTCCTCACCATTCTATTGTGGTGGAGTCAGCTATGAAAAAGATAAAGAGTGCAAAAAGACACTCCTCTGCTCCTCCAGGAAGAGAATGCAGGACCTTGGATGCTTTTGGCAGGAAAATCTTCCAAACCAGTATGCTCATTGCCAGAATCAACTCCTATAGTCTTTATATGGGTATGTTTCTGAAAGAAGTTGCAGATAAGCTGCTCACTTTCCTCCCAGAGGATAAAAGGGAAGAATTTCTTATTTGGCTTAAGCATACTCAAGATATTTCAAAGTTTTCCAACCGTGCAGCTTTTGACTCCTTTGAGGGTGCCAGCAGGGCTTCGGCCATTGCCATAGCTGCACGCAGAATTGCTTGGCTCCAAGCTTCTGATCTAGAATCTTGGGTCCAGGATGGCTTGGGAAATCTTCCCTGTACAGGAGAAAACTTGTTTGGCAAAGATTGGCAAATAAAAGCCACTCAAATGGATGCAGAAAATTCTGCTTTGGATAGACTTTCAAAGTCAACCTCCATTCCTGCCAAGAAAAAAACCTTTCAAGAAGTCTTTTTTCAAGAAAGGCAGATTCCATCCTGCTTCTGGCCAACAATCATCTACAGGTCGTTTTGCTGCTAAGCGTCAGCAACCTAAACAGGCCAGGCCTAAGCCTACAGGGGCTGCTGCAACTCAGCAGACCCAGCCTCCTCAGGGTTTTTGACTTGATGCTAGAGAACTTAGCCTTTCTGGCTCTGAAACAGCCAGAGCCTCTCACCATTCCAGGAAGGTTAGCTCATTTTGCTCCCAGACGGGAGCAAATTACAGCAGAGCAGTGGACCCTCTCCATCATAAGGGAGGGCTACAAACTTCATTTCTCAAACCTTCCTCCTCACACCATGGTGAGACATTTCAATTCTCCAACATCTCTCCTCGACCTTCTAGGTCAGGAGGTGGCTGCCCTTCTTGCCCAAGGGGCAATAGAAGAAGTACCTCTTCTTCAACAAGGGTCAGGGTTTTACTCCCCCTACTTTCTGATCCCAAAGAAAACAGGGGGCTACAGACCCATATTAGATCTCAGAGAATTGAACAAATTTCTATGCAAGGAGAAATTCAAGATGCTTTCTCTGGGCACTCTCCTTCCATACCTTCAGAGTCAGGATTGGTTTTGTTCTCTAGATCTCAAGGATGCGTACACACATGTCCTCATCCATCCATCTTACAGAAGGTTCCTCCGTTTTCTTTTCCAAGGAAAGCATTACCAATACAGGGTGCTTCCTTTCGGTCTGGCCTGTGCTCCAAGAGTGTTCACCAAGTGCATGGCAGTAGTAGCTGCATTTCTATGCACTCTGGGAATATTTGTATTCCCATACCTGGACGACTGGCTCATCCGAGCTCCATCTCAGTCAGAGGCCCAGACTTCCCTGGACTGCACAAGGCGCATTCTGCAGTATCTGGGACTTGTGGTAAACCTCCCAAAGTCCCAGCTCACCCCTACTCAGTCCCTAGAATTCATAGGGGCCTGGCTAGATACTACCACTGCAAGGGCCTATCTTCCTCAGGCCCGTTGCCTACGCCTAGTGCAGTTAGCCTCCCAGATTCAGTCAAAGAGCCATTTAACTGCCCAGGAGATGCTACAACTGCTAGGCCACATGGCATCCACAGTGCATGTGGTACCCTATGCTCGCCTTCACATGAGAGCAGCTCAATGGACTTTGTCCACCCAGTGGACTCAAGCATCAGGGCGCTCTCAGACAAAATAGCAACCTCCAGGCGCCTCTTTTGGTCTCTCCAGTGGTGGAGGTCTACCCAAAATCTGTTGCTGGGGTCCCCCTTCCAAATGTTGTTGCCCCAGGCAACCCTCACAACAGATGCCTCCCAAACAGGTTGGGGAGCTCATCTGCAAGACCTCTCCACTCAGGGCACTTGGTCTCCACAGGAGACCTCTCTACATATCAACCACTTGGAGCTCCGAGCAGTTTTTCTAGCTCGCAAGGTCTTCCATACCCTGCTCAGCTACAAGACAGTCCTCGTTCATACGGACAATCAGGTAGCCATGTTTTACATAAACAAGCAAGGAGGAACTGGCTCTCTGTCGCTTTGCAACGAAGCTTTAAGATTGTGGGCCTTCGCCAGAGAGCATCAAATCCATCTCCTGGCCGTATACCTTCCAGGAATCCAAAACTCTTGGGCAGACAGACTCAGTCGAGTTCTGCTTCCACACGAATGGTCCCTGCACATGGACCCAAGTACTCAGAATCTTTCAAGAGTGGGGAACCCCGGACATAGACCTCTTTGCAAGTCCGTGGAATGCCAAACTTCCCCGGTTCTGTTCCAGAATTCCGTGTCAGGGAGTTCAGGCCAAGGATGCCTTCCTCCTTCACTGAGGTCAAGACTTCCTGTATGCCTTTCCACCCATTCCCTTAATTCCCAAGACTCTGTTCAAGCTCCAGAGGGATCAAGGATCCATGATCCTCATAGCTCCACGCTGGCCACGCCAAGTGTGGTACCCTCTACTTCTGCATCTCTCTCAAGCTCCCTCCCTAGACTTGGGAGCTGCTCCAGACCTTCTGTCCCAGGAGGAGGGGACTTTGTGGCATCCAAACCCCAAGTCCCTTCACCTCAGAGCTTGGTTGCTGAAGGCCTAGACCTTCAAGGTTGGAATCTTTCTCAGCAGTTGTAAATATTGTAACAATATGTATATATGTAATTGCACCTGTAAATATTGTATCAGATTTTTGTGCAGTGTGAACCCAGTGTGAATCTTGGCATGCAATCATTCTGTATTAACTGTTGATTACCCCTCCTGATATGTGTAGTCAACCGCTGCTGATCGCTGGAAGCAGCGGTATACAAATGTTCTCTAAATAAAATAAATAAATAAATAAATATCCTCCATGCTTCCAGAAAACCTTCTACTACACGTTCCTATGCTTTTAAATGGAAAAGGTTTTCCATTTGGTGTACTGAGAAGGGTCTTGACCCTCTAGCACTACCTTTGAATTCTCTATTGGAATATCTCCTGCATCTCTCCAATGCAGGCCTTAAGACAAATTCAGTAAGGGTCCATTTGAGTGCTATTGCAGCATCCCTTAAGCCTATCAATGGACAGCCTATTTCCTCTCATCCTCTTATTGCAAGATTCATGAGAGGCTTAACTTTAACTAAACCTCCCATTAGGCCTCCTCCGGTGGCATGGGACTTAAATCTGGTTCTTGGTCAGCTTATGAAGCCACCTTTTGAACCCTTAGCCACCACCTCCTTGAAATTTCTTTCCTGGAAGGTTATTTTCCTCATTGCAGTCACCACAGCTCGCCGCATCAGTGAACTGCAGGCCTTAGTGGCTAATCCACCTTATACAAGGTTCCATCATGATAAGGTAGTTGTTAGGACCAATCCACACTTTATGCCTAAAGTGGTCTCACCTTTTCATCTTAATCAAGAGGTGTATTTACCTGTCTTTTTTCCAGGTCCTCATGCATCAAGTGCAGAGAGGAATCTTCATACCCTGGATTGTAAGAGAGCTCTTGCCTTTTACTTACAAAGGACACAGCAACATAGAAAGTCTTCTCAACTCTTTGTTGCTTTTGATCCCTCTCATTTGGGACTTCCAGTCTCTAAGAGGACACTGTCCAATTGGATTGCTCAGTGTATTTCTTTCGCCTACCAGAGTAGGAACCTTTCTCTGGAGGGCCATGTAACAGCTCATAATGTAAGGGCCATGGCCACCTCTATGGCTCATCTAAATTCTGTGTCCATCGACCAGATCTGTCGAGCGGCCACCTGGGCCTCGGTTCATACCTTCACAGCCCATTACTGTTTGGACAAGGACTCCCGCCGGGATGCCTTGTTTGGTCAGGCTGTTCTCAAACACCTGTTCCATGCTTAATCAACTCCTGCCCTCCTTCCCTGGATGGATGCCTGAGATCCATAGGAGGAGATAGAGCCCTTCCCAGGGTCTCATACCCTTGGGGATCTCCCAGGCATCTCTAGCTAGGGAGTCCCCATATGTGAAGACTCATTCCTGCTTGTTCCTGGAGATAGCACAGTTACTTACCTGTAGCAGGTGATCTCTGGGAACAGCAGGAATAAGTCTTCACAACCCACCCACCTCCCCTAGTTGTATCTCTCTATCTATTTTTCCTTTCCTCTCTCTCTTTGTCTCAGCTTTAAAACTCGAACTGGGGAGAGGTGGTTAGGAAAGGCGGGAAGGCAGCGCGCAGGCGCTGTGGGATGCTCCCAAAAGCTTTCCTTTTTGGGAAGCTGGGGAGCGTTCCTGCGCAGGCTCCGTCGGTACCGACGTACCCATATGTGAAGACTTATTCCTGCTGTTCCCAGAGATCACCTGTTACAGGTAAGTAACTGTGCTGTCTGCCTTCATGGAGCATCAGCGGGCGCTGATAGCTGGTGTCACCGGTCCGTCCATCCCGACCACTGGGACCTCGATGTCCAAGTCGACCCCGGAGGCCGAGCCGATCCTCGAGACTCTTCAGACTCGAGTCAATTCTCGGCCAAGGTCTCCCTCGACCTCCTGCTCGGGACCGAGGTCGTCGATGCGGGTGCTCTCAGCATCGGGGCTGAAGCCCTCACGGCTGGAGCCCCTCGATTCTTCCTCGGAGGGATTGGCATGGGAGACGGAAGATGAGGAGTCCCCGGACACCCATTGGACCCGGTATGTCCCATCGGACTCACTGGGTTCGGAGCCTCGGAGAAGGTCCCCTCCGGAGGATATCCAGTTCTCGGACTTTGTCAGGGACATGGCCAATGCTTTGGCATTCCCGGCGGATACCGAGGTGGAGCCTCGAGCTGAAGAGCTCGAGGCCCTCCAGTATGACTTTCCCCCAAGGGAAGCCCTTACTGTGCGGGTTCCTCCGATGCTGGAACGGCTGATGCTCTGCATGTGGGAGTCACTGGCCTCGATGCCAGTGCTCAGCAAGCAGGTCGATTCCATCTATCGAGTCCGCAGGAGCCCTGGGTTCCAAAAGGCACAGCTGCCGCACAACTCCATGGTTGTGGAATCGGCCATGCACAGGCTCAAGAGCCAAAAACGCATTCCTCGGTGCCTCCTGGCCGGAAGGCCCGGAACCTGGACACTCTCGGCAGAAAATGCTTCCAGGGCTCAATGCTGTCATGCTGTGTCCAAACCTACCAGCTGTACATGGGCATGTACTTGTGGGACCTGGCAAAGGACATTGCCGGGTTCTCAGCTGGCCTCTCTGAGGCACCCTTGCAGTGCTTCAATGCCTTGTCCACCGGGATTTGGGAGTGCTAGAAGTTCATATCTCGAGCGGCCTATGATGGCTTTAAGGCTTTGGCCCGAGTAGCCACGGCCGGCATTGGTGCACGCCGCCAGGCCTGGCTAATGTCATCTAATCTGGAGCCATGGGTTCAGGACAAGTTGGTCGATGTCCCTTGCCGAAGTGACAACCTCTTTGGCAAACCCATGACTGAGAAGGCTGCTGAGCTTGAGTCCGATTACTTGACCCGGACAAGACTCTCAAAGAAGACTTCTGCCCCTTCTAAGAAGAGGGGCTCGGGCAAAAAGCCCTTTTTCTTGAGGAAGGGTACTGCTTACCGCAAGTACCCCACTTACCAGGCCACCCCAGCCGCCCAGCAGGGGCAGTAGGCCAAGGGATAGGGGCATGGCCCGCGTAAGCAGAAGACCCTCAGGCCCCGGCTCCTGCCCATCTGGGAGGGGTTTTTTGACTCCCAAGGCATAGGCTCTCTTCTGCCAGTGGTAAGGTCCTGCACAGGAAGCAGATAACCCTGTACGCCCACAGGTGGCCACTCATCACCTCGGCTATCTGGGTACTGCAAATAGTCCAAAGGGGCTATTTGCTTCACTTCAGCCAGATACCACCCTCCTTCTTTCCAGGAGAGCCTCTCAGACCCCCTCTTCACAGGGACCTCCTCTTCCAGGAGTTGGCAGGTCTTCTAGAGGATCAGGCGGTTGAACTGGTGTCCCACCACCTGTAGGGCAAGGGCTTCTACTCCAGGTATTTTCTCATACCAAAGAGAACGGGAGCTCTCAGACCCATCCTCGACCTAAGAAATTTAAACAAGTTCCTGGTGAGGGAAAGGTTCAAGGTGCTTTCCCTTGGAATGTTGCTGCCTTACCTCCACCAGGCACATCCTCATTCACCCAGACCACAGACAATATCTGAGATTTGTAGTGGGAGGAAAACATTTCCAATACAGAGTTCTGCCCTTTGGCCTAGCCTCTGCTTCCAGGGTATTTACAAAATGCCTGTCTGTAGTGGCAGCCTTTCTCAGAAGTCAAGGGATTTTTGTCTTCCCTTACCTGGACGACTGGCTCATCAGGGGCCATTTGCCTCAGGAGGCTCAGCAGGCCACTTCTCGCACTATCAACATGTTGCAACATCTAGGCTTTGTCATAAACCATGCAGAGTCTACTTTGCTCCCTACTCAAAACTTAAGAGTTCATAGGAGCAAGATTGGACACCCTTCAGGCGAAAGCTTTCCTGCCGGAGGACAGGGCACAGAGGCTGCTAACACTGGCACAACAGTTCAGGCGCAGGTCTCAGCGAGACACTTCTTGCGCCTCCTGGGCCACATGGCCTCCACGGTGCATGTGACCCCAAATGCCCGTCTCCACATGAGAACAGCTCAGTGGTGCCTCAGAGATCAGTGGACTCAGGCCTCCGGCAGCCTCAGAGACAGGATAACAGTATCCAGACGACTGGTAAAATAGTTAGTGGTGGTGTCCGCCACCCAACCTGCTCAAGGGAGTGCTTTTTCAGACTCCCTCATACACAAGGGTGCTAATGACAGATGCCACCTTGCTGGGCTGGGGAGCTCATTGCCAAGGATCATGCACTCAGGGGTTGTGATCTCTTCAGGAGTCTGCACACCAAATCAACCTCTTAGAGCTGCGGGCGATTCGCCTAGCTCTTCAAGCCTTTTGTCATGTCCTCTCACATCCAGTCTGTATTGAAACAGACGGACAACCAGGTAGCAATGATCTACGTGAACAAGCAGGGAGGTACGGGGTCTCATATCCTGTGTTAAGAGACACTGGACCTCTGCTCCTTTGCCATCAAGCAGGGTATGTCTCTCAAAGCAGTGTACCTGCCTGGTCAGGAGAACTGCCTAGCGGACAAACTAAGCAGAATTCTCCAACCTCACGAATGGCAGCTGGATCCAGTGGTGGCACAGCGGATTTTCCACCACTGGGGACATCCATCCATAGACTTATTTGCCAGTCTGCAAAATCACCAGCTGCCCAGATTTTGCTCAAAATAGCCACATCCTCTGAGGGTGGCTGCAGATGCTTTCCTGATCTCCTGGTCAGGGAGCCTCATGTATGTGTTTCCTCCGACGCCTCTGGTGGCCCGGACTCTGTTCAAAATCCTTCGGGACAAGGCCGCTGTCAGTCTGGTAGCCCCCAGATGGCCAAGACAGCCTTGGTTTCCGCTTCTCCTCCAGCTGGCAGTGGAAACCCCACTTCCTCTGGGGACGCAGCCCGACCTCCTTTCACAGGAGCAGGGCTCTCTCTTGCACCTCAACCTCAGGGCCCTCAACTTGATGGCATGGCTGCTGAAAGGGTAGTGCTGGGTCCTCTCCTCCTACCTTGGAATGTAGAAGAAGTGTTACTGGCCTCCAGCAGGCAGTTCACTAGGAAATCCTATGCTTTCAAGTGATGTAGATTTGAGGTGTCGTGTAACCAGCACAATGAAAACCCTTTCTCTTGCCTTGTACCAGTGGTGCTACAGTACCTGCTTCACCTCTCAGAATTAGGTCTCAAGTCTTAACTCTGTCGGGGTCCACCTGAGTACTTTGTCAGCAAACCACTCACCCGTGGAGGGGCAACCTCTTTCAGCTCACCCCCTGGTGTCCAGATTCCTCAGAGGTCTGCTTCTGCTGAAGCCCCCAGTTCGTCCTCCGGCTACTGAGTGGGATTTGAATGTGGTCTTACAGCAGCTTGCTGCCCACCGTTTGAGCCGATGTCCTCTTGCCATCTGCGCTTCCTCTTTTAGTGGTGGCACTCACATCAGCCAGATGTGTGAGTGAGCTGCAAGTTCTCGTAACAGATAAACCTTACACAAGGTTTTTATAGGAATAGGGTGGTCCTCCACACTCACCCGAAGTTCCTTCCAAAGGTGGTCTCTTCTTTCCACCTCAACCAGGAGGTAATTCTTCTGACCTTCTTTCCCAGGCCGCATTCCAGCCTGGCAGAGGCAGTCCTGCATACCCTGGATTATAAGAGGGCGTTGTCCTTCTACCTGGAGCGTACGAAGGGAAATCCGAAGGGCTACTCGGCTCTTAAGCTGGGGTTACTTGTCTGCAAGCGTACACTGTTCACCTGGGTGGCAGACTGCATTGCCTGGGTGTACAGGGCGGCTGACCTCCCGTTGCAGGGTTGAGTCACGGCCCACCGTGTCAGGGCAAAGGCCCCATCAGTGGCTCACTTCCGATCTGTTCCGCTATATCTGCCGGGCCGCAACTTGGTCTTCAAGCCAGATATTTGCAGCCCATTACAGCCTGGATAGGGAGTCCTGACGGGACAGTGCTTTCATCCAGGTGGTACTCCGCAACCTCTTTGAGGTTTAGGCAACTCCAACCCTCCGACCCTTTGGTGTCAGGCTACCGGGAGATGTTGCTTTCTCAGCTGAATTCCTATTGCAGCTGCTGCAGCTCTTCTAGAGGGAGCCATTTTTCAGCTCTGGGTTCTCGGTAGTCTATAGCTAGTGAGTGCCATATGTGAGGACTGACTTCCTGCTTGTTCCTGGAGAAAGCGTAGTTACTCACCTGTAACAGGTGTTCTCCAGGGACAGCAGAAATCGGTCCTCACGACCCTCCCTCCTCCCCTGGAGTTGCAGTCCTATTATTGATTTTTATTCATTTTGCTGTCTTTTTAGCTATGTGATTTGACTGAGCAAGATGGCACCCTTGGGCGGGAAGGAGACCGCACATGTGTGATGCAATCCCAAAGGCTTTCTCTGAAAGCTGGGGAATTGCTCCACACAAAGGCTCCGTCGGCGCCGACGTCACCCATATGTGAGGACTTATTCCTGCTGTCCCTTGAGAACACCTGTTACAGGTGAGTAACTACGCTTTCTCTCCCCTTTCACCTTCGCCCTCCCTCTTTTTCCTCTCCTCCCTTCTTTCCGCTCTCTTTCCTCTTTTCTCTTCCCCCCTTCAATACATCCCTCCTTTCTTCCTTACTCTTTTCCCGCCCTCTCTCCTTTCCCTCCACTCCTTTCTTCTCCTTGGGATATTTTAATATATTTTTTATTGATATCTCTTTTAAGTGCCTATTTTTGGTTTTAGGATTACAGTATTGATGCAACACATGCTTGCATGTTTTGGACATATTTACACATCTGATACAAACTTCAGTTCAGATTGGTTTTCTTCCACCATCCTAACATTTTGAGAGACATGCACTTATTTTTTTATGTTGTTGTTATGGCTTTTATTCTTACTATTTTTTTCAGCAGATTTTTTTGTATATTTAATTATTTGTGGTCTTGCAGTGTTCTATTTGATTGTTTGGATATATATTTGTGGGTAATATGTTTTGTGCCACTGCTGTCACTATTATATACAACGTTTTTACATTTGTGATTTTATAGTTGCAGTCTAGTTTTATTTAATTTTTATTCTGTTTCTTTTTTTTTTATGACGATTTTATATGAGTGGATTTTATGTTTTATCATTGATTTTACCAACCCCTGCCGCAGGCATGATTTGCTGAGACTCGGCCGAGTTGGGTCCGTAATAAAGTACCCCTTAAGGAACATGTAAGAGACTCAGCCATGGTCATTCTCCACTGAGTGATTTTCTTTGCATTCTGCAAACTCTGTAAGTGAGTTTAAAAGAAGTATGAACAAGTGACTGGATGAAAACCACTATTAAATTGAGCTAGAAAAATCCACTGCTTACCCCTGGGGATAAGTACCATGGAATCTGTCTACCTGGGAACCTTACAGGTACTTGTGTAGCTACTGCTGGAAATAGGATTCTGGGCTTGATGGACCTTTGGTCTGACCAATATGGCATATCTTATGTTCTTTTCTCTACTTATCCAATACCTCACACTGTCCCTTCACAAAAAAATGCCCCTCTCAGAACTGCTCTAGCACACTGCCCCACCCCCAACAAATATGCCCTCGTAACTGATCTACCAACCAACCAAATACCCCCACACAACTGCCTCACCACCCTGAAAACTTCCCCACCCTGAAAACTTCCCCACCCCCAAAAAATAATCCTCATAATTGCCCCACCACCCTGGAAACTGTCCCACCTCCCTATCAAATGTCCCCATCCCAAAAACAACCCCCCACTGCCCCAGCCCCCAGAACTACCCCTCTACCTCCAATCCATCTTAAGGAAATTCTCTAATGGCAAAGAAGAAGCACTGCAAAGAACCTCCTTGCCCTCCCACTGGAATTCACAACATTTGGCAACTCAGCTTTGGGGCGCACATTGTCCTTATACACTCCTAGACTATGGAACCACCTATGGAACCCTATGGACTATGGAACCCTAAATATTAGAATTACCACAGGCCTCATGGACTTTAGAAAACTACTAAAACCACTCCTGTTCAAAGAACACTTTGAAGAAGTCACCTAAGCATCTACACACCCACCAAAAACAGCAACCTCTGCTCCATGCACCATTGAAAACTCAGTTACCTGAGCAGGCATCTGTGGTGCACAAAAATGCATATTAACTGCTTAGCATGCACACTTTAGTCAAAGGGCCCCTTAGTGTGCACTAAGGGAGGTATTTTAGAAGCTGTATTCGTGATTTGGACATCTGAAAATGGCTTTCAGACATGCAAATCACAGAGACATCTCCGTACCCATTTCAGAAACTGGGTGTATAGATGGCTCCAGCATGAGCACGTCCATGTAGCATGGGAGCGGGGAGGAGGAATGGTCTAGGCCAGGGGTGAGCAAGTCCGGTCCTGGAGAGCTGCAGACCAGTCAGGTTTTCATGATGTCCCTAATGAATATTCATGGACCTATTTCTATACAATGAAAGGCAGTGGATGCGAATAGATCTCATGAATATTCATTAGGGACATCATGAAAACCTGACTGGTCTGTGGCTCTCCAGGACCGGACCTGCCCACCCCTGGTCTAGGCAGAGCAATAGAAATAGCACCATGACATGTATTTCAGAACGGCACAAGCATGTCTGGCCCTGCTTATTGAGGTGTCAATGCCTATACCTGCTCCTGACTATGAATAAGATGCAAAAAAGTTGTTTCATGGCTGTTATGCTTCCGGGGGGAAGAGTATATTGTGCTTTCATTGCCACGATTAATATTTCCTGATCGAAGAAACCTGCATGTAAGTACATACTCTAAACATATTACTGGCCCACTGCCATGTCTCAGTATCTGAAATGGCCAAGTGGGGCATGCAGGTCTCATAACAGTCCTCCCCCCTTTCTGAAATATCCTTGTCAGCACGTCCAAGTGCCTAGTTCTGAGGCCGTGCAATTCAGTGTCATCCAGATTTGTGAAATGGCTTATACTCAGGTATGTAACCAGCCTTGCAGTCTACATGGGGCCTGTCTCCATAACCAGTTACTGGGACATTCATTTTTTGGGGTGGAGATGGAATGATTTCAGAAGGCACTTATTCACTGCTCTGGACATTTCTGATTTTTCCTAACTTCAGCTTTTAAGTCCCATGTCACATTTTATAGGGTGCACTAATGAACTGAATGCATACTCACAAATGCACACCCTTACCCAAATCATCCCAGAAATTCAGGATGGAGCTAGTCAAAAACATGAAATTAAATACATTAAAATATATTTAATATAATGAAGAAAAAAATTCAGACAGGTTAGAAAGGACAGTAGCTAACATAAAAAAGAACAGGTTTTAGATTTTGTTTTACATACATAATAGCAGTAATGTACACAGAGACTTCAAAAAACATTCCTCAAATATACACAATGTTGCATTACAACAAAGCAAAATTTGCTTCAGTTTTGACATAGTAAGAGTCTATTACAAATCTAAAAAAAATATAGCTTATGTACATTTCTCTGCATGGAAATATTTGAATGTTTTCATTTGTTTACTGACTACAAAATATAGAAAAATGTTGGCACATTATGTAGATGCCTGCTTTAACGTGACATCCTTGCCAGCAAAAGAAAGGTGTTTATTAACCTGGCTAATCTCTGAGCCAGCACAAGAGTGGGGTAATTGTTCAAAGTCTTAATTTTAAAATAAAGCGTGAAGTGGACAGAGTTGGGAAATCAAAATATTACCATTGAACGGTTTAGGTCAAATGAACAGAATAGCTGGATGGCACTTACAATGGACAGAATTTTCTAAGATTCTGAGATATACAAAAATATGCATTTGTGCTTTCAAAGATTGCTAGCACACATTTTACATTTTAAAATTATAATGAAAAAATGCCTACTGTTGTATCTTTCTAACATATTTACAAGTTATGCAATAGTTTTTACATTATTTAATTGAAGGAGAGGGCACTGTTTAATATATACACAGTCATTGAACAAGAAGCATTTTAAACTTGTCACCTGTTCAAAAAAGGATGCATGACTTAATAGATATATATTAAGATCTTGTCCTATAAAGTTCATTTTATATAATAAAATCTATTTCTTATCATAGGAACAATTTATTTAAAACATTTACTGTCTCGGTCCTAATGGCTTTAGATAGAATACTGGGCAGTATTGTAAGGTTTTTTTGTTTTTTTTTATCTCCTCTGTAACTGAAATAAAGTTGGAATTTAACTATAAACCTAACATTTTTCTGTTACAACTCACATTTGAATATATTACTTTACAACCAACATCTATTTAAAGTAAAGAACTGCACTGTAATTCGTCTTCATAATATAGCAGCTTTGATGGAGCTATATCTTTCACTTGAGCCTGATAGAGTAGCCGTTGTATGCTACATGTTAAAATCTTAAAGATTTTACAATATGATGACAGCAGGTCATTACTCGGTAATTTTCTACCATTCTTTTAACTACTCCTGAGGTATTCCTCTTCTAAATGTTTTTCTTTAGAATTTCCCATCATCTCTTGTTTATACATTTTTTTTAATGTAGTGGAGATTTACACATCAATATAAATGAATACAATGAATAACCAAGCAAAAAAGAAGTGTTTAATATCTCTGTTGGAAATGCTAGATAATTAACCCAAATAGTGATGAACAAATTACACACTTATGCGTAAAAGCCATTTCAGTCTTTTCAAGGTGGTTGTAGTTGGTTATGGTAATGAGGTCTGATAAGTAAATGTAGGACGCATATTTTAAGTATATATCTATTGTAGTGAAAAGAAAACCACAATCCTCCTCACCATGGGCTACCGTAAGAGCGAAGGCAGACATTTCCTTCCTGCCATGTGGTTGTGTCTGATCCATCTGTCAGGAAAAAAATTGCTGCTCCCCCTTTATGCAGTATCTACCCCGGTGAATCATTCACAGTGTGCTTGGTGGGTCAAGAGGTGAGTTTTCTTGCTTCCTTTCAGTTCATCTTGGATGGGAGCCTGAGACTCTTGCACTTCATTTCATCTAATGTTTTCCAGTATTTGTAGTTATCTGTCAAATGTTGCATCAGAGCTGGCAGATGTGCAAATGCTAAGACATGCAGGAAACAGAATAGTCTGAAAAATGTGACATAACACCAGCACAGAATTTCAATTTAAAAAAAGTTATCAAAATAAGATATATTTTCTTTGATAGCTATAGAATAATAGAATTACAGGTTTTAGAGCCTATGTAAAAAGTCAATACTGCACACAGACAAATCTTTGTAACAGCATTTTGTTATATGTTGATTGTCATATTGTTTTTCTATAATACATGAATCCTTAAGAATATGAAACAATAACAAAGCATTTGATACAGATGAATGGCAAATCCTTATTAAGGGTCCCTTTTACTAAAGTTTTACTATGTTTTTGCATTTACCATGTGCTAAGAGCAAAACCCAATGCATGATAAATGTAAAGGCCATACATTAATTGGCAGGAGTGTGGCCAGCCTGCCCCTTACAGTTTCGACACAGAAATGTTCCTTACTGCATGTTTATTCAATTAGCAGGGGTGCACTTAAATGTCTCCTCTTTAGCTAGTGTTAAGTGCATCCGTATTAAGTGCAAAATAGAAATTACACTTACCTGGTAATTGTAGCTCCTGGAGGGTCCAGTTTAGTCCTCCACATCCGGGTAGTGCACCTCCTACTGCAGCCTGGAGACTGGACCAATCAGAATCTTTACCACCTCAGGATGCATACTGCAGGAGCTCCCATCAGCCCCCCAGTGAACTATTAACAAAGCAGACTTAAAGAAGCAACACATGAGTGAAATACTTAACTATAACAGAACTTATTCCCTTTACCAAAAATTGACCCCCTCCCCAAACGAGGGAGCCAGAACTCTGCACGTCGCCTCAGCCTCTTTACCTGACATAATTGACAGTTACAGCAGTAGGCATAAGAATTAACAATCAAGAGAGAGCCGAAGACCCCCCAACCCGGAGGACCAAAGACATCTGCTTACCCAACACTCTCTCTCTCCGCACTTAGTGCGCCGTGAAGGAAAAAATCTGTCTCTCGGGAGGGAATGAGGAATAGACTGGACCCTCCAGGAAATACAATTACCAGGTAAGTGTAATTTCTATTTCCTGTGTGGTCCTCCAGTTTAGTCCTCCACATCCGGGATGTAACAGAGCAGTTATCAACGGGAGGGACCTTGCCAACCGGCGCACAAAACCGCCGAACCAAAACAAGAATCCCTAGAAGCCAGCATATCCAGCTGGTAGTGCCTACCGAAAGCATGGAGAGATGACCAAGTAGCCGCCCTGCAAATATCTACTGGCAGAACCAGACTATGCTCCGCCCATGACGTTGCTTGCGCTCTGGTAGAATGGGCCCGTAAGCCCAACGGAACCGCACGGCCTTGGAGAATATACGCCGACGCAATGGCCTCTTTAATCCATCTGGAAATGGATGACTTCGCCGCTGCTTCCCCCTTCCGAACCCTGCCAGAAAGAACGAACAGTCGGTCCGTCTTACGGAACGTCTCTGAAACCTTTAGGTACTGACGCAGCACCCATCGAACATCCAACCGATGCAACCCGCTGTCTGACGTGTCCGCCGCTTCATCGTTAAACACGGGGAGAAAAACGGACTGATTTAAATGAAAGGGAGAAGCCACCTTAGGAAGGAAGGATGGAACAGGCCTCAAAACCACTCTATCCCTCGAAAAAGATAAGAATTGTTCCCTACACAAAAGCGCCTGCAACTCCGAAATCTGCCTAGCCGAACAAATGGCCACCAGAAAAACCGTCTTTAGGGTCAGGTCTTTAACAGACGCTTGGCGAAGAGGTTCAAAAGGCTTCTGAACCAAGGCTTGTAACACTAGATTCAAATCCCAAGGAGGAATCACCACCCTGCGCGAAGGGCGCAGTCTGAACACTGCCTTAAGAAAATGTTGCACATCCATGTGCGCCCCCAGGGGAACCCCCAGAATCTTACCCCTGTAGCACGCGAGAGCCGCTAACTGTACCTTCAGGGAGCTGGCAGCTAAACCTTTGTCAAAACCATCCTGCAAGAAACTGAGTATCGCTGGAACGGAGGCAGCTGCCGCCCGAATACTGTGCCTCGAACACCAGTCTTCAAAAATTTGCCACACTCGTACATACACGAGTGAAGTGGAAGATTTCTGCGCCCGAAGAAGCGAGGCAATGACCGCCGACAAATAACCTCTTCAACCTAGCCCTTTCAATGGCCATACCGTAAGCGAGAATCGATCCACCTGAGAAATCCGCAATGGCCCTTGAAGCAGTAGGTCCACTAAGGGAGGGAGTCGCCATGCCACTCCATTGAGAAGCTGAACCAGATCCGCATACCAAGGCCGCCTGGGACAATCCGGCGCTACCAGCAGGACTTTTCCATGGTGCGCTTCTATGCGCTGAATCACCCGGCCTATCAATGCCCATGGAGGAAAGACATAAAGGAGACCGGATTCCAGCCAAGGCCGAATGAGGGCGTCGATGCCTTCGGACATCTGTTCTCTCCGTCTGCTGAAAAACCGATTCATTTTTGCTGACTGAAAGATTGCCATGAAGTCCATGATCGGAGGACCCCATCTGCGAACAATTTGTGCGTATATCTGCGGGTGAAGCTCCTACTCCCCAGCATCCACCCGCACTCTGCTGAGAAAATCCGCCATCACATTGTCTTTTCCTGCGATATGTGCCGCTGAAATGGCCAGAAGACGAGACTCCACCCACTCGAACAGCATCTCTGACTCCTCTTCCATGGCTTTGCTTCCTGTACTGCCTTGCCGGTTGAGGTACGCCACCGTTGCCGAGTTGTCTGAGAGGACTCGCACCGCTCGCCCCGCCACAGAAGACTCAAAGGCCTGCAGCGCCTGCCTCACCGCTCGTAGCTCGAGACGGTTGATCGACCAAGAGGCCTCCTGAGCTGACCAAGTCCCCTGCACGAACCAACTTTCACTATGGGCTCCCCAGCCCACAAGGCTGGCATCCATTATCAAGGGAATCCAAACTGGCTGTTCCAGGGGCATACCCGCCTGCAAATACTTCGATCTCAGCCACCACCGCAACGACTGATGCACTCGCCTCACACAGGGCAAGTGCTTGCTCAGTGAATCCGTTTGGTTTGACCAGCGACGCAAAAGAGCTCTCTGTAGCGGGCGCATATGAAACCTGGCCCAGGGAACCACTTCCAGAGTTGCCGCCATCGTTCCCAGCAACTGCAGGTACCACCAAGCGGATGGCGCCGGGAAGTCTAAAAATGTGCGCACCAAGAGGCGCAGAGCTTGCGCTCGGCGATCCGATAGAAACACCAAACCTTTCGCTGTGTCGAAGCGAACCCCGAGATATTCGAGGGATTGAGTCGGAACCAAGTGACTCTTCTTCGCATTTACCACCCAACCGAGGCTCTGCAGCAGGTCTACCACTCTGCTCGTGGCTTGCAAGCTCTCCCCCTCGGACTTTGCTCGAATCAACCAGTCATCGAGATAAGGGTGAACTAGGATACCTTCCTTTCGCAACGCCGCCGCCGCCACCACTACCACTACCATGACCTTGGTGAAAATGTGCGGCACCATAGCCAGTCTGAACGGCAACGCCTGAAACTGGTAATGTCCTCAAGGGAATGCGAACCTCAGAAACTTCTGATGAGCCACCCTGATCGGAATATGAAAGTAGGCCTCCGAAAGATCCAGAGACGTTAGAAACTCTCCTTGGCGCACCGCCACTATGACAGACTTTAGGGTCTCCATGCGGAAATGTGGCACCCGAAGGCAACGATTCACTCCCTTGAGATCTAAGATAGGGCGGAGCGAACTGTCCTTCTTTGGTACCACGAAATAAATGGAGTAACAACCTGTGCCGCGATCGGATTCTGGGACGGGCACCACCGCCCCCAAGGCCACCAGGCGGTCTAACGTTAACCGAATTGCTAGAACCTTTTGCTGATCTTTGCTTGGTGAC
The DNA here is from genome assembly GCA_033557465.1 of Ichthyophis bannanicus. Classification (NCBI taxonomy): domain Eukaryota; kingdom Metazoa; phylum Chordata; class Amphibia; order Gymnophiona; family Ichthyophiidae; genus Ichthyophis; species Ichthyophis bannanicus. The sequence goes on from CM066032.1 coordinate 331,307,129, forward strand.
AGAACGAAAGAATCCCGGAGAGGACAAGCTAGTTCTAATGCATATCCCTCCCGGACTATCTCGAGCACCCACTGGTCTGAGGTTATCTGGACCCAGGAAGAAAGAAAAAGATGAAGGTGACCTCTAATCACATGACTTTCCTCCGGGGTCCACCTCGCTTCATTGTGGCTTGCGACTAAAGGAAGAGGAGGATGAGGAGGAGGCAGCATTGAAACCTCTGCCCGCTCCTCGAAAACCTGGGGATCTAGATCCAAACCTTCCGCGCTGAAGACCACCCAGACATGAAGAGCGGAACCTACGAAAGTCTCGAAATTGACCCCAAGCTGCCGCCACACTCCTACCCTGCTTGGGCTTATCCTCTGGCAGCCTTCCGCCTTTAGATTCTCCGAGGTCCTTAACTAATTTATCCAGATCGTCCCCGAACAACAGTTTTCCTTTAAAGGGGAGCTTGCTGAGGCGTGACTTAGATGACCCGTCGGCCGCCCAATTACACAGCCAAATAGACCTCCGCGCCGCCACCAGGGAAGCCATGCTATTTGCCAAAGTTCTGACCAAATCATAGTGGACATCCGTCAAATAAGCTGACCCAGACTCCAACTGGGTTACTTCCAGCAACCCCTGCTGGTCTAGGTGAGAGTCCTGTCGCAAACGCTGAGCCCACCTCAAACAGGCTCTAGACACCCAGGCCCCACAAATAGACGCCTGCAAAGACAAAGCATTGGTCTCAAAAGCCTGCTTCAACAATCCGTCCACCTTTCGATCTTGAGTGTCCTTTATAGCCGCACGCCCTTCCACCGGGATCGTCATTTTCTCCAGGACCAAGCAGGAAGTCAGTCCTCACATATGGAGTCAGTCCTCACATAAGGGAGGAGTGGTCTAGTGGTTAGGACAAGGTATTTCAGGCCGGAGGGCCGGGGGTTCAAGTCCCACCTGGGGCAGCAATCTCAGGCCGGAGGGACTGGGATTTCTAGTCCTATAGGCACTCCTTGTGGTCTTGGGCAAGCCACTTAACCTTCCATTGCCCATGTTCCCTGTAAGTATTAGCGTATGTGTCTCATATCCCCTCGTGTTAAATGTATCCCCCAATTGACTGCTTTGACCCAGTGAAAAGCGGGATATAAATACATCTAAATAAATAAATAAATATGGGTGACATCGACATCGATGAAGCCCTTGCGGAGCATTTCCCCAGCTTTCCATGAAAGCCTTTGGGAATGCAGGCACGCATGCGCGGTTCCCTTCCCGCCTAAAGGTGCCATCTTACCTCAGTCTCTCGTTTTCCGTGAAGCCCCCTGGACATGAGTCCTCGTCATCCTGGAAAATTGTTTGACTTTTTTGGCGATTCGCTGTTTTTTGTCTCCGGTTCCCTCCCGCCGGGTTCGGTACACCGGTATCAAGCCTGATCTCTTTTTTCGTTTTTTTCCCTTCGTGGCTGGCGTTCACGCCCTTTTTTTCTTTTCCCTGGAAGGCCGGTCCTTCGACCTCGCGGGGACTCTTTTTTCCCCGATGGCTTCCAGTGGTTTTAAAAAGTGTGATCGGTGTAAGAAGCTGATGTCTCACCGACACACACGACTGCTGCCTCCGGTGCCTCGGTCCTGATCACGACCCTAAGACGTGTGGACCATGTGGGAAGATGTCTTCTAAGGCACTGCATAGTCGTCAGCACCAGAAAGGCTCTTTTCTGACTCGGCCTCCAGCCGGGCCCGGACCTCATCTGAGGCCTTGACATCTCGGGAATCGGATCCCGAGCACCGTTGTGGCTCCTCGGAATGGGGGTCCCCCGACCGGGAACACAAGAGGAAGAAACAGTTCGTTAGGGCGTCATCGGAAGAGGTCCCGGGATCCTCGAGAACTCGGTCTCAGACCCCCGACCGTCGCCCCGGGCCTGTGGAACAGGAGAAGCCGTCCAAAGTTCCTCGACTGGAGCCGGAGTCTGCTGGACACGTAAGTCCTGTAGTCCTCGTGGACTCTCCTCCCAGGGAGCCGACGTCGGGCCCGGCGCCACCGGGGCCCGAGTCGGGAGCTGCTGAGTCTCCTGAGCTGAGTCTCAGGTTGACAGCCTTGGAGAGCAGACTGTCTGCCTTCATGGACCAGCAGTGGGCACTGATGGCCAGCCTGTCTGGCGCATCTGCCCCAACCACCGGGACATCGACCTCAAATTTGACCCCGGAGACCGAGCCGATACTCGAGGCCATGAAGGCTCGAGGTCGACCTCGGTCACGGTCTCCCTCGACCTCCCGTTCGGGACCGAGGGCGTCGACGCCGGTGCCATCGGCGTCAGGGCGGGTGCTCGCAGGCCCCGTGAGGTCGGACCCTGATTCCTCACCGGACGAGTCCGCATGGGAGACGGAGGACAAGGAGTCTCCCGACACCTTTAAGACTCGGTGCGTCCCATCGGACTCACCGCAGTCTGAGCCCCGGAGTAGATCCCCTCCGGAGGATACCCGGTTCTCAGAGTTCGTTCGGGATATGGCCACTGCCTTGGCTATCCCTGCGGACACCGAGGAGCAGCCTCGAGCCGAAGAGCTCGAGGCCCTGCAGTACGACTCTCCTCTGAAGGAGGCCTTTACTGTCCCGGTTCCTCCAATGCTGGAACGGCTCCTCTTCCGCATGTGGGAGGCACCAGCCTCGGCGCCGGTTTTAAGCAAGCAGGTCGATTCAATCTATTGACTCCGGAAGAGTCCCGGCTTTCAGAAGGCGCAGTTACCACACCATTCCATAGTGGTGGAATCGGCAATGCATCGCCTGAAAAGTCAGAAGATGCACTCCGCGGTGCCCCCTGGCAGGGAGGCCCGGAACCTCGATGGTTTTGGTAGAAAGTGCTTCCAGGGCTCGATGCTCGCTTGCCGTGTCCAGTCTTACCAGCTGTACATGGGCATGTACTTATGGGACCTGGTCAAGGAACTGGCCGGGTTCTCTGCTGGTCTCTCCGGGGAACCCTTGCAGAGGTTCAAGTCCTTGTCCTCGGGGATCCGGGAATGCTCTAAGTTTATGTCCCGCGCTGCCTACGATGGCTTCGGCCCGTGTTGCGGCAGCCGGCATCGTGGCTCGATGCCAGGCATGGCTGCAGTCATCGGACCTCGAGCCATGGGTTCAGGACAAGTTGGTCGATGTCCCTTGCCGAGGTGAAAACCTTTTTGGCAAACCCATGGCCGAGAAGGCCGCACAGCTCGAAACCGAGCACCTCATATGGACAAGGCTGTCTAGGAAAACTTCTGCCCCTTCTCACAAGAAGAAGGGCTCGGGGAAAAAGTCCTTTTACCCGAGGAAGGGCACTGCCTACAAACAGTACCTGCAATATCAGGCTGCCCGAGCTGCCTCCCAGGGTCAGCAGGCCAAGGGGCAGGGTAATGGGCCCCGTAGGCAGAGGACCCCCAAACCTCCGGCCCCTGCTCCCACACAGCAGGGTGGGGGATTTTGACTCCTTCGGCATAGCCTCTCTGTCCCTGCTCTCCCAACCCTGCACAGGAGGTCGCCTTGCCCTGTTTGCCCACCAGTGGCCACTCATCACTGCAGACAGTTGGGTGCTAAGCATAGTCCAAAAGGGCTATGCCCTGCACTTCCTACAGCTGCCTCCGCCATACTTCCCAGGGGAGCCTCCAAGGCCTCCCCTGCACACAGATCTTCTTCTTCAGGAGCTACAGGGTCTGTTGATGGACAGGGCGGTGGAGCCTGTGCCTCCCCACTTGCAAGGTCGAGGTTTCTACTCCAGGTATTTCCTGGTACCCAAAAGAACCAGTGGTCTTCGATCTATTCTGGATCTCGGAAACCTCAACAAGTTCCTGGAGAAGGAAAAGTTCAAGATGCTTACTCTTGGAACACTCCTGCCCTACCTCCAGCAGGGAGATTGGTTATGCTCCTTAGATCTAAAGGATGCGTATACCCACATCCTCATTCATCCAGACCACAGAAAGTACCTCAGGTTCATTGTGGGAGGAAACCATTATCAATACAGAGTATTGCCTTTTGGCCTCACTTCCGCTCCCAGAGTCTTTACCAAATGCCTAGCAGTGGTGGCAGCCTACCTGAGAAATCAGGGAATCTTTGTCTTCCCCTATCTGGACGACTGGCTAATAAGAGGTCAGACATACCAGGAAGCCAGACAAGCCACCCTCAGAACTATTGCTCTTCTTCAAAGCCTGGGTTTTGTCATAAATTTCGCAAAGTCCACTTTGCTCCCCTCCCAGAACTTGGAGTTCATAGGAGCAAGGTTGGACTCGCTGCTGGCAAAGGCGTTCTTGCCAGAAGACCGAGCCCAAAGACTGATAAACTTAGCAAACCGGTTTCTCAGCAAGTGGCTGGTCTCCACCAGACTCTGCCTGAGACTTCTTGGCCACATGGCTTTGACAGTTCATGTGACCCCCAATGCCAGGCTCCATATGAGGCCTGCACAGTAGTGCCTGCGGACTCAGTGGTCACAGGCCACAGGCAGCCTCAGAGACAGGATAAAGGTGTCCAGACACTTGCTTCACTCCCGCAGATGGTGGCTACACCCACCCAATCTGTAAGAGGAGTACCTTGACCACAGATGCCTCCCTGCAAGGCTGGGGAGCTCACTGTCTAGGCAAGTGCACCCAGGGTCTGTGGTCTCCCTGGGAAGATGCACAGCAAATCAATCTCCTGGAACTCAGAGCTATTCGGTTAGCCCTCAAGACTTTTTCTCAAACCCTGGCTCATCAGTCTGTCCTAGTTCAAACAGACAACCAGGTAGCCATGTTTTATGTGAACAAGCAGGGCGGAACTGGGTCCAGGCTCCTTTGTCAGGAGGCACAGGACCTTTGCTTGTTTGCTCTCAGACACAACATGCTCCTCAAGACAGTGTATCTACCTGGCCAGGAGAACTACCTGGCAGACAGGTTGAGCAGGATTTTGCAGCCCCATGAGTGGCAGCTCCATCCTTTGGTTGTTCAGAAGATTTTCCTGAAATGGGGACTTCCATCCATAGATCTGTTTGCCAGTCCTCTGAACAAACAGCTACCAAAGTTCTGCTCCAGGCTATCGCATCCTCTGCGGATAGCAGCAGATGCTTTTCTGATTCCCTGGTCTCAGGGCCTCCTGTATGCGTTTCCTCCCACGCCCTTGGTGGCCCGAACTCTGTTCAAAATTCTTCAGGACAAGGCCTCGGTCCTGCTGGTGGCTCCCAGGTGGCCGAGACAGCTTTGGTTTCCACTTCTGCTTCAGCTGGCAGTGGATCCCCCACTGCCTCTGGGGTTGCAACCCGACCTGCTCTCTCAGGATCAGGGTTCCCTTCTGCACCCCAATCTCAAAGCTCTCAATTTGATGGCCTGGAGGCTGCAAGGGTAGTTTTGGCTCCCTGGGGCCTACCTCAGGAAGTTGAAGAGGTTGTCCTAGCCTCTAGGAAACAGTCCACTAGAAAAACCTATGCTCTCAAATGGAAGAGGTTTTCTGTGTGGTGTCAGCTACGTACAGAGGATCCTTTCTCCTGTACTGTACCAGTAGTGCTTCAGTACTTACTGCACTTATCAAATCAGGGACTTGTCCAATTCTGTTCGGGTCCACCTCTCAGCTCTAGCAGTTCACTACTCACTGGTGGAAGGACATTCTCTGTCAGTTCACCCCTTGGTGTCCCGGTTTCTCAGAGGCTTGCTTTTGCTCAAGCCTCCAATCCGTCGTCCTGCTCCTGAATGGGAATTGAATGTGGTCTTGCAACAACTGACTCGCCCACCTTTTGAGCCGATGGCTACTTGCCCTCTACGTGGGGGTTGGTTTCTGCCGTGGTGGTGTTGATCGCAGCGATGGTGTCTTCAGTGCCCTTCTTGGATGGCGTGGAGAAGATGGTAAGTGGATTTAGGTGTGTTGATTCGTATCCAGTGGTGGGTACTGTGGACGTGTTGGTCTGGCATATTTTTGATTGCAGGTAATCTGCGAATTCTTGGGGGTGGATCTCATTCGGTTGGTCAGGAGCTGGTTCTTTCGTTAGGTTCTTGACCAGACTAAATAGGTCATGTGGTTTGTTTAGTGACTGTTTTAGGGTGTCCGTGTGGAATTGTCTCAGCTTCCCTGTAATTGCTTCGCGGTGCTTTGTCAGGTGATGGTTGTAGGCTCTCTGGTCTTCTGCAGAATGGGATGTTACCAGTGGTGTGCCCCAGGGATCTGTCCTTGGTCTGATTCTTTTTAACATCTTTGTTAGTGATATAGCGGAAGGGCTGTTGGGTAAGGTTTGTCTCTTTGCAGGATGATACCAAAATCTGCAATAGAGTAGACACCCAGGAAGATGTAGATAAGATGAGGAGGGATCTAGCTAAGCTTGAAGAATGGTCTAGAATTTGGCAGCTGGGATTTAATGTTAAAAAATGTAAGGTCATGCATTTGGGCTGCAGCAATCCAAGGGAGCAATATAGTATAGGGGGTGAAATACTTTTGTCCACTAAAGAAGAGCGGGACCTAGGCATGGTTGTGTCTGATGATCTTAAAGTAGCTAAACAGGTAGAAAAGGTGACGGCAAAAGCTAGAAAGATGCTTGGGTGCATACGGAGAGGAATGGCTAGCAGAAAAAAGGAAGTGATAGTGTCTCTGTATAAGTTTTTGGTGCGACCTCATTTGTTGTATAGTGTAGTGTGCAATTCTGGAGACTGCACCTTCAAAAGGATGTGAACAGGATGGAGTCAGTGCAGAGGGTGGCTACTAAAATGGTTAGTGGTCTTCATTATAAAGCATATGCGGACAGACTTAAGGATCTTAATATGTACACCTTAAAGAAAAGGCGGGAAAGAGGCAATATGATTGAGATGTTTAAATACCTCCATGGCATAAATGTTCAGGGGGAGAGCCTCTTTCAATTGAAAGCAAGTTCTGCTATGAGGGGACATGGGATGAGGGTGAAGGGGGATAGATTCAGGAGTGATATGCGGAAATATTTCTTTATGGAAAGAGTGGTGGATCCGTGGAATAGTCTCCCAGTGGAGGTGGTAGAGATGAGGACAGTAACTTAATTCAAAAAAGCATGGGACAAACACAGGATCTCCAAAGGAAAAAAGGGGACTGTTGTAGTTGTTGATATGGAAGGACAGACTAGATAGGCCATGTGGTCTTTTTCTGTCATATTTCTATGTTTCTATTATTAGGAATCAAAATTGCTGTGCCTCTTTTTTTTACTCCTCCTCTCCTTGAAGCACAGTAACATCGTTGACATTGCTTATTACTCATCACCCTATAATCCCGCCTTTTCAGATGGGTTTCTTGTATACAAATAATCCCCAATTGCAGCCTGCCCACCTCCTTGTACAACAGTTGCCTTTTGCATGGAGAGTTTAGTCCATTCGCATTAATGGACCCTAATCTAAGTGAAAGCATTTTAGGTAACCAAGCCTCCCTTGCCCCTTTCTCCAGGTAGCCCTTATCCGTATCACTTAACCCCCCCCCCCCCACTCACCTCCCACCCTCCACCCTTTATACCCTTACTGCCTGTCTCTTCCAGAAGCTCCAATTTTAGGAACCTATGAACACCAGCCCCAGAATTCCCTTCCTCCCTTACTTGTAACTCAAGGTCGACCCTCCCCCCTTTCTCTGCCCGCCCTTCCTGCCTGTTATGATCATTCTTGCATCTACTACACATCCCCATAAGTGGATGTGCACCTATTATGTTTGCCCCCTGCTACCTAGTACCTTCTCTCTCCACCTTGCTATTTTTTTGTTTGGTTTTGGTTTTTCCCCCCCAACGGCTTCAGCCTTGTTTTCATATCAGCTTTAACCCATCATATCCCCCCCTCCTTTTTACTCATGACAGCTTACAATTTAATTGCACTAATCAGTCCTTGGAGTCCATGATCTTGCCTCCTGCTCGTGCTCTGCCCAACTGGCCTGCTTGTCGCTGTAGTCTGCTTCCGCCTTTTACTTGTTGCAACGTTGTCTGCAAATGCTCAGAAGGTTGTGGGTCCTTCGGGAAGGTCGCTGCCCCTTCAAGTCCTGCATATGGGCTATCACCTTTGCTCTGGAGCGTCCTCTCAATGTGCATCCCTCCTTAGTTATACCTAGCGCAAAGGGGTGATGCCATCTATAGTTTATCCCCTCTTCTCATAGTTTTGCAGTTATGTCCTGCAGTTCTCTCCTCCTCCTCAAAGTGGTGGAAGACAGGTCCTCATATAGGGCAATAGAGTGTCCTTCCCATTGAATGCTATTTGCCATTCTGGCTTTCCTCATCATCTCTTCTTTTGTAATGAAACGATGGAAACAGACCGCAATGTCTCTTGGGAGGTTGCTCCAGGGGGTGCGCATAGAGCATTGGGCACCCCATGGGGAGGGGTGGCCTGCACAGAGCGACAGGTGCACCTACTCTTGCCATCTTGCTGGGCAGACTAGATGGACCATGCTGGTCTTTATCTGCCATCATCTGCTATGTTACTATGTAAATAGATCTTTCTGCCTCATAGCAGCTTCTGGAGTAATGAACATAAGATATGCCATACTGAGTCAGCCCAAAAGTCCATCAAGCCCAATATTCCGCCTCCAACAGTAACCAAAGCAGGTCACAAATACCTGCCAGACTCCCAGAAGGTAGACAGATAGCATACTGCCCATCCCAGGGGTAAGCAGTGGATTTCCCCAGTCCGCATTAATAATAGTAACATAGTAAATGACGGCAAATAAAGACCAGTATGGTCCATCTAGTCTGCCCAGTAAGATGGCAAGAGTAGGTGCACCTGCCGCTCCGTGCAGGCCACCCCTCCCCATGTATTTGTTTTAGGGATGAACCCAACGCTCCATGTAGGACACCCCTGTATGTAATAGTTAATGGACTTTTCCCCCAAGAACTTATTCAAGCCACTTTTAAACCCAAGTACACTAAAAATGTTTACTATATTCTCCAGCAACAAAAGCCAGAGATTGATTACATTTGAGTGAAAAAAATATTTCCTCTGATTAGTCTTAAATGTGCTACATTGTAGCTTCATTGTGTGCCTCTAGTCTTTCTATTTCTTGAAGGAGTAAACAATCGATCTACGTTTACCTGTTCCACTCCACATTATTTTATAGACCTTTTATCTTATCTCCCCTCAGCCAGCTCTTTTTCAAGCTGAAGAGCCCTAACCTTTTAAGCCTTTCATTATAAGGGTATCCATGTATCCCCTTTATCATTTTCATCACTCTTCTCTATACCTTTTCTAATTCCACTATATCCTTTTTAAGATATGGCAACCAGAATTGCACACAATAATCAAGATATGCTTGCACCATGGAGCAGTGCAGAGGCATTATATCATCCTTGGTTTTATTTTTTATTCCTTTCCTTATGATCCTAGCATTTTATTTGCTTTGGCCACTGCAGCACACTGGGTAGAGGGTTTCAATGTATTATCCATGATGACATCCAAATCTCTTTCCTGAGTGGTGATTCCTAATGTGTACTTGAATTTGTGTAACTGTAGTTTGGGTTGTTCTTTCCTAAGTGCATAATTTTGCACTTGTCCACATTAAATTTCATCTGCCATTTGATTACCTCACTCACTGTTTCTATTTACATGTAATTCATGAATATCTTGAAAAGCTCCATTAAGAAAATTAGCCCTTTTGCGCTACTCTCTGGTTTCTATTTTTTACCCAGTTCCCAATCCACAATAGTACATTATGGCCCAGATTCAAAAAGGAAAATAGCAGGGCTGCCTGAATTCTAGATTACTGTCTCCACGCACACACAGAGGGGCTGTGCAGGGAGATGGAGATGGGGGAAGCATGGGTCAGGGCATGGGTGGGCCAGACACACGGACATACAGGGCCGCTTCAGGTAACGGCCCTGTACGTCTGGAGGGCAACAAGGGGGATGCATTGCTTATTCCACCTCAGAGGTGGAATAAGTGCTGGTCTCTTGTGCACCCCAGCCCGACAGCCCCCCCTCAATGCAGAGGACATATTGCAGGCACTGGTCCTCTGCCCGACCATGGCACCAATGGGCCTGCCGATGGCTGTGTGGGGGGCCGGGGGGACACCAGACCGTCCACTCACCGGCAGGTTTGGGGTGCCTGGCCATTCAGTCCTGTGGTAAAGGAGATGGAAAAGATACCCCTATGAGGAGAGGCTTAAAAGATTAGGGCTTTTCAACCTGCAAAAGAGACGGCTGAGGGGAGATATGATTAGAGGTCTATAAATTTAATGAATGGAGGGGAACGTGTAAACGTACATCAATTCTTTACGGCATCAAAAAGTAGAAAGACTAGGGGACATGCAATGAAGCTATAGTGTAATCCATTGGATCCACCTCCATGCCATAGCCCAGACAGACCTACCCCTCATAGCCCACTAATCATTTTGTAAATAGTTCGCCCCGTTACTACCCAAGTTGACACCCCCGTTTTAATGTAAAAGGTTACTGTTTACTGTAATACCTGCTGAGTGTTCTGTTTTTACCAGTTCTATGTAACGAGTGAATACTTGTTCTCGGTAAATCGTGCTGATTTCAAAATAGTGTGGTATATAAAAAACAAATTAATAAAATAAATAAGAGAAAATATTTTTTCACTCAATGTGTAATCAAACTCTGGAATTAGTTGCCAGAGGATGTAGTAAAAGCTGTTAGTGTAGCTGGGTTTAAAAAAGGTTTGGACAAGTTCCTGGAGGAAAGGTCCATAAACCATTATTAACGAGGACCCTGCTTGCCCCAGTAGAAGCATTATGGAACCTGTGTCTCTTTTGGGGAAACTGCTCGATCCTTGTGACCTGGATTGACCTCTGTTGGAAACAGGATACTTGGCTTAATGGATCTTGGTCTGACCCAGTATGACATTTCTTATATTCTTATGTCCCTGTGGCTGCAGGAGGGGCACGCCGGGCCATCCTCAGGCCCTATTCTGACTACCGCAGGAACGTTTTGCTCCCGTGTTTCAGAATCGGGTCCAAATGGGCCCATCCTGCTCAGGGCTGTCCAGACCGCCCAGATGTGCCCCTTCCAGAATCGGGCTCCACATGAACTGGCTCACCATTATCTATCTGTTTATTCACAGCTTCAAAAAAATATAGCAGATTAGTAAGACAAGACTTTCCTTGGCTAAATCCATGTTGCCTTTGTCCCATTAAAACATGACTATATGTTCAGTAATTTTGTTCTTTATAATGGTCTCTACCATTTTTCACAGTACTGTACTGACATCAGGCTCACCAGTCTATAGTTTTCTGGATCACCCCTGGAACCCTTTTTAAAAATTGGTGTTATGTTGGCTACTCTCCAATCTTCAGGTACTACAGATGATTTTATTTATAGTTCACAGTTTACTAATAGTAAGTCTGCAAACCCATTTTTTGAGTTCTTTCAGCACCCTAGGATGTATACTATCCAGTCCCGGTGATTTGCTATTCTTTAGTTTATCAAATAGCTGTATGACATCTTCCAGGTCCATCGAGATTTGTTTCACATCCTCTGATACAGCACCTTTAAAATCATTTCTGGCACAGGCAACTTCTCTATATCATCTTCAGAAAGACTGAAGCAAAGAATTCATTCAGTCTCTCCATTATGGCCTTGTCCTCCCGTACTGCCTGTTTACTCCCCTATCATCTAATGATCCAACTGACTCTGTCAAGGGTTGTTTGCTGTTAATGTACTTGAAACATTTTTTATTGTGAGTTTTTCCTTCCACGGCAAGCTTTTTTTTCAATTTCTTTCTTTGCCTGCCTTATAAATGCCTTGAATCTAACTTGCCAGTGCGTGTGCTATTTCCTGTTTTCATCATTTGGTTCCTTTTTCCATTTTTTGAAAGAGGCTTTTTTGGCTAAAACAGTCTCTCTGACCTCATCTTTAAAGCATGCTGGCAGTCGTTTGGACTTCTTCCACCTTCCATAAAGCGTGGAATACATCTGGTCTGGGCTTGCAAGAAAGTATTTTTAAACAATGCCCATGATTGTTATAAACCTTTAACCTTTGCAGCTGCTCCTTTTCATTTTTTCTTAACCATTATTCTCATTTTGAAAGTGAAATGCTAGCAGAGTGGATTGCCTTGCTGTCCTCCCTCCATTTATTAAATCAAATGTGATCATGTTATGATCATTATTGCGAAGGTGCTCCAACACTGTTAACTCTTGCACCAGATTCTGTTTTCCACTAAGGACTAGGTCTAAAATTGCTTCATGGAGCAGCTGGTTCAGGAGCCAATACAAGGGGAGGCTGTCATTTATTTCATCTGGAAACTTTATCACCCTATCATGTCCTTATGTGACATTGACCCAGTTGATCCTGGAATAATTGAAATCACCCATTATTACTGTGATATAACTTTTGTTAGCTTCTCAGTCACTACTACAACTGGAAATAGATCTGCACTAGTAAGTATTTATCTTCTGGAATATGTTCTAAATCTTAGGGGAAAAGAGTAATCTTTGGGTTAAAGCATATTTACTCTCCTATAACAGGTGATCTCCAGGAACAGCAGGAATTTATCTTCACATATGAGTGACTGCGGTACCAATGGAGCCCGAATGGGAACACTCCCCAGTGTCCAATAGGAAAGCTTTTGAGAGCACTCCACTATGCCGGTGTGGCTGCCTTCCCAACTCCCTCTCTTCAGTAGAGTTTGTAGCTGAGAAAAGGAGAGTAAAAGAAGAAAACTCTACAACTCCTAGGGGATGAGGGTGGATTGTGAAGACTAAATTCCTGCTGTTCCTGGAGATCACCTGTTACAGGCGAGTAAATACGCTATCTCCAGGAACAGGCAGGAATGTAGTCTTCACATATGGGACTCCCTAGCTCTCAGATGCCAGATGAAGTGACTTCAAAACCAGTGGAGGTTCACCTCAGAGTATGTTTCAAGAGGTCATGGATCCCTCATGGATGTCTATTGTCGAAGTCTAGGATGGAGGGTAGGAGTTGCCCCTACATCTGAAAAAGGTACTGGAGAACAGCTTGGCCAAACATGGCATCCCGGCAGGAGTCACTGTCCAGACTATAATGGGCAGCAAAAGTATGGACAGAAGACCAAGTTGCTGCCTTGCAAATTTTCAAAATCCAAATGTACTTCTCACTCTATTTCAAACACTAATTGATTTTTGCAGTTTCCAATGTAATTATATTTAACAACAACAATCTTGGAGATAGTCTGACGTTTATGCCGAATTAGTCTGAGACTATTGCCTGTATAAAAATGCCTTTTTCCATCAAGGACCATTCTCCATATTCAAACAGCAGTTTTTCCAAATTATTTTATTTATTTATTTATTTAACAGTTTTTATATACCGCACTATTCATCATCATCAATGCGGTTTACATTAAACAACAAAATACCTATCAATATATAACTGATCTAGGTGTACATATAACAGGGAAGGTAAACTGGGTGTAAACCGGGGATAACTATATACAATTAAATATGTTACATCAAGGTTTGGTATTTGATGGGATGCAGTATTTTCCACATTTTGAACCTTTGTTCTGGGTTGTTGTTATGTGTAAGAGTTAGATGAGCAGGCAGAAGGCAATTCTAGGGTATGTATGGTAGCTTGAAGTGCAAGGTGAATAAATAGTGCTTGATGGACTTTCTGAATTGGGTGATGTCCCTGATTGATCTGATGCTGTGAGGTAGTTTGTTCCAGCACTTGGGAGCATAAGACACAAAAGCTCTGTTAATGGTTTGTCGTGTCCATTTTGTGGAGATACTGGGAGTAACTAGTGTGTTTTCTGCTACTAGTCTCCTGGATCTATTGTTCGGTGCGTGGGTGAGGAGATTTGAGATCGATGCAGGGGATATTTTATTAATGGCCTTGAATGTTTTTTGTATGAGCAGTGGAGCCAGGATGAATGGAGAAGAAGTGGCGTTGAACGCGTGCAGCATCGATGAACATTACAGATGTTTAAAATAAAAAAGTTCAATAGTATATACCCCTGAAGAAGCTTAAATAGCGAAACGCAAAAGGGCGCTGAGGAGAGGCGTTGGGGCAGAAAAAGAGACAGATAAGTTACATGTTCTGTCTATAATTGATACAATTTGGAAAAACTGCTGTTTGAATGTGGAGAATGGTCCTTGATGCAAAAAGGCATTTTTATACAGGCAATAGTCTGAAGTTTATGCCGAATTAGTCTGAGACCATCTCCAAGATTGTTGTTGTTAAATATAATTACATGTGGAAACTGCACTTCCAAGGAAGAGTCCTGCTTGGTCATAAGAAAATGAAATGTAGTCTGTTATCCATCTGGAGAAGCATATGTTTAGATACCGGGAGATCCAGGTGATTAGAGTCAAAGGAAATGAACAACTGCGAGGCTTTATGGTGATCTCAAGTTCTGTGGAGATAAAAAGCCAATTCATACTTGCAGACAAGGGTATGCAGGGTTGCTTCCCTTCTAGACACATGTGGGATAGGAAAGAATACAGAAAGGTAAACTGACTGATTCAAATGAAAAGCAGACACCACCTTTGGCATGAAATGCGGGTGAGTCCTAAGGACGACCTTATCATGGTGGAACCTGCTGTAGGGTTCTCACTAATGCATCTACCTGAAGTGAGGGCAACAAGGAAGATAACCTTCCATGAAAGGAACTTTAGTGGGGTCATAGCCAATGGTTCACAAGGCAGCTTAAGAAGCTGCGCTAGAACAACATTGAGACCCCAAGCCATTGGAGGTGGCTTAATGGGTGGCTTGGTCAGCAAGAGCCCTCTCATAAAGCGCGCTACCAGTGGTTGTAAGGAGATGGGATGTCCATCTAACAAATTATGAGAGGCCGCAATGGCACTTAAGTGGTACATAGACGAGATCTACAGGAATGTAGTACTGAAGTCCCACCTCCAGTTTGGCAGCATCCCTGTTGCCATGGAGGAGAGAGGTCATTGTGACAGCAGAGCACCATTCTGGTGTGGCAGGAAGTGATCCTGTAGCTAGGACCTGTCGTCCAGATGATGTAAAACCCTCTCGCACTGAGGAGGTTTCTCCAGGGCCATATGCCCAAGAAGGGAGGATTAGGACCGCTGTTACAGTTGGTGATTTGATTATTAGGCATAAAGATAGCTGGGTGGCTGGTGGATGTGAGGATTGCCTGGTAACATGCCTACTTGGTGTGAAGGTAGCGGACCTCATGCACCACCTAGACAAGGTGTTAGAGTGCTGGGGAGTAGTTTGATGTCTTAGTACATGTTGGTACCAATGACATAGCAAAGTGTGGTGTGGAGGTTCTGGAGGCCAAATTTAGGCTTTTAGGTAAGAAGTTGAAATCCCGAACTTCCAGGGTAGCATTCTCTAAAATGCTTCCTGTTTCACGTGCAGGACCCAAAAGGAAGGCAGAGCTCCAGAGTCTCAATGCATAGATGAGATGATGGTGCAAAGAAGGTGGTTTTGGATTTGTTAGGAACTGGGAAACATTTTGGGGAAAGGAGGGGCTTTTCCAAAGGGACAGACTCCACCTTAACCAGGATAGAACCAGGCTCCTGGCATTAATCTTTAAAAAGGAGATAAAGCAGCTTTTAAACTAGATAATAGAGGAAAGCCGACAGTCACCCAAGAGCACATGGATTCGGAATGCTGCATCCGTGAAGGATTCTAGCAAAAGATTGAAGTTAGGGCATATTGACAGGTTCTAATAAAGACAAAAGTACCCCAAATGCCCTTACGTACAGAGCAGACAGTGGACAGTAGAATCTCTATGGACTGAAACTCCATGTAAAAAGGGGAAGGCGATGGTAGTGGGGGTGCATCACCGACCGCCTGGCCAGAATGAACAAATGGATGATGAAATGCTCAAAGAAATCAGGGAAGCTAATAAAAGTTACAATACAGTACACAGGTCTGCGACTAAAAAGCTGTTTGATTATTTTCATCTAATTTCCATGTATTTTGGTGTGCTGAAAACAAATAAAATATTGAAAACACTCCTAGACGTCATGATTTGCCACAACATGCAAAATTGTCTTCAAATTTATCAAATTTTTTCAAATTACTATTAATTCAAATTACTATTAATTAATTCACATAAGTGCATTTAAGATATAAAATGCCAAAAAAACCTTACAGGGGTTGTCCGAGTTATGTAAAAAAAATATAGCACTGTAAACTGATGGTCAGCAATATGGGTTTAAAAAAGGTTTGGACAAGTTCCTGGAGGAAAGGTCCATAAACCACTATTAAAAAGGGACCCAGGATATCAATGCTTGGCCTAGTACAAGCACTGCAGAACCTGTGTCTTTTGGGGAAACTGCTAGGTACGTATGACCTAGATTGGCCACTGTTGGAAACAGGATACTGGGCTTGATGGACCTCGGTCTGACCCAGTATGGCATTTCTTATGTTCTTATGTTCTTAAGCTAAGCAAGTTTTAAGTCCGTGCTTCTAATGGTAGAAGGGGTTAATCTTTCCTGAAGAATCCAGTGGGAGGGAGACATAGGGCAGATAGCAGCAGCTCTGGTCAGTGCAGGGGGACATGGCCAGCACTGTGACATCTCGTGTACAGACACAGAGCTGCTCTCTCCTGCATGCCACACTTGTGCACGAATCATCATCAGGTTCTTGGTTCTAGGCTGTTCACACTTTTTCATCGCAATTCCTGTTAGCTCGTCATTCTTCAACCTTTATGTTATGGCTCCGCGAAAGTGTATTAATTCACCAGACAGTTTCTGTTTCATCTGTGGTGAATATACAGTGTTGAAGCAATAGCAGAATATTACAGACTTTGTGAAAAAAGTATACTTTGCATACTTTGGACTAAAAATTGGAGATCAAGATAAAGTCTGGGCGCCTCATAAAGTGTGCAAACGGTGTGTTGAGGACCTCCGAAACTGGTTCAAGGGTAAGAAGAAATCTTTCCGTTATAGGATTCTATGGTATGGCGAGAGCAAAAGAACCATAGTGACGACTGTTACTTTTGTTCATGCGATGTGAAAGGGTTTAATTCCAAATGGAAGCATTCCATTTCATACCCCAATCTTCACTCGGCAATTCGTCCCATCCCCCATGGCACAGATATACCAGTACCCAAGCCCCCTGCTACCTTGGAAGAGATACCTAGCTCCGATGATGGTGAAGTCATACCTGAACCAGATGACGAATCAAGTTCTGACTTTGAAGATGATGCAAGACCAAAATTGTTTTCTCAGGAGGAGATGAATGATTTGGTAAGAGACTTGAATCTTCCCAAAGATGCCGCTGAGTTACTTGGATCAAGGCTGAAAAGCAGGAATTTATTGTTGCCAGGAGTGTCAACTTCATGGTTCAGACATCGTGAAAAGGAGTTCGTTCCTTACTTCGCCCAGGAAGACAAGTTGGTTTATTGCATCGATGTCGAAGGTCTGATAGGTCAATTTAAAATCCAATATGATTCAGAGCAATGGCGTCTTTTTATAGATTCTTCAAAAAGAAGTCTCAAAGCAGTTTTACTCCACAACGGTTTTTACGCTTCCATACCTGTAGGTCATTCCGTACACTTGAAGGAAACCTACGAGAACTTGGAAACCTTCGTAAACTTAAATATGAAGACCATGGTTGGCAAGTGTGTGGGGACTTGAAGGTCTTGTGCATGCTGCTCGGGCAACAAGCTGGGTATACCAAATATCCTTGTTTTCTGTGTCTATGGGACAGTTGAGACCGACAAAATCACTGGACCAAGAAGAGTTGGCAGCCAAGAGTGCTAACACAGTCGGTGAAACAAATGTCCTCTGAGAAACTTTGGTACCTTCCCATAAAGTTCTTCTACCACCTCTCCACATAAAATTGGGATTGATGAAGCAATTCGTAAAATCACTTCCAAGAGATGGAGAATGCTTCAAATACTTGGTCACCAAGTTTCCAGGCCTGTCGGAGGCAAAATTGAAGGAAGGTGTGTTAGACATTAGAAGGCTTATAGTTGATCAAGAGTTTGTCAATACCATGACGGATCCTCAAAAAGAAAGGTGGATTGCATTTAAAGAAGTTGTACAGAAATTTTTAGGCAATAACAAAGATCCTCACTACAAAAAGATCGTCGGACGAATGCTGAAAGCATTTCAAGCTTTAGGTTGCCTGATGAGTTTGAAAGTGCATTTCCTCCAGTCCCACCTTGACTACTTTCCTGAAAATTTGGGAGCTCTGAGTGAGGAACAAGGTGAACGATTCCACCAAGACATTAAAGAGATGGAAAGGAGATACCAGGGAAAATGGAGCATTACAATGATGGCAGACTACTGTTGGATGCTTCAGAGAGACATTCCAGATGCTACTCACAAGCGTAAATGCACCAAGAGGAGCCTCACAAGGAAGAAGAATCGAGTTTATTGTGTGTAGGTGAGCTCATTCAGTTCAAAAAAGGATTTTCAGGAAAATATTGTAATAAAACTTTAATTTTATAAGTCTATTTCCATTTATTTTGAGGTATTGTCTTATTTAACATAGTTACCTAAATTGTCAGGAAATGTGATGTCCTATGACAAAATGGAGGTCATTTTCAGATTCAGCGCACCAAAAAAAATAAAGATTACGTGGAATAACCAAAACAGCTCTCGAAAAAAATTTTTTTGCAGACCTGTGAAATGAGTGATTTCAATTACCCAGATATTGACTGGGTCAGTGTCACTGCAGGACATGCTAGGAAGATAAAGTTGGTTCATGAACTGACAAGAGCGGAAGACAT
The DNA here is from genome assembly GCA_033557465.1 of Ichthyophis bannanicus. Classification (NCBI taxonomy): domain Eukaryota; kingdom Metazoa; phylum Chordata; class Amphibia; order Gymnophiona; family Ichthyophiidae; genus Ichthyophis; species Ichthyophis bannanicus. The sequence goes on from CM066032.1 coordinate 331,325,659, forward strand.
TTTGAACCTAGTCCTTAGTAGTACACAAGATCTGGTGCAAGAGAGAAGGGTGTTGGGGTCACTTGGCAATAGTGATCATACCATGATTGTGCTTGATTTCATGAATGGAGGAAGGATGGCAAGGAAATCCACAGTATTATCTTAACTTTCAAAAGGGAGACTATGATAAAATCAGGAAAATAGTTAAGGAAAAACTAAAAGGAGCAACTGAAAAGGTTAAAGATTTACATTGAGCATGGGCATTGTTTAAAAATACTTTATTGGAAGCCCAGACCAGCTCTATTCCATGCTTTAAGAAAGGTGTGCAAAATGCAATGTGTGCCTTTGAGTCAGTCCTGACTCCTGGCGACCCAGAAGCTCCTGGGTTTTCTTGGCAGTGTCACCAGAAGTAGATTGCCAGGCCTTTCTTCTGAGGCAATGGAGGGTTAAGTGACGTGCCCAAGGCCACAAGGAGTGCTAGTGGGAATTGAACCCTGGTTGTTTGGTTACCAAGCCAGTGCTCTAACCACTAGGCCACTCCTCTACTCCTAAGAAAGGTGTAAGGAAGTCCAAAAACTCCCAGCATGGTTTAAAGGTGAGGTCAGAGAGGCTGTTGTAGCCAAAAAAAAAAAAGCATCTTTCAGGAAATGGAAAAAGGAGCCAAATTACGAAAACTGGAAACAACCTAAGCACTGGCTAGTTAGATGCAAGGCAGGCAAAGAGAGAATTTGAGAAAAAACTTGCTGTGGAAGCAAAAATGCATAATGAAGTACATTCATAGCTAAAAACCTGTGAGAGAGTCAGTTGTACCATTGGATGATAGAGGGGAAAAAGGGGTACTAAGAGGGGACAAGGCCATAGCAGAAAGACTGAATGAATTCTTTGCTTCAAAAAGGAAGTTACCCATGACTGAAACGGTATTTAAAGATCATGGATTGGAAGAACTGAAAGAAATATATTGATGATTGGGGAAGATATATTACAACTATTTGATAAACTAAACAAGTAGCAAGTCACCTGGACCAGATGGTATACACCCGAGGGTGTTGAAAGAACTGAAATATGAGATTGCAGACCTAGTATTAGTAATCTGTGAACTATCATTAAAATCATCTGTAGTACCTGAACATTGGCAAATGGGCAATGTAACGCCAATTTTTAAAAAGGGTTCCAGGAGTGATCTGGGAAACTACGAGCCAGTACCAGGCAAAATGGTAGAAACCATTATAAAGAACAAAATTACTGAGCATGTAGATAGTAATGGTTTAATGGGAGAAAGCAAACATGGCTTTAGCCAAAGAAGATCTTGTCTTACAAATTATTATATTTTTTTGAAGGTGTGAACAGGTAGACAAAGGTGAGCCAGTCGACATAGTGTATCTGAATTTTCAGAAAGCCTTTTGACAAGATCCCTCATGAGAGACTCTTGGCGAAGTTAAAAAGTCATGGGATAGGAGGGAGTGTACAATTGTGGATCAGGAACTGGTTAAAAGATAGAAAGCAGAGGGTAGGGCTGAAGGGGCAATTTTTCCAATGGAGAAAGGTGAATAGTGGCATACCCCAGGGATCTGTGCTGGGTCTGTTGCTTTTTAACATATTCATAAATGACTTAGAAATGGAAATAATGAGTGAGGTAGTCAAATCTGAGGATGAGACAGGATTATTCAAAGTTGTTAAAACCCAAGAGGATTGTGAAAAATTGCAAGAGGACCTTCATAAACTGGAAGACTGGATGCTCAAATAGCAGATGAAATTTAATGTGGACAAGTGCAAAGTTATGCACCTAGGAAAGAACAACCCGCCCCTATGGTTACACGATGCAAGGTTCCACATTAGGAGCCACCACCCAGATAAAAGATTTAGGCGTCGTCGTGGATAACATGTTGAAACCCTCCGCCCAGTGTGCAGTGGCGGCCAAGAAGGCAAATAAAATGCTAGAAATCATAAGGAAAGGAATGGAGAATAAAACAAAGAATATTATAATGCCTCTGTATCGTTCCATGGTGCAACTGCACCTTAAATATTGTGTGCAATTCTGGTTGCCTTATCTTAAAAAGGATATAGCAAAATTAGAAAAGGTACTGAGAAGAGCCACCAAAATGGTAAAGGGGATGGAAGAATACCCCTATGAGGAGAGACTTAAAAGGTTAGGGCTTTTTAACCTGGAAGAGAGACATTGAGTGAAGATATGATAGAGGTCTATAAATTAATGAATAGAGTGGAACGAGTAAACGTAGGTCGATCCTTTATGCCATCATAAAATAAAAAGACTAGGGGACATGCAATGAAGCTACAGTGTAACCCGTTTAAGACTAATAAGAGAACATATCTGGAATTCGTTATCGGAGGATGTAGTAAAAGCTGTTAGTGTAGCTCGGTTTAAAAAAAGGTTTGGACAAGTTCGTGGAGGAAAGGTCCATAAACCATTATTAAAGAGGACACAGGTAATCCACTGCCTGACCGAATACAAACATTATGGAACCTGTGCGTCTTTTTGGGAAAATGTTAGGTACTTATGACCTGGATTGGCCGCTATTGGAAACAGGATAGTGGGCTTGATGGATTTTGGTCTGACCCAGTATGTCATTTCTTATATTCCCTAATTTCTTTTAGCATTTCATCATCAGTTTATTCTGGCCAGGTAGAGTATAGTACACTTCCACTGCCAATCCATTCTCCTTTTTACATGAAATTTCTGTCCACAGATTCTGCAGTGTATTTTGTTTCTTTCAAAATTTTTATCCTGTGACTCAATGCCCTATTCTTTATTGTCCCTCCAGTCCAGTCCCAAACCTCTGGGTAATGCACCCCTTCCAGCAGCTTGGAGACTGAATATGTCATCATTTGATGAGATCAGTATTAGTAGAGCGAGCCCCGCCCCTTCTGACCAGTACATATAGGGGTATGTTTACTAAACCCTCTTAATGTGCGCCCAGCGTTAGTGTGCAGGATGCCATATAAGGAGTGGGCATTTCAGTTTAAAGTAGCAAAATGGGATTAGCACGCGATAACGCGCGCTGCTGCGCACATCGGGCTAAGCGCGTTACCGCGCAGTAATCTTAAGTAGGCGCACAGACATCCAAACATAGAAACAGAAGTGTAGCACAATGGTTAATACACTGACTGATGATACAGGGGTCATGAGTTCGATCCACCAGTGTGCCTAATGCATAAGGCTGGCTGAGGCATCAGCTGTGACATGTAAGTATTGTTTCCTGAGGCATTTTATTTGTATTTTATTTATTGCTGCCAGCAAACACACCCTCACGTGCCGTAACCTAAGGTGCCGCATAATGCACCCTATAAGGCACCCCATAGGGCACATTATAAAGTGCACTGTCCACCACGGCACCCTATAATGTCCCCTATAGGGCGCTCCATAGGACACCTTATAAGGCACCTTATACGGACTGTAACCATAAGGTGCCTCAGAAGGCACTTTATAGGGTGCCCTATAAGGCGCCTTATAGGGTGCCTTCTGAGACACCTTATGCTTACAGTACCCTGAGGGTGTTTTGCTGGCAGCAGTAATGTACATTAAAAAAAGACAATGCTTTGGACAGCCCTATCAAAGAACCCCTACTGTGGGTTTGAACCAATGACCTCTGGCTCCACAAGTAGTGAAATAACCAGTGGGCTACAGCTCCATAGCTGCTAGCAAACCCCTGGCTGGCTGCAGAAGGACTGCAAGTCACCACACAAACAGTCTGCTGTGGTCACCAGGATAGAGTTAACCCACCCATACCCATGATGCACTGCACATGCAAATCAGCAGTCTACAGATGATCACAAGAAGGGGTATGCACCCCCACAGCACCCCGGTCTGGTAGGGGGAACTGACCGTGTGTGGTACTGGCACAGAGTAGCTACACACCGTCACATTGTGCAGGTACTGCACTCACCCTGAGGGTGAGGTGGGGCGCCCAGCACCAGGTCCACAGCAGAGATAGGCCATGCTGCAGGTCCCCAGCAGTGCTAATGTGTGAGATAGGTAGTTTCTGCAGACACACCTTGGATATATCTGTATGTCTCAGTCAGGTTTAGCCCCTATGGACCCCTAGGAGAATTATGTACCACCACCCTCCTCCTCCTCTTCCAGGGCTGAGGGGGGTAAACAGGTCTCCCACCAACAGATCCACATTCTACCTCCCTGCAATGGTGGCAGTAGAGGGGACCATCAACCCCAGTCCTACTGGGGAACAGACACCCTACAGGGCAGTCAATGCAGCTCTGTACACATTCATAACGCAATAGCAGACAGACATTAGGCCTGGATTTGCTAAGCTGCACCCCACCACTATCTGATATTCTCCTGCAGCAAGCCTTCAGCCGCTGCACCCTGCAAGGCGTTCCATCAAGACACATACCAGCTGCAGACAGTCTGCTAGCTAGTCCATAGTGCATGTTCCTGGTGGAAATGCGTGCACCCAGAACTGGGATGTCGGCATACACACCAAGCAGATAAGTCAGTGACTGGGCCCCAAAAGAGAACCCATAAATATCACATGAGAAAAATACTATATAGCACTATGGGGGAGCCTAGCCATGCCGTGGTCACTGCTCAGTCAGGGTGAGAGTGATCTCCCAGCGGAACATGCTGTGGCCACCCTGTCTGTGCAGGTGGTGGCCAGGCACTACAATGTCCCAGCCAGTGCCCTATGCAGATGCATCCTGGCCAGGCCAACCTGTCTGGGCTATACCCATGGTACCTTGCTCCTCATTATGCACATTGGCAGGCCAGTACTGGCAACAGTGCTGGCAGTGTGGGCTGTGGAGGGTGTTTGCAGCCACCACACACTGGATAGACAGACACACAGTCCCACACCTATGCCAGCATTGTGCTACTATAGAGATGTTTAGCAGCCCTGGCCACCAGTCCTGGGCACAGTGCAGGCATGGATATGGTACGCAATACTGTTGGGGGTCACTCCCCAGGGTGGTAAACACTGTCAGAGACCAGACCTGAAGCACACTCCACAGACATCAGAAAGGTTGCTATGATGGAGCTCAATCAGTAAACTGTGCTTAATGTAGGAATTGCTATCTGTCAGTAATCATAGCAAACGTATGATAGCTGTGTACCGTATTCCCAGGTGTAGGGTGGCATTGCTAAGGTATGCAAGTGCTAGTATTGGGAGATGCACGCAGGGCCCAATGTCCTGCCTCTCCAGGAGGCACTGGCTAATGGAGCCTGTGGGTGTGGGTGTGTCTGCCCCTGTTGGCTGCTGCTTTACGGCAGAGGTTCCCAACTCCAGTCCTGGTGTGACAAACACTGTTCGGGTTTTTATGCTGTCCCTCATGAATATGCATGAGATACATCTGCATACCATTGGGTGGTGCATAGATATGCAGCACAGGCATCTTTATTAGAGGCAGCATGGAACCTGAATGGTGTTTGGCCCTCCAGGACTGCATTTGGGAGACTCTGCTCTAGGTAATGCGCCCGTTTATGGTGTCTTTGCTCTGTAGGGTAAAATGTAGGTGTTTTGGGCATGTTTACGTCATCTGCAATAAAGGCTCTGTCTGTATTAGCACGTTGTAGTAGTGGGTAAAATATGGGGACTGGGTTGGTAGGCATCATAGCTGGGACTTGAACCTGTGACATTCTGCCTCCTAACACACTGGTTGTGTGCACTGCACCACCGTGTTGCCACAGAGACAGTGCATTCCCTGGTGATACCATGACTGTTTGTCCGGCAGGGCCTGTCTGTTGCAGTGCATGGCACCCACCTACACAGGGCTAGGCCATGGTCTGCTCTGGGCAGCTGCCACTGCCCCCCTCCACCACCAGTACCCCTCTGCCACCATGCTGACATGCCCTTCTGCTGGTGGTGTGCAGTCTCAAGCCATCCAGTGTGCAGGTATGCGGCTGCCTATGGTGCATGTTCTGGGGTAGGGGTGCCTGCACAGATGTCCACGCTTCCCCCCAACACCGCCTGCCAATGTTCTGTGCCCTTGGAGGTACCTGCTGGGTACTATCCCCTGTGACACTGTGATAAACACTCTCGTGCCCATGTTGGGCCCTCATCAGTTGCTGTCTGGCTGCTGTACAGTTTCAGCATTCCTAAGTGCCACCTAGGCATCTGCCTAGTCCGCACTGTGCCCCAGCTGCACCACAGCATGTGCCGCCTGCAGCCCTCTGTATCCCCTTTCCCAGCATCTGTCAAGTTGCCCATTCCGACATGCCCACCCTGCTGTTGTGGAACATGTGCATGCCATAGGAAACCTGTCCAATGGAGAGGGAAACCCTGATCAATGCTATTTCACTGTGGGATCATTCACCTTGTATGGGGACGGAGCGTAGACCCTTCCAAAATTCATATCTTTTTGGGGGGGCTTTCTTGGGAGTGTTTTTTGATGTTTCCCATTACTATCACTATTGCCCAGCTTGGTTATGTTTTTTTGTATATTTTGTTGGGGTCCTTTTCAATGTTTATTTGTACTTTTGTTCCGTGCACATGTATCACACTTATCACTTTTTTGTAGGTTTCCCTGGTTTTGCTGTACTTTGCTGACAGAAATGGTTTCTCTTCCCTTTAAATCAGCTCTAATGCGAGGTTTTCACTTGCGTTATTTTTGGCCTCGAATTTCACATCGTTAGTGTGCGGGGAGCCTCTCCCCTTCCACTCTCCACCCATTGACCCCTTCTCTCCGCCCCTGGGGAGCCTTCCTCCGCCCTCCGGGAGCCTTTCCCCGCCTTCAGCGCTCGTTTGCGCCGCTGCGCACGTTAGCGTGCGCTAGGGCACATTTGTGCCCCGTAAAGCGTCATTATCGCGCGCTAAGGTACCTTAGCACACGATAATTGCACAGCGCGCACGTTAAGAAGGTTTAGTAAACATACCCCATAGTCTCCAAGCAGCTGGTGGTGGTGAGCCTGTTGGCTCGGCTCACTGAGGACAAATAAGGAGCTTAGTTTAGTTTAGTTTTTGTTGGGGTATTTTTCTTTAAATTTTAAGTCTCTGCTGAGAACTCTTTTCTTTCTTAAAAAAAAAAAGACAGATTAGGATTTGTTTTTGGCTGAAAGGAGGCCCCCCTCCCCCCCCTTTTTATTCGGTAGGGTAATGAGATGTGGTGATTTCCCAAGAAGGTGGTGTACCTGTTCCCAGGGGGAGAGTGTGCATGGCATCGCAGGCTTAAATGGCAGCAGTGTGTTCCCTCGGAGGCCCCAGCAACAAAGCCTTCACTTCCGGCTGAGCGCAGGGGAGGAGAGAGCTTGTCGGCACGACGCGGGGCAATCATTCCTTCAACAGCGCAGAGGTCTTTCCGGCAGGTTTCCCGGAGCTTGCAGGGCTCAGCGCAGGCCGGAGAAATGAAACAGGCAGCGTGGGGAGGCCGGTGATTCCAGCGGCGGTTTGTCAGCGGGTTTCCTGCGGAAACGGCAGCCGCACGGGAAAGGTTCGCGGCTGTGCTGCCCTGTCGGGGAACAAGTAGGTGTTCAATTTTCAATTTATTTTATGTTTCTTTTTGGTTTGTTTCTTCGGGCTTCAGTCTTAGAGGGCAGTTTAAATGAAGGCTGTTTCTCTGCTACCTTTTTTATTTACCCTTTAAGTTAAAAAAAAAGAAAAAAAAAAAAAGAAAAAGAATTATAATAATTAGACCATATATAGAGACAGGTTTCTACACGAGTGGAGTGCACTTGATTCTAGGCTCAGGTTAGAGTCAGGAAGCCGGTTTCTTGGGCCCAGTGGGGGCATGCCTGCCAGAACGCAGTGTCTGGTTTGCGAAACCAGGTGGGGCACCATTTCAGAGGCGGGTGTCTGTAGGGAGTGTGCTCAGGAGGCCACTGCCATGGAACAATCCCTTTAGGAAGAGTCCACACAGGGGGGCATTGTGGATCTGTCTCTGATTACACAGGGGGTGGCAGGGCCTGTGCCTGCCTCTCAGGAACTACCCTCGGGTTCCCAGGCCTTCCTCCTCTCAGGGGTTGTCGGGAGGAGGGGTTTCGGGGTTCTTTTCACCCAATTTTGTCCTATTGCTCCACCAAGCGTTCTGTCTGCACCAACAGGGGGCGGGAGGAGCGTCTTCGGTAGTGGAGCAGGGCGGGAAGCGTCCCGGTTCTCTCTCTGAAGAACCAGAGTTAGTTGCGGCAAAGTGTCTTAAGCCCTCGGAGGTGAGGCTCGGGCGCTCCTCGGCCTCAGAGGGCCTCGAAGGTGAGGACCTAGACACAGATTTGGATGTGGATGAGGAGCTCAAGGAAGGTGAAATACCCGAGCAGGAGGACCAAGCCAGAATAGTCTGGGTTTTTCGTAGAAAAGAGTTATTGGTGTTAATTATGGAATCATTGAGAGTGCTAAATATGCCAGCAGGCCTTCCAGCGGAGGAGGAGACCTTGAAGGATCCTCTCCTTTGGGCGGTGCGTACAACACAGTCAGTTTTTCCCATCCATAGGGTAGTGAGGCAGATGATTCAGGATGAGTGGAATCTGCCGGAGAACGGCCCGCGGGGGGCTAAGATCATGAACCGTCTTTACCCCTTGTCGGATCAGGATAAGGAGCAGTTTCGGTCTCTGAAGGTGGATGCAGCGGTTTCGGCGGTCTTGAAGAAAATGACTATTCCAGTGGAAGGGGTGGCGGCGCTCAAGGATGCGCAAGATAGGACGATGGATGCGCTGCTGAAGCAGGCATTCAATGTCAATGCCTTTTCCCTCCAGGCATCCATATGTGGAGCCTGGGTAGCCCGGGTCTGCCTCAGGTGGTCTCAATGGGTGCAACCGCAGGACAACCCAGACCAGGTGGCGGAGGCGGCACGGTTGGAATCCAGGGCGGCATACCTAGCGGATATTCATTATGATCTCATTAGAGGGCTCTCTAAGAGTATGGCTTCCATGGTGGCTGCGCGCCATGTATTGTGGCTTCGTAATTGGGGAGGCAGATTCCTCCTCTAAGGCCCGACTCAGCAAGCTTCCTTTTAGGGGGAATCTTCTATTTGGGGAGGACTTGGAAAAGTTGGTGAAAGACCTAGGAGAGTCTGGGGGCGGCCGTCTACCGGAGGACAAGCCGAAATCTGGCCGGGGTGCTACTGTGCCTCGGGGGCAGCAGCGTGATTTTTGACGTTTTCGTCCCGCATGCCAGACTCCTTTCCAGAGAGGCCATTTTGCTGCGTGGTCTCAAGGATTTTGTGGTTTTCAAGGAGCAGGGCGCAGCTTTGTGTCAGGCGTCTCCTCTGGGCTTAAGAAAACTCAATGAAGTGAGGGGGCCCGGGTGGAGGTACAGTTGCTGGGAGGGTGGCTGCAGGACTTCTACCCTGCCTGGGTCCAAATTACCTCCAATCAGTGGGTGCTACAGGTCATTTGAGAGGGCTATGCGCTCGAGTTCACTCGTCCACCGTGCAACTCTTTTATGCGGTCTCCATTCGGGGCATGGCCCAAGGCAGTCACAGTTCGCGACACTCTGAAGCGATTGCTGCAGCTCAAGGTGGTGGTGCCAGTACCGCCAGACCAGTACGGCTGCGGTCGGTACTCAATTTATTTTGTGGTACCAAAGAAAGACGGGGCCTTCCGGCCCATTTTCAACCTCAAGCGCATAAACCGTTGTCTGAAAATTCTGCATTTTTGCATGGAGACCTTGTGGTCGGTCATCGTGGCGGTACATGGCAGGGAGTTTGACTTCTCTCGATCTCACGGAAGCGTACCTGCACATCCCCATTCGACCAGAGCATCAGCAGTTCCTCAGATTTGCGGTGCCCATCGGGCATTTTCAGTTCAGAGCCCTGCCTTTTGGGCTCGCGACAGCACTACGCTCCTTTACCAAAGTCATGGTGGTGGTGGCGGCAGCGCTACGAAAGGAAGGGATCCTTGTGCATCCCTATCTCGATGACTGGCTCATAAGGGCAAAGTCCAGGCTCGAGAGCAAGTGCACTACAACCCGGGTAGTGCAGTTTCTGCAAAGTCTGGCGTGGGTAGTCAGTGTGTCCAAGAGTCACTTGTACCCGGTCTCAGGTGCTGGAATACCTCAGAGCCTGGTTTGACACGAGAGTAGAAAGGTTTCTTGCCACAGCCGAGAGCTTCGGCACCTGGTGTGGGAGTTTCTAGAGTGGACAGAGCCTATGGTATGGCACTATCTTCAGCTTCTCTGCACCATGGCGGCTACCCTCGACCTCGTACCTTGGGCGAGGGCTCACATGAGGCCCCTGCAGCGGTCCCTGCTCCGTCGTTGGTTGCATCAGTCCTCCTCCCTGGCCCAGGTGCTCCCCTGCCTGAGGAGGGTGAAGCAGACTCTCCGATGGTGGCTTACAGGGGGGCATCTGGAGAGGGGAATGCCCCTAGAGTCCCCGGATTTGGGTTCCGTTAGTGACAGACACCAGCCTTTCGGGCTGGTGGGCTCATTGCCAGAACCACTTTGTTCAGGGGCAGTGGTGTCCACAGGAGGCCTGTTGGTCCATCAACAGGCTTGAGAGGCGGGTGGTGTTCCTGGCACAGCGTAATTTCGAAGCCAGGTTGCAAGGGACAGTGGTGTGGGTACTGTCGGACAATGCTATGATGGTACCCTACATAAACTGGTAGGGGGCAAGGGAAGTGCAACCCTGGAATCGGAGGCTGAATCTCTGATGGAATGGGCGGAGGCCCATCTCCAGGCATTGTCAGCGACGCATGTAGCGGGAGCCAACAATGGTCACAGCAGATTATCTGAGCCAGGTGAGGATAGACCCAGGAGAATGGGTAGTCCACCAACAGGTGTTCAAGTTAATCGAATGCCACTGGGTGTCGCCAGTCATGGATTTGATGGCGAAGTTCGAAGGCGCCAAGGCAAGTCGGTTCCTTCAGCAGGAAAAAGGAAAGGATGTTGGAAGGTCTGGATGCTCTGGTGCAGAGGTGGCCTTCCGAAGGGCTCATTTACGTGTTTCCGCCCTGGCCGCTCATCGGCAAAGTGGTGCAGAGAATAGAGTCTCATCGAGGAATGGTGATTCTCATTGCCCCAGATTGGCCGAGATGTCTTTGGTACGCAGACCTGTTAAGGAATCTTGCAGATCGACCGTGGTGTCTCCCGGCGTGAGCGGATCTCTTGTCGCAAGGACCGGTGCTGGTGCCTTAGGTGGATCGATTCTTGCTTACAGCATGACTCTTGAAAGGGCACGGTTGAGACATAAGCATTACTCGGGGCTGGTGATTGCAACTTTGTTAAAGGCGAGGAAGAGATCGACTTCATTGGCATACATTAGAGTCTGGCGTCTGTTCGAAGCGTGGTGTGCCAATAGGCAGGTGAGGCCATCTTCGGCTTCGGTGCCCGTGATATTGGAATTTCTTCAGGCCAGTTTTGACAAGGGGTTGGCTGCTAGTTCTATGAGGGTCCAGCTGGTAGCAATCGCCTGTTATCGTGGGAAGATCCAAGGTTTGGCTTTGGGCGCACATCCGGATATGGCGCGTTTTCTGAGGGTGGTCCTTTGTATTCGTCCTCCACACAGGGTGCTGGTTCCACCATGGGATCTTAATATGGTACTGTCAGCTTTGTGTGGGAAGCCATTTGAGCCTTTGGCTCGGGCTTCTATTAAGGATCTGACTCTTAAGACGGTATTCCTGGTGGCTATCTATTCGGCACATCGAATTTCTGAGCTTCAAGCCTTGTTGTGCCGGGAACCATTATTGAATTTTTCAAAGGAGAAGGTGGTGCTCCGTCCCGTTCCTTCTTTCTTACCTAAGGTGGTTTCAGTTTTTCATATGAATCAAGCAGTGTCGTTGCCAGTGTTGCCTGGAGTAGAGGAGTCGGGTGCTCGTTTGCCGTTACAATTCTTGGATATACGGCGGGTCCTCCGTCGTTATTTGAAGAGAACTAAAGAGTTCCGTAGGTCGGATCATCTTTTTGTGCTGTTTGGTGGTCCCCACAGGGGAGAAGCGGCAGCTATGGCTTTGATTTTGAGGTGAATCAAAGAAGTGATCTTGTCGGCGTATCTCCTCAAAGGGCAGTTGGTGCTGGCGGGCTTATGTGCACATTCTACCAGGGCACAAGTGGCTTCTTGGGCGGAATACAGTTTGGTTCCACCAGTGGAGATTTGCAGGGCGGTGACCTGGTTGTCCTTGCATACCTTTGCGAAACATTACTGTCTGGACGTCCAATCGGCCGGGAGATGCTTGTTTTGGTTCGGCAGTGCTCCAGGTCAGTGCAGCAGGTCCCTCCCATTTTGCTTAACTACTCTGTTACATCCCAGAGGTTCGGGACTGGACTGGAGGGATGATAAGGAAGATGAAATTAGACTTACCTGCTAATTGTTGTTCCTTGAGGAACTCCAGTCCAGTCCCGCATCCCACCTGTTTTTTGCACCTGTCAGGAAAATGGTCTGTGGCAGGTTGGAGGATGCTATTGCCCGTGAAGTGCTCAAGCTTGCAACTATCTGGGGTGTGGTAAGTTCTCTCACCAAAGGGGGGGGGGGGATTGGAGGTTTCTCCTCTCCAGGGTGGGTGTGCAGGTTTTTTATGTATTTAGTTAGACTGTTAAAGACTGTTCTGTTATTTGTATTAACTACTTATTTGTTGCTCCTGTGAGTCTGCTTTGTCAATAGATACAAGTCAGGAGAAGCGGTGCTCGCTCTACTAGTACTGATCTTATCAAATGATGACATACTCAGTCTACAAGCTGCTGGAAGGGGTGCATTACCCAGAGGTTTGAGACTGGACTGGAGTTCCTCAAGGAACAACAATTAGCAGGTAAGTCTAATTTCGTCTTTAACATATAACATAATTCCTTTTCCAATTTAATCCGCCCTGTTATTGTAATATAATTTGTTCCCAGGCATCACAGTGTTTCATTGGCTGTCCTCCTTGCACCAGGTCTCTGAGATGCCAATTATAACTAACTTTTCATTCAGTGCTATGTATTCTAACTCTCCTATCTTATTTTATAGACTCCTAACATTTGCTAATAGATGTTTCAAGGTTTGTATTTTATTCATATTAACTAACGTCCCTATTTTGCTAGTATCCCTCAAAGATATATCATTCCAAACCATTTGCTCTTGGGTGATTGTCAGTTTACCCCCATTATTTAGTTTAAAACTGCTCTCTCTCCTTTTTAAAGGTTAAAGCCAGCAGCCTAGTTCCACCCTAGATAAGGTGGAGCCCATCGTTTTGGAAAAACTGCATCCTTCTTCAGAATGTTGCCCAGTATCTAACAAATCTGAAACCCTTTTCCTTGCACCATAGTCTCATCCACACATTTAAGACTCTGGAGCGCTGTCTGCCTCTTGGATCTTGCAGGAAGAATGGGAAGCATTTCGGAGAATGCTACCCTGGAAGTTCTGGATTTTAACTTTCTACCTAAAATCCTAAAACTGGCTTCCAGAACCTCCCTCTCATAATTTCCTTTGTCATTGGTACCAACATGCACCAAGACAGCAGGCTTCTCCCCAGTACTATCTGAAACCTTCTCTAGGTGGCACTTAACTTTCCTGCCTGGTGCAAAAGTGGTAGATCTCATCAACCACCCAGTTATCTAGATGCTTACTGATTGAATTACCAACTATCATAGCCATCCTAACCCTTCCTCATGGGCACACAGCCATGGAGACAGCTCCTTGCTGCAAGAGGGTATTACATTGCCTGGGGAGAAGGTCCTAGCTACAGGATTATTTCCTGCCACACCAAGCTGATGCTGTCCTGTTATGTGATCTCTCTCACCCATGGCAGCAGAGAGGCTGCCAGTCTGGATGTGGGACTTCTCTACAATGTCTGTGTAGGTCTCTATATACCTCTTTCATCCTTAGCTCCTCCAAGTCTGCCACTCTAGCCTCCAGAGTGTGGACTTGTTTCCTAACAGCAAGGAGTTATTTGTACCTAGTGCACATATAAGATGTCTCACCAACTGGGAGGTAATCATACATGAATGCAGCATGAATTTTAGTGGCGCTAATTGATACCTTGTTTGAAAGTAGAAAAATAATTATGAAGGATATTATTTTCAGCTGGAAAAATAGTAATTACACTTACCTGGTAATTGTAGTTCGAAACAGCATACTGGCCATCTCTTCAACTCCAGTAAACTACTGTCAAAGCAAACTCAAAGAAACAGCTAACCTTTAAGAAGATAAGCCATTATTATAATAATTTTTTTTTTTGTATCTGCCTAATGCAGTTGCTGAATATGATAAATTTATTTATTTTATTTTTTTTTGTGTACATATTAGTCAATTGAAAAACAACTCAAACAGAATGTCCCGCGCCTGCCGCAGCATAAGCAGACAGCGAGAGAAAGAAGGAAACCCCGGAGAGAAAATAAGAAACAATGGACACACTCACCTGTGAATACTGACCTCCGAACCAAAGGCGTGCCGAGCCAAAATACCAGAGGGAGGGAAGGAGGACTAAGCTGTCGTCTCTCAAGGAACTACAATTACCAGGTAAGTGTAATTACTATTTCCTTATCGTTCCTCCAGCTTAGTCCTCCACGCATGGGATGTAACAAAGCAGCCTTAACGGGCGGGATTATTCCAGCCGGCACGCAAAACCGCGGAACCAAAACCTGCATCGCCCGCCGCCAAGACATCAAGGCGATAGTGCTTACTGAAAGTGTGCAGAGAAGACCACGTCGCCGCTTTACAGATTTCCACCGGCGAAACCAAGCTAAACTCAGCCCAGGACGCCGCATGCGCTCTGATAGAATGAGCCTGCAGACCGATGGGCGGCACCCGACCCTGCAACAGATAGGCCGAGCCAATCGCCTCTTTAATCCACCGAGTAATGGAGGCTTTCGCCGCCGTCTCACCTTTCCGGGGACCTCCAAACAGGACAAACGAACGATCAGACTTGCGGAAAGCGCTGGTGACCTTCAAATATCGACGCAAAACTCTCTTAAGGTCCAAGCGACTAAGACCGCGATCGGAAGCCTGCTCCCCCGATGCGGGAAACACCGGGAGCGACACCACCTGATTCAAATGAAAAGGGGAAGACACCTTAGGCAAAAAAGAAGGCACTGGCCGCAGCACCACCTTCTGATCTGAGAAAGAGAGGAAGGGCTCCCTGCAAGAAAGAGCCTGAAGCTCGGAAATGCGTCGTGCCGAACAAATCGCCACTAAGAACACCGTCTTAAGGGTCAAATCCTTCACCGAACTCCGAGAGAGAGGCTCAAAGGGAGCCGCACTGAGTGCATGCAAGACCAAGTTGAGATCCCATGAAGGAACAGAAATCCTGCGAGCCAGGCGCAGTCTAGAAACCGCCCTCAAGAAGCGTACCACATCGGCATGGGCACCCAGCGCTACGCCCTGAACTTTACCTCTGTAGCAGGAAAGCGCCGCCAACTGCACCCGCAAGGAACTGGCAGCCAATCCTTTAGCAAAACTGTCTTGCAAAAAATCCAGCACCACAGGAAGAGAGGCCGTAGCCGCCCGAACCTGACGCCGGGAACACCAATCTTCAAAAATACGCCATACTCGGACATAAGCCAGCAAAGTGGACTTCTTACATGCTTGAAGCAAAGTCGCTATGACGGATTTCGAATAACCCTTCTTCCTTAGCCGCGCCCTTTCAATAGCCAGGCCGTAAGAGAGAATCTCCCCACTTGCGGCATGCGAAGAGGGCCCTGACACAACAGATCCGGATCCAGGGGAAGACGCCACGGGGATCCGTCCACTAACCGCATCAGATCGGCATACCAGGGACGACGGGGCCAATCCGGCGCTATTAACAGCACCCGACCCCGGTGAGACTCGATACGCTTAATCACTCGTCCCAGAAGCGGCCACGGGAGAAAGACGTAAAGAAGGCCCCTCGAGGGCCAGACCTGCAATAGAGCATCTATGCCCTCTGACATTGGTTCCCGCCGACGACTGAAGAACCGAGCTGCCTTTGCCGACCGAAAGGTGGCCATCAGGTCCATGACCGGCGGACCCCAACGCAGAACCACTTGCTCGAACACTTTGGGATTGAGCTCCCATTCGCCGGCATCCACCTGAACTCTGCTGAGAAAATCTGCCGTCACGTTGTCCTTCCCGGCAATGTGCGCTGCCGATATGGCCTGTAGCCGGGGCTCTATCCATTCGAACAGCGTCCGGGCTTCCGTCTCCATGCCCACGCTTCCGGTGCCGCCCTGTCGATTTATGTATGCCACGGTCGCGGCATTGTCGGAAAGAACACGCACCGCTCGGTGCGTTAATTGGATCTCGAAGCTTTGCAACGCCAACCGTACGGCTCGGAGCTCTAAGCGGTTGATCGACCAACTGCTCTCTTCCGGAGACCAGAGACCCTGAGTCACTTGCACGCCGCAGTGCGCCCCCCAGCCCGTCAGACAGGCATCCGTCAACAGCGGAATCCAGTCTGGCTGCTCCAAGGGCATCCATGCATGGAGCGAGGATGGTCGAAGCCACCATTTCAGGTCCCGATGTACCCCCGGCGGGCAGCGAAGACGTTTGTTCAGGGAATTGGACTGATTGGACCAGCGACGGAGCAAGGCCCTCTGAAGCGAATGCATGTGGAAGCGAGCCCAAGGCACTACCTCCAAGGAAGCCGCCATCGTTCCCAACAACTGAAGGTAGTGCCAAGCCGACGGAGCTGGAATTTGACGAAAACGGTGTACGAGAGTCCGGAGACCGAACACCCTGCGGTCGGGAAGAAAGACGGAGCCCCTGCGAGTATCGAACAGAACACCCAAATATTCGAGAGACTGCGTCGGAACCAAGTGACTCTTGCTCGGGTTGACTACCCAGCCGAGAGACTGCAGTAGCTCTACGACTTTCGCTGTCGCCGACATGCTCTCCGAGCGAGATTTTCCGCGAATCAACCAATCGTCCAGATAGGGATGGACCAGCACCCCTTCCTTGCGCAACGCCGCTGCCACTACCACCATGATTTTGGTGAACACCCGAGGAGCGGTTGCCAGGCCGAAGGGCAATACTTGAAACTGGAAGTGACCCCACGGCAGAGCGAACCGGAGATACTTCTGATGAGCCTCCCAAATAGGGATATGGAGATAAGCCTCCGTGAGGTCGAGAGAGGTGAGAAACTCGCCACTGCGGACGGCAACAAGTACGGATCGTAGGGTTTCCATCCGAAATTGCGGCACCCGCAGGCATCGATTCACCCCGAAATAAATGGAATACCTTCCGAGACCATATTCCGCCGGAGGAACGGGTACCACTGCTCCCAGCCGAAGCAGGCGATCGATGGTTTGTCGGACCTGAGCAGTCTTCCGAGCTCCCCGGCAGGGAGACGCCACAAAGGAATCGAGCACGGGCCTGGCCAAGTCCAGGGCATACCCGTCCCGAACGATCTCCAAGACCCATCGATCGGATGTGATCTGGGCCCAAGCAGAGAGAAAGTGTCGAAGACGGCCTCCGATCGCTGGAATCTCCGCCTGGAACCGCTGCCCTTCATTGGGACTTGCGAGCGGCTGCAGGGGTTGCGGCTGCAAATCCCCTACTGGCTCCTCGAAAGCCCCGAAAGCTCGAAGACCTCGAGATATACCTTCCTCGCTGGAACCCCCCAAAGCGGGGTGATCGAAACCTACGAAAGTCCCGAAACTGACCCCGAGGGGTAGGAAGGGACTTCCCTCTCTTGGGGCGATCCTCCGGCAGGCGACCGCCCTTGGATTCACCCAAATCCTTGACCAACTTGTCAAGATCCTCACCAAACAACAGCTTACCCTTAAAGGGCAACTTGCCCAGCCGCGACTTGGAAGAACCATCCGCCGCCCAATTCTTTAACCAAAGGGCTCTGCGCGTTGCTACCAAGGAAGCCATGCTATTGGATAGCGCCCTGATAAGGTCATAATGGATATCAGCCAAATACGCTGAACCAGATTTCAAGCGCTGGAGCTCACTTAACTCCTTGGCCTCCAAGGCTGGTGCCTGTCGGAGCCGCTGAACCCAGCGAAGACAGGCACGAGCAACCCAAGCCCCACAAACGGAAGCCTGCAGCGCAATCGCGTCCACCTCAAAGGACTGTTTCAAGAGACCGTCCATTTTCCTGTCCTGCGGCTCTTTCAACACCGCACTACCTTCCACAGGGATCGTGGTTTTCTTAGTCACAGCCGAGACCGCCGCATCAACTTTAGGAGAGCGGAACCGCTCAAAGATTTTGTCTGCCATAGGATACAGCCTGCGCATAATCTTTACACCCTTGAGACCAGATTCAGGAATATCCCACTCTGCTTGAATCATCTGATCAATGACTCTGTGAATGGGAAAAACCACCTGAGTTTGACGCACCGCTTGAATGATGGGGTCCGCACCGTCTGCTTCTTCTACCGGCGGCGCAGGCGCCAGGCCAAGAGTTTGAAGCGCTTCAGAAACGAGCGCGGGCAACTCCTCCCGGCGAAACACACAAATAACACAGGTACACTACCAAAAAACTGCCTCCAGTTTTGCAACTGATTCCTATAGATTTTGGGGTGCTGAATCCAGGAAAAATAGCCAAAATGTTCCATCACGTCACGTTTTCTTGCAAAATTAGATTTCTTACCCATATAAGGAATGTTCACATAATTTCTTTTTAGCCGACTGCAGTTTATTTTCTTGGCCCAAAATAGAGGTTGTAATGGTTAACTAACTAGAAACACTCCCTCATGATATTTTAGAGTGTTTTGTATTCATTTTATACATTAACAGGACAATTGGGAGGTGGGGGGCTAAATCCAGTACTCGCGCTGGCACATGTTCTTTCCTGTTCGCCTCGCCTCGTTCGCTCGCTCAAACACGGTGGTTGCGACATGAACGTTCCTGTCAAATTTCAGTTTCTTGCAAGTTCATTATTACCTTTTGTTTGCTCAGTCGTAATCCAGCTTTATTCCGAAGTGGTTCACTACAGTTGTAGTTTGCAGTGCTGTGTATTTGTGATGGCTCACAGAGCCAGAGGTTGCGTCAACTCTCCGGACAGTTTTTGTTTTATTTGTGGGGAATATACCGTGAAAAAGCGGCAGAGGAACATTTCTGCATTTATTTAAAAAGTATATTTCGCCTATTTCGGTTTGAAGTTAGGCGATCAAGACAAACCGTGGGCTCCTCACAAAGTGTGCAAGACATGTGAGGAAGATCTACGCTTATGGATGAAAGGTATAAAACAAGCATTTCGTTTCGGAATACCTATGATGTGGCGTGAACAAAGAGACCACAGCAGTGACTGCTATTTTTGCTCTTGCATTGTGAAGGGATACAACTTAAAAAATAAGAACGTAATAAGTTACCCCAACCTTCCCTCAGCAATTAGGCCTATGCCTCATAGCAACGAAGTACCTGTGCCTGAACCACCAAAATCTTTGGATCATATTTGTGTGGACGGTTCTGATCATGATGAGACTCATCAGATGGCTTTTCCCGATGAGTCCAGTACTTCCGAGTTTGAAACTGAACCAGATCCGAAACCTGAACTTTTCTCTCAAGCTGAATTGAATGATTTAGTCTGGGATTTAGGACTCCCAAAAGATGCTGCCCAACTGCTAGGTTCTCGGCTTAAACAGAAAAATCTATTGTCACCAGGAACAACTTTTTATTGGTACCGCAACCGCGAGACACAATTTTTGAAGTATTTCAGCAAAGAGGAAGATTTGGTATTTTGCAACGATATATACGGAGTGATGGAAAAGTTTAAACTCAAGTATGATCCTGCTGAATGGCGGCTGTTCATTGATTCGTCAAAAGACAGCATAAAAGGTGTTGTTCTTCATAATGGCAACACATTCGCTTCAGTTCCTATTGCTCACTCTGTTATTCTCCAAGAAAAATACGAGAATTTGGCCCTGATTCTTCAGAAGATTCGTTATGATGAGCATAAGTGGATGATTTGTGGAGACTTTAAAATTCTATCCATGCTATTAGGGCAGCAATCCGGTTTCACCAAATATCCCTGCTTCCTTTGCTTGTGGGATAGCCGGGCCCGCGACCTACACTGGGGGAAAAAAGACTGGCCAATTCGGGAGTATTTGAGACCCGGTGAGAAAAATTTTCTTCATGAGAGCTTGGTACCTCGTGATAAAATTCTATTACCACCTCTCTCCACATTAAGTTGGGTCTCATTAAGCAATTCATCAAGTCCCTTCCAAAAGATGGTGAGTGCTTTCGGTACCTTTGCTCAAAGTTCCCCCGACTTTCTGAAGCAAAGCTAAAGGAAGGAGTGTTTGTTGGCCCTGATATAAGGAAACTCATTTCAGATGGAGTATTCGCTGAAACGATGTCTGAGAAGGAAAAAGAAGCCTGGGATTCCTTCAAGGATGTTGTTCTCAAATTCTTGGGGAACAGGCGGGATGAGAACTATAAGGATATTGTTGCCAGGATGCTCAATGCCTTCAAAGAACAAGGCTGTAACATGAGCCTGAAAGTCCATTTCTTGCACTCCCATGTGAACTACTTTCCCGAAAACTTGGGGGCGTACAGTGAAGAACAAGGTGAAAGGTTTCACCAGGAGATCAAGGACGCAGAGAGAAGGTACCAAGGAAGATGGAACACCACTATGATGGCTGATTTCTGCTGGTTGCTGCTGCGGGAAACCCCAGATGAAAAATACGCCAAGCAGCGCACCAAGAGAAGCATTCGGGGGAAGAAGAAACGGGCCCACCAGGAGATTGATTGACCCAAGAATGACTTTAAAATCTAAACTGTGTTGACAAATATCGTGTTTTTACTAAACTTTGAAATAAAAATTTTCTAGTTATTACCACAGTGTCGGATCTCATTTATTAGAATTTCATTTTCACACCATCGGGTGTTTGTCTTCATGTATTGCAATGGTGCGGTTTGCGTTTTCTATTCTTACATACATACCTGTACAACATTTTTTGCACATTTCTTTGCTTTGCTTTGTGTCTAACCTCGCTCTTATATGCTCAATGTTTGTGCACATGTATGTGGCTGTTTTAAGTGCAGACAATTTTGCTACCATCACAGTGTGTTTTGTTGACATTACTCTATTCTTATGTGCTGCCTTGTTACAATTTTCTTTATTCTTATTTGAATAACTACTAAACAATTAGTATAAAGAATTCATCCAAGAAACTTTTATCTCGATCGCACTCAATCTGAAACGTTCACCTCAAACTGCTAACCCAATGTAGCAAATAATCTGTACGTGATGGAGCAAATTGGTTACCAGATTTGGATTCAGCGCACCAAAAAACGTAAAAATCAATCGAAACATTAGAGGCAGTTTAAAAAAAATTTTTTTTAGTGTACCTGTGTAATCTTTGCCTGATCTTCCGGTTCAGGGAGTTCGCCTTCCTCTCAGGCCTCCCCATCCGCCTCCAGGTCCAAATCCTGATCCTCACCCTCTGGCCAATCTGCTTCTGACTGGAAGGGTTCGTGCAGTCGCTGTCGTTTGGGTGCTTTGACGCCGGACAACGCACTCTCCGCCGCAGCAGACTGCGCGACCGCCACTGGAACAGGAAGGGAACCAACGCCCATGCTCTGGCGCCTACGCCAGAACGCCTGATGCATCAGCAAAATGAAATCGGGAGAAAAATCCTCCAAGGGCAAAGCACCCCCGAGGTCTGACTGCTCCCCTGCGCCCAAAGGAACAACAGAAGCCATCCCCGATGATCCCTCCAGGGGCGATTCCAACTCCACAGCAGCGGGACCTGGCTGAGACGAAGAAGCCAAGGAACTCTCCAGGCACTGCTCCATACTGAGTGATACAGAGGCACAGCGGTGACAGACGCCTGTCTCCGTTGCAGCGCCCCTCCGAGATCCACAAATAACACAGAGGGACCCCGCTGGCATGGAACTGCACCCACGCAGATCCGCAAGCGTAACAAAGTGACCCCTCGATCCTGAAGGGAAATTCACGCACTTTCCCAGAAGAACCAGTACACAAGCTGGGGTCTGGGCAGCTGCCAATAATCAGGGACTTTTTTTTTTTAATTTCAATATTGTTTTGCCCGTGTGCTGCCTAATAGCAGAAATAGCAAATGATTTGTAGACAGCCCCTTCCAAACAGGAAAGAAACAGGGAAGGAACAGTGACCCCCCCCCCCCCCCAGCTGAGGGACCGTCGAACCCTGAGAACAAAACAAAGGAAATAAAGGAAATAAATGAAAAGAAATGAAAAGAAACGAAAGAAAAGAAGTCGTGGAGAGATACCGTCCCCTCCAACCCCGGTCTACTGAGAAAAAACAGCTTCGTGTGCAGCACGCTGAAGGAGCTGCGGCTCACAAAATGGCCGCGGCAGTGAAAGAACTTTGGCGCGCTTTTGCTCGGCACCGGGAAAGACAGCCCGGAGGAAAAACCAACGCTGCAGACTGTCCCCCCCCAGACCCGCAGCTCAAGCGACCCGGGAACACAACGAAAAATTAAAGAAAATTAAAATAACAAAGAACGAGCGGACGCAAAGGAGCTCAGGACAGGAACAGCGTTCTACTGGAATCTGCCGCGAGAACTCACCGGCACTTCCCAAGCGCACTCCTCACCGCACCGGAGATGTGCTGCTGGACAGCCGCCACAGGAGCTTTGCCCCGAATAGCCCTGGGACAGAGATCCTAAGAGATAACTAGTGAAAGGTAAGCAAAGGCAAGCGGCTTAGGCTGGGCAGGAGAGAGACCTCCCTCGGGTCCCGTCCCCCCCTACGGAGTGCCGATTTAAAAGCTAAAATTTAAAGAAACAGGTACTCCTTAATATAGCAAATCAAAATAATCCCTAATAGGACTAAAAAGAACCAACAAAAAGGTTAGCTATAGATTGAAGACCTAAACTGACGAACTAGTGAGCCCGGCTCACTAACATCTTCCTGCTGCATGAAGACTGGACACACTGGAGTTGAAGAGATGGCCAGTATGCTGTTTCCAGTGATGCTGAAATTTGATTGGTCCAGTCTTCATGCTGCAGGAGGAGGTGCACTACCCATGCGTGGAGGACTAAGCTGGAGGAACGATAAGGAATGGAAAATTATTTCTGGTGTATATGTACATCCGATAGAGCTATAGAAACAATAATGGGTAAAAAAAACCCTCTCATGCCCTTAAGGCCATAAAGTTGTGTGTTTTGACAGAGTCTGCTGTAAACCTATGCCCAAAAATCAATAGGAAATCAAATATACAAAAAGTTTAAAGGTAGGGGGGGCGCTCGTGAGCCCGCTGCATGATGGCTGCAATTTAACTGAGCTCCGTCCCAAGTACCCCAAAACTCCAGCTAACATGCGCTAATTGAAGCAATTTTCCCCGAACTCACCTACCCTGGGTCGGCATTTGCAAGTGGTGACCCTTGAAAACCTGACAAATCGCCCGGTAAGATTCCTGACGGCTGGGACGTTGTGGAGCCAGTCTCTGGAGTGCGGCCTGCTATCTGCCTCTCATCGACGCTTGCCTTGGGCCTGGACAACCTCACTGCTGACCCTCGCGATTCTTGGCGGATTGGACGGCATCTGAGCGGAGTCCCCCTGGACTGTACTACCGGACCCCTGCGCCGGGTCGGAGCACGTGCGGCAGCCTACCGCCGGGCGGAGCAGCATCCTCGAGGTTGGGTCGCATGAATGCGGACTTGAAGCCTTTTCGGCTGGGCTGAGGAGGGGGCCTCGATCCCACGCGGCAACCGCTAGTGCCTATTGCATCCTCCTGCCCTCACTGCGGCCTTGTCAACACAAGTCCCCCTGAGGGAGGTAAATACGAATGTTACCCTTTTCTTCCCATACCCTCTGGATCATCAACGGTGCCAACGACAGTGGCAAGGTATTAGCAGCCTAGCGCCCCGCCGAGGCCCATACTTTTCAGCGCGGCTCCTCTGTGCCCTGTTGGAATGCTTCTGCGCTCTTATTGATTTTGGATCTTTGCAGTTATCGGCACTCTGCGTCATATTTCCACATAGCTCTGCAGAGCAATCTGAACAACCTGGCAGCCCGCCTCTTCTGGAGGGCCAAAGCAGCCTTCCCCTCCTTACATCGCTGTCTTTCCAGTGCCTCTATCTTTGTGGACATTGATTGTATCTCTCTCCTCTCACTGTGAGACAGTAATTGTCTTGCGGGCTTGCGAAGCTTCGTGCATCGTTGCCTCTCCAGTGCCTCTGCCCTTGCTGACATTGACTATATTTTTCTCCTAACACTGTGTGGCATTGGTTGCCTTGTGGAATTGTGGGGCTCCCCTTGCTGTTTGCCTGAGAAGCTGCCCGGTATACGCCGCTATTTGGCTTGCTTGGTATTTCTCCCTCCTATGGCTGCTAAAGCTAAAAACCCTGAAGCTCGAGAGGGGATGCGTTTCTCCCAGCGACTGCAGATTAAGTTTGGGGCCCCCAGCAGTCCACTTGAACAATCTCCTCCATCAGGCACGGATGATGAGACTGTAAGTGAAGATGAACTAGATCCCCACAAGCAGCTCTCCTCTGCTCAACTCAAAAAAGAACTCCGCAGAGGCTTTGCGGAATTATCCAGCGAGTTTCACTCTCTACGTGAAGAGCTGATGAATGATGTCGCAGCATTAAGGACTGATGTTAAAGAACTGGGAGCCCGAGTAGAGGATGTGGAGGCCAAAGCGGCTGACCATGATGGGACTTTGGTGGATCTACAATGTGTGCTTGACCGACAACATGCGCAAGCGATGGAGTTGACTTACAAAATTGATGACATTGAAAACTGCTCCCGCCGCAATAACGTGCGTTTACGAGGAATCCCAGAAGCGGTGGGGGGCGGAGAGGATTTACCGACAGTGCTTAAACTGTTGATAGCGGAACTGCTCCCGGCGGAGGACCTGGCTGCTCATGTATCTGGGATGGAAATTGAACGAGTCCACCGTGCCTTGGGAAAACCTCCCAATAACCAACCTCGTGATGTCATTGCGAGATTTTTGCGATATTCTGATGCTGAGCTTCTCATACGGCGAGGCCGGGAGAAAAAAACGGTCCGCTTCCAGGATGCAGCAGTGTCAATTTATCAAGACCTCTCGACGTTTACCTTGGCGCGCCGGAGGGAGATGAAACCAATTACGACGGTCCTGAACAGCAAGGGGATTCGTTACTCTTGGTCTTTTCCATTTAGGATGAACTTTCTTTTGGGAAATAAAAAGATTTCAGCAAAAGACCATACTGAAGCTTGGCGAGCTCTTCGTCAGGCGGGACTAGTTGATGATAATGCTCAGCCTCACCCGTCGCTCCCTAAGCCCCAGCACTCCAGGTGGACTCGGGTGGGCAAACCCGCTTGATCTCTC
Organism: Ichthyophis bannanicus; assembly: GCA_033557465.1. NCBI lineage: Eukaryota > Metazoa > Chordata > Amphibia > Gymnophiona > Ichthyophiidae > Ichthyophis > Ichthyophis bannanicus. The sequence continues at coordinate 331,350,668 of CM066032.1, forward strand.
TTGGAGTAGGAGAGCTTCTATTATCTTTAAGGGAGCCTCCTCTAGTGGGTCTCACGGCCTCAAGATGTGGGGTTGAATGAATGGTTTTTGATGCTTTGCTGTTCTTTGTAATGTTTTCTATTGCGTTATTGGCCATTGGCCTGGGTCAGCCTGGGCCTCCACTCTAATATACATAGGGGGTGACGGGTGACTTGCAAATGTTTTGATGATGACACTGTTTTGATAAGGGGGCAGGATGGTACTGATGACTCAGGGTGGGTGGGGGAGTAATGGGGAAATGCTACTATCTGTTTTGCTTGTACTGTTGCTTTAAGGGGACTTGGGGGGAACAGGGTTTGAGGTCAATTTACCGTGTCCTGTATTAATGTTGACAGGCAGGTGGTATTGACGGGAAGGGGGGGGGTTTGGTTTTGAGGGAGGGTGTTTTAACTTGGAGTTGGAGGGTGTGTTTGGGTATGGGGGGGGGGGACTATGGCACTTGTTTCTGGAGTATGGAATAGGTGGGCTTGGATAATAAACCTTCTGGGTTCGCTGGGGGGATGCTGTCACTGGGACCCTTCGGGTAACTGGAGGGTAAGAGGGTCTAGACTGTGAATATTAATGGTGCGATTTATTTCTTTGAATGTTAAGGGTCTCAACTCCCCAAGGAAGCAGTCGCTGCTGTTTTCAGAGTTGCACGCTTTGCAGGGGGACATTATTTATCTACAGGAGACTCATCTTCAGAATTGTAAGCAGGGCTGGTTAAAGCGGTCCCCGTACACTGAGGTGCGGGTGGCCTCAGACGCGCAGGGCCGGAAGAAGCGGGGGGTGGCCTTCCTATTTCATCAGAGCCTGTCCTTGCAGGTAGAGGAGGAAAAAAGAGATACCCTGGGGAGGTGGCACTTTCTGAATGTTCGCTTAGAAGGGCACTTGCTAACTTTAGCTAATATCTACGTGCCCAATGAAGGCCAGGGGTCATTTTTTATGCGGTTGAAAGCCTTATTGGCGGACTTCGCAAGGGGTCCCATTGTTCTTGGTGGGGATTGTAACACACATTTGGTGCCCCATCTGGATTCCACAGGTCGCGCTGGGGGGGGGGGGAGTGAGGGGGCCGGCTAGAGCCCTTCAACGCCTTATGTTAGATTTAGGTTTGCGGGATGTTTGGAAGGACACCCACGAGGGAGAGCGGGGTTATACCTACTACTCTCCAGTTCATCAGGTTCACACTCGCATTGATTATTTCTTACTGGATCAGCGCCTGATGGACAAGAGAGTGGAGGCTGGACATGGAGCACTGACTTGGTCAGATCATGCCCCGTGCTGGCTTGCCCTCCCAGCAGGATTGTACAGCGAGCACCAGCGCCTCTGGCGCTTAGATGCGAGGTTCTTATGGCGGCAGGGTGCAGTGCAGGAACATGCCCGCTTCATCACTGAATTCTTTGAGCTTAATGACTCTGGGGACGTCTCCCTTCCCACGGTTTGGGATGCTTTTAAGGCTACGGCCCGTGGTCAACTCATGGCAGAGGCAGCCCGCACGCGGAAAATGTGGACGCGCGACCACGATCAGTCGGTGAAGGAGTCTACTCGCTTAGGTTTGGAGCATGCCCGAACCGGCTCGCGGCAGGTTTTGCGTCAGTGGCGGACTATTCGAGCCAATTTGGATGCATGTTTGCAGAGGGAATTAGATAATAAGCGCCGGAAATTACGGCAAACGTTTTATGAGCATGGGAACAAAACTGGCCGCTTCTTGGCCTTGCGTCTTCGGCAACAGCAATCTGCGAGAGTGGTCCGCGATTCCGGGGGATGGAAAAGGGTAATTTCTCAGGAGATACGCGATATTTTTGCTGATTATCTGGAGCAGCTCTATAAGGCAGAACCCTTTGACCAGGATCGTGTGCAGGACTACTTACAGAGGATTGCTCTGCCGCGTCTTCCTGACCCTGACCGAGCTCAGTTAGATTCTGAATTTACGGTGGACGAAGTGGGAAATGCTATACGGCGGCTGAAAACTGGCAGTGCGCCGGGTAATGACGGCTTCCCAGCGGAATACTATAAGAAGTTTCGTGTACAATTAGCGCCAACCTTGACCATATTGTTTAATGAGGTCTTGGGCGGGGTTCCTCTCCCTTCGTCCCAGTGCGAGGCGTTGATAGTGATGATACCCAAGCCAGGTAAACCTCTGCACGATGCGGCGTCGTATCGCCCCATTTCCCTGTTAAATGTTGATATCAAAATATTTGCTTCTGTTCTGGCTGCGCGCTTGAACCGGGTCCTTCCGGTTTTGGTTCATCCTGATCAGGTTGGGTTCGTGCCGGGTCGCCAGGCCGCAGACAACATAAGGCGTATGTTGCAGGTTATTCATGTGGCCCGACGGGAGCCGCAACCGGCTTTGCTGGTGGGGATCGACGCAGAAAAAGCTCTTGATCGGGTCGATTGGGGATACCTTTGGTGTGTTTTGGCGACAATGGGCTTTGGCCCTAATTATATCCGTTGGGTTTGTAGTCTCTATCAACGCCCTCAAGCGTGCGTTCGGATAAATGGGGGACACTCGAGAAACCTCTTCCTGGAGAGGGGCACACGTCAGGGCTGCCCTCTTTCGCCTCTGCTCTTCGCCCTTGCGATGGAGCCCTTAGCACAAAGCTTTCGTGAACATCCAGGCTTGCAGGGGGTCCGCATTGGCCCCGCGGAATATCGGATTGCGCTCTTTGCGGATGATATTATATTGTCCCTGGTGGATCCGTCTGCTTCCCTTCCAGCCGCGATGCAGCTGTTTGAAAACTTTTCTCGGATATCCGGTTTCAAAATTAATTATACTAAATCGGAGATCTTAAATGTCGGGGTCCCTGGGGTGGTTTGTGTGGAGCTCCAAGCGGCCTATCCTCTTCGATGGGTATCAGGTACCCTACTCTATTTAGGGGTGCAATTGACCGTGGAGCGGGCGGACCTCTTTAAAGCTAACTATGAGCCCCTGCTCCGTCAGATTCGGCGGGACTTAGATATCTGGAATGGCCTGCTCCTTTCCTGGTCTGGGCGTATAGCGGTAGTCAAGATGGTGGTTGTTCCCCGCTTTCTCTATTTTTTTCAGGTTCTACCACTTCCCATTGCGCGGGCCACTTTGGCGACTTGGCAGCGGTTGCTTATGAAGTTTATATGGCACTATCGTCGCCCGCGGTTGGCACGGCACGTTCTCTATGCCCGTACGCGCACTGGAGGTATGGGCATGCCCAATTTGCATTGGTACTATGCAGCGGCACAATGTCGGGCGGGGGTGGAGTGGATGATTGCCGATAGCACCAAACGATGGGTACAGATGGAAATGAGTTTGGCTGGGGGAGCGGGGTTGGGGGATTGGCTGTGGCTTGGTCCAAAACTTCGGCGCAGTAAATGCATCAGTAATCCCTATGTACTTCATACCCTCCGTTGCTGGGATCAGCATTTTCGATCTCGGGGTACAGACCTGTCCCCTTTGGCTCCTATAGTAGACAATGCTTCCTTCCCACCGGGGTTGAGTGACTTAGTCTTTCGGCAGCGGGGACATCATGGCCTTAGCCGGGTCGGGCAATTCTTTGATGAAGGTCGGTTACAATCCTTCCGTGCATTACAAGATGAATTTGACATTCCGGGTGGGCATATCTATCAATATACGCAAGTGACACATTGGGTTCAATCTAGGCTTGTGCGGCCCCAGGTTGCTCGGGACCTGACGGATTTGGAACGTTACTGTGAGGGGTGCACTACTACTAAGAGACTCGTGGCGACCCTATATGCACACCTACAGGGGTGTCAACCGCGCTCTACAAGACACCGGGAGCTTTGGAACTCTGATTTGAATCTTTCTTACGCTGAGCAACAGTGGGAAAGGGTGGAAACACGCTTGTGGAAGAGCTCGGTAGCGATTAATGCCCGTGAAACTAATTATAAAATAATGTACCGTTGGTATATGACCCCGGCACGGATCGCTCGTATTTATCCAGGGGCTGCGGACCTCTGTTGGCGTAATTGTGGGCAGCGGGGTACCTTGGGGCATATTTGGTGGGCTTGCCCCCGCATTTGCGCCTTTTGGTGGGGTGTACAATTCCGGCTACAATTGCTTTTGGGAGTGAGCATCCCTTGGGACCCGGGGATCTTTCTTTTTGGGGCCTCGGTGCCGGGCGCACGGGCCCCGCAGCTTGCTTTACTCCGCCACGGCCTGAATGCGGCCCGATTATCCCTTGCAGCAGCATGGAAACGTGATTTGCCCCCTTCCTTCCAGGTTTGGTTGGAAAGAATGTGGGATATGTATACAATGGAGCGGGGGGTAGCTGTTAGCAGGATGCGTTTGGCACGCTTTGAATTGATATGGGCACCCTTTGTTTCTCGTTATGGCGCGTGATTGCTATAGACAATCAAAGGGGAAAACACAAACTTCAAGGGAACTTACCCCTTGTATGTGCTTCTTGCTCTCTGTCTTCCCTTGTCTAAGGACCAGCAAGCCATAGATGGGGGGATTGGGGGGGGGGGCTTGGTTTAGGGAGGTTTTGGGGGGAGGGAAATGGGAGGTTGGGGGGGGGCTGTAGCCCCTTTTCTCTCTTCGGAGCTTTGACCTATGTGCCATTAAAGTTGAATGGGGGAGCAGTGGGGAGGGAATGGGTGGGCGAAGGGGGAGGGTGGTTGTTTGGTACTTATCTTAAAAATACAAAAATGAAGGCGTATTGTAGGCTACCATTGTGTTCTAAAGTCCTGCTTTTGATGTTGCACTCTCTTTGATGATGTATTTGGTTTATGGTTCTCGTTTCTATGTATTCTTTGGAAGCCTTTCAATAAAAAAAAAAAAAAAAAAGTTTAAAGGTAACATTTAGAAACAAAATTTACCTACATGGTTTTAAATGTAATTGCTAGCTTCCTCTCTCATTACCAGGTCACCCTTGCCTTATTTAAAGTGCTCATCATAGATGTGACACATTTTAAGATGCACAAGAACATAAGAAACGCCATGATGGGTCAGACCAAGGTCCATTGAGTATTCTCTCTGTCAGTGGACCGGATAGGCCACAAATACCCAGCAGATACTAAAGAGTAGATCTATTTCTTACAGTTCTATTCCAGGGATGAATGACTCCTCGCCCAAATCCACCTGGTTAATATTTTTTTAAATAAACCTTTCACCTCTTTTCCATCCTATGTTAGCTGCTTTGATCACATAGCTTAACAACACTGGCATTCACGCTCATACCAAAATAACTCCACCAACACCACAGTGATGGCAGTAAATTTTTAATGTTGGCCATGGTGGTTCAATAAAACATGTACAGTCAGTACTGCTATTCGGATTGTGAGTGGTGCTGAATATATTATGTATAGTGGTCAGCACCAGAGCGGTGACATTCAGTCTGCTCTCCAGATAACTACAGTATCTGCATAAATTCCTGATACTAAATTTATTTGGAAAGACTGACTGTTGCTGCTCTTTGTATAACTTGGTGCTTCATCCACACATTGCCAAAGCACTGTCTGGACAGTGTAAGTACTTTCAGTAGTACTATCTGTTTACATCGCTGACAGTCCATGGATAGTGCAAGCTAAGGGAATTATCCAGATAACGGCTGCTAACTAGATAATTCCTTTTGAATACTGATCTGTTTGTGTCATCTGCAGTTTTGATCATCTCTCTCATCACTCCTATCTCCACATCATGTGTGAATATATTGAACAGTATAAGTCCCAATATAGATCCTTAGGGCATTCCATTACTGGGACCTTGGGAGGATATGGTGTCACCAGAGTTCATGGGGGTAATGGCAAGGAGTAGCAGTGGATATTGCATAAAGAACTTTGGTGTGGGGAGAAAACTGCTCTTTTTCTCTTTTCCTCCTTCCTTCTTTTCTGTTCCCATTTCTCATTCTCTTCTTCAATTTCAACTTCCCCCCTTCCTTCCCCTAGACGTAATCCTACATGCCTCTTTCCCCTCCTCTTTGCTCTCCCATATTTCCCTCCTCTGCTAATACTCTCTTTTAAACACCCACAATTGTCAGCAAGTGTCAGAAGTCTTAAGCTCAGTTTCCAGGCTGATCTTGTGAGAGTTCTGAAACTGACAAGTACAGGGGATATGTTGCAAGCAGTAAATATAAATAAAGGGGGTCAAATCTCCCAATCTGATTAGACCACCTTATTCCCCTCTAGATCTTTACCCATCTCATTTCTTAAATCACTTTTGCTGATGGTTTTAGAAGTACTTACTAATATTATAAATACATTCTTATTAAGGGGAGTGTTTCCAGTTCCTGTAACATGTAACAATAATAATCTCTGACACTTATAGCCCACTGTACCAACCAAAGGTTCAAGGTGAATCACAATATAAAATACATGATCAAATATTTATACAATAACCTTCCTAAGATCCATGCAACTGTGAAAATGTAAAATAACCACATCCCTCAGCAAACTACCAATTTATTCAATTATTCTATTTGAGAAAAATTAATTACCTACTCTTGTTTAAGAAATGCATAAATAAACATGTTTTCATTTTTTTTCTTAAAACGCCAGAAAGATACTTTCCCTTTATAGCTCTTTAGGGAATTGATGACACCATAATGGGGCCTGGTCTGGCAGTATTGTTTTTCTAGTTTCTACCAACTTCTAGGGCATGCAGTGGTGGGATGTTTAGCTTCCAGCCCTCTGGGAAACAAAAATGATGAGTCAGTAAATGAAGCTCTATTAAACCCATTAAGTAACAAGGGTGAGGGCATCTCACCGAGCAACGTCAACTTAATATTTGATTGACAATATGCTATTTGTGTGCATTTAAGCTTGTGGTAAATGCAGCAGCATCACCAAGCTGAAAGACAGTAGTTTCTGCAGCTTGGTGACCATCAGAACACAAAGCTAGTTCCTGTTACTTGTTAGTATTTCTTTCATTCATTCTGCCACTATGTTAACAAAACCCATTTTAATAAATAAGTTATTTTATTTAAAGGACATCTATCAAAATTAGATAACTAATACCAGAACAAAATGAGTAAAGATGGAATTTCTTACCATCCCAGGCATCAAACATGTCTGTTACAAAATAATCGATGAACGATATTTGAGACTTTGGGATGCTGCAGGTGTTCCGGTCAAACACTGGCATTACTACTGGCAAACCCTGTCTTTTCTCTTCATCAGTCTAAAGGCAAAACGATTTGTATTGTTAGTCTTTGGATCCAGAATTCTGCACAGTATTAAAAGAGAAACTAACATTTCCCAAATCCCACAAGCTTCTCCTTCCATAATATTCCATAATATTTCATTCTTTGTGTTCTTGGGCAAGCCACTTAACCCTCCATTGCCCACGTTCCCTGTAAAATAGTTATCTCCAAGTTATAATGCCCTGTTCAATGTAATTTCAGTTTGTTCAATGTAAACCGCATTGATATCATGAAAAGCGGTATATAAGAAATGTTAAATAAAATAAATAAATAAATGATCATTCATGAAATATTCCCAGTTCTTAGTGAGGTAATCAAATTTGTAGATAACAAAAACTTATTCAAAGTTGTTAATCACATGTGTATTGTGAAAATTTGCAAGAGGACGTTGAGGAATTGGGAGAATTGGGTGTCCAAATGGCAGATGAAATTTAATGTGGACAAATTTTATTTATTTATTTTATTTAACAAGTTTTGTATCCCGCTTTTTCCTTCAATCAAAGCGGTCAATACAGCACAAGTTACATAAAAGCAAGGGAAACATGCAACACTTCATTAATATATCTAAGCGATGGAAACTGGGAGTACAAACACAGGGAAATACAGTACATACCTTACATTACATCATATTTAGCTACACAAAGCATACCGGCAACAGAACCGACATACAGCAGCCATTTCCTCAGTCCTGCACGGTACCACGCCTAAGGGCCCTCTGGTGAGGCCCTCAGGCGCGGGCCTGCAAGGCACGAGCGCAATCCCGGGGTGGCAATTTAAAGCCGTTGTTCCCGCCAGCTGATTGGTCTTCCCCAATGGTGAAGAGGGGCACATAACCACGACCTCCGATGGCTGCCGCTGCTCTTGGTTCTCCCGTGCGTGCTCCCGGGGTGGCAGTTTAAAGCCATTGTTCCCACCAAATGCCAAGTTATGCACTTAGTGAAGAACAACTCAAACTTTGTTTACATGATGCAAGGTTCCACCTAGGAATCGCTACTCAGGGAAAGGATATAGGCCTCATCATGGATAATATGTTGAAGCCCTCTGCCTAGTGTGCAATGGAGACCCAGAAAGCAAATAGAATGCTAGGAATCATAAGGAAAGGAATGGAGAATAAAACCAAGGATATTAGAATGCCCCCTCACTTGGTTTACAGCTTGTCGTGCTGAGGGCTTGTGTGCATCAGTGATGCTAAGGGCTAGGTTATCGGTAATTTAACTACTGGCAGTGTCTCCCAGGATGGACAGGTCTAAGTTGAGGTGCCAGACCAAAACAAACCACCCATCTGGGCAGCAGCAGAATGGGACAGTATTGGCGGCGGAGGATCACATTTCTGTGACAATGGCAACAACACTAAAATTAAACTGTGTGGAAGAAAGGCCTGGCAATCTACTTCCGCATCTTGCCAAGAAAACGCAGTGGATAGTCACAACAAAACAATTTGCACTATAGTGCTGGAAGACTAGGCAGGAGCTGAAGACTTTCAGAATAAAGACAGCATTTATGATGTGGTTGGATCAAAGCCCTCGGGACATCTGACTGCTGATGTAGCAGTGCATGAAATGGGGAGTCAGAAGCTGAAAAGATGTCTTACATATTGGGACATGCAGGGGCGGCCCAAGGGGGGTGCGGGGCCATGTGCGGAGACTCGGTGCGGGGCCTCATTTGCATAAGTGGCCTTATTTGCATACATATTTGCATAATGTTACCAAACACTAACTTTTAGTAAACATGTCTCTTAATGAGTGTATGGATAAAGAAAGACTAAAAGATTTCTACATTACTATAATCCAGTGCCAACCGCCAGGCACATTAGGAACTACTACAAACGCTGCCCATTTAGAACCCATAGCAAACCCGCTGTATCCTGACAGCATTACCAGGACTCACAAAGCACCAGACCCTACCTATCAAAAGGAAACACTGCAAATATTAAACCAGTACATTTCAGAGAATACTGGGGAAACAGAACAAGTGGCAATGTCAAATAGGAATTACATAAACAGAATACCTCAGCTCAGTTACACATGCAGAACATAGACCATCACCAAACAAGGAATCGCAATTTAGAAACAGGAAGGCAATAATTAAACTGGGAACCCCAAAAGCCAAACTTGGAATGTACAACAACACTGTAGAAATAAAACTATAAATCAATTTCCTCTTGTACCAAACAAAGCGCAGACGTTAATGATGCACATTTCCCAGAGCTTTCATATTCCAGTTAATAAATTCAAAATAAAGAGATATTTCTACCTTTTGTGCATTTTTTTTCAGTTGCAATTGCTCCAGCCACTTTCTTCTGGTTTCTTCATGTTTTCTGCTAACTCTCCATCGTCTGCTGTCCATTTGTCCTTTCTTCTCTCTTCTAGTTTTCTTTCCATCCTCTCTCTCTACATCTGCTTTAACATACTAATCTTTCTCCTTTTGCTCTTTCCTCATTCTTCTTTCATCCACACAAATTTTACCCCTCCATCCTCAATCCCCACTTACTCTCCCAATACCCGGCCAATTGTAGATTTTTCATCCCTCCCACACAAAATATTTTTCCCCTCTCCATTTTACTCTCCCAGCCCCATCCCATTCTAATCCTCCCCCAACATCAGCTCCCTTCTAGTTCCAGTCTCACCCAGCATCCATTCCCTTCTAGTCCCTGCATCAGCCCATTTCCAGTCCTAGCCCCCCATCAACCCATTTCCAGTCCTAGCTCCCCCATCCATTTTCAGTCTGAGTCCCTTCATCAGCTCATTTCCAATCCTAGCCCCCCATCAGCCCATTTCTAGTCATTTCCTAGCCCCACCATCAGCCCATGTCAAATCCTAGCTCCCCTCCACTCAGCCCAATTCCAGTCCAAGCCCCCCCATGAGCCTACTTCCAGTTCTAGCCCCTCCATGAGTCCATTTCAATTCAAGCCCCCACCACAGCCCATTTCCAATCTTAGCTCCCCCCAACAGCCCATTTCCAGTCCTATCCTAGCTGCTCCATCAGCCCATTTTCAGTCCTAGCTCCCTTCCCTCACAGCCCATTTCCATTCCAAGCTCCCTCCCCATCAGCTATTTGCAGTTCAAGCCTCCCCGTCCACTCAGTCCATTTCCAGTCATAGCAGTCCCCCAACCCATTAGCAGTCCTAGCACCCCATCAACCCATTTTCAGTTTAAGCCCCCCCTATAACCCATTACCAGTCCTAACCCCCCATCAGCCCACTTCCAGTCTTAACCCCATCAGCCCATTTCCAGTCAGCCCCCCATAGCCCATTGCCAGTCCTAACCCCCCCCCCACAGCCCATTACCAGTCCTAACCACATCAGCCCACCTCAAGTCCTAACCCCTCCCCATCAGCCCATTTCCTGTCCTATCGCCCCCATAGCCCATTAGCAGTCCTAAACCCCCATAGCCCATTAGCAATCCTAACCCCCCATCACCCTATTTCCAGACAGCCCCCATCAGCCCACAGCCCATTACCAGTCTTAACCACCCCCCCCAGCCCATTTCCAGTCCTAACCCCCCATCACCCCATTTCCAGTCAGCCTCCATCAACCCCCAGCCCATTTCCAGTCCTAACCCCCCATCACCCCATTTCCAGACAGCCTCCATCAGCCCCCAGCCCATTACCAGTCTCAACCCCCCCAGCCCATTTCCAGTCCTACCCCCCCAGACCATTTCCAGTCCTAACCCCCCTCACCCCATTTCCAGACAGCCTCCATCAGCCCCCAGCCCATTACCAGTCTTAACCCCCCCCCAGCCCATTTACAGTCCTACCCCCCAAGACCATTTCCAGTCAGCCTCCATCAGCCCCAGCCCATTAGAAGTCTTAACCCCCCCTAGCCCATTTCCAGTCCTAAACACCCCCCCCCCAGCCCATTTCCAGTCCTAACCCCCCCCCCGCCCATGTCCAGTCCTAACCCCCCATCACCCCATTTCCAGACAGCCTCCATCAGCCCCCCAGCCCATTACCAGTCTTAACCCCCCCCTCCCCTTCCCTTCCCGTATGGCAAATTAAAAAAAAAAAAACCTGGCTCTAGCTGCTGCCGCTGCCGCGTCCGTCGCAGCAGCGGCAGAATGGAGTGTCCCGCGGGGCCCCCTCTCCTCGTTGAGCCCTCTGCAAGGGCTTTCAGATTCGCGAAGGGAAAGTGCTCCCTCGCGTCTCTGTAAAGCCCGCAGGGGCTAATGGGAAATTTCCCATCAGCCCCTCGCGTCTAAAGGGGCAGATGGGAAATTTCCCATTAGCCCCTGCGGGCTTTACCGAGACGCGAGGGAGCACTCTCCCTTCGCGAATCTGAAAGCCCTTGCAGAGGGCTCAACGAGGAGAAAGGGCCCCGCGGGACACTCCATTCTGCCGCTGCTGTGACGGACGCGGCAGCGGCAGCAGCCAGAGACAGTTTTTTTTTAAAAATGTAATTTAAAAAAAAAAAGCAGAATGTTCTTTGCGCGGGGCCCCCTGAAACGCGGGGCCCTGTGCAAAAAACATTCTTGCTCAATGGACGGGCCGGCCCTGGGGACATGGAACTTACGAAGCATGAACCAGGTAGTCAAGAATGAAATGGAACGTGTACAACTTGATCTATTGGGTGTCAGTAAACTGAAATGGACTGGCATTTGGCACTTTGCATCAGATGATCATATGGCCTACTATGCTGGAAATGAAAGCCAAAGAAGAAATGGTGTTGCATTTATAATTAGGAAGAAACTTGCAAGAACTGTAATGAAATACAGTGCAGTCAGTGAACGCTTAATTTCTATTTGTCTACGAGGAATGCCTATCAATACAACTATAATTCAAGTATATGCCCTAACAGCTGCAGAAGAGGATGAAATTGATGAGTTCTATGAACAAGTACAAGCTGAAATTGACAGAAAATGCAAACAGGATATTCTGATAGTCATGGGTGATTGGAATGCAAAAGATGGCAACAAAGAAGGCGACAAAATGGTTGGAAAATATGGACTTGGCAACAGAAATGAAGCTGGAGAAAGACTGATAAAATTCTGCAAGACCAACGATCTATTCATCTCAAACACCTTCTTCCATCAACACAAGCGGCGAATGTACACATGGACTTCACCCAATAGATTGCACTAAAATCAAATTGACTACATCTGTGGAAGTCAGCGATGGAAAAGCTCTATAACATCAACAAAGACAAAACCTGGAGCTGACTGTGGTACAGATCACCAACTACTAGTATGCAAACTCAAGCTAAAGTTGAAAAAGAGCAAGCCACTCATGAATGTAGCAAAATATGACCTTGAGAATATACCATTGAAATTTAAAGACCGCCTGCAAAATTGATTTGCTGCTTTACATACAAATGACAGTGTTCCAGAAGAGTTATGGGATGACATCAAGATGGTTGTGTTGGAAGAAAGCGAGAAGTCTCTACAAAAGGTGAAAAAGCAAAAACAGTCAAAATGGATGACCGAAGAAACACTGAAAATTGACCAGAAACGCAGAGAAGCTAAAGCCAGAGGAGAAAGAGAGGCAATCACAGAACGCAGAGATTTCTAACGTGCAGCAAGATAAGACATGGAGAAGTACTACAATGACATATGCAAGGAAATAGAAGCAGAAACTATTAGAGGAAGAACAAGATCAGCTTTCTTAAAGCTATGAGAGTTAAAGAAAAAATTCCAGCCTCAAATTGGAATGTTACGCTCAAGGACCTATGCTGAATGATGCTGAGAAGATCAAGAAAAGGTGGAAAGAATATACAGGTTTTTTATATGATAAAGATTAATTGGACCAACAGCCATTTCAACCTTATGATCCAGAACTGTGAAATAAGGCTTTAAAGCTGCTTCAACTTCTCATCAAAGAACAAAGCACCAGGCATTGATGGCATTCCCATGGAAGTATTACCACAATCTGATGCAGCTGTTACCATACTTACAAGGCTTTGCCAGGAAATTTGGAATGCAACATCATGGTCAACTGACTGGAAAAGATCTGTGTTTATATTAATACTAAAAGGCGATCCAACTGACTGTGGAAATTATCACACAATCGCTCTGATCCCACATGCCAGCAAGATTCTACTGAAAATTATTCAACAGAGACTACAACCATACCTGGAACAAGATCTACCTGAAGTGCAAGCAGGGTTCAGGAAAGGGCGAGAAACAAGAGACATCATCGCAGATGTGAGATGGATCCTTGAAAAGACTAAAGAATACCAAAAGGATATATATTTGTGCTTTATTGACTACAGCAAGGTTTTTGACTGTATAAACCATGAGAAACTCTGGACCACATTAAGAAGCATGGGTATACCAGAACACCTGCTTGTTCTCTTGCACAACCTTTACATTGATCAAGAAGCAACAGTTCGAACAGAACAAGGAGAAACAAAATGGTTTAAAATCAGCAACGGTGTATGACAAGGATGCATACTTTCCCCCTACCTGTTTAATTTATATGCAGAAGAAATCATCAGAGAATCAGGATTGTATGAAGAAAAAAGAGGTGTGAAGATTGGTGGAAGACTCATCAACAACTTTCGCTATGCTGATGAAACCACATTACTGGCTGAAAGTGAAGACGATATGAAACATTTGGTTCTCAAGATCAAGGAACATAGCCTTAAAATGGGCCTGCACCTTAATGTAAAGAAGACAAAGATCATGACAACTGGCAAAATCAATACGTTTATCGTTGATGGAGAAGAAATTCAAATAGTGGACAACTTTAACCTACCTGGATCAACTATCAATAAACAAGCAACAAGCAGTCAAGAAATCCGATGACATATTGCTGTGGGCAGAATGGCTATGAAGAATCTAGAGCAGATTCTTAAGAGCAGAGATAGCACAGTTACTTACCTGTAACAGGTGATCTCTGGGAACAGCAGGAATAAGTCTTCACATATGGGTACGTCGGTACTGACGGAGCCTGTGTGGGAACGCTCCCCAGCGTCCAATCAGAAAGCTTTTGGGAGCATCCCACAGCGCCTGCATGCTGTCTTCCCGCCTTTCCCAACTGCCTCTCCTCAGTTAAGTTTTAAAGCTGAGACAAAGAGAGGAAGAGCGAAAGAAAGGGAAAGATAGAGATAGAGAGATACAGCTCCTAGAGGAAGTGGGTGGGTTATGAAGACTTATTCCTGCTGTTCCCAGAGATCTCCTGTTACAGGTAAGTAACTGTGCTATCTCCAGGAACAAGCAGGAATGAGTCTTCACATATGGGGACTCCCAAGCTGAGATGCCTAGAGGGAGTCCAAGCATGTTGCGAATTTAGAAAGAACCATGCTACTCCTCAGAACCTCAGGCATCCTGGGGATGGAGGGTAGGAGCTGAATTACAGAAAGGTGCTGTGGAACAGCTGGACTAGAACAGCACTATGGAACAGCTGGACTAGAACAAGACCTCTATAGAGGAAGATCCTGTGAGATGAAATTTAGCAGTGACAATATTCAGAGCAATATTGTAATATGGACCTCCCTTGGTGGTATTGTAAAAGTCTGTTAAGGTTCATATGGATCTGTTAGAAGAGCCATTGAAAGATCCTCAAGGAGAACCTCACTATGAAGTAGAGGTAATAAAATTGTAGAAAAACACAAGTGGAGGTCAGAACCCTTTAGGGTGAGAAAAAAGCCCCAGGGGTAACTGGGGTAGTATAAAGGTGTAGGGCTTCAGCGGAAAACGCAGAAGGTACTATTAGACAAAGCTTAAACTCTTTTGGCCCAAGGACAGTACAATGATAGGACCAAAAGAGAAAAGTCTGACCCATCTGGACTAGTACTGGATTAGTCCATGTAGGAGAGAAAGGGTATGGAGACCCCTGTATCTGATAAGAAAGCAAGGCCAGACTTAGGAAGAGTTAAGCTTTAGATTAACTGAAGCTCCACAATGACTTTCCTAAATGGGGTTAATTAGGAAAGAAAAAAGGTACATGGAGGCTTCAGAGGTACCTAACCCTAAAGGGTTATGGTAATAAAAAAGTTTACTAATTACCACAGGGAGTGGTTGTATATGTAAAACCCTAAGCATGCTAGTACAGCATGGCTAGGGGTAGTGCTCATCTGTCAGGGTGATAAGGAAGACATGGAAATCTGAACCTAAACAGACAGATGGACCAGTGTGTGGATATCTATCTACCCAAGGGATATATCTCAAAAGATATATATATATATATATATTCCTAAATATATACACGTATAGGGTATATATGCATATAGATATAGAGAGCTATACATGGGCAGAAGATCCACAGATATATTATATATATATATATATATATATATAAATATGTAGGCATATAGACACATGTCTCCAGGTATGTGGATGGAGAGATGCCTATATAACTGGATCCCCCTAGGAATATGGGGAGAGAGAAAGATTCATCTAATAGCAAGAAGGATGATACCTGCTTGAATAAATGGATAGAGAATCTTCTTTTCCTGGTTATGACTCACAGAGTCAGAGGAAAGGTCTCTCTGACAAGAAGGAGTGTAGATTCCTTTCAGGATTCGAGCTCCTGAGTAACCAGGAGGAGTAAGTGAAAAATGCAGAGGATAACTTCAGTCTGCAGGCAGCAAGTCCAGATCTCTCCAGAACTGCAGTATGGTGAATGGAGAGAGGGCGCCAATGGGATAAGATACCATATGTGACCCCCCTATAAGGGCAAGATGGGTATCAGGCTCCTTGAGCTGCCACTGAAGACAACTATCTCTGGCGAGAAGTCCAAAGGAGATATGGGCCAAGCCAGGGAATTGGCCATTCTTCAGGTTTTTACGTGAAGAAAGGCCTGTGTCTTATGCCTCAAAAGAGATTTTAGATAAGATGGTAAGGGCAGGGAACACCTGCCAGTCCTGAGAACATGACTGGGGGAATCCCTCCTAACCATCTGAGGTTATCTACTAGATGAGATACTAATGCTCTCTAGCAAGGGCCCATAGTGCAAAGCTACTCTGTAGAATTGCAGAGAGCATGCTACAGGTTGGTTAGAAGAAAAAACTGGCTGTTTAAAGCCAGTGGGTAAGTTAAACTATTCTGCCAGAATAAGGGGGCGAAGAATAGAAGTTAACCAACCAGTCTGTAATAGTATGGTTTCCAAACAAGGTTGAAAACCTGTCTGGGGTTTAGCACTGAGGCTAGAAGGATTGCCAGTGGAGGAGAAACCCTGGTTGTGTGGTGAACAGAACCAGTGGCTTGACCACTAGGAATTGCTGCATGTGCAGCAAGTACCAAGGCAGCGGAGAAAAATGTCTTTTTCCCTCCTTTTTTTTTTTTTTTTTTGTTTTTTAGATTGGGAAAAAGAAAAAACAGACATGATAGGAGTGGTAAGACTCCTCATTGTCTGATGAGCTGCCCTAAGGTAAGAAAAAGGGGGAAGACAACTCTGGAAGGGAGAATCCCCCTGTGGAATAGGTAAAGAACCATAGGGCCTTACCAGTGTAATAGAGCCACTCTTACAAGCGAATGCTGTAGTAAGAGGGAGGTAAGACAGAGTTGAAGGAGATTGACTATGCAATAAGTCTCTAAAAGTAAGATGATACATACTAATGCAGGGAAACAACTGTCTATTTGATAGTTGTCATTTCTCTGTCTCCAGAAGAGGAAGAGAAACCTGTTAAGTCTAGGCATGATCATCATAAAGACTCTTAGAGTCAAAGAAAGATGTCTCGTGAAGAGAGATCTAGGAAAAGATAGGAAGAAATCAGTGCAGATGCTTCAAGTGGAAAGAAGCAGACTGCAATTCTAACCAGCAACCAGGAGAGGTAATGATGATATGTCTGAAACCCTGCAACTGCTGGGTTTGCTGAACCTATTGAGGTTGTGGTTTCTTTAGATCAGTGCGATGTTTCCCATGTTTGGGAACATCTGTATGATGGGCAGAAGATGGATAAAACTTTTTCCTCCTAGGGGAAGAAAGTTTGGTAGGACATTTCCTACTAACTGGGAAAGAGGAAGGCGTAAAACAGCTTCTGGAAACAGGAATGTCAGTGGTTAACTGAGCAATCTGGAGCAAAGCCTCCTTGTTGAAGAGATTTTCTCCAGTGCAAGGAGTATTTCCCAGTCTTTCTTGTGCCCATTTGTCCAAGTCTGAAACTTGGAGCCAGGCTTTACATCGTGCCCCTATAGCTATAGCAGACGTTCTGCTAACAGACTCAAAGGAGTCTAGGGAAGCACCAGTAAGGAACCTAGAGATATTCTGAGCATGATGAACCAGTAAGGTATAGTCTGCTCTTTTGGGTTCTTGAAGAAAAGGAGTCAAAAACAGTAATTTCTTTGTGACCTCTTCAAGAGATAATCCCATATAGAAAATATATGAGAGAATTCTTGCTGAAAAAGCATGGATGCCTGGAAGGTTTGGCATCCAAAGGCATGTAAAGTCTTAGACTCACGACCTGGCGGGTAAGAAGAGTGCTACTTAGAGCTCTTAATATGCCTCATTGCTGATTCTACAACAACAGAATGATGAGGAAGTTGAGTCCTTTGAAAACCTTGGAAGGGGGTGGGCACTTGATATAGAAGATCAGTTGCCCTAGAAGGTGGGGGTACCTTTAAAGGAGCTTCCCACATTCGTGAAAGGATAAACTGCAAGGACTGATGCACAGGAAGCATGATGTTGTCCTTTACACTGCCAGGAATATACAGGGATTCTGTATTCCCTTGTGTAGGATCCTGTCCAGGTATAGAAATGGCAAGTGATTTTGCCATATCCAGCAGAAAAGCTTGAAAAGAAAAATCCCCAGAGGGAAATCCTCTCGGAAGAGGAGGACAGGCTAGATCTGTTGAAGAACTGGCATTGACACCCAGGGATCTATCCAATTTTAGAGGAGTATAAGATCCTAAAGGGTGGAGTATGGGATCCTTAGAGGATGGTTGCCGGTACCGTAGGAGGTCGGAACCAGCTACAGTTGGTAGCGCATCGTCCATGCCAGGGATCGATTCCAGACTCGGTACCAAGGGAAGCGAGCCTGAAGAAAGAAGCATGGAAGGCACCAACATCGATGGTAAAATGGATACCGGTACCGACTCTGGTACCGTATCCGATACCGGTGGAGAAAGGCCAACTGGTGACGGTTCTAATGGTATCGATAGAACCGAGCGTGAACCATCGGAACCGTGCCTTCGGTACCGTCCAGTGTCGGCACCAAGGCAAGTCGGTACCCAGTCTTCCAGACTAGAGATCGATTCCAGACTCAGCATCGAAAGAAGCGAGTCTATCGATGCACATCTGGAGGGTATCGACATCGATACCAGTACCGGTCTCGATACTGATACTAGAAGATCAGTCTGCAGCATATCCAACGGTCCCGTAGGTACCGAGGACGCCAGGCTATGATCTTTGGTGAGGAATGTTTCATCCAACACCATTGCCAATGTCGAGGTATCGGTACCGCTCGAAGCGGATGCCACCACCGAGCATGGCTCAGGTATGTTCTGTGAGGGGTGAACCTCAGGAACAACCTGAAACCCCACACAGGATTTGGAGGCCGAAGACTCCCACCGGGGTTTTAAAGCCAGTGTGTTCTCGAAGGTAAGGCCAGAGGCATCTCTATGCAGTGCATGAGATCTACCATTCGAGGACTGGCTAGTCTTAACAGACTGTTTTTGGGTTACCTGATCCTGTGAAGAAGAAGGGGTGGACGGTGCCCTGAAGTTGGATGGGGACCGTGTAGTGAGGGAAACTCGATGCTGAAGACTTCTTCGTACTATAGTTTTACAGGAGGGACACGCCAGAGGAAAATGGTCAGGACCCAAGCAGGGTAGACACCAATTATGAGTGTCTAAAATCAATTTTGTACCGCCACAGTTAAAACATTTCTTAGGAATAGTGGCTGGCGTTTCCATGAGGAAAAGAGGGGTAGGCCTGGCAGGCCGTGAAAAAACCCGTCAGGCACTAAGAGGGAAAAAATATTCCCTAACAGGAATATGAAGAAAAAAGAAACACCGGCGGTACCGGTGGCGTCGGGGAAAGGCAGCCGCGACCACAAGAAAACTAAAAAATAAAAGAAGAATTTTCTGCGGTGACAGAAGGACGTCCTGTCGGCTCCGCGGAAAAACGAAAACTGAGGAGAGGCAGTTGGGAAAGGCGGGAAGGCAGCACGCAGGCGCTGTGGGATGCTCCCAAAAGCTTTCTGATTGGACGCTGGGGAGCGTTCCCGCGCAGGCTCCATCGGTACCGACATACCCATATGTGAAGACTCATTCCTGCTTGTTCCTGGAGATGTCTCTCTCCATACAAACATTCGACTTCTGCAAGCCATGGCATTTTCAATAATGTCATATGGATGCAAAAGTTGGACAGTGAAAAAGATAGACAGGAAGAAAACTGATGCCTTTGAATTATGGTGCTGGCGACGAATATTATGTATATCATGGACTGCCTGAAGAACAAACCAGTCAGTACTAGAGATCAAACCTAAGCCTTATTTAGAAGTTCAGATGACAAGATTTTGACTTTCATACTTTAGACACATTATGCGAAAAGAGATCATTAGAGAAAGACATCATGCTTGGCAAGGTAGAAGGTCAAAGCAAAAGAATGTGGCCAGCAATGAGATGGATCGATACAATAACAGCAGCTACAGGTGCCAGTCTGTTAACAATGAGCCGCCTGACTGAAGACTGAACACAATTTAGGATAACTATCCAGAGGGTCACCATGAGTCAACACTGACTTGACGGCGCTTAACAACAACATCAGACTGTCACTGTATTGCTTCATGGTGTGATCATGTCTTGACCATTGTATGCAGATCTGGTTGCCATATCTAAAAAAGCATACAGTGGAATTAGAAAAGATATGGAGAAGAGCAACAAAAATGATAAATGGGATAGAGGTATATCCTCTACGAGGAAAGACTTAAAAATGTTAGAACTCTTCAGCATGGAAAAGAGATAGCTGAGGGGAGGTCTATAAAATAATGAGGGGCAAACAGATCAGTTACTTACTACTTCAAAAAGTAGAAAGATTAGGGGACATATGATGAATTTTCAATGTAGCACATTTAAGACTAATCAGAAAATATATTTTTTTACTCAATGCGTAATCAAGCTCTGGCATTTGTTGCCGGAGGATGTAGTAAAAGTTGTTAAGTGTAACTGGGTTGGAGAAGTTCTTGGAGGAAAGGTCCATAAACCATTATTAAAGTGGACTGGGAAAATCCACTGCTTATTCCTGGGATAAGCAGCATGGAATCTATGTAGTTTTTTGGAACCTGACAGGTACCTGTGACTTTGATTGGCCACTGCTGGAAATAGGATACTGGGCTCAATGGACCTTTGGTCTGACCCAGTATAGCACGGCTTATGTTCTTATGTCTATTTGGCCATTTGTCCATACACATAGATTGCTTGTGCATATGCAAACTTATGCAGGCACAAAGGCAGGAGGAGCCTGCCTACAAGGTCAGTAGAAAATCAGACTCCACCATTCAATAAAGAATGGGGGCAATGATTAGTAAAATAAGTGGCAGAATAACCCCCCAACTCCCTTGGCACATAAAAAATCTGAAAATCCTTTGTCAGTGCATTCTGTAGTGTGCCGTTGGGGACCCCAACCCTTGCCAGCAGAAGGGAAGTTCCAGCCAAAGCCTGAACTGAAAGGTTTATCATTGAGACACAACCCCCACTAGCAGAGGAGAAAATCCATGGTTGTGGCCTGAAATTGAAGAGCTTATGGGCAAGACTCAACTCTTGCTAGCAGAGGAGAAAAACTGCAGCTTGCAGTGAAAAACTATGCAGCCTACAGGCAAGCAGGGCCGGTGGAAGGATTGGAGGCACCCTAGGTGGTCCCCTCAATCCTGCCACCCCCTCCAATATCGAACCCCCACACCTCCACTGCCACCACTGCTGGAAGTCTGCAGGGGGGAGGGGGGCAAAGCACCCGATGATAGCAGGCAGGAACCATAATGCAGCGCAGAATCCTTTGTTAAGCACTGTGTCGTGGTTCCTTTGCCACTGCTGGCCTGGAGAGGGACAGCAATGGTGGCCTGGGCATCTCCAAAGGGCCAGCACTCTGGGTAAGCTAACTTGTTCACCTAATGTTAATGCCTGCTGGCAGGGCTCAATATTGGAGGAGCTGACTCGGCTTCAGAATAAAGTAATAGTAAGCATAATGGATAGAAGAACGGTGAAGGACAAAAATGCAAGGAGTAGGGAAGGCAGAGGGGGATGTAAGAGAGGAAGGGGAAGAAATAGAGAGGGTAGCATGCAAAGGGGGATAGAAGGATAAAAAGGTGCATAAAAGGAGGTAAGGGAGAGTGTATGGGTAGGGAGAGACTGTCTATATGCTAACAAGTCATGAACACAGCTGCATGATACACACGTACCCTCCTCCCCCCATACCGCCCCAAAGAAAAACATACCTTCAGTCTCAACGTAGATATCATACTACTCATACACCTCAAATATATAACTACCCAACCATCCACTTACACAAATGGTGAAACCAATTTTACCATTTCTCTCCACAGAGCCCTATTCAGACATGCTCATTATTGTCATTAACATGCATGTAGTGCAAAAGTTAACCATGCTGTGTAAATAGACCAAACAGATTCAACAAATTGATAAGTATACCCAAAAGATGTTGTAGCATGTGAGTTTTAGAGACTACATTAGCCTTTATGACACACCAGAAGAAGGGGACCTACATATGTTGTCTGCAAATCCGAGCTACTATAAAACCCTTGACTTATTCTCACAACAGTCAAATCAGAATTTAGAAAAATTCCCAAGAAATGAAGTTATTCCAGCATTTTGAGGTCCTTCCAACACAATGGTATCATATAGCATCATATTCATCTCATTTGAGGAATTATTCCCACAAAAATAATGTACATTACCTGTGCAAAATATTCCTCTGAGATCCTGCCAGCCCATTCAATACATAAGTCTAAAGGACGACATGGATTTGCCACATCTGCACATTTAATCATCATGCGTTTGATGAGGATCCGGTTCTCTGGGGCGTTCTTCATACTTGCTGTGCACTCACAGTCACTACCCTCACTCTGGAACACATGGAAGCAGCAAAGGTTTGCTAAAGAAGTAAACACAGTGCTAACAGAACAACCACAAGTAATATATTACACACACTAATATACAGGATTCATTTAAATACACAGCCTAAGTATATGGAAGGCAACTTTTAATTTCACCATGGAGCTTGCATTTTCATACATGCTTTATACCCATAGAGCGGCAAGCTCATTTTTAAAAGGAACCTCCTCATGGAGTTCCCTTCAGCAATGCATCCAACTTCCATAATGCTGGCACATCTGTATCCATGTAATCTGTGTTACATAGAAAAAGTGGCAAAGTATGCATGCATGCATAAAGTACATACACTGATTTGAAAATTACATTTCTATCTACTTTTACTCCCTCAACCTAAATCTGCCCCTTTTACATGTAGGGAAACGTATTTGGGCCCAATATTCAAAAGCACTTATCCGGTTAGCAGCATCTACTAACGAGATAAGTACCAGTGAGAGGAATATTCAGTGACACTCTCCTTAGGGCATGTACTGATCCTTCAGCTTCCTCTTTCCTGTGACCTGCCTTCTGGGGCCTCGCAACAGATATCCTGGTAGAGAACTGCTGTTCTAGTGGAACATCTAGAAGTGAGAAGATTAAAGGATAAAGATGAAAGAATAAAGCGGTATATAAAACCTGTTAAATAAATAAAATAAATAAATAGACGTTCCTCCTTCCTAATCTAGGAAAAAGATATCTGAAGCGGTTTGTCATGTCCCCCTATCAGACAAAGCTTTGTATCTCCTTTAAACAGAAAAATTTCTAACAGATCTACCATGGCTGTGTCCCATCCATGAAATATCCTGTTTATTATTCCCCTGTTTAGGAACTGCATGATTCAGCTTGTCCACTAGGACAGTCCTTCCTTGTAAGGAATGGCTAAAGAGATTAGGGCTCTTCAGCTTGAAGAAGAGATGGCTGAAGGGAGATATGATAGAAGTCTATAAAATAATGAGTGGCATGGAATGGTAAATGCTAGGTATGTAGGCATATGCACACACCAGAGATTTTCGTGCCTGTTTCTGTTTGTCAGAATATACCTGTTTGGCTGGTATTCAGGAGCTGAACAATTCATGCATTCATCCCGTTTGTCCCCATTAAGTCTATGGGTGAAGCAATTTTAGAATGGGAAAGTGAGGCTTGCTGTCTATTTTCAATAAAGCCTGCTTGAAACTTGATCACAGGCATCAGGAACAGCACTAAAAGCTATCAAGAGTGTCACAAATCCCCCCCCCCCCCCCAGAAGAGGGGCAAAGAGTACATACAGTGGCAGTATGAGTACCAGAAGCCATCAGGTATAGCACCCAGATTGGCAGCAAGGCCCTAAATTATGCCAGATGAATCTCCATAGCACCTGGATCAGCTGAAAGGCCCGAAATTATGCAAAGAGGATCAGCACAGCACCCAGATAGACTGCAAGGCCCTAAATTATGCCCAAACCACCAGCACAGCATCTTGATTGCCTGTAAGGTCCTAAAACATACCAAGAGGACCAGAACGGCATCAAGATTATTTGTAAGATCCTAAAACACCAGAGGAGAGCCAATACAACAGTTGAAGAGGTCACGAGCCTAGGCCTTAGGAATGGGGTGAATTCAGCTAAGCTGCATACCCACTGTGGCACCAAGTACTTTAATCCCAGCAGAGGAACCTTAGGTATTTAGGAAGATTTACCCCCACCCACCCCATCAGGGTGAAAGAAGCACTTATAGACTGCTTAAATTAAATGCTGATGGATTTAAATAAGAATTAGAGGATGCACCATGGTGAAGGCCCCAGAAGCAGTGGGAGTGGGGCTGCAGCACTGGCAGCGACAGCCCAGAAGAGCTGAGTAAGACCAATGCAGCAGCAAGCCGCTGGAAGCCGCTATAATAAAAATGAAAGAGGCATTCATGGAGCTTCTTAATCAATTACAGCAATAGAGGATGATAGATGTGGGAACAGTTGATCACCCCTCAATAGCTAGGGTTGATGGGTGGGTTTTAGGCTGGCTAAATGGGTGTGTCCTTCCTCCCTCAGTATGCCATGCTCATCCCTCCCCATAGAAGAGATAATGGGAAGAAAGAAGAATTCATAGAGTGCACCTCAGTCATTCAGAAAAAGCTAAGGATTTCTTAGATAACATCTTGACACATTCAGTCCCTTAGTCAATAAGTAAAGTAATGGAGGATGTGAGGGCAGTCTGTCACCCCATGATAGCTAGAGTTGATTTGCCTATCAGGCTGGTTAGGCAAGTGTCCCCTTTCTCTGTCAGCGCTCCATGTTTATCCCCCCTGATAGAGGAAATACCATTATTTGCTCAAGAGAATAGCAAGTGTTCCACTGCATGAGTCTTCAAAAATGGACAATAATGGAAATTTGAAAAGAACTTTGAAGACAGTTCATGGCTTGTTGATGGTAGTAGGCTAGTAGTGTACCCACACTGTCGTGCTCGGTTCAGTTTCTCCCAGACTCACGTAGGAACTGCATGTGAAAGCAGCCGACAGAACATAAGATCATAAGATATGCCATACTGGGTCAGACCAAGGTCCATCAAGCCCAGTATCCTGTTTCCAACAGTGGCCAATCTAGGTCATATGTACCTAGCAGTTTCCCCAAAAGACACAGGTTCCACAATGCTTGTATTGGGTCAAGCAGTGATATCCTGGCTCCCTTTTAATAATGGTTTATGGATCTTTCCTCCAGGAAATAGTCCAAACCTTTTTTAAACCCAGCTACACTAACAGCTTTTACTACATCCTCCGGTAACAAATTCCAGAGTTTGATTACATGTTGAGTGAAAAAATATTTTCTCTTATTAGTCTTAAATAGTTTACCCTGCAGCTTCATTTCATGTCCCCTAGTCTTTCTATATTCTGATGACGTAAACAATCGATCTATGTTTACCCGTTTCACTCCATTCATTAATTTATAGACCTCTATCATATCTCCCCTCAGCCATCTCTTTTCCAGGTTGAAGAGCCCTAACCTTTTCAGCCTCTCTTAATAGGGGTATCCTTCCATCCCCTTTACCATTTTGGTGGCTCTTCTCTGTACCTTTTCTAATAACGCTATATCCTTTTTAAGATATGGTGACCAGAATTGCACACGATATTCAAGGTGCAGTCGCACCATGGAACGATACAGAGGCATTCCTTATGATACCTAGCATTCTATTTGCTCTCTTGGCCGCCGCTGCACACTGGACAGAAGGTTTTAACATGTTATCTACGATGACACCTAAATCTTTTTCCTGGGTGGTGGTTCCTAATGTGGAACCTTGCATTGTTTAACCATAGTTTTGTTTTTTCTTTCCTAGGTACATAACTTTGCACTTGTCCACATTAAATTCCATCTGCATTTGGATGCCCAGTCTTCCAATTTATCAAGATCCTCTTGCAATTTTCCACAATCCTCATGGGTTTTAACAACTTTAAATAGTTTCATGCCATCTGCAAATTTGATATCCTCACTTGTTATTCCCTTTTCCAGGTCATTTATGTACTGTATACGTCAAAAAGCAGCGGACCCAGCACAGATCCCCAGAACACCCAAAGAGTTGTATAGTGACAAATCAAAGGCACTCAAAGCCAGAAAACAGGAAGTTGAGGAGTGGTCCATAAAAAGCCAAAGCACACTGGTTGAACAGCCATGCAGCAAGAAGGGTGGCATGAACTCTCCACATCAGCAGGGGATGAAAGGGCAGCAGTGAGACAAGCAATGAGAACAGTGCCAACAGAGTGACCCAGGCAGCAGACGCAGCAGAAAGAGGCAATCTCTCTCTTTTTTTTTTAAGTTTTGCCATCTGGGCCTCAATAGACCCAATGGCAAAGGTGACAGTGAGCCACAGAGTGACTGTGTAAGCAGGAATGGAATTTGCGACAGTTACAATACAACTATGGTACAGATCTCAAGAACAGGACTGGCAACAAAGGGGCAAGCCATGACTAAAATGGCAAGACAATGAGATTTGCATCAGCAACAGAGGAAGATTTTTTTCAGGTTTTTTTTTAAATTTCCTGTTTCATTTTTTTTCCTTTAAGTTTCTTTCTTTTTTCTTTAAATTTTTGATGTGGGGAGATGAAAGGTAACCACTGGAAAGGGGCACCATCATAGAGAGGCTGCAGTTTCTGCATCCAGTTCAAACTTATCCTACTGACCTACAAGTGCATTCATTCTGGGCTCCTCACTACCTTTCCTCTCTTATCTCACTCTACACCCCTCCTCGGGAATTTGGCAGTGGCAGAGAAGGGCATAGATAAAAGGGATCTGCCAGAGAAGCAAACTCCAAACTTCGTTCATTCCATCTTGCTGCTCTATATGCCTGGAACAAATGATACTGCCAGCTATCCCTCTGAGCCTATCAAAAGTGACTTCATTGCCCTGGGACAGAGGGTGAAGCAAATATGGGACACAGGTGGATTTCTCTTCAATTCTCTCTGTTGAGGGTAAAGGCCAAGACAGAGAAGCTTGCATCCTGGAGATGAATGCATAGCTGTATGGATGGTGTCATCGAGAGCGTTTTGATTTCCTGGACCATAGGATGCTGTTCTAAGGGTTGCAGAGCAGAGATGGCATCCATCTGCCCAAGAAGGGTTGACATGTCTTTAGTAGCAGACTGGCTACTGAAAAGGGCTTTAAACTAGATTCGTTGGGGATGGGTGAAGAAAGTGCCCAGGTAAGTGAAACATTAACTACCTTTATAGAAATAGATAAAAGGGGCAACATCTGGAAAGCAGTGTCTATAAATGCCCAGATGTTGAAGCTTTAATGGGAGAGGATGACTTAGATTTAGTGGCAGTAACAGAGACATAGTTCATGGACAACCATGACTGGGATGTAACTATACCAGGCTATACTTTATTCAGAAAGGACAGGATAGGAAGAAGGGGAGGGGGCGTGGCACTATATGTAAAAAATAATATTAAAGCTTTGGAACTTCAGAGCTTAAAAGGGAGAGAGGAGGTACTGTGGGTTAAACTAGAAAGAGGGAAAGAGAAATCTATTTGCATTGGTGTGATATACAGACCTCCCTCACAGGGAGAAGTGGATGGAGAGTTGATTGAAGACATACGCAACATTGCCAGGAAAGAGGAAGTGCTACTGATAGGGGATTTCAATATGCCAGATGTTGATTGGCACATCCCTGCTGCAGTATCATCTAGAAGTAAGGAGATCCTGGATTCTCTAGAGGGAGAAATATTCAGGCAACTGGTAACAGAACCCACAAATGAAGGGGCCATACTGGACTTGGTGTTTACCAATGGTGAAAGTGTTTCTGATGTATAGTGGGAGATCGTGTTGCATCCAGTGATCACCAGATGGTGTGGTTCAATACTAGGACTAGGGCTGATAAAATCCATTCAAAAGCGAGGGTATTAGAATTTAGGAAAACTAACTTTGCCAAGATGGGCTAATACCTCAGGGAGTCGTTAGCGGGATGGGAACAGCTGGGGAATGTAGAAACATAGAAACATGATGACAGAAAAAGACCACATGGCCTATCTAGTCTATCCTTCCATATCAACCACTACAACAGTCCCCTTTTTTCCTTTAGAGATCCTCTATAGAAACAGGACAACAGAAAAAGACCACATGTAAACCTTGTCCACAGGAATATGTGATACAGAAACCCCAGTGGGAACCTGAACCTGTGACCCTCTGCACATATACACACCAACTGTGTGTGTTGCACCACAGTGCTGCCCTAGAAAAACAGTGGGCAAAATTGAAAGGGGATATTTTTTTTATTTAAAGGTTTTCAAACAATTACAACAAGCAATATCTGTACAAACTGCACACAGAATACATGCACATTATAACAATGCAGGGTCTGCAACCAAAACAATTGCAACATCTTAGCCTTATTTTTTTTATGTCTTTAAGCACTAAACCTTCTTTTTACCCATTTGCACCCCTCCGAAAGGGGATATTTTAAGGGCAACCAACCTTTTTGTTAAAATGATAAATAAAGGTAAAAGGAAAAGGAGACCACTATGGTTTTCGAAAGAAGTAGCTGAAAAGGTGAAGAAAAAGGGGGAGGTCTTCATGAAATACAAGAAATCACAGCGAGAAAGACAGGCATCTATATTTAGAAAAACTTAGAGAAGGTAGCAAAGTAGTCAGGAAAGCAAAGATTCAAAAAGAGGAGGAAATAGCCAATGCAATAAGTGGTTGATATGGAAGGGCACACTAGATAGGCCATGTGGTCTTTTTCCACTGTCATGTTTCTGTGTATCTATGCATTGTGCTCCTTCTCTAGCCCTATTCAAATCCAGGCTAAAAACCCACCTCTTTGAAACCACTTTTGGATCCTGATGTTCCTCACTCTCTTGTCCACTACTTATGTGTATCTTACCGTACTCTAGTCCCCAGTTTCGCTATGGAGGTCATTCTGTGGAGCGAATAGCAGGGTTGGACATTCAGAATGGATGTCCAACTCGCACTCAGCTCCCAAACACGATTCTGGCACCAACGCTCCCCACACATACATAGCGTTTGTGCGGGGAGTGCTAGATAGGGTTGAAAGGGGGCAGTGCTGGGCCAGAGCAGGGGAGTGGCCAGCAGCGGGACGTATAGAGGTCATTCAGGTCAGGCCTCTTTACATCCTATGGCAGAGATGGACGCCCACCTTATTCCACCCAACTATGGAGATCGCACACTGCAGCCCCCCTATCCCATCATGCTGCCGTGGAAGAGCTTAAGCTGCTTGGGGGCCTCCACCGAGGGTCAGACGGTGGTGTGCTGGGGCTGCTCCAGGACCAGGCAGTCAGCTCCTCCGACTGGACATCTCGATGCCATGGCGACAGGACACCAATAGAAACATGACAGAAACATGACGGCAGGAAAAGGCCACAGTGCCTATCTAGTCTGCCAGCACTGTGGATGTGGACGGGCAGCCCAGGGGACGTAACCCACAGAGGAATACAGTGCATGCCTGGATGTCTAGGTGCCCGATTTGCAATCTCGGGTGCATCTAGCTCCTGCGGTTGTGGAATCCGGTACATCTTGGCCCTGTGCAGGTTTTAGCCATTCTCATGGCCTAGATGTGCACCGTATGGAATCGGCCTCCACGTATTTTGTCTTGATTAGATTGTAAACTCTGATGAGCAGGGACTGTGTCTTACATCTAGATGTTCAGCACTGCGTACGCCTTGTAGTGCTATACAAATGAGTAGTAGTAGTAGCAGAAGCAGCAGTGAAAACTGTTAAAAACACAACTAGGTACTGAAGGCAGAGATTGTAGGCAACTCCCTTCAGTATATCTCTATACTCTTCCACCTCTCAGTCACCCAGGAGAAAGGCCTAGGATCATGGCCCACAGATTAACTGATTTGGCCACCAGGTGGCTGGAACCCGATAAGAACTCTGGACTTGCCATAATAAGGAAGACAGTGCTAGAACAATTTCTCTTTATTTTGCCAAGGGAAGAATGGGCATGTGTATCCAGGCAGGGGCCCATGTCCATAACAGAGGCCGTAGGCCTCGCCGGGAACTTTCTTGATGCTGAATCCCAAGGACCCAGAGTCCTAAGGGAAAGGAAGAACGGAGGTACGCTAAGCGACTCCTGTGGGAAAAGGACCCCCACAGAGAAGAAATCCACTCAGGAGTCCCAAAGAGGGCCACGATGCTTTGGGTGTGGGGAGCCAGACCATTTCCAATGGCAGTGTCCAAAAGGGGAATGTTCCTTCTCTGGTGTAGGACTTGCGAAGGGACCCAGGAAGCTGGAGAGAATCCCTTAAAAAAGGGATCTGGATTGGTGGGATGGACCTGGAAGGCTCTCATAGACTCTGGGAGTAATCAGTCTCTGATGTCTCGAGATCTGGCCCAGAGCCTAGGGGTCGGTAATAGGCAGGGTAGATACCTAAGCCCGTACGAGTGAGGCGTATCCATGGGGATATACGGAATGACCCTGCTTATGAGATAAAAATCACCTGGGATAACAAACAACAACTACTAGAAATGGCCATTGTAAAGGGGCTTTCAGTGCCATTAATCCTAGGCTGGGACTGGGAGGGGTTATTAGACTCAACCGGCTTCCCCTCTGCTTTAGTAGCCACCTGTTCCTGAGACTCTACTCCGTAGGAAGTGTCTGTCCCCAGTCTTGGGGAGTTGTTCCCATTTGCAACTCCGGACATGGTAGAGAGAGGAGGAAAGACTAGAAAAAACAGGGCTCAGCGGAGGGCAGAAAAGTGGAAAGGGTTGATTCCCTCAGGGGGAACCGAGGCTCTTGGGGAGGTGGTGCTCTCTAAGTTTGATAATTTTTCTGAAGAGCAAGCAAAAGACCCATCTTTACAGGAAGCCTGGGGTAAGGTGGAAGGGGCAGGCTCTGAGAAGCATAAGGAGAGTTATCCTCTCTTTAGGAAAAGGAATAACCTCTTATATCAGATTATATTCCGGGAAGAGAAAGGAGAGCAAACCCTGCTCATGATGCCCTAGATCTTCCTGGAGGTTTTATTGATCTTGGCCCACAGCCACCCCTTGGCATCATACAGGGGGTTATTGCATGTCTTACAAAATGGTTCTTCTGGCCTAACCTATATCAGGAAGTGACTAAGTTCTGCCAGGCATGTCCTGTGTGCCAATGGAAAAATAAGACCAGTCCGAGAAATCTCCCCTGATTCTGATCCCAGGGATCAAACAACCCCTATATCATGGACATTGTGGGTATGTTAGATAGGAGCACGGCAGGTTACCAGTATCTTAATACTTGTTGACTATGCCACCTGCTATTCGTGGGCAATTCCCCTGTTGAAAGTTACCGCAGGTCAGATAATACGGGAACTGTTGAAAATTTTCTGTGAGGTAGGCTTCCCCAGAGAACTTTTGACAGATCGGGGCACTAACGTTTTGTCTAGACAGTTAAGGAGGCAGTTTTGGCATTGTTTGAATCAGACATGTTAAGAACGCCACCTATCATCCACAAACCAATGGCCTCGTCGAGACCGTTGGTTGATACAAACCAACCTTGATACAAATGGTTAGAAAAAGTATAGGCGATAACAGTCAGACATGGGAGCAAGTGATCCCATTTGTCTGTTTGCATATAGAGAAGTTCCCCAAGCTACAATGGGCTTTTCCCTATTTGAGCTTTTAATAGGGAGACAACCCAGATGACTCTTGGATGTGGTACAGGAAATCTGGGTAGGAATGGAAAGAGGGTTAGAACCTGTAATTGAACAGATTACCCATTTGAAAACCCAGTTAAAAATTCTCTCTCGGTGGGCTAACGAACATTTGAGGAAAAACCAAGAGAAGCAAAAAGTCTATTATGACAAGCAGGCAAGTGAGAGGAGCCTTAACCTAGGAGACCTGGTATGAGTTATGCTGTCCACTTCCAATAATAAGCTACTAGCCCAGTGGAGAGGCCCCATTAGGGTGCGCCGGCAACTGGGCCCGGTAGATTATGAACTGGAGTAGTGGAAGGGGAAGGTGCAGACCTTCCACATCAATTTGCTCAAATCCTGGGTGTGTCGGGATGGACTAGGAGTGCAAGTGAAGAAGAAGAGGACCTGGGTCTGGAGGTTGCACAGATGAAGGACCCAATGGAGGTCTTAGTAAGAAGTGTATTGACGGGAGACCAGAAGAGACAGGTGAAGCACCTGCTAGCCCGGCTCCTGGATGTATTCTCACCCTTGCCCTTGAGAACCCATCTCGGAACTCACAGAATTATCATCCAGGATGGCGAAATCACAAGGCAACAGCCATACCGCATTCCCCAGGCCAAAACAAGGGAGATTGAGAAAGAGGTAGAGGATATGCTATACTTAGGGGTCATCGAAGAGTCCAACAGTAATAGTCCTAGTGCCCAAACCTGATGGAACCACTATGTTCTGTATTGATTTTCAGCAAGTGAATAGCATCTCGATGTTTGATGCTTACCCCCATGCCCAGGATAAAGGAACTGGTAGAGCAGTTGGGAGGGGCTACATATATTTCAACCCTTGACCTAACAAAAGGATACTAGCAGATTCCCTTGGAACCATTCTCTAGAGAGAAAACAGCTTTTCGAACACCCCAGGGGCTATACCAGTTTACTGTCCTCCCTTTTGGCTTGCATGGGGCGCCAGCTACATTCCAGCTTATTAATAAGGTACTCAAACCATACCTAGGGTACACGGTGGCCTACCTTGATGATGTGGTTATTTATTTCGAGACCTGGGAGGAAAGCGTAGTTACTCACCTGTAACAGGTGATCTCCAGGAACAGCAGGAATTTAGTCTTCACATATGGGGGACGTCTGTACCGACGGAGGCTGCATCCAACAGGAAAGCTTTTGGGCGCATCCCACTGCGTCTGTGTAGCTGCCTTCCCGCCTTTCCAGCCCTCCCGCCTCAGTTGAGTTTGTAGCTGAGATAAAAGGAGAGAAAGAGAAGAGATCTACAACTCCTAGGGGACGTGGGTGGGTTGTGAAGACTAAATTCCTGCTGTTCCTGGAGATCACCTGTTACAGGTGAGTAACTACGCTATCTCCAGGAACAAGCAGTCTTCACACATGGGACTCCCTAGCTAGGAGATGCCAGACAGATGACCTCAGGGTAGGCTGTGGATCGCACAGGTATGCATAGAGAGATCATGTGTACTCAAAGGACATCTGGTATCGAAACCCAGGAAGGAGGGTAGGAGTTTCTCTAAGTCTGAAAGAGATGCTGGAGAACAGCTTGGCCAAACAAGGCATCCTGGCGGAAGTTCTTGTCCAGGCAGTAGTGAGCAGCAAAAGTGTGGACCAAAGACCAAGTTGCTGCTTTACAGATCTCGTCAATAGCTATAGAGCATAGATTTGCCATAGAGGCAGCCATGGCGTGAACATTATGAGCAGTGACATGACCCTCGAGAGAAAGTCCTGCCTTTTCACAGGTGAAAGTGATGCAGTCAGCTATCCATTTGGAGAGAGTTTGCTTGGATACTGGCAAGCCAAGGTGACTCAAGTGAAAGGAAATGAAAAACTGGGAAGCTTTTCGGTGCTCTTGAGTTCTCTGGAGATAAAATGCTAAAGGCACGTTTGCAGTCCAGAGTGTGAAGGGTTGCCTCTGCCCTAGAGGAATGAGGTCTAGGGAAAAAGACAGGAAAGTAGACTGGTTTAAATGGAAGAGCGAGACTACCTTCGGCATAAAGTGAGGAAGAGTCCTAAGGACAAACTTATTATGGTGGAACTGTGTATAAGGAGGGTCAGCTACCAAAGCCTGGAGCTCACTAATGCATCTAGCTGTAGTGAGGGCAATAAGGAAGATGAATTTCCATGTAAGAAACTTCAGTGAAGTAGTAGCTAGAGGTTCAAAGGGTGGCTTGAGAAGCTGTTCTAGAACAACATTAAGATCCCATGCCACTGGAGGGGGCTTAATGGGAGATTTAGCTAATAAAAGACCCCTCGTGAAGTGTGCTACTAGTGGCTGAGAAGAGATGGGCCGGCCATCTAAGGGCATGTGAGAGGCCACAATTGCACTTAGATGTAGTCTTACCGAGTTGGTTTTGAGTCCAGAAGAAGAAAGGTGGAGGAGATACTCAAGTAATGCCGCCACCGGGCTGAGAAGGGGTTGAGATCCCTCTGAGCACACCAGAGAGTGCCTGGTGGATGGCTTCCTAGAAGCTAAGAGGATGTCCTTAACTTCTTGGGGAAGGTTGATGTCCTGGAAGGCTATGCCTTCAGTAGCCATGGTGTGAGATGGAGGGACTGCAGATTGGGATGGAGCAGCGTCCCTTCTTCCTGAGAAAGGAGATCTGGAGCAGACCCCAGATCTATCGACTGAATTTGAGACAGATGTAGAAGGAAAGGGTACCACAGCCCTTGTCTTTCTGGAGTTTGAAAAGAGTCTTGGAAATTAGGGGAATGGGAAGGAAGGCATTTAGGAAGCCCTGATCCCAGTGGAGGTGAAAAGCATCCACTTGCTGGCTGTGCAGAGCAGGAGTCCTGGTGCAGAAAAGAGGTAGCTCAGCATTCTGAGACTTGTGAACAGGTCTATCTCTGGATTTCCCCAGATTTGAAAAACGTGAGAGACTTTGTCTGCATGGAGAGACCACTCGTGGGGGAGAAGGACTCGGCTTAGTTTGTCCGCTAAGACATTGTGCTTGCCCGGAAGATATAGCAACGCATTCACCTGCATGTGGTGTATGGCAAAGGACTACAGATGTAGAGCCTCGCTGCAGAGGGTCCAAGAGCCTGTTCTGCCCTGCATGTTCAAATAGAACATGGCTACTTGATTGTCCGTCTGGACTAGAACTGTGCGGTATTGAAGATGATCCTGGAACACCGTGAGAGCATTGTGGACTCTGAGTTCTAGCAGATTTATGTGGAGTTGTGACTCCAGATGAAATCAGAGTCCCTGAGTGGAGAGAGTGTCCAGATGAGCATCCATCGTTAGGGTACATTGATGTGCTGGCATCTGAAAAGGTAACCCCAGCAGGAGATTTTGTGGGGACTGTCACCCATGGAGAGACAAGATTAGGAGGGTAGAGACCTCTATTTTGTCTACTAGGTGACCCAAGGCCTGAGACCACTGGGATGCCAGTGTCCATTGCGCTGTGTGCATATGTAGATGAGCATATGGAAAAACATGCACCGCTGATGCCAAATGGCCCAGAAGCTGTAGCATTTCTCAAGCAGTGAGAAAATCTTTGAGGCATGCCTGAGATGCTAACTGATTGAGTTGAGCGCAGCGGAGTTGGAGCAGAAATGCCCTTGACTGCTGAGTGTCTAGGAGAGCCCCCTATAAACTCTAAAGCTTGAGAGGGAACGAGTTGGGACTTTGGAAGATTTATTACAAATCCCAAGTGTTGTAGCACCTGCATGGTACGTGAGAGGGATAGGCTGGCCTCTAGAGAGGTGCTTGCTCGAATAAGCCAGTCATCTAAGTAAGGGAAGACAAATATCCCTAGAGTCCTTAGGAATGTGGCCACTACCACCATGCATTTTGCGAAGACTCTTGGGGCAGAGGTGAAGCCGAAAGGCAAGACTCTGTATTGATAATGTCTCCCTTGAAACATGAAGCGCAGATACAGCGATCTAGAGAACAGAGCCAATCCTGACTCTGGAGTTAAGGAAGAAAGGTTCCTAGGGAGATCATCTTGAATTTCTCCTGCAGGAGATGCTTGTTTAGTTCCCTGAGGTCCAGAATGGGCCTGTATCCTCCTGTTTTCTTTGGAATGTGGAAATATGCAGAATAAAAGCCCATTCCCTGTTGGGATGGTGGAACCTCTTCTAGTGCACTCTGCAAGAGAACGGAGGTGACCTCTTGAAGCAACAGAGCAGTGAGGGAAGGTTGAGAGTGGAAATCTCATGGAGGAGTCCGGGGGGGGGGGGTGTAGACTTATTTATTTATTTAACATTTCTTATATACCGCCTTTCATGATATGAAGGCGGTTTACATTGAACTTTGTAGATGAAGCTTGTACCCCTCTCGTACTATGGACAGAGTCCACTGCTCTGATGTGATAACATGCCACCTGTGGGCAAAATGACAGAGTCTGCCGGGAATGTGGACGGTAGCTGGAATCTCCAGAGGCAGAGCTGCTATGTTCTCTAGAAAGGAGTCAAAGACTCTGAGGAGGCTGGGTCTGCAGAGGTGGCTGTGACTTAGGAGTCTGAGCCTTTTTTTGCTCTTCGGTGGTTGCTGCCCCTTATGAGGAGCATGATGCTGACACTGAACAGCAGGGGTATAAGAAGGATAGTACTTATTATTGAGAAAAACTTTCTTTGCTGCTTTCTTCCTAGCTGGGTTGGCAGTAGATCTAGATAGCCTATTGAGCGTAGTGTTCTCAGATTCTAACTGAGAGGCTTTGTCTTGCCAATCCTTGCCAAAAAAGATTTTCACTGGTGCAAGGGATATTACCCAGCTTATCTTGAACCCATTGTTCAAGATCCGATGCTTGAAGCCAAGCAATCCTGCGTGCACTGATGCAGATAGATGAAGTCCTGCTGATGCACTCAAAATAGTCAAAAGTTGCTCTATTAACAAACTTTCAAACATTCTGAGCATGCTTTACAAGGATGAGATAATCTTCTCTCTTGTCATTGGGAAGAAGAGGAGCCATTAACTCTAAGTCCTTAGCCACCTCTCTAAGGAACATACCCATATAGAGTATGTAGGAACTAATCCTGGCCAATAACACGGAGGCCTGAAAATAATGTCGACCAAAGGCGTCAAGGGTTCTCAATTCTGTACCAGGAGGATTTGAGGAATGTGTCTTAGCCCTTTTTATTCGACGCATTGCTGATTCCACCACCATGGAATGGTGCGGCAATTGCGTCTTTTGGAAACCGGGACACTCTGGTACCCAATACATGGTATCGAGTCACTGGGAATTGGGGAGAGATGGTGAGGAGTGTCTCCCACATACGAAGCATAAGGTCGTGATGTATCCGATGAATAGAGAGCGTAGCAGGGTATTGAAGAATTCTGAGTTCTTCAGCCCTAGGCTCTTTCTCCGATGTCACTGTTATGGACAGACCCCTAGCAACATCACGAAAAAAGTCTTGAAAAGACATGCCTTCTGGAGGGGACATGCGACATTGCGGAGGTGGAGATGGATCCTTCGGGATAGTTCTCATGACCCGTGTATCTACTGAATCAGAATCCAAAGACTCAAAGTATCAACGGGCAGGGTGTTCCCACTCCACACGAACTCGTTACCGATCAACCCCAGTAGCTGAGGTTTTCAGTGCTGGAACCTCGATACCGGAAATGGATTCGAGGGCTGGCATGAGCAGTAGCGTGGTAAGCGGCACAAATGTCGATGCGGGTTGTGTCGGTACCGGAGCTGGTACCAACGCCTGTGGAACCAATTGTAAGGGTTTTACTGGTATGGAGGCCGCCAATAAGGCCGCTAAACGCTGCTCAATGGCCAGGATACGTTGATCCATGGAGCTTGCCGATGCTTGGGTATCTGTACTGGAATTGCGGGCCGCAATCCCTGAGCATGGCACCAGGAGCTCTCTGGAGGTGGAGGCCCTGGGACCCCACTAAGGCTTTGGAGAGAAGATCCTCCCACCGGGGTTGTTTGGCCGGTGTGTCCCCCTCCAGGACAACACCCAAGGCATCTCGATACTTAGGAGATCCACCCTTGGAGGGCCATCCAGTCTTTGATGAGGATTTAGGTTTCAATACCTGAGATCCTTGGGAGGAAGATGAAGCTCTCGATGACGTCGATGCTAAAGATACTGCATTGGAGGCAAAGAGGGTGCCCAGCTTTGCAGCTCATTTCTGTAGGCCTCTTTTTGTCATCTTCCTACAGAGAGGACATTCTGATGGGAAAGCAGATGCAACCACAAAAAAATATGAAAAAGATACATTTTCTGCAGTGACAGGAATTGCTTCTTGTCGGCTCCGTGGAAAATGAAGAACTGAGGCGGGAGAGCTGGAAAGGTGGGAAGGCAGCTACGCAGGTGCAGTGGGATGCTCCCAAAAGCTGTCCTATTGGACGCTGGGGAGTGTTCCTGTGCGGGCTCAGTCGGTACCGACGTCACCCATATGTGAAGACTACATTCCTGCTTGTTCCTGGAGATCATCTGATCCATCTATGTAAGGTGTGTGAATACTTAAGGCAGGCTGGGTTGACAGCTAACCCTAATGAGGTACAATTACTTAGGCCACTGGGTAGGGAATGGGGTAGTGCGATCTGCCCTTAGCAAAGTACAGGCAATTCAAGGGAAGATTCTGCCAAAAAACAAAAAGCAAGTTAGAGCATTTTTGGGCCTGGTGGGCTATTACCGGAGGTTCATTCCCCACTTTGCGGAACTGGCCATTCCCCTTACCGATCTGCTAAAAAAGAAATTCCCTAACCAGGTACATTGGGTGACATGGGAAGAAGAGGCCTTTGTTAACCTCAAGCAGGCCCTGTGTAAAGAACCGGTGTTAAGAAATATAGATTTCAAATAGCCATTTGTGTTACAAATGGACGCATCTAGGGTAGGTTTGGCAGCCATAAAGCCAAAACGTGGCCGGAGAAGAACACCCAGTCATGTACCTTAGTCGGAAGCTAGGGAAGACAGAGATTTGATATTCAATCATGGTGAAAGAATGCCTTGCAATCAAGGGGGCTGTAGATGTATTAAGATACTATATGCTAGGTAGGCATTTCACCCTTGCAACCAACCATGCAGCCCTAAGGTGGCTACATTCTATGAAAAACACCAGTGCCCGCTTGACCTGATGGTATATGGCCTTACAGGCCTATGACTTTGAAGTCAAACACCGGGCTGGGAAAGCCCATACAAAAACTGCTGTATATTATTCCCCAGTTAACTGTTTTATTACCTGTTACCTGTAAACTCGGACTAGATCTCTAAGTCTGAGTGTAATGTTGTTCAATGTAAACCGCACTGATAACAAATAGCGCGGTATATAAAAGCTGTTAAATAAATAAATAAATAAAATGCGGATTTCCTGTCCCAGGAGGACGAAAGACCCCAAGACTGGGTTGACCCATTACACCATGACCCAAAGGGTCTCTGCCAAGGGGGGAGGTATGTGACGGGATGTACGTCCCATCACTGCCAGAGTCCTTGGGAACCCTGGCCAGTCCTTGCTCTGGAGGTATGGACCCGTCTAGGAGGGGCCCCCTAGAATGGTGGACAAGAACACCCAGGGGCCAAGGAAGGGCCCGAACCCTATTCCCTCCGCAGCCAGGAGACATAGGGCCTGGCTCCCTGACTACACCTGGGATGAGAGGGAGGTAGAAAGGGAGGTGAGGGACTTGGCCCAGACCCCCATGTACATAGACCCCCTTGAGGAGGATCGAGGAGCTGGGAAATGAGCAACAGCTAGTCCCTGAAGAGACACCCCATGGACATTCAGCCAGTGGATATCCTGCCAGACTTGGGGTGGTAGTAGCAACAAGCAACCATGTGAGAGATGGCAGGATGACCAGCTAATTCCACACTTGGGACGCACCCCGGCTGAATCTGAGACTTATAAGAGGAGACTTTATTGTGATATTGCACATGTATGTTTGTATAAGCTGAAGAACATTGAGAAGACATCACTTGCATATTTCTAACTTGCATAGTCTTTATTGGTTATGGATACTTTGGACCTGGGGAGGGGACAGTTGCCCAGAAGGGGGGTGGGTGAAGACCCCAGCGTCCGAAGGGATCCCACCAAACGTGGACTTTGGGACTATTGGATCACTCACTCTAACATACAGGGGAACCCCAGTGATAGACCTTCCTGCTAGGGGGAGGGGGAGGCCATAAAGGGCGGTTCCTGGACTCTTCTAAGAGAGCTTATTAAGCCAGGAGGACTGGGTCCTGAAAGGACTACCAGCCGCCTGCCTACCAGACCTGGAAATGGACAGTACTGGACTGGACCCGAGACAGAGCAACAAGGTGTCTCTATAAACTTCATGCGGCTCATGTTCACTCTTCACACTCCGTTGAAAATACCCAGCTATTGTTCAGCACTTCTTGATCAGTTGCCTCAGAACAGAGCTGCCATTTTCCTTGCTCCTCAGGTCTAGGGAGTCTAAGCCAGGTGCAGCAAGTGTGGAAACCATCATATCCCATGAAAGTCCCCCCTTCACTGCGTTGATCATGTTTATCCCACCATCTGTTATAAAGAATCCTGAAAGCACGGTGCTATGTTTGTGCCCTATGTGCCAGCTCTGTGGTACTACCCTTATTTCTGCTAAGTATGACTATTATCCATCACCTGGCTGTGTAGCACAGCCCACTGGCATCCTCCTCCTGTTGCCTCCACATACCTACAGCCTGTTCCTGTCTCATCCAGTTGCCATCAGTGTGGTCTCAGGGAGAGGTAGGCATAGGCAAATGTAGTGTTCTAACTAGTTCAGATTTCAGTGGTGAAGTGCACATTATTACCAGCTGTTGCTTATGCCAGCTTTGCCGCAGTTGGTGATGCAACTGATTATACAGGCTGAGAATCATCTACTTACTAAGAGATGCCCTGCAGGGCACTCAGCAATTGGAATTAAAAGATGCAGTAGCTTCTTAAACTCTGCCTTCTCAACATCTTCAGGAGATGGTCATCCAGGGCTATCATTTCCCGATGCACTGTGTTACTAAGCTCGATGCTGTCTGCTGCTGGACCCAGGAGGATGTGCTGCTGAACACCACTTTATCTCTGCCATGCTGGGCTGCTTTGATGTGCATACAGCCTGTTGCCATGCCATTGACTGGGGGAAGATGCTAGGGACTCTGCTTTGGAAAGGGATATCATTTTTCCTATATCTTGCCCACTACTGCTATTTTCACTCCTGGATGGAGTCCCCAGCCTAGGATCAGCATCCAACTTACTACTGAGCTAGAAGGGGTGCTGTTTAGCAAATGATAATGCATGCCACTGTTCATGAGATGGCCCATGAGCTTCCCTCTTCTAATGTGCTTCCTACAGTAATTACATTCTACATACCATGGATCCTCTAATATGCCACCAGACCTGTGAGGTTTAACCGCACTTCCTCTCTACTACTTTTTTTTTGGGGGGGGGGGGGGCAGAGGGGGTCTGCTGTTCTTTGTGCTGCTGCTGAATCTGCAGCTGGGGGTTGGAGGAAAGAATAAAAGGCCAGGAGTATCCTTCCCACTTTCTATTGTCCCCTCTACATGTGACCTTGGCACTGCCAGTATCATTTTTTCTACCTTCTCTTGGATATTTCTCTATGTGGTTGTAAGCTTCCTTTATATCCAGGGAGTGTAGCTAGGGGTGTGCATTCATCAGCGTGTACTCAGTTCATTTGGACATCTACAAAATGTTTGCATATGCAAGTCACTTGAGCCCACTTATAACCACAAATTAACGTGTACAATCAATCTGTGTAAACAAACATTTTTTAGTGTGAATAGGCGGCCTTCATTTATG
Organism: Ichthyophis bannanicus; assembly: GCA_033557465.1. Lineage (NCBI taxonomy): Eukaryota > Metazoa > Chordata > Amphibia > Gymnophiona > Ichthyophiidae > Ichthyophis > Ichthyophis bannanicus. The sequence goes on from CM066032.1 coordinate 331,391,585, forward strand.
ATGAATGTGTGCAAACACAAAAAACCCCACATGAATGTCAAACACGTTGTTTAAAATGAAGATTAAACAAACTTTTTTTGGCTATGCACATCCAAAATAGCCAATTTCCTTTTTGAAGAAATGAGATTAAGTTTCTTAGGGAAGGAACCTTGAACTTTTCTCTTGTGATAAAATTGCTCAAAGCCATCAGGTCAATGAGGGGACGGAATCCTCCTGACTTCTTAGGGATCAGGATATGCTTGAAATAAAAACTTCACAACCTTGCTTTCATAGAAAGGGTTTGACTGCATTGGCCTCCAGAGGAAGGAGAGCTTTCTTGTAAGTGCATCCTCATGTTAAAAGGAGGGAGGAGTGGCTCAGTGGGACAGGTTACCTCAGGCCAGAGGGCCAGGGGTTCAATTCCTGCATGGGAACAAGCAACCTCAGGCTGGAGGGACTGGGATCTCTAGTACCATGGCCACTCTTTGTGGCCTTGGGTAAGCCACTTAACCCTCCAATGCCTCAGATACACTTAGATTGTGAGCCCTTCAGGGACAAGAGAATAAAAAAAAAGTACCTGTTAGTATACATGTAAACCACACTGATTCTAAAGAGCATGGTATAAATAAATAACCATGAGACTTTCAGTGGACAACTTGGCAGGGTTTCCAGTAATCATAATTTGTATGATACTGAAAATCCAAGTGTCTAACATTATACTGCAAAAGCAGTGTATGTAAAACCTCTGTTGTCCCTAGCAGAAAGGTTCTTTGGAACAGATACTGGGATTTTGGCAACATTCAGGATCCTTGCAAAACTCCATACCAGGTTTTGACTGGATAGCTCTTTGTAGCTTTGAGCTTCTAGGCTATCTAGGGTGATAGCTGCAATATTCAGAGATGGAGTGGGTGGAATGTAATGCCTCTTTAGATGATAGTAGTGTTTCCTTGGTGACCCACAAGTACCTCCTGGGTGATATGGAGACTGAGGGCCCCTTTTACTAAAGCCTGCAAAGGTTCTGCACTTAATGTGTGATACAAATGCACATTAAATGCAAAGCCACTGCATTAGCTGTTGGGCCATGACCAGTATGTTTCTAGCAGTTAATGCAGGATGGGGTACCTTAATGTGTGGTACACTTAACACATGTGCAACTAATGACACATTGTCACTGAGTATGAGACAATGTGCTCTCCGTGTCCATACTCCACCCATTCCCTGCTCATTGTGCAATGGCTGATTTACCGTGTGATTTACCACGTGTTCACCAGCATGCCACCACATTAGTGTTCCCAGTTGCACATTCAAATGCACATTAATTGGTTACAGAGCTTTAATAAAGGGGACCTTGAGTCAGAAATGGCTACAGAGAGGGCTTGAAGTAGCCCTATATCTGAACCACAGCTTATTTGATCTTATTTCCAAAGAGATAGTTCCCTTGCAGGATATGTTAACAAGCTTTTCCTGCATATTGAACCTCATGTCTGAAGTCTGCAGACACCAGTACTATTATAGAAGTTCTCAATGCAATTTTAAAGCCATCAAAGTTTGAAGGGACCATGTGTTTTACATACTGCTTTCCTTTTACAACCAGTGGCCTAATGTCTTCATGTTTGCCTTCAGGGTGAGGCTGTGACAGACCCTTTAACTTGTTCCAAAGATTTTTCATACTCATGCAAGAAGAACTGATAAAAAGATATGTAGGACATGAGCACAGCAGTCTGATAAATTTTACTCCCACGGAGGTACAGGAGTCCATACCCATGGGAACTGAGGAGTTGTTTCTGTCCTCTTGGCATTTTTGAGAGTTGATTTGCCAACTACCAACTAGTATGGCAATTGCTTCTCAAATCCCAGAGCTTTTTGAACTCTATGCATAGAAACCACCTTCTTATTAACTGGCTGTAGAGAGAGGCATCTCTCGCATTCTCATTTGTACATTCTTTAGTATCTTGTGCATAGGCACTGACACAGCTTCTTTATGGGGGGGAGGCTTAAGAAACTTAAGGATGTACAAGATCTTTGCTCTGGGCTCGTCCTCTTTCTCTAAAGGAAAGAGTAGTTACTCACCTGTAACAGGTGTTCTCCAGGAGCAGCAGGAATTAGTCCTCACATATGGGTGACGACGGAGCCCCGTGCGGAGCATTTCCCCAGCTTTCAAAGAAAGCCTTTGGGAATTGCAGCACGCATGCGCGGTCCCCTTCCCGCTCAAGGGTGCCATCTTGCTCAGCCTGATGACATAGCTAAAAGACAGCAAAAAAACTAGCAAAAATAAATCATATGACTGCAACTCCAAGGGGAGGAGGGAGGGTTGTGAGGACTGATTCCTGCTGCTCCTGGAGAACACCTGTTACAGGTGAGTAACTACTCTTTCTCCAGGACGAAGCAGGAAGTCAGTCCTCACATATGGGACTCCCCAGCTTAAGGCTACCGGAGACCTCAAGCCGAAAAAATGAGCTCCCTCGAGCTCGTCAGTACGTAAGGAAGGAATCTTCTCTGAGAACGCCCCCGACCGGTAGCCCAACACCAGGGCCGGAGGGTAGGAGTTGCCTAAACCCCAAAGAGATTATGGAGTACTGCCTGTCCAAAAGCACTGTCCCTGCGGGACTCCCTCTCAAGGCAGTAATGGGCTGCAAAAGTCTGGCTTGAAGACCAAGTAGCGGCCCGGCAGATGTCTGCCAACGGAACAGAGTGGAGATGAGCCACTGACGCAGCCTTCACCCTGACATGATGAGCCGTGACTCGACCCTCCAACGAGAGGCCGGCTGCCCCATAAGCCCAGGTGATACAGTCAGCGACCCATATGGACAAAGTGCGCTTGGAGACAGCTAACCCAACTTATTGGGGTCAAAAGAAACGAAGAGCTGAACAGCCCTCCGATGCTCCCGCGTACGGTCAAGGTAGAAGGATAACGCTCTCCTACAGTCCAGGGTATGCAGAACCATCTCAGCCCGGTTGGCATGCGGCCTGGGAAAGAAGGTCGGAAGAACCACCTCCTGATTGAGGTGAAAAGGGGAGACAACCTTAGGGAGAAACTTGGGGTGAGTCCGTAAGACTACCCTATTCCTGTAGAACCTAGTGTAAGGGGGATCAGACATTAGTGCCTGAAGTTCACTCACTCGCCTAGCAGAGGTAAGAGCTACCAGAAACAAGGTCTTCCAGGAGAGAAAACGGAGAGGGCAGGTAGCCATAGGTTCAAATGGCGGACAAGTAATCCGCTGTAAGACCACATTCAGATCCCACTCAGGGGCTGGTGGACGCAAAGGAGGTTTAAGCAGGAGGAGGCCTCTGAGAAAACGAACCACCAAAGGGTGGTTGGAAAGAGGCCTGCCATCCACCGGCGAGTGGTGCGCTGAGAGAGCACTGAGGTGAACCCTGACAGAGTTGGACTTAAGGCCTAGATTGGAGAGGTAAAGCAAATATTGCAATACTACCGCTACCAAGCACAAGAAGGGATTCTCGTTGCGCTGAGCACACCATGCGGAGAATCTATGCCACTTAAGAGCGTAGGATTTCCTGGTGGATTGCTGTCTAGAGGCTAAGACTACGTCTTCCACCTCTTTAGGCAGTAGTAGGGGAGCCAGGACTACCCTTTCAGCAGCCAAGCCATCAGATGAAGGGACTGGAGGTTGGGCTGCAAGAGAGATCCGTGGTCCTGAGACAGGAGATCGTGCTGAATCCCCAGAGGAAGAGGAGTGTCCACCGCCAGTTGTAGCAGAAGGGGGAACCAGGGTTGCCTTGGCCACCTGGGGGCTATCAGAATCATGGAGGCCCCGTCCTTGAGGACTTTGAACAGAGTTCGGGACACTAGTGGCGTGGGAGGAATCGCATACAGTAGGCCTTGGGACCACGGAAACCGAAACGCATCCGCTGCTACTCTGAGAGGATGCGGTTGTCTGGAACAGAATCTCGGGAGTTGCCGGTTCAGAGGACTGGCGAAAAGATCCATGGTGGGGAGGCCCCACCTGAGAAAGATCTGCTGAACCACCAACGGATTCAATCTCCATTCGTGTGGTTGCAGGATCCTGCTCAGTCTGTCCGCCAGGTAATTGTCTTGACCTGGGAGGTAGACAGCCTTGAGGAGGATGCCGTGATTGACGGCCCAAGAGCACAGCCGCTGTGCCTCCTGACAGAGAAGGAAGGAGCCTGTGCCCCCTTGATTGTCCGTCTGGACCAGTACAGACTGGTGAGATGTGAGGTGGGAGAAGGCTCTCAGAGCTAGGCGTATCGCCCGTAGCTCCAGGAAGTTTATCTGCTGAGCAGCCTCCCAAGGGGTCCAGAGACCCTGAGTACATGCCCCTTGGCAATGCGCTCCCCAACCCAGAAGAGAAGCATCTGTCGTCAGCACCTGAGAATGCGGAGGGGATTGAAAAACCACTCCGAGTACCAGATTCAGAAGATGAAGCCACCATTGCAGAGAGGAGACGAGCAGGGCGGATATTCTTACTGAGTCTGCAAGGCTCCCTGTGGCTTGATGCCACTGAGTTCGAAGGCTCCACTGAGCAGGCCGCATGTGCAGGCGGGCATTGGGGGTTACATGAACCGTGGAAGCCATATGGCCGAGAAGTCTCAGGAATTGCCTTGCGGAGACCAGGGAATTGCTGTGAAACTGCCTAGCTAGATCCATCAACCTGTGGGCTCTGTCCACTGGCAGAAAAGCCTTCGCCTGAAGAGTGTCCAGCCTTGCTTCTATGAATTCTAAGTTCTGGGACGGGAGCAAAGTGGACTTTGCGAAGTTTATGACAAACCCCAAGTGCTGAAGCAGAGCCACAGTGCGAAGGGTGGCTTGATTGGCCTCCTGCGAAGACTGGCCCCTTATGAGCCAGTCGTCCAGGTATGGGAACACAAAAAGACCTTGAAGCCTCAGGTAGGCCGCCACCACCGCCAGGCACTTGGTGAACACCCTGGGGGCGGAGGTTAGGCCACAGGGTAGTACTCTGTACTGGTAGTGGTTTCCTCCCACAACAAATCTGAGATATTGTCTGTGGTCTGGATGAATAAGGATGTGAGTATAAGCATCCTTTAGATCTAAGGAGCATAGCCAATCTCCCTGCTGGAGGTAGGGCAGCAGGATTCCAAGGGTAAGCATCTTGAACTTTTCCCTCTCCAGGAACTTGTTGAGGTTGCACAAGTCTAGGATGGGTCTGAGGCCTCCTGTTCTTTTTGGTATCAGAAAGTACCTGGAATAAAAGCCGTGACCCCTTAGGTGGTGGGGCACCGATTCCACAGCTTGTTCCTGTAGCAGACTTGCTAACTCCTGAAGGAGTAGGTCCCTGTGCAGAGGGGGTCTTGGAGGCACCCCTGGAAAATAGGAGGGAGGTACCTGGTGAAAATGGAGAAGATAGCCCTTTTGGACTATATGGAGCACCCAGGTATCTGATGTGACGGCTGACCATCTGTGGGCAAAGTGGGCCAGCTGGCCTCCTGTGCTGATGTGAGCCAGCTGAGGAGAAGAGGCTATGCCTTGTGAGTCAAAACCCCCCACCCCGCTGAGCAGGGGCCGGTGTTGGCGGCTTGGGGGCCTTCTGCCTACGGGGCCCATGACCCTGCCCCTTGGCCTGCTGACCCTGCTGGGGAGCTGCAGAGGCCTGATAATGAGGGTATTGTTTATAGGCAGATGACTTCCTCGGGTAAAAGGTCTTTATCCCCGATCCCTTCTTTTTCTGAGAAGGGGCAGAGGTTTTTCTGGACAGCCCAGTCCGGGTCAGAGTCTCTGTCTCGAGTTCTGCAGCCTTTTCAGCCATGGGCTTGCCAAAGAGGTTTTCACCCCGGCAGGGGTCATCGACCAACTTGTCCTGTACCCATGGCTCGAGGTCGGATGACTGTAGCCAAGCCTGTCGGCGGGCACTGATGCCGGCCCCGGCTACTCGGGCCGAAGCCTCGAAGCCATCGTAGGCTGCCCGAGAGATAAACTTCGAGCACTCTCGAATACCAGTGGACAAGACCTGGAACCTCTGCAAAGGTTCCTCGGAGAGACCAGCAGAGAACCCGGCAATCTCCTTTTCCAGGTGTCGGAGATACATGCCCATGTAGAGCTGGTATGTCTGGACACGGCAAGCAAGCATAGAGCCCTGGAAGCACTTCTTACCGAGGGCATCCAGGTTCCGGGCCTCCCGGCCGGGAGGCACCAAGGAGTGCATCTTCTGACTTTTCAGTCGATGCATGGCCGATTCCACAACCATGGAGTGGTGCGGTAATTGTGTCTTTTGGAACCCGGGGCTCTTGCGGACTCGATAGATGGAATCGACCCGCTTGCTTAACACCGGTGTCGAGGCCGGGGTCTCCCACATGCGGAAGAGCAGCCTCTCCAGCATCGGAGGAACCGGTACAGTAAAGGCCTCCTTCGGGGGAGAGTCATACTGGAGGGCCTCGAGCTCCTCAGCTCGAGGCTCCTCCTCGGGATCCGCGGGGAATGCCAAGGCCTTGACCATATCCCGCACGAAGTCCGAGAACCGGGTATCCTCCGGTGGGGATCATCTCCGAGGTTCGGACTCCGGTGAGTCCGATGGGACACACTGAGTCCGATAGGTGTCGGGTGACTCTTCGTCCTCCATCTCCCAGCCCGACTCCACGGAGGAGGAATCGAGCGGTTCCAGTCGGGCGGGCACCGATGCCATCCGCCCCGACGCCAAAGGTACCGGCGTTGACGACCTCGGTCCCGAACGGGAGGCCGAGGGAGACCGTGGCCAAGGATCGACTCGAGCCCGCATGGACTCGAGGATCAGCTCGGCCTCCGGGGTCTACTTGGATGTCGATGTCCCGGTGGTCGGGGCAGATGCACCGGTGAGACCGGCGATCAATGCCCGCTGCTGTTCCATGAAGGCAACGAGGCTGCTCTCCAAGGCCGTCAACCTGAGTCCGAGCTCAGGAGACCCAGCAGCCCCCGACTCAGGCCCCGACGGCGGCTCCCCTGGAGGAGAGTCCACGAGGACTACAGCACTCACGTGTCCAGGAGACTCCATCTCGAGACGAGGTTGCTTGGCAGGCCTCTCCGACTCCGAAGACCCAGGACGGCTATCGGGGCTATGCGACCTGGCCCTCAAGGAACCAGGAGCGTCCACTGATGCCGCCCTCGCCGGTTTTCTTCTTCCTGCACTGTTCCCACGAAGGAGATCCCCGCTCAGAGGAACCCCAACGCTGCTCGGGGCCGGAGTCCCGAGACGTTGAGGCCTCTGACGAGGTCTGGGCCCGTCCGGACGCGGAGTCAGAGAAGATCCTATCCTTCTGGTGCTGCCGACTCCTCAACGCCTTCGAGGACATTTTGCCACACGGACCACAGATCATCGGGTCATGATCGGGTCCGAGGCAGCGGAGGCAGCAGTCATGTGTGTCGGTAAGAGACATAAGTTTCTTACACCGATCACACTTTTTAAACCCGCTGGCAGCCATCGGGGGAAAAAGGGCCCCTGCGAGGTCAAAAGACAGGGCTGCCAGTGAAAAAAGAAAAATGGCGCGAACGCTAGTCACAAAGGACAAAAACCGAAAAAGAGAGAGCGGACTCAATACTGGCGTATCGGACCCAGGAGGGAAAAGGATCTGGCGTCGGATCGAAGGAAAAGAACAAAAAACAGGGAAATCAACTTTTTCCTCAGCGAAAAATGAACTACGTCCGTCGGGCTCCGCGGAATAAAGAAGACTGAGCAAGATGGCACCCTTGGGCGGGAAGGGGACCGCGCATGCGCGCTGCAATTCCCAAAGGCTTTCTTTGAAAGCTGGGGAAATGCTCCGCACGGGGCTCCGTCGGCGCCGACGTCACCCATATGTGAGGACTGACTTCCTGCTTGGTCCTGGAGAATATGAATTATCTCTGCTGATTCTTGTTCAAAGAAGCCCCCTGATCTATAAGGCAAATTCCTTTAGTGCTCAGATTCCATGCTAAAAATATTCTTTAAGAGTAAGTCTGAATTTGAGCCTAACTCCATGCAAACATTTTCCTTTGAAAATTACCCCATAGAAAATGCATACATACACTTATACATAAGGATGTACCTTGTCTGTTGGGCTCTAGACTTTGTTGAAAATTGGTGCCTTAGTGCAGTTTTCCCCTTTGCACTTGAATATATCACTGAAACAATCAGCATTGACACTGATGGGCTTCCGCACACAATGGTATCTAAGTTGTGTCACAAAGCACAACTCTCCAGAATGGTCTGTACCTCTGCTTGCCAATGCAAGGAATCTAAGCAGACAGTTGGTAAGGACATCCTGGATCCTGCTCACCAACTCCTCCTCGAAGACTACTGCGGTCAAGACTCCTTCATATCTATGCATTCCCAGTATCCAAGGCAACTCCTGGATCAATAAGGGTCACTGTCTTTGGTGCTGGCACACCTGGATCAGACTTATTGAAACAGAATAGTTCCTACCTTCACTTTTCATGGCCACGTGAAGACCTGTAGCTGACACTTGTGACACCTAGAGAGTTAGTGATCGGGACTAAGGCCTGCCAGATACCAGTTATAGATATTGATGACTGAGATAGTCCTGGTACCCTGCTTGCACTTTCTGAAACCGCAGGGGGTTCATTTCTTCTGAGACATCAAATGACTCAATGATTTAAAAAATTGACCAGTGCTGCTTGATGCATCAATAACTAATGAAAGCTGTGTCTCTGTGAAAAATTAAGGAAACTTCAGAACAATTGAAAACCTGACTAAATAGTCTGAAAAGGATGAGGAACAAGGACACAGATGATGCTACACCATTTTACTGAAAAAAGCCCACTCTCATATATCTGAAAGGCTCCATAAAAATAAAAGATTTGAGGTGACTCCATGCAATGATGGTACTGCAGGAAGTCCATATATGTGTAGAATTATGTGCTAGTGAGCTCTACAAACGTTAAGAGCTTCGTCACTCATATCACTGCACCAGGTTCTCTAAAATAGCAGCACCCATGCATGAGGACTTCATATTCTGCTTCTCCCTGGAGAAAAATATAAATGGGTCAATACTGAGCCACTGCATTCCATATTTTTTTTTAAAATGCCGGATGCATTGGTTACAAAAACTCCAGATGTTCAGTGCTGCTATCGTGAATGAGCAGTGACTTTTGGCATCATCTTCATAGCAGTGATATTCAGCACTGTTATCTGGATAACAAGCCAGATAACAGGATAGCAAAAAGGCTGGCCTAAGTTACCAGGATAGCTTATCTGTATAGCAAATTGAATATCGCCACTATTCAAATAATGCCAGGGACCATCCATGTTCTGTTTAGCCACCATCCAGATGGTGCCACTGAAAATGAGCAGGTAGCCTTAGCCTGTGGCATGGATCTGGCTAGCAGGTGTTGCTATCTGGATAGTGTTTCTCAGTATCGGGACCATATAGTTCAGGAACATATTTGCTAAAATGCATGAAAGTGAAAGTTAACAGTCTTACATTTGAGTTGCTTTCTTCTGCTGCTGTAGGCTTGTTGATACTATTCACAAACTTGTTCACATGCTCAAAGTGCTTGGTCATCTCTGTTGCCAAAACCATGTCAATTATAGCTTGGCGCAGTGTTCGATACTGGGTTCTATAAAACAGAAATAGTTACTTGATCTTTAAAAATGCAAAAACTAGGAAAGGATACACAAGAAATAGAAAAGCTACAACTTCACACACATACAAAAGTGGCAGTACAAAGTATAGGTGAGTGTATGCCCATAGACAAAGTCAAAGCAATAGAAAGTTAAACATTATAGATTGCCGCGGTTCAACCCCCCCTTTTCTTTTCTTAATAGAAAGTGCCAACTATTCCCCCCCCCCACTACCCTTCTCCCTACCTTTGAAAAATGTGAAGTCTGATGTCTCCTAAAAGACACACCCAATAGATACCAAAGCCTCATGCATTTCTTATGGGGAAACTTAAAAATTTGCCTCCCTCTCATGCCCCCTTGCCAATCAGTCACAAACTTTGTAAAGTGGGAAAGACTGATGTCTTTCCTTGACCCCATGCCCCAATGGACCTACCTACACACAAGGTTTGATAGCGCCAGATCCGCCCAATACTTAATTATAAAGAGGGAGTAGGGGTTGGAGAGACACCCTCACACAGAAACACAAACTGCAACAGAAAGACATTCAGTGCCATCTGATGAGCCCTCTGTTCATTCTGATCCAAGGATTAAAAAGGAAAGATGGCTGAAACCCAAGCAGAACTGTATAACCATAATTATATTCAAAACTCATTACTAAAAGTTGTGTAAACTTGTCAAATGCACAATCAAGTGTAGTCTTTGATCAGCATAATTTTTCTTAACATTTCCTCTAGCTGTCTGAGGAAACTCATCAGGCTTTGTGACTGTACTTGGATATTTTTAAAGTGACTCTTCTTTTCATGAAGAGGACTTTTTCTTTAACCTTTTCTATTGTCAACAGATTGGCTATAAAATGCAACATTTAAACATTATGGGAATTTATGAGGCTATCATTCCCACCAAGATACACAACTGTAATTTAACAATATTGTAGAGGCTATATTCAGAAACCGAGGGTTCAAAGAGATTACAGCCAAATTTAAAAAACAACCCATAAGGGACATGTTGGAACTCCCAAATGTTCTTTGTTTTTGACAAAGGAAAGTCCATGGGTCAAGTCAGATAGAACTTGAATGCACTGTAAATCAATTTCTTAGCCCGATCAGAAATAGGACAATTTTATTTATTTTATTTAGCTACATTTATATACCGCCTTTCACCGTGTCAAAGTGGTTTACACTAAACCACTGAGTGGCAAAGACAACTGGGTAATTTTATCCTGTTATCTTTAGTTGAATATTCAGCAGCACCTAATCAAGTAGATTTAGGACTGCTATTTGTACAACCAGAGTTGTCTAGCTAAATTTAGGAGCATGTTTATTAACGCGCGCTATTAGTGTGGGATTTGCCATGTAGTAAGCACACTGCACTAAAAGTTAGTGCAAGGCCCAATACTAAAATTCCTGTGCTAACTGAGTAACACGATTGGAGGGGGGACTGGGTGAGTTAGGGCAGAACATGGCTGTTGATAACACCTGCGTTAACCATGATGCTCTGGGTGTGTGCAAATGTTGCCTTTAGTAATGGGGCATTTAATGCCACCTAAAGGGGGAGTGTCACGGATATGGTTAGGGAATGGCCTGGGAAGGTCAAAAATTTACACATGTATTCCCCATTTCATATAGGGCAGTGGTTTTCAACCTTTTTTCCACTGAGAAACATCTGATGGATGATGCTCGCATATGTGACATCGCACACATGACCCGAAGAGACCTTTGGTCTGACACAATATAGTAGTTAAATGTACTGCATCCATAAAAATCCTAGAACATGTGCAGATAAGAACTAGGATATTTTTCCATGGAAGTAACCATACAAAAAATATTCTGATGCACACGTCACTTGAGTAACAGCAACATAACTCTTCCCACTACTAGGCACATTGTGAAAGAACACAAAACCTGGAAAAAAATCATCACTCATATATGTAGAAAATGTGTCTTACCATAGCAGCACTAATTCCTATGATTCAACAGCTATTTATTTATTTAAAAGCTTTTATATATCTCAGATATGTGACACTTTCCATGCAATTCACAAACTCTACCAAAAAATAGGCAGCACTATAAATATTACATTGAGCCGTAGAACATCAATATGCCTACTTCTGTTAAAACAGAAAAGTGGGACTATTACAAATCTCTAGAGAAACTACATGCTAATTCTTCCACACCTCATCACATACAAAACTCTGACAGACTCTCACCAAATATAGAATAAGGGACCACAAGGAGAAATTTCAGTTACCGTTAATTTCCTTTCCTGGAATCTTGCTAGACCAGTTCAGACAAGTGGGTTAAGTCCCCCTGCCAGCAGATTTTGGAGACAGAGAAATATACCAGAAGCTTGATTGGCTGAGCCCTGGTAGATATATAACTGTAGCCCTAGGGGTCGCCTTCAGTATACTCTGACAAAGCAAAGGAATACCCTAACTCAAGAAAAGGCATGATAGCCCAGCACTCAAGTGCCCATGTGCCACTATAGACTATGTTTCCAAAAAACTAAAGGTCACTATTCGGAGTGAAATAGATCCCAACACTTAAAAAATGCACTCCACTCAAAAACAAATACAAAAATTATAGCAAATGTCCAGAGCTAAACACTGATAGAATCAACATAACCAGAAGAGAGGGGAAGGTCTCAGAACATCGGGGCTATTGCAAAAAGCTGAAGAAAAAAAACTTCAAGCTTTTTGTGAGCAGCGCTGGATCTTTCGATTGAAAACTGTGGCCTTGGGTGGCCTGAATTCCCAAATTGATTGGGGAGTGTGTATCTAGTTGAGTAGGTGGAGCATGAAGGTATTGTTTCTGGTATATAAGCTGTGGGTTAGTGAGCAGACCGCATGCGCGGCGTTTTTGTATGTAGTGCCTGGGTGCTGTTCAAAGCCCTTGATGTTTAAGGTTTGCTTGTCTGGCTTTTTGGTTGGTAAGTAGAGTTCATTTTATTAGTTTTTAGGGTATAGTCTTGGGCTTGTTATCGAGTTTTATAGTATATGATGTTTTGTTTTGTTTTTTAATGGCAGTTTTTCAACTTTCCCTTGAAGAAGCAGTATTTGCGAAATGCGTATCTGGTGCCGATGAGTACAGCATTGGGATTAGATGCTGAATCATCTTTCAATAAGAAGACCATATCAACTCGATAGGATTCTTTTGATGTTGATCTGAAGAGTGTTATTGCCATAAGATGTTTGTAGGAAAATAGTTTGGGAGAGTGGTGGGTTGGTCGTTGATGTGATGGGGCTAAAAGCGTGAAGTTTTTTCTTCAGCTTTTTGCAATAGCCCCGATGTTTTGAGACCTTCCCCTCTCTTCTGGTTATGTTGATGCTATCAGTGTTTAGCTCTGGACATTTGCTATACTTTTTGTATTTGTTTTTGAATGGAGTGCACTATAAACTATGTACTATAAGCCCCCCTTTTGGGGCATGACAGAGTTTGAACAGCTCTGGCTCTGCTAAAAAGGCTGCCCGTAAAGCATACTGTCTGAACTGGTCTAGCAGGATTCCAGAAAAGGAAATTAATGGTAAGTGAAATTTCTCCTTCCAATTGATCCTCCTAGACCAGTCCAGACAAGTGGGCAAGTACCCAAGCTACCCCACCTCAGGGCAGGAAGAGACAGCTGCTGCCATAACACTGGCCCTAAAGTACACCACATCTCTAGCTGGGAGATCAAGGTGATAGTATCGAACAAAGATGAACAAGGAGAACTAGGTGGCCACTCGACAATGTCAAGGGGAGCGACTTGCCAGTGTTCCAGCCATGATACTGCCTGACACTGGGCTTACATGCAGGATGTGGGCCGACGCAATGGTCCAGCGGAGCCAGTGGGCGATGGTGGCCTTGGAAGCTGCAAGGCCCCGCAAACAGGATAAAAAGGTGATCAGACTTGCCAAAGGAATTTGAGATCTTTAGATAGCGCCGTAGAACTCTACCAAGATTGACAGGCATGGAGCCTTTTGTTGGGCCCAGTACATTGTTCCTTAGAAAAAGCAGGTAGTGATATAGTCTGGTACATGTGAAAAGACGTAAGAACCTTCGGTAAGAAGGAAGGAACCACACACAGAGACACTCCTTCTACAGAGAAGGAGAGAAAGGATCCTAACAAGACAGAGCTTGCAGCTCGGAGACTCTCCTAGCCAAGGTTATGGCGACTAGGAATGCTGTCTTGAGGGACAAGACCCAGAGGGCGATCCGCTTGAGCAACTCAAATGGTGGCTGTATAAGGCACTTGAGTACCAAGGAGAGATCCCATGGAGTAAGCGAACATCCCGCTATGGGACCACCAAAGCAAATAAGGAGTTTATGGCAAGGCACTTGTCGAAACCATCCTGTAGGAAGGTCAAGTAGGAAGGTCAGGATAACAGGGATCTGGGTCCGACAGGGAGGCAGACCCTGTTGGGAACACCAGATAGCAAATAAGTGCTATACCTGGGTGTAGGCTAGGGAGTAGATGGCCGTTGAGCCTAGAGGAGGGTGTCAACCACCTTCTGGACATAGCCCTCATGTACTAGCTGGCGCCGTTCAAGAGCCAGGCCATAAGCAAGTAGGTAGCTGGGTCATCCATGACTACCAGGCCCTGCTGTAGGAGCCCTCTGTGTGTGCTGAGAGGCATTGGGGTTGCTATCAGAAAACGTGCAAGATCAGCGTACCATGGCGCCACTCGCACCATCTTGCGGAGATGAGACTCGACACACCTGAAGACCTGACCAGTCAGATCCACAGAGGAAAGATATAAGGAAGTATTCTCGTTGACCATTCCTACCAGCACTTCCAGGCCCTGAGAGCCTGGATCCCTGTGATGGCTGAAGAAGGTGGGTACCAAGGCCCAGTCGCTCCCAGCATCGTAACATCCACTGGAATGTCCAGGGGGTGAGTTCCCATTCACTGGGATTCAAGGCATGTCGACTGAGGAAGTTAGCTTGCATATTCTCCACTCCCAGGATATGCTGGGCTGACAAGGCTTGCAGGCGAGGTTCAGCCCAAGGGAAGAGTAGGCTCCTCTCCAGGGCCCCCCGTGGATATTTGGTGCTCCCCTGCCTGTTGATGTTGGACACCATCATGCTGGCATCATCCAAAAGGACTCGGAGTTGCCCAAAAGAACTCAGACTATTTGGCGGCAGAGTAAAGGCAGGCAGGCTAGCAGGGAGAGGTGCATTGCTCAGGCTTTGAGCCAACTGAGAGACCAAGAGGCACCCTGCACCATCTGTTGTAGACAATAGGCTCTCCAGTCCGTGAGACTGGCATTGGTGAAGACTACCATCCAGGCTGTGAGCTCCAATGGAACCCCCTGAAGTAGGATGTCAGGGGAGAGTCACTAACGGAGGCTATGGTGAACCAGTGTGGGGAGCAGCAGATGAATGTCATTGTTCTGGGAGAGAGGAGAACACCAGCACCAAAGGGAGCACTGCAGTGGTCTCATGTGCACTTCTGGCCAAGGAACCACATCTATGGTTGCTGCCATAGCTTCCAAGACCTGCAGATAATCCCAGACTCGGGTACGCACCAGCCACAGAAAGGCCAGAGTGGAGTCAGAAACTTCCAACACTTGTCTGGACCGAGAAACACCCTGCCGAGTTTCATGTCAAGTGAGCACCGAGGAAATCTAGCATCTGAGATGGACATAGAGAGCTCTTGGCATGATTGACTACCCAACTGAGATTGTAGAACTTGCAACATGTGGGAGATTGCGGTGAGCATATCCACGTGGGATTTTGATTGGATGAGTCAGTCGGCCAGGTACGGATGTACCCAAATCCCTTGTCGATGCAAGGACGCTGCTACCACCACCGTGACATCTGAGAAGGGGGGGGGGGGGGGGGTTTGTAGCGAGTCTGAAGGGCAGGGTGCAGAAATGTTAGTGCTGGCCCAACAAGGCAAAATGCACAAAAAACTTCTGATCCTCTCGGATAAGGATGTGAAAGTAGGACTTGGCTCGCTCCAGGAACAGGAAAAACTCGCCTTTGCGTACCGCCTATATGATGGAACGTAGTGTCTTCATGTGGAACCGAGCCACTCAAAGGCAGCGATTGATGCCCTCAAGGTAGAGGATAGGGTAGAAGGAGCATTCCTTCTTGAAGATGACAAAATTAAATGTAGTGGTGACATATTCGGAGAAAGGTATGGGGTAAATGGTCCGGAGCTGAAGGAGTCGCTGCAGAGTGGAGTGGATGGCTGCCCATTTGTGGCTGGATCCGCAAGGAGAGACCAAAAGGTATCCCATATGGCCTTGAAACGGTCAAGGATGTATCCTTGTCAGATGATATTGAGCACCCACTAGTCTGTATTGATTCAGGTCTACTTGTGGGCCAAAAGGGAGAGCTGCCCGCCTACCGACAGCAACCCAGAGTGGACTGCCAGCCTGCCAAATGGAAACCCCCAGAGAAGGAAGAGTAGTTGTCTCTGGATTGAAGTTTCCATTGAAAGGGCTGGGACTTGGGTCCAGCCTTTCCTGACGCCAAGAAGGATGAAGATTTGCCAGGACAAGATGTCTGGAGTCATGCAAGTGCACATGGGAAGAGGACGAAGTAGACATACTGTAGCCAGAACATGGAGAGGACGCCCTGGGCTTGTCCTCGGGTAAATGCTGGGGTGTGACTTTCCCCAAGTCCTTGAGCGGCTGCTTTTCCAGATCCTCAACAAACAAGAGCTTGCCTTTAAGTGGAAGCGAGCCTTGGATGCGCCATCCACTAACCAATGGCAGAGCCAAAACGAGTGGCGAGCTACCATGGCCACCACCACCAAATGAGCCGCCAGCTAGGTGTGCCAAAGCCGGAGCATCCGGCAGGAACCGAATCCACTGCAGGAGAACAAGTGTTGCAGGGCCTTCACAGATGACTAGAACAGCTGCCACCAGAGAATCCACCTTTGGAAAATGGAGCCACTGAGCTAGATCCCCAGGGGACCCCATGTAATGGCAGCCCACATGCCTAGCTGTGCGTAAGGACTCATTTGGGGAGTCCCACACCAGGGAGACCATCTGTTGTAGCTCCACCAGGAAAGGAAATGCTCGAGAAGGCTTCCAAATGCCACATGGAAACCACTTGAGATTTGTCCTGGGTGGAGTGCTGCTCATCCACAGAGTCAGAGATGTGAAGGGTGTCCCCAATCTGCAAGAAGTGCATGTTTATGGAAGAGGTGGACATTTTGGTGTCCTCCAAATGGACACTTGGTCTTCTAGCAGAGACAGTTCCTCCTCTTCATGATTAGGAGTGCTAGAAGGGCTTTGAACATAGTCTGAGTCATCCTCCCTGGCAGAATTTCTGTCCCCTGAAGCCCAGGAGACATCCGTGGGTGGGTGACCATGGTCTGGTGTTGCCTGATGTTCCCTAGGGCATTTCCAAGAGGCATGCCCCTATCAGAAGATGCTTTGTGGGCCAAGGAGGCACAATAAAAGAGGACATAGGCTCAGCACATCAGAGGACCCATGCCCACCTGAAAAGAACCATAGCATGAGAGGATACAGGTCCAGCATGCCAGAGGTACCATACCCGCCTGAAAAGAGCCATGGAGGCCTCTGAGTCTTGCTACGATGATGGATGTTTCTGTGCCTGTGGGGAGGAGCATCCTCGATGGGAACCGAAAGCAGTGCAGGCCCTGATGGCGGGAGGTTAGATGCAGGCCCTGAACCCCACTAGCAGATAGAGGAGACAAGGGATCTTGGTCGAGGCCTTGGCAGGCTGCTCCCTTGTAATCAGAATACTGTGCCTTCTGTGAGGGCCCTCCCAGGTCCAAAAAGCAAGCTGTGCAGAGTCCATCAATTCAAGAATAGCATTTGCAGCCGAAAGTGCATCGCTGGAAAGAGGAAGGCATGATTCACCTGTCATCGATGACAGCTCCAAACCCTTGCAGGAATAGCCATGCAAGTTGGAGAAGGCCCGGGAGCGCTGCCAAAGGCTGCTCAAAATGGCTGCCGGGAGGGCGCTGCAACTGCGATGCAGAACCGCAGGACCAGGAAAATGGCGGGAAGAGGATTCAGTGAGCGTAGCATGAGGCTGACAGTTGCAGTCCCCATGGTCCTAGATCACCAGAAGTACCCCCTTTTAGTGGTCAGATCAGGGGGGGGCAGACACTACTCACTGAACTATGATGCGTTCATGCCAGCCAGAGAGCCAAAGGACTTCAGAGTTGTGCAGAGCAGCTGAAGCTGTGACTAGAGACAGTCTTTTTTTTTTTTTTACAAAATAAAAAAGCTGTTGATGTGCTCTGGGCTGCCTTCACTGGCCAGGGAACACTAAAGGAGGCTCCCTCAGGTGGAGCCCCCCTCCCTTTCCTGGACAATTACCATAATCCTCCTGATCAGAAGATGAGCCCTCAAAGTGTGTGGGAGACTTGGGGGGTGGGGGGAGAACCTCATGTGCACCCTAGAGACCTCCACCTGCAAAAATAGTCACTGGCAAGACCCTCTCAAAGTGTCAGCCAGGAGCAACAGAAAAGAGAACCATCATCTGCTGGAGACAGAGAAATACTGAAGGTGACCCCTAGGGGTACAGCTGTATATCTACGAGGGCTCAGCCAATCAAGCTTCTGGTATATTTCTCTGTCTCCAACATCTGTTGGCAGGTGGACTTAACCCACTTGTCTGGACTGTTCTAGCAGGATGAATTGGAAATTAGAAATAGAAATATGAAGACAAAACCTGAACTGGGAATCCCAAGAAGTCAAACTCGGCAGATACTTCAACACTGGAAAACTAAAAATAGAAATGCATTTCCTCTTGTACTGAACAAAATACAAAAACATCCACAATGCACATCTCCCAAAGCTAACATATTCCAATTAATAAATTCCAAATAAAATACTTTTCTCTACCTTTGTTGTCTGGATATTTTATTTTTCCAATCATATTGTCCCAGTTTCTCTCTTCTGCTTTTTTCATCCGTCTTCTGCCAACTCTTTCCAGTGTTTACTGTCTATTTTTCCTTTCTCCTCTCTCCTTTCTTTCTCCATCCTCTCCCTACATCTGTTTCTGACATATTGGTTATTCCCTTTTCTTTCTTTCCTGCTTCTCTGTTCACTCAAATTTCACTGTTTTTCACCTTCTAGTTTTCAGTCTCCTCCTTTTTAATTTTCATGTATTGTATCTACTAACTTTCCATCTCCTACCCAGCCTATCTCCCCAAACTCTGCCATTTCTCCATCTCATTCACTCCCCTGCCTTTTATTCCCTTATATCTTTCACCCATTCCCCATTACTGTATCTCTGCCCTCTGTACTCACCAGTCTCCTCTCATTTGTGTCTCCTTGACAACCCCCCACAAGGTTCCGCACCATGCCCAGCATCTATGCTCTCCCTCTCTTCCCCCACCCACCCTTGTAGCCCAGCATCTCCCCCACTCATTCCCTATCCCTCCTCTTCACCACTCACCTTTCCATCCACCCATGTAACCCATCAACTCCCCACTTTCTATTTCCCACCCATCCATCCACCCTATGTAGCCTGATATCTCCCCTTTCCACCCCACCCACCTATGTAGTCTACCAATGTAGTCCTATGTAGTCTTCCCTCTCTCTCTCTCTCACCCTCCTCCCATCCCCCCTCTCTCTCTCTTTCTCAGCTTTCTCCCATCTCTCTCTTTCTCTTCCCCCCCTCCCCACAAGTTAACCTATACAGTCCTGTATCTTTCCTCTCTCTCTCTCTCTCTCTCTCATCCCATCCACACTTGTAGCCTGGCATCATCCCTCCCTCCTCGTGTAGCCAGACATTCCCCCCTTTACTCCATCTTTGTAGTCCAGCATTTCCTTCTCCTCTCTCCTCCTCCAAACTGTGCAGCATTTTCCCTCTCAACCCCTCCCTCTTCATCAACACCACGGTATCTTTACTTTCTTCTTTCCTGTCCCCCCAATGCAGTTTCTCCTTGTGTCATGGAGCCCTTGCAAGCAACAGCAGGGGCAGGAGCTGCGACTGCACTGGCCCCAGAAATTGTTGTTATATCTATAGGTTCTGCTGTGCTCCCTCATTCAGGCTGCAGCAGCAAGTGACGCTTAAGTGATTTCACTTCCGGGTACATGGAATGTGCCTGGAACTGAAATCATAAGAGCCCCAGGTGTGGAGAAGTAGCACAGCTGAATCTGCATTAAAACAAGAATTGCCAGGGCTGGTGCGGTTGCATCTCCCCTCCCTGCTGCGCACACATCTCATCTCCCAGATGTTGGCCATGTCTTCTACTCCTTCATGTACCAGCTCTGTGACATACCTCCGGATGCTTGCAACACACTAGTGTGTCACAAATATTGGTTGAGAACCGCTGATATAGGGAATACATGTGTATGACCAAACTTGTAAATGTTGGGATTTATACCTGCTCCCTGGCACTTTTAAGTTTATGTTTATGTTTAATTGGGCTTGATAGACCATTCTTCACTTAGTGCAGCAGGACAGTGTATAAGTTTAAAACAAGTTAAAATCAAAGATAGAAAAAGAATGCCAATTCACAACAGGAGAGGATAGAGCATTCACACTAAAGAGGGGAGGAAGGAGGGGAAGGGATAGAGTAGGGGGAGAAAGATAAGATATGGGTCATAGCATAGTCATGTAACGGGCAGGTCATATGCGATGTGAAAGAGAGAGGTTTTTAAAAGAGCCTTACACTTAGAATAAGAAGGTCCAAGCCGGAGGGCAGGGAGGAGAGCGTTCCAAGAGACAGGGCAGAGAAAGTAAAAAGCTGAGCAGTGGGTGGATTTTAGCCAGGCCTGGGAAGCAGAGGGAAGGTGCAGACAGTTTGTATGGATGCTACAGAAGACATGGGGTGGGGAGTGAAGGAGCAGAACATCAAAAAGATAGCGGGGGGAACTGTGTGTAACGCACAATGAACAATGTGAGAAGTTTGTACTGAAGCTGGTATTTAACAGAAAGCCAGTGATAGCAAACCAGAAGAAGGGTGACATGCTCGAAATGAGAGGTGAGTGTAAGGATGCAGATGGCGGTATTTTGAATGAGCTGAAGTCGGTGGAGCTGATATTGGGGGAGACCAAGGAAAACAACATTGCAATAGTCAAGCCTTGATATCACAACTATAAGCAGGAGAGTAGTCAAAAAGGAGGAGGAGAGGAAGGGGCAAACAGCACGAATTTGACAAAGTTCAAGAAAAGAGCGGCAGACTAGAGAATGAGGTGCACGTTAAAAGAAAGGGAAGAATCCAGTGTGACTGCCAGATACCATAGTGAGTCAACCACAGGATTGAAGAACCAGGGAGGGTAGGAGCCAATGATGGAAGAGAGCTGCTGAAGGAAAATCAGATGGCTGCGGGGACTTAGAGAGGTTGAGGTTGAGGTGGAGGAAATTGTTGGACATCTAAGTGGAGATATTGGAGAGTCAGGTGTTAAAGAGTGTGAGATCAGGAGTAGCTGAGTCGGTATGGTGGAGCAGAATAATATCATTGGCATAATAATGTGCCAAAATGCCATGCTGTGGTATCAGGATGATGACAGGGATCAAGAAGATATTAAATAAAAGGGGAGCCAACACAGAATGTTGGGGAATCCCACCGAGAAGAGCAAGAGGAAGAGATACCAACAGAGACAGAGAAAGACTGTTGGGAGAGGAAAGAGCTCTCTCTGCCCTTACACCAGCCCGAACAGCATCGGGGAGGTGAGCCGGAAGGGAAGCCCCTCCCCGATCGCCGCCACAAAGCCAATCAGGCCCACTGCACCCCAGCAGCTTTAAAATCAAGCGCCGGCAGGTGGGCCCACGCCTGAAGGCCTCACCAGAAGGCTCTTTGGCGTGGCCCTTAGGTGCAGACTGAAGACGCAGACCAGAAGATACCGTCCAGCGCAAAACAACTCACTCCCACCACAAAGGCAGGAAGAAGTTTAGTCCAGAGCCTTCCTTCTACCCCACATCAAACCAATTGTACAAAACAACAGTTAAATTGTCTCATCTAATCATCCAACCCCGGTGGAAACAAACTCCCAACGCACCTCTACAACCAACATCACACTAAGGAATCTCCAACCACAACAGAAATCTCAGTCAGTTAAGCCGTAGAACAAAACTGTCAACCCCCCCCCCCCTAAACAAGCAACAGTCACCTTTCTAATCCAGAGCTCAACACCCAGCCTCAACATGCCCTTCATATTTGCCCTGATCTACACCCTGATCACCCTCATAGCACTAACTTTAACCTCCAATGCCTACCTTCTTCCCCAACGCCACTTCATTCTCACCCCCTATGTTTCCTACTACACCTCCCTCATGCATACATTCATCCAAGGAAAGCCCCTCACCTCATTCATATCCCCACCCTCCCGCTCCCCACAAACACACCCTAACACCACACACACACACTAAAATGTGCATTAATTAATGCACGCTCAATCAAGAAAAAAGATCCAACTAATCTGAGATCTCGCTACAAACAAGGACGTAGATATCCTTTGTCTAAACAAACCCTGGACACAAGAAACAGACTCAGTCCTATTAAATCACCTCACCCCCCCCCCAAGTATACCAACTACATCATAGCCCTTATCTCCATCATCAAGGAGATGGCGTACTCTGCCTCTCGAAGCTATAGCACAACTTCTGCACTCAAGCTTCCAACAACACAAGCAGCTCCGACACCCTCACCATCTCTAATAAGCACATCACACTATACCTCGTCTACTGACCACCAACCTCCCCTGCCTCCAACCTAACCAACTTCCTGGAATATGCTTTCTCGGTCATCAAGACAAATAAGACCAACATACACCTAGGAGATTTCAACCTATCCACCATCCAACAAAATCAAGCCTCCACCCTCCTGGACACCATGAAATTCGACCAGATAGTACATTCTCCCACCCATGATAAAGACAACATCCTTGACCTGATCTTCATCAACAACTTCACCACCCCCACACACATCATGCCACCTGCACATTTGCAAATACAACCAGTCCCCTGGTCTGACCACTGCCTCATCCACTTCAACCTATCGCTCCCCCATAAACCCTCCCTAAACCCATCAAAACCAACAAAAAGAAGATTTAAGCAATTCAACAAAGATGACTTCCTCCACAACATATTACCCCAAATTGACGACATAGCCAATGAATCTGAAGCATTCCCAGAGATATGGAACAAGACCATCCACACAGCCTAGCAGCCCCAACTAACCCACATCACAAACCCAACAAAATCCCCAAAACCCCATGGCACACACCGGAACTCCAGAGAATCAAAACTCACTTACGGAAGCTGTAAAGGAAATGGTGCAAATCCAAACACCCCTCAGACCGCAACCTCTATATGAATCTACTAGACAACTACAAAACCTCAACGGACAATGCAAAAAAGAATACCACTCAAAACTAATCAACTCATCCCTCAACCACACAAGAGAACCTTCAATATTCTAAAACAGCTATCCAAGCTTCCAACTAAGCCTGCCCCAGGAAACACAATCAACCCTCGACAATTAGCAGATTACTATAGACAACTACAATGACAATCTCAGATGCAAGATCTCCCCTCACCCCAATCATCCTCCACTATGCCACCATGGTCGACCTTCCACCCACTAAGCACAACCCACATTGAAACCATCATCTCTTCACTCAACACCACCACCTCCACCATTGACTCATGTCCCCAGTAACATGGATCAAGGCAATGAAAGCAGAGCTCAGCATAATCATCACTAAATACATCTAAACATCCCTTAACCAAGGACTCATGCCCAGCAACCTCAAGTCTCAAAAAACCCAACCTCATACAAATCCATTGCCAGCTTCCCTCTTTTAAACAAGATCATGGAAAAAGTAACATAGTAAATGACGGCAGATAAAGACCAGTATGATCCATCTAGTCTGCCCAGTAAGATGGCAAGAGTAAGTGCACCTGCCGCTCTGTGCAGGCCACCCCTCCCCATGTATTTGTTTTAGGGATGAACCCACCGCACCATGTAGGACACCCCTTTATGTTGAGAAATTAGATAGTTAAGTTTATTTTGATTTTATCCTGTTGCTGTAAAGCTGGGGTCACCAACCTCCAGAGGGCCGCGGGCCGCACAGCCGACTACCAGGAGCCTCGCGGGCCGCACCCCCCTTCTCCCCGCCCCCGCGAAAAAAAACAACAAACGCAAAATTATGAAAACAATGGCTGATCACCTTTATTGAATTTAATGAGATGGCTGATGATTCATGCTAGCAGACAAACTCTTAAAGTCCGGCTTCACAGATGACACTGACAGGAGAAGGGACGCTTGCAGGTGGTCGTCGGTGAGCTGCGAGCGCATGGATACAATGGCGGGAATCCTTGGCGGGCCGCACGTAAGGTTAACCGGGGTAGAGCCTCGCGGGCCGCACGAAGGGACCTCGTGGGCCGCATGCGGCCCGCGGGCCGCAGGTTGGTGACCAATGTTCCCTCTAATTTTCTGTAGGCTGTGTGCGCATAAAATATCAGCTGTGCAACTTTTGAAGGAAGGTTAAATTTTTGTGCGCCACATAACGACACTCGGAGTTATATACTTTAAAATTTGACTACACGTCAGAATACAGTATGTACACCACATTGCTTGCACTAGAAAATATTGTAGAACTTGTGAAAACTGTAAATACACAACAACTTTTAAATTTTAAGACGTCTGTGTTGTTTTCTATCAGAATCAGAACCGTAATTTTTGTGCGCTCTGTTGTAAAGTATGTGCGCTCACTCGGCGAGGTGTGTGCACGCGCACAGCTTAGAGGGAACAGTGTTGGTGACCCCTGCTGTAAAGGGATCCACTGTGTCTGTCCCATGCCATTTTGAATTCTGTCACTGTATTTGCCCCCACCATTTCCATCGGGAGGGCATTCCAAGCATCGACCACCCTTTCAGTGAAAAAGTATTTCCTGACATTGCCTTTCAATTCACCCCCTTGCAGCTTCATGTTATGCCCTCTAGTTTTACAACTTCCCCGTCTTTGGAAGAGGTTTGTTTGTTCATTATTTCTCTAAGTATTTAAAGGTCTGAATCCATATCTCCCCTGTCCCTCCTCTCCTCCAGAGTGTACATATTTAGGTCTTCAAGTCTCTTCTCATAAGGCTTCTGACGCAGGCTCCAGATCAGTTTGGTCGCCTTCCTCTAAACAGTTTCCAGTCTTTTTATACCCTTTGCAAGATATGGTCTCCAAAACTGAACACAGTATTCCAAGTGAGGCCTCACCAGTGACTTATACAATGGCATTAGTACCTCTTCCATAGACTTTTCTAACCATGGCTCCACACATCAAACAGTAAGTAAGGTTTTGAGGGTTTCTTTGTTTGGTTTGTTTTTATTACATTGCTAGCTCTCTGACTGGGAGCTCTTAAAAGGGTTTTGTGTATATTTTTAAAAGCAAGGTTACTTCATTTTTGCTGTTTTAGGGGAACTTTAATTGAGCACAGTAGGTTGCTGACTCCAGTGACCTCCTCAGCTTTAGAGGCTGCTAACACCTAATCAGATGTTTAAATACCTCCGTGGCATAAATGTTCAGGGAGAGAGCCTCTTTCAATTGAAAGCAAGTTCTGCTACGAGGGGACATGGGATGAGGGTGAAGGGAGATAGATTCAGGAGTGATATGCGGAAATATTTCTTTACGGAAAGAGTAGTGGATCCGTGGAATAGTCTCCCAGTGGAGGTGGTAGAGATGAGGACAGTAACTGAATTCAAGAAAGCATGGGACCAACACAGAGGATCTCTAAAGGCAAAAAGTGGACTGTTGTAGTTGTTATGGAAGGACAGACTAGATAGGCCATGTGGTCTTTTTCTGTCGTCATATTTCTATGTTTCTATGTTTCTTCCTTTTTGCTCTTTGTATGCAACCCAACATCCTCCTGGCTTTTGCCACTGCCTTGTCACACTGTTTTGCCACTTGAGATCTTCAGAAATAATCACACCAAGGTCCTTCTCCTGATCCGTGCACACCAACCTCTCGCCCCCTATCGCGTACATTTCCCCTGGATTTCTGCTTCCCAAGTGCATGACACTGCACTTCTTCGCATTAAATCTTAACTGCCAAGCATTAGACCATTCTCCCAGCTTTTGTAGATCTTTCCTCATGTTATCCACTCCCTTGGGGGAGTCCACTCTGTTGCAAATTTTCGTGTCATCTGCAAAAAGACAGACTTTTCCATTCAGCGCTTTGGCAATATCACTCACAAATATATTGAACAGTACCGGTCCCAGGACCAGTCTCTAGGGCACGCCATTACTCGCCTTCCTTTCATCTGAGTGAGTTACATTTGTCTTCTGTCGTGCGTGTCAGTCAACCAATTTCTGATCCAGTTCACCACCTTGGGACCCATCCCCAAACTACTGAGTTTATTGATAAGCCTTCTATGAGGAACAGTATCAAAGGCTTTGCTGAAATCCAGGTAGATGACATCCATCACCTGCCCCTGATCTAGTTCTCTGGTCACCCAGTCAAAGAACTCAATCAGATTTGTTTGGCAAGATCGTCCTTTGGTAAAACCATGTTGCCTCGGATCATGCAACTGGTTGGTTTTGAAAAAGTCCACTATTCGCTCTTTCAGAAGCGCCTCCATTACTTTTCCCGCCATCGAGGTAAGGCTCACAGGCCTGTAGTTTGTGACTTCTTCCCTGTCAGCACTTTTGTGAAGAAGTACCACATCCACCCTTCTCCAGTCCTGAGGAACTACTCCTGTTTCCAAGGATCTGTTGAAAACATCCTTTAACAGCCCTGCAAGAACCTCTCTGAGCTCTTTCGTATCCTGGGATGTATCCCATCCGGTCCCATGGCCTTGTCCACTTTCAGTTTTGCAAGTTGTTCTAACACATCATCTTCTGTGAATGGTGTGGTATCTACTTCATTCCCATTTTTATATTTGGGAGTCACAGATGGTCCTTCCCCAGGATTTTCTTAAGTAAAAACAGAGCAGAAGTATTTGTTTAGCAATTTCGCTTTTTCAATATCACTTTCCACGAATCTGTTCCCAGCACTTCTGAGTCCTGCAATTCCATCTCTGATGTTCCTCCTCTCCCAAATATACCTGAAGAAAGTTGTCGCCACACTTCACATCTTTAGTCATCTTTTCCTCTGCCTTTGATTTTGCTTTCCTTATTTCTCTTTTTGTCTCTTAATTTGATCCTGTATTCCTTTCTGTGTTCCTCTGTTTGCAAGCTTTTGAATTTTGTGAAAGCTGTGTTTTTTTCCTTTATTTGAGCAGCCAATTCTTTGGAGAACCAAATAGGTTTCTTTCTCCTCTTGTTTTTATTTACTTTCCTTACATATTTATCTGTTGCCCCTTTTATTGCCACCTTTAGTTTAGCCCATTGCAATTCCACTTCCCTTATCCCCTCCCACCCTGCCAACTCCTCCTTCAGGTACTTGGCCATTATACTGAAGTCAGTGTTTTTGAAGTTTAGGACTTTGAGCTTGCTATGATTGGACTGCATCTTGGCTTTTATCTCAAATCACAGTGTGATGATCGCTGCTGCTCACAGGGGCACCCACCCAGACATTTGACACGCTCTCACCATTGGTGAGCACTAAATCCAGCATTGAGCTTTCCCTGGTTGGTTCCATCACCATTTGTCTAAGTGACGCATCTTGGAAAGCATCCACAATTTTTTTGCTTCTTGCCATATTTGCAGAAAGAGTACTCCAATCTACATCGGGTAGATTAAAGTCACCCAATATGATCACTTCCCCCTTTGTGGCTATCTTGGCAATATCTATAATCAATTTATTATCTATTTCTTCAATTTGAGTCGGAGATCTGTAGACTACAGCAGTATGGATGACAGTGTCATCTCCTCTTTCCAGCATAATACAGAGCACCACTTCTTTTCCCCATGCCCCCTGCATTGCAGTAGCTTTAATATTGCATTTTACATACAAGGCTACTCCTCCTTTTCCACTTTCTCTGTCTCTTCTGAATAGATTATAACCAGCTATGGCTATATCCCATTCATGCGATTCATTAAACCATATTTCTGTAATGGCCACAATGTCCAAGTCCATTTCCACCATTAGGGCTTCCAGGTCCCGAACTTTGTTGGCTAAGCTTCGAGCATTTGTGCTCATTGCTTTCCAGCATTTAACTGGCTTGCATGTATTTTTCATTGATTTTGTTCTGCCCAGTTCTTCCCACTTCTTGTTGATGTGTGGTTTAAAAGTGTGGCTGTTTCTGATGTTATTCTGCTTTTGCCGAGAGTGATATCCTGAGCTTGTCCTTCCCCATCTGTCACCCCCTTTTTCTAGTTTAAATGCATATCCACATACTGCCTGAATTTTTCACTTAGGATTCTTTTCCCTGCAACAGGGAGATGTAGTCCATCAGCACAGTATAGTCTTGTTGGTCCATCTTTTTCCCCAGTCGCCAATAAATCTGAATCCTTCTAGTTCACACCAGGTCTGGAGCCATGTATTAAAGCTGTTTATACAATGCAGCCTTTCTGTCCCCTTACCATGAACAGGTAGAACTTCTGAGAATGCTACAGTGTTAACAATGGGCTTGAGTTTCTCTCCCAGAGTCTGGAAGTCCCTTTGAACTGCAGAGGCACTGTTTCTAGCCAGGTCGTTTGTACCCAGGTGGATGACATCATCAATTTTGGAGTGCTCACTTTCTTCGCTAAGTACATCAACAATTTGGTTTGTATTCCTGCTGGCTGAAGAGCCTGGGAGGCATTTGACTATCTTCTCTCCTCTGAACTGTGTTCCCAAGTTGGTGCCTCTGATGATGATAATCTCCAAGTAGTAGTAGTTTTCTGTTTGGTGAATTTTTCTTCATATTTGGTGCTTTAGCAGGAGATTGGGCATTGACTGACTCATTTAAGGGCCCTTCAGTTTCCATGGATTGAGCATTCTCATTAACCAAGGCAGAGAAGGCATTATGCAGGGATATCTCTCAATGTATAGGATGTCTCTGCGTTACAGGTCACAATCTACCTGAGTCCACTGTGATCCATTTGTTCCTGGGATGTTTGATTCTTTATGGGAGTGATGGTGGACTTTGTATTGTTTGTATCCTAGAAGAAGTGTGTTTCATTACAGCTAGTTCTCCCCTTAGAGTCAATTCTTTATGCATGGCAGCTGACTTGAGGCACATAGGACAAGTTCTTAGGTTCCAAATGATTTGTCTCAGAATGAAAGCACCACAGTTATTGCACTGAATACACGACATGCTGATTAAAAAGTCCTAGAAGGAGAATAAGAAGAAAAGGTGGGTTTAACACCAAATTAAAAAGGATAGATGGCAACGTATGTGGCCACTATATAGGCAATTCTGCCCTGGGATGGGTGGGGTGAGGGGTAGGGTGGGCGGGAACCTAAGTGCCCCTAGCCAGTAGGCCTTACATGAACTGTGGGCACACTCAGATATCTGATTTAAGGGCTACACAAGGAATGTAGGCAGTCAGAATATTCCCCAAACTTAATGTATAACCAGCAGTTAAATTCTATATTAGCAACAAAACAGGCAAAAAAGATAGAATGCTGAAAGCTTAGCTGTGTGGAGGCTCTGGAAGCTGTGAAGACTAGAGTTGACCAGGTACTTGTTGCAGGCTGTAAGATAATCTAATTAGCCCCTCCCTGGGAGCAGGCTTGCAACAGGTAATTCAAACAATGGAAGCAGAAATAGTCAAACTGAACTTTTTATTTCTTTGTATCTGCCTACTGTGCAAAGGTCCCTGTAACCTTAACTGATACCTTTGCTTCTAAAGTAAGTGGGAGACTCAGGTCCCTGCAATTTACGTATTTCTATTCCAAGTAGCTTTATATCACTAGTGTCCCTGGCCAATAGGCCTTACATGAACTGTGGACACACTCAGATAACTGATTTAAGGGCTACACAAGGAATGTAGGCAGTCAGAATATTCCCAAAAATTAATGTATAACCAACAGTTAAATTCTATATTAGCAACAAAACAAGCAAAAAAGATAGAAAGCTGAAAGCTTAGCTGTGTGGAGGCTCTGGAAGCTGTGAGGACTAGAGTTGACCAGGTACTTGTGGCAGGCTGTAAGATAATCTAATTAGCCCCTCCCTGGGAGCAGGCTTGCAACAGTAGTATGCCAACAACTCCAGGATCATGTTGAAACCAATGCCCCAACTGACCCCCAACAACACAGCTTCCACCCTCACCACAGAGTTCAAACCCTCTACCTCTCCCCTTTAAACAAACTCATCCAAGGCATCCAGTCAATACATCAAGGATTTATCCTAGTTTTCCTCAATCTCTCTGCAGCATTCGACTCAGTAAACCACACCGTCCTTCTCCAACGCCTCCAATCAATCATAATCCAGAACACAGTACTGAAATGGTTCCAGTTCTTCCTTTCAATCACCAGCAACAAAATATGTGATGTCTCCTCCACCCCATTCACTCAAACCCAAGGTGTCCCACAAGGCTCCACCCTCTCTGCCCTGCTTTTCAACATACCAACAAAAAAGCACTGTGCCACGAAAAAAACAGACAACCAAGTCCAAAAACGTAGCACAAGGAAGGGAAAGCTTAAAAAATATATTTATTGGATACTTAAATGAGATTGCGTGCCAAAGACCCAGCACGCAATCTCATTTAAGTATCCAATAAATATATTTTTAAGCTTTCCTTTCCTTGTGCTACATTTTTGGACTTGGTTGTCTGCTTTTCAACATATACCTTGCAGCCACTCTGCCTGATTATTAAGTCTCACAACTACTCTACCACCTCTATGCTGATGACATCATTATCTATACCCCCTTCGACACCAAACAACCCATCCTCACAAAGTTACAGCTCTACTTCACTGAAATCTCACAATGGTTCACAAATAACCACCTCTCCATCAACTACAAAAAAACTGAGGCTCTCTTCATCACCAAAAAAAATACATCCATCCCCCCTACTACCATAATCCTAAACACCATTCACATCAAAGTACAAGAAATAAAATACCTCGGCATCACTCTGGACCACAATCTCTCCTTCAAACAAGTGATGAATATGGTGAACTCAATCTTCTATAAGATCTGCACCCTCCAGCACTTCTGCCCAATCCTACCGCCCCCCCCCCCCCGACTTCAGATGTGAACTACAAGCAGCCATCCTTCCAATTCTTGACTACTGTAACTCCATTTACCAAGGCCTCCCACAATCAGCCATCCTCCCACTATGTACAGCCCTCCATACCGCTGCACACACCCTTCTGGCAGCCCCTAAACATAGTAACATGAACATATAACCCCCATCCTCAGGCATCTCCACTGACTTCCCCTCAACAATCGCATCAAATACAAAACATTGATGATGACGTACAAAACACTCAAGGGCATCTCTTCCTCACACCTTCTCAGCCTTCTACACCCCTTCCAACCAAACTGAGCCAGCCACCCCCTGATCATCCCCCCCTCGAAAACCAAGAGCACCCAATAAGCCTGCGCAAGAGCACTTGAACTTCATGCACCCACTCTATGGAATTCGCTCCCCACCATCATCTGATACACCAAAGATCTCAAATTATTCAGGAAGCTCCTGAAAATTCATCTATTCATTGAACACTATGGACCTGGAACTTAACCCTATTGCCCACACACCCCAACAAAAGCATACCTATGTATATAGTTAAGTAATTGTATTAACCAGTTCATAACTAAATTATCTGTATATAATTAATATACGTTTACTTCACATTTTATTGTATCCTTCAGTTGATTGTAAACCACTTTGACCTGGTGCAAGGCGGTATAAAAATGCAGCTAAATAAATAAAAATTTCAACTAGAAAGATATTGTGGCATCTGCTGTTAATTGGTGGCTTTTATATCTCTAGGCTTGCAAAACTGCTGCCATACATGTATAAGTTGTGAAATAGGGCATTTATTACAAGTATTTGATACGGTGAAGAGTAGTAAATCACCTGGACCGGATGATTTACATCCAAGAGTCTTAAAAGAACTGAAAGACGAGATTGCAGACCTTCTATTAGTAATCTGTGAACTATCATTAAAATCATCTGTAGTACCTTAAGATTGGAGAATGGCCAACGTAACATCAATTTTTAAAAAAGGATTCTAGGGGTGATCAGTGACTTGGCATCAGTACTGGGCAAAATGGTAGAAACCATTCTAAAGAACAAAATTACTGAACATGTAGAAGCCATAGTTTAATGGGAGAAAGCCAACATGAATTTAGCCAAGGAAAGTCTTGTCTTACTACTCTGTTATATTTTTTTAAGGTGTGAATAAACAAATAGACAAAGGTAAGCCAGTTGATATAGCGTATCTGGATTTTCATAAAGCCTTTGACAAGGTCCCTCATGAGAGGCTTGGTGGAATTAAAAAATCATGGGATAGGAGGTAGTTTATCATTGTGAATCTGTGCTGGGTCCACTGCTTTTTAACATATTCATAAATGACTTGGAAATGGGAATAATGAGTGAGGTGATAAAAGTTGTTAAAACACAAGAGGATTGTGAAAAATTGCAAGAGGACCTTGATAAATTAGAAGACTGGATGTTCAAATGGCAGATGAAATTTGATGTGGACAAGTGCAAAGTTATGCACCTAGGAAAGAAAAACCCAAACTATGGTTATATGATACAAGGTTCCACATTAGGAACCACCACCCATGAAAAGATTCAGTTGTCATCATGGATAACATGCTGAAACCCTCTGCCCAGTGTGCAGTGGTGGCCAAGAAAGCAAGTAGAATGCTAGGAATCAAAAGGAAGGAATAGAAAATTAAAACCAAGAATGTCTCTGTATCGTTTGATGATATGGCCGCACCTTAAATATTGTGTGCAATTCTGGTCGGCGTACCTTAAAAAGGATATAATAGAATTAGAAAAGGTACAGAGACGATCCACAAAAATAGTAAAGGGGATGGAAATATACCCCTATGAGGAAAGAATTAAAAGGTTAGGGCTCTTCAACTTGGGAAAGAGACAGCTGAGGGGAGATATGAGTACTTCTACACATATTTAAAATAATACACAACCTATCAGCAGACAGCCTACATTCTCTCATAAAAAAACGATGACAACAGGAGACCAAGAAGAAAAGGAACCTCAGACACCATCAGAACACCAAAAGAATTTACATAAGATATGCCATACTGGGTCAGACCAAGGTCCATCAAGCCCATATCCTGTTTCCAACAGTGGCCAATCCAGGTTATACGTACCTAGTAAGTTTCCCCAAAAGACACAGGTTCTGCAATGCTTGTACTAGGTCAAGCATTGATATCCTGGGTCCCTTCTTAATAATGGTTTATGGACCTTTCCTCCAGGAACTTGTCCAAACCTTTTTTAAACCCAGCTACACTAACAGCCTTTACTACATCCTCCGGTAACAAATTCCAGAGTTTGATTACACGTTGAGTGAAAAAATATTTTCTTTTATTAGTCTTAAATAGTTTACCCTGTAGCTTCATTGCATGTCCCCTAGTCTTTCTATATTCTGATAACGTAAACAGGTGATCTACGTTTACCCGTTCCACTCCGTTCATTAATTTATAGACTTCTATCATATCTCCCCTCAGCCGTCTCTTTTCCAGGTTAAAGAGCCCTAACCTTTTTAGCCTTTCTTCATAGGAGTATCCTTCCATCCCCTTTACCATTTTGGTGGCTCTTCTCTGAACCTTTTCTAATAACGCTATATCCTTTTTAAGATACGGCGACCAGAACTGCACACAATATTCAAGGTGTGGTCTCACCATGGAACGGTATAGAGGCATTACAATATCTTTTGTTTTATTTTCCATTCCTTTCCTTATGATACCTAGCATTCTATTTGCTCTCTTGGCTGCCGCTGCACACTGGGCCGAGGGTTTTAACATGTTATCCACAAATCTTTTTCCTGGGTGGTGGTTCCTAATGTGGAACCTTGCATCATGTAACCATAGTTTGGGTTGTTCTTCCCTAGCTGCATAACTTTTCACTTGTCCACATTAAATTTCATCTGCCATTTTGATGCCCAGTCTTCCAATTTATCAAGATCCTCTTGCAATTTTCCACAATCCTCTTGGGTTTTAACAACTTTAAATAGTTTTGTGTCATCTGCAGATTTGATAACCTCACTCGTTATTCCACTTTCCAGGTCATTTATGAATATGTCAAAAAGCAGCGGACCCAGCACAGATCCCTGGGGTACACCACTATTCATCTTTCTCCATTGGGAAAATTGGCCATTTAGCCCAACCCTCTGCTTTCTATCTTTTAACCAGTTCCCGATCCACAGTAGTACACTGCCTCCTATCCCATGACGCTTTAGTTTTGCCAAAAGTCTCTGATGAGGGACCTTGTCAAAGGCTTTCTGAAAGTCCAGATATACTATATCAACCGACTCACCTTTGTCCACCTGTTTATTCACACTTTCAAAAAAGCATAACAGATTAGTAAGACAAGATCTTCCTTTTCTAAAGCCATGTTGGCTGTCTCCCATTAGGCCATTACTATCTACATGCTGAGTAATTTTATTCTTTATGATGGTTTCTACCATTTTCCTCGGTACTGACGTGAGGCTCACCGGTCTGTAGTTTCCCGGATCACCCCTCGAATCCTTTTTAAAAATTGGTGTTACATTGGCGATCCGCCAATCTTCAGGTATTAGAGATAATTTTAATGATAGATTACTAATAGCAGGTCTGCAATCTCATATTTCAGTTCTTTCAACACCCTAAATCCTTCTAAATAAATTTGCTAAAACAAGGCTGGCCACATCAAGGAGGGCACTCTCCCTGGCAGCACCCGCTATATGGAACACTCTCCCAGACCACATAAGATCAACAAAGAACCTCAAGGACTTCAGAAAACTTCTTAAGACTAATCTATTTACAGAACATTTCAAGGACCTCACATAAATTTTCTACCTTCAAGACATTACAGGATCACGTTCCTAACTCCAAGACATTATAGAATCTCAATCCTAGCACGCCTCTCAAACAGCCCCATTTTGTATATATGTATATAGCTCATTATGTAAATAGCTCACCGATATAATCTAACACACTGCTCCACACACTACACTTCTCAGTTCTCCCACTGCATGCTACAAACCACACTTTATTATTGATTTTGATTTGATGTGCCACACCGCCTTGATTTAACGATAAAGCGGTATACTAAATCCTTCTAAATAAATAAATAAAGATATGATCGATTGTTTACACCATTAAAAAGTAGAAAGACTAGGGGTTACACAATGAAGCTACCATGTAACCTATTTAAGACTAATAAGAGAAAATATTTTTTCACTCAACGTGTAATCCAACTCTGGAATTTGTTACCAGTGTAGTAGTAGTGTAGCAAAAACTGTCAGTGTAGCTAGGTTTAAAAAAAGCTTGGACAAGTTCTTGGAGGAAAGGTCCATAAACTATTATTAAAGAGGGCCCGGGAATCCACTGCTTGCCCTTGAAAAAGCATTGTGGAACCTGTGCGCCTTTTTGGGAACCTGCCAAGTACATGTGACCTGGATGGTCACTTTTGGAACAGGATACTGGACTTGATGGACCTTGGTCTGACCCAGTATGGCATTTCTTATGTTCTTAGGGTAAACATGGCCACCATACACATATTGATTTTTTTCTATCTCTATCTTTGTAAAATGGATCCTCTGATTCCACATATGGCCACATATATGTGCAAGCTGGCACCTCCTTATTCTGTATTTTCGAAAAGGCTCCATGGTTAGCACAGCCTTTTCTAAAATGCTGCTGGAATTGCGAGCACCATAGTCTTGATGTCTCAATTCTGATCTCCATGTCTTTTCTAAAAATGTGCCTTCACATGTCTAGGTGGCACTGACTGAAATGCCGTACATCTCACCCTCTTTTGGTGATATAATGATTTCTCTGAGAATAAGCAGGAAGCTAGTCCTCACATATGGGTGACATCGGCACCAATGGAGCCAACATGGTAACCTCTCCCCAGCCTTCAAAGACAGCTTTTGTGAGATCCACCACACATGCATGCTCACCTTCCTACCCAAGAGTGCCATCTTGCCTCAGTCTCCTTTTTTTCTAGGGAGCCCACTGGACGTTTGTCTGCACCCTGGAAAAGGTTGATCATTCTTTGTTTTCCTTTGTTATCTTTTTTCTTTTCAAGTATGCGTACCGGTGCCTTCTTGCCTCCTGGCACTGCTGCCACCTCGGCGCTTTATTTTTCCCAGGTCCTATTTCTCTTTGGGGGGTTTTCTCTTGGTACATGGGAATCCTCATGTCCTCCCTGGCTGGGATTCTTGAATTTCACCTTGTGGGCGCCATCTTCCCCACTATGTCCTCGGCCAGTGGGTTTAAGCAGTGCGACTGCTGTGTGCACACCATGTCTGGCATGAATCTGCATGACTGCTGACTATGGTACTGTCCATGACGACTCCTCCTGTGGGCTCTGTCAGCAAATGACGAGCAAGGGATGTAGGAACCGTGAGAAGTAGTAGGAGACCATATTCAGGAAGAACTCAGTTTTGGCTCCGGCATTGCTCGTAGAGCTGGTGCCCTCGGGAGCCACCTCGGTAGCCTTGACCTTGTGTGATGGCCATGCCCTATCTGAACCCCAAGATCACTGGGCATTGGACCGGGGGTCGTCCTCTGAGGGCCATTCCCAGAAGAGCCGGATGTTGTCAGTGGCATCATCAGGTGATGATGCTGGAACCATGGTTAAGTCCCATGGTGCGATGCTGAGGGTGATGGACTGGAAGGACTGGAAAGGGGGGCTGTTACTTCTGGAGAGAAATCTGAAATTGTGAGTATATACTTCTGGGAATTTTTCTGAAAGGAATTTTTTTTTTCTTTTAAAGCTAATTAATCTGTGAACCCACTATTTTTTTTGTTAAATAAGTCAGGGCCTAGTAGCAACAGTTTAAGATTCAATTTAAAAACACAGAAGAGAACTTTCTGGTTACCTTTCATACCCAGTAGACAGCTGTAGTTTAAATTTCATAGTCACTCAGGGCCTAGCATCAGCAAAGTACTTTTAGTTTCAAATTAAAACACAGAAGAGAGCTTTCTGGTTAAATTTAGAATCCAACAGAGAGCTTGTAGTTTAAATTTCATAATAGGTTAGAGCCTAGTAGCAGCAAAGAGCTATAATTTAAATCAAATCAGAATATAGCTTACCTCAGCAGCACAGGACAAGGTACTGTGTAGCAGCCCTTTTTTAATAAGTGTTATATCCCTCCCTCCCTCCCCATACCCACCCTCCCCTGGGATAATCACAGCTTTATAGGTACTTGCACAACTTAAAAGACAGGAGGTGCTCTCAGGTGAAGCTCATTACCCAAATCAGTCATACACTAAGGACCTGAGATTAATTAAGCTTCAGGTGAACAAGGTATATTAAACTTCTTAGGTACAGTTTTAGTGGTATAAATATCCATTGCACCCTTTAGTACATATAGAACTTAAAGATCTAAACACAAACTTAAAACTAAGATGCAGATAGCAGTCCAGCAGCGGGATGTGGGCTTTCCAGTCTTTTGCATTGAGTGTCACATGTATGATTTTCTCCCAGCTGGTGAGAGGTCTTACGTGTGCACTAGGTGCAAGGAGCTCTCTGCTCTCAGGGAACGAGTCCGTTCTCTAGAGGCTAGAGTAGCAGACTTGGAAAACATAAGACAGACAGAGAGGTACATAGACGAGACCTACAGGGATATAGTCCTGAAGTCCCACCTCCAGTCTGGCAGCATCCCTGTTGCCATGGAGGAGAGAGGCCACGTGACAGGAGAGCATCACCCTGGTGTGGCAGGAAGTGATCCTGTAACTAGGACCTGTCCTCCAGGTGATGTAAACCCCTCTCGCACCGAGGAGGTTTCTCCAGGGCCAAGTGCCCATGAGGGAAGGGTTAGGACAGCAGTTATAGTTGGTGATTCGATCATTAGGCATGTAGATAGCTGGGTGGCTGGTGGACGTGAGGATCGCCTGGTAACATGCCTGCCTGGTGCGAAGGTAGCGGACCTCACACGCCACCTAGATAAGGTCTTAGATAGTGCTGGGGAGGAGTCTGCTGTCTTGGTACATGTTGGTACCAATGACATAGGAAAATGTGGTAGGGAGGTTCTGGAAGCTAAATTTAGGCTTTTAGGTAGGAAGTTGAAATCCAGAACTTCCAGGGTAGCGTTCTCCGAAATGCTTCCCGTTCCACGCGCAGGACCCAAAAGGCAGGCAGAGCTCCGGAGTCTCAATGCGTGGATGAGACAATGGTGCAAAGATGAGGGGTTCGGATTTGTTAGGAACTGGGGAACATTCTGGGGAAAGGAGGGGCTCTTCCGAAGGGATGGGCTTCACCTTAACCAGGATGGAACCAGGCTGCTGGCATTAACCTTTAAAAAGGAGATAGAGCAGCTTTTAAACTAGATAATAGGGGAAAGCCGACAGTCGCCCAAGAGCGAATGGTTCGGAAGAATGTATCCTTGAAGGATACTACAAAAAGCAGAGAGTTTCCAAAAAAGAGTAAAGTAGCCCAAATGCCCTCGAGTATGGAGCAGACAGAACTTAAAGATCCTAAATTACCCATGTCTACCAATAGCCAAATTAATATGAATAAAATACAGTCTCTAAAATGCTTGTATGCAAATGCTAGAAGTCTACAAAACAAGATGGGAGAGTTAGAATATATAGCACTAAACGAGAGGCTAGATATGATTGGAATATCAGAGACATGGTGGAAGGAGGACAACCAGTGGGACACTGTGATACCTGGGTACAAACTATATCGAAATGATAGAGCTGATCAAATTGGTGGAGGGGTTGCACTCTATGTTAGAGAGGGCATGGAGTCAGAAAGGATTAAAGTTTTGCAAGAAACAAAATTTGCTGTAGAATCTCTATGGATTGAAATTCCATGTAAAAAGGGGAAGGCGATGGCAGTGGGGGTGTACTATCGTCCGCCTGGCCAGAATGAACAAATGGATGATGAAATGCTCAAAGAAATCAAGGAAGCTAGCAAAAGTTACAGTGCAGTAATAATAATGGGTGATTTCAATTACCCCGGCATCGACTGGGTCAGTGTCACAACAGGACATGCTAGGGAGATAAAGTTCCTAGATGAAATAAATGACTGCTTCTTGGAGCAGCTGGTTCATGAACCGACCAGAGGGGAAGCAATATTAGACCTAATCCTTAGTGGAACACCAGATGTAGTGCAAGAGATAAGGGTGTTGGGGCCACTTGGCAATAGTGATCATAGCATGATCGCCTTTGATTTAATTAGTGGAGGAGGGATAGTAAGGAAATCCACAGTACTACCCTTTAACTTTCGAAAGGGAGACTATGATAAAATGAGGAAAACAGTTAAGAAAAAACTAAAAGGAGCAGTTGCAAAGGTTAAGGACGTACATCAAGCTTGGGTGTTGTTGAAAAATACTATCTTGGAAGCCCAGACCAGCTGTATTCCACGCTTTAAGAAAAGTGGAAGGAAGTCCAAAAAACTGCCAGCATGGTTTAAAGGTGAGGTCAGAGAGGCTGTTGTTGCCAAAAAAGCATCTTTCAGGAAATGGAAAAAAGAGCTAAATGATGAAACCTGGAAACAGCAAAGGCACTGGCAAGTCAAATGCAAGGCATTGATAAGGCAGGCAAAGAGAGAATTTGAGAAGAAGCTTGCTGCGGAAGCAAAAACGCGAAATAAAGACCTTTTCAAGTACATTCGTATCAAAAAACCTGTGAGAGAGTCAGTTGGTCCATTAGATGATAAAGGGGTTAAAGGAGCACTAAGAGGCGACAAGGCGATAGCGGAGAGACTGAATGAATTCTTTGCTTCGGTCTTTACTGAGGAAGATGTAGGGATGTTACCCATGACTGAAGTGGTATTTAAAGGTGTGGAAGAATTGAAGGAAATATCGATACATCGGGAAGATGTCTTACAACTATTAGATAAACTGAAGAGTAGCAAATCACCTGGGCCGGATGGTATACATCCAAGGGTGTTGAAAGAACTGAAATTTGAGATTGCAGACCTGCTATCAGTAATCTGTGAACTATCATTAAAATCATCTCTAATACCTGAGGATTGGAGGATCGCCAATGTAACACCAATTTTTAAAAAGGGTTCGAGGGGTGATCCGGGAAACTACAGACCGGTGAGCCGGGAACCGGGAAAAATGGTAGAAACCATCATAAAGAATAAAATTACTCAGCATGTAGATAGTCATGACCTAATGGGAGACAGCCAACATGGCTTTAGACAAGAAAGATCTTGTCTTACTAATCTGTTATGTTTTTTTGAAGGAGTGAATAAACAGGTGGACAAAGGTGAGTCGGTTGATATTGTGTATCTGGACTTTCAGAAAGCCTTTGACAAGGTCCCTCATGAGAGACTTTTGGCAAAATTAAAGAGTCATGGGATAGGAGGCAGTGTACTACTGTGGATCAGGAACTGGTTAAAAGATAGAAAGCAGAGGGTAGGGCTAAATGGCCAATTTTCCCAATGGAGAAAGGTGAATAGTGGTGTACCCCAGGGATCTGTGCTGGGTCCGCAGCTTTTTGACATATTCATAAATAACCTGGAAAGTGGAATAACGAGTGAGGTTATCAAATTTGCTGATGACACAAAACTATTTAGAGTTGTTAAAACCCAGGAGGATTGTGGAAAATTGCAAGAGGATCTTGATAAATTGGAAGACTGGGCATCAAAATGGCAGATGAAATTTAATGTGGAGAAGTGCAAGGTTATGCACCTAGGGAAGAACAACCCAAACTATGGTTACACGATGCAAGGTTCCACATTAGGAACCACCACCCAGGAAAAAGATTTAGGCGTCCTTGTGGATACCATGTTAAAACCCTCGGCCCAGTGTGCAGCGGCGGCCAAGAGAGCAAATAGAATGCTAGGTATGATAAGGAAAGGAATGGAAAATAAAACAAAAGATATTATAATGCCTCTATATCGTTCCATGGTGAGACCGCACCTTGAATATTGTGTGCAATTCTGGTCGCCGTATCTTAAAAAGTATATAGCGATTTTAGAAAAGGTTCAGAGAAGAGCCACCAAAATGGTAAAGGGGATGGAAGTCTACTTCTATGAAGAAAGGCTAAAAAGGTTGGGGCTCTTTAACCTGGAAAAGAGACGGCTGAGGGGAGATATGATAGAAGTCTATAAATTAATGAACGGAGTGGAACGGGTAAACGTAGATCGATTGTTTACCTTATCAGAATATAGAAAGACTAGGGGACATGCAATGAAGCTACAGGGTAAACTATTTAAGACTAATAAAAGAAAATATTTTTTCACTCAACGTGTAATCAAACTCTGGAATTTGTTACCGGAGGATGTAGTAAAGGCTGTTAGTGTAGCTGGGTTTAAAAAAGGTTTGGACAAGTTCCTGGAGGAAAGGTCCATAAACCATTATTAAGAAGGGACCCAGGATATCAATGCTTGAACCAATACAAGCATTGTGGAACCTGTGTCCCTTGGGGAAACTGCTAGGTATGTATGACCTAGATTGGCCACTGTTGGAAACAGAATACTGGGCTTGATGGACCTTGGTCTGACCCAGTATGGCATATCTTATGTTCTTATGTGATAGCTGGGTGTGGCCCTCCAAGCTGCCCCAGTGGAAGAAGACTCCATCGGCATCAGGAGATCAACCCTGGTCTCCCAAACCCATCCTCATTGAGGACACCCCCTCAACAGTGCTGGGATCAGGATTGAGGTTCTCAGTGCCCATGCTGGTGGCTGCGGAGCCTTCTGGCCTCAAGATCAGGATGGCAGTCCTCGAAGGCAGCCTCGCTGTCTTCTTGGCCCAGTAGCAGGGGCTGATGCCCAGTTCCTCTGGGTCATCAGTCCTGATCACGGCCCCTCCACCTCCCCTGCCATGGTGATCTGGCACCCAAGGTTTGTTTTTCTTAAAATGATCAGGTTTTCGATTTGGGTAAAGTAATATTGCATTATGTCAATAAAAAAATTCAACAAAATGATATTGCAAGTTATAGGCTAGCAAGGTTGGTACCAGCTGACTAAAATTCCCCAGTAACAATTTGGGTCAATATTGACAGGTTTGTGGTAATCAGGTAACATCTAACAAGTCCACAGGGACTTAAAGGGTTTGGATGTTTGGACAACAGATACACAAATTTTTCATAGCGGTTTGGATTATTGCAAAGCCTG
Source organism: Ichthyophis bannanicus (assembly GCA_033557465.1). Taxonomy (NCBI): domain Eukaryota; kingdom Metazoa; phylum Chordata; class Amphibia; order Gymnophiona; family Ichthyophiidae; genus Ichthyophis; species Ichthyophis bannanicus. Next base: position 331,433,062 of record CM066032.1, read on the forward strand.
GTGTATAACTGAGAAGGAGTAGGGTTTGAGTGTTGTAATAAGTATGGGGCCTTAAATGTGCTCTTTCCTATGAGTGTAAAGAAGCACTGGGGTAACTAGGTGGAGCAGTGCTTACCATCCAAAGCAGCAGTATGATTGCCTTTTAATCAATGAACAAAACAAAACCCCAAATTCAGTGATAAATCATACTAGCAAGAGCAAAAAATCACCAAACAACCCCCCAGGAAAATTTACCAAAATATTTTTGTCGGATGTTGCAGGAAAGGAACATGTAAAAATACTATGTCCACCACTCAGTTACATCCATTTTAATCAATTACTTATAAAACCATGAAAAACTCTACTTAGCTGGATTAACAAGTCGCAGACTACTCAGGCACGCTCAAGCACGACGTGCACGTTTCGGGTCGATAACCCTGTTTCAAGTGCTGCCATAATCATGACGGTTGAATCTGATTATGGCAGCACTTGAAACAGGGTTATCGACCCGAAACGTGCATGTCGTGCTTGAGCGTGCCTGAGTAGTCTGCGACTTGTTAATCCAGCTAAGTAGAGTTTTTCATGGTTTTATAAGTAATTGATTAAAATGGATGTAACTGAGTGGTGGACATAGTATTTTTACATGTTCCTTTCCTGCAACATCCGACAAAAATATTTTGGTAAATTTTCCTGGGGGGTTGTTTGGTGATTTTTAGCTCTTGTTTTTAATCAATGAAGGCATTAGGGCAGTGCTTCTCAGCCCTCTCCTGGAGGCACACCTAGCCAATCATGCTTTCAGGATTACCACAATGAATATGCACAAGAGAGATTTGGAGATTTTGGAGATCCACTGTATTTAAATTTATCATGGTGATCCAGAAAACCCCACTGGCTAGGTGTGCCTCCAGAAGAGGATAGAGAAGCACTGCACTGGGATATTCAAAACATAATGAGAGTTGGAACAATCATTAGGCTAGACCATGAGGTGACTTAGGGCAGCAGCTTTTGCGAGGTGGCAAAGAACAGGAGCAATGAAAGCAAAGCAATAGATTCCGATAGCCACACAAACTCAAAGAGGCATCAGCACATTCTTATACCTGCAGGGAGAAATGAGCACACGCATACCCACAAAGCAAAGGTTAATATTTAAAATTATGATATCCAATTATATGTTTTTACAGGATTTATGTGGTAGTTGTGTTGGAATGATCACGATTGTTGGGTTTAATTATCAAAAGCTTGGGGCTATCAAACGTTTGGGGCGGGGGGAGAGCATAATATTTGCCTAGGGTGCCCAATACTTTTGCACCAGCCCTGCACAGAACAGTTAGAACTGCAGGAGGATGATCATATTGGGCTTCCTAGAAGAAAGGCCTGCTGAAAGGGATGATGGTTAAAGTCCAAAATTTAATACTCAAGTATTTTGGACTACAGTTTCATTGATTTTGGTGGCTGTAGGGACTATTTCAAAACTTGCTATTAAGACATGGAAGGGGGGCTGGATAATTATTGGCCTTCTACCATTCAAAACTGAAGATAACAAGAAATGGTAAAGGACAAAACGTTTAAAAGATTCTAGGCACATTTGGGAGCGATATGGAGAGCAGTCGTCTAAAAAGGTTGATAGATCAGGTAAAAGGCATTTATGGGCAGAAGAGGGAAGCTCTGTTGCTGGGCTGCATATAGAAGAATCTTAACTGGGCAGACTTGATGGGCTAATTTGGGTTTTATTTTCCATCATTTAGAATGTTACTATATTAAGAGACTGAATCAGATAAATCAGAGTGCCATTGATTTCAGTGATGTCAAAGGACACTGTCAGATTAACTGTTTTGCAAGAATTTTTACAAGGCAAAGGAGATTTAGATCTGTTGTGAGGACCTAATAATAATATCTAAAGAGGATTCTACAGAAGATTTGCAGCTTTTCTATAGCATAAGATTATTATGGTAGTACGACTATGATAAGTGGAACATTTTTATGAGGAAATGTTATATGTGGTTCTCAGGTCTAAAGAAATACTTTTCAAATCATCTGGTTTTAATAAGTGATGACTATCTCAATTCCTTTTCCATACAACATTTTACTTAGAGGGAAATTAAGCATTAAAACTTGAGATGGAGGAGGAGGGGGAAGAATCGAGAGAGGGAAACTACTGGGAAATGGGATGAGAGAGAGATGGCTGGGGGATGAAAGAGAGACCAAAGATGGGAGTAATTTTATAAAACACTTTATGACAGCAACGAAAGGGCTGTGAGGAGAAATGGGGCAGTAAAGCTTGATTAGAAGACGCTGAAGCTGAGCCCATAGTGGAGGGCTACACTGCTCCTCATGAGCAGGAGCCCTTCCCTTCAGAGGTGCCGTTGTGACCCTCATGATCAGGATACTTCTGGAGGTATTGGGGGAATTTGTCCAAAGATAAAGGTACCACAACGTACCAGTTAGCTCCCCTAGAAACAAGCTATATTGACAGAAAAATACCCTTGAGAAGGCAGGAGCCTGACTGGACATCCACCATCTGAGGAGACTGAGAAAATACTGAAGCTGACTCCAGGGATGATGTCACTAAGCTTCTAGAATTTTTCTCTGCCTCATCATTTGCTGACAAGGGGACACAACTTACTTGTCTGGACTCGTCTAGCAGGATGAACTGGAATGCTGAATTATCTGTGTAAATAGCTCTTATCAATCTGAATCATGCCTAAAAGTATGCATGATACAAGCTGTCACATGCTTATACAGTAGGCATGCCCAGGGGGTGAACCTTTGGAAGAATCATCATTTATACACATGAAGTGACATTTTAAAAGGGACATCTAGGAAGAATCTGGGGTGTCCAGAGCACAAAGCCAAAAAATCAGGGGGAGTGGCAGCAGTGAAGGGAGGCACATATAAGTATCACATGAAATCACTCCGTCTCCAACCTGAAAGACAAACATCCCAGTAATCTGTTCTGGTGACAGGCCCCAGTAGACAGCAAGGTCGGGTACATGCATGGACAAAGGCCATTTTACAAATGTGGACGTCTCCGAATTACATGCCTACAGAACCATGCACTTGAACAGCCTTGCAGGGGTAATTCAGAAGGGAGTGCCAATGAGACGTCCATCTGCCAATCAGACTTGATATCCAGAGAGGTATGCTGTATGCCAGGTGCCAAAATCCGAGATGTTATGGAGAGTTTGCCCAGACTCATCAAACCCACTTGCCTATTACCCAATGTTGCTAATCCATGTCGGCACAAATGATACTTCCAGATATCCCTCTGAGCATATCAAAAGTGACTTCATGGCTCTGGAACAGAGGGTGAAGCAGATAGGGGCACAAGTGGTGTTCTCTTCAATCCTCCCTGTTGAGGGTAAAGGCCAAGGCAGAGAAGCTCGCATCCTGGAGATGAATGCATGGCTGCGTGAATGGTGTCATTGAGAGCGTTTTGGTTTCCTGGACCATGGGATGCTGTTCCAAGGGTTGCAGAGCAGAGATCGCGTCCATCAGTCCAAGAAAGGTCGACCTGTCTTCAGTAGCAGACTGGCTAATCTACTGAAGAGAGCTTTAAACTAGATTCATTGGGGATGGGTGAAGAAAGCCCCCAGGTAAGTGAAACATTAAATATCTTTATGGAAATGGGTAAAAGGGGCAACATAAGGAAAGCAATGTGTATAAATGTCCATAGCATGGGAAATAAGATCCCAGATATTGAAGCTTTAATGGGAGAGAATGACTTGGATTTAGTGGCAGTTACAGAAACATGGTTTACAAAAAAACATGACTGGGATGTAACAATACCAGGCTATACCTTATTCAGAAAGGACAGGGTAGGAAGAAGGGGAAGAGGAGTGGCACTATATGTAAAAAATAATATTAAAGCTTTGGAACTACAAAGCTTAAAAGGAAGAGAGGAAGCACTGTGGGTAAAACTAGAAAGAGAGAAAGAGAAATCTATTTGCATTGGCATGATATACAGACCTTCCTCACAGGAGGAAGAGGTGGTTGGAGAGTTAATTGAAGACATATGCAGCATTGCCAGGAAAGAGGAAGTGCTACTGATAGGGGATTTCAATATGCCAGATGCTGACTGGCATATTCCTGCTGCAGCATCATCTAGAAGAAATAAGTAGCTGAAAAGGTGAAGAAAAAGAGGAAGGCCTTCATGAAATACAAGAGATTAGAGAGAGAGGAAGACAGGCATCTGTATTTGAAAAAACTTAGAGAAGCTAGCAAAGTAATCAGGAAAGCAAAGGTTCAAAAAGAGGAGGAAATAGCCAATGCAATAAAATGGGGGGGGGGGGGAGGGATAAGACATTTTTCAGATATTTTAGTGAGAAGAGGAAGTGCAAAAAGTGGTATTGTCAGACTCAAGAGTGAAGGGGAGGAATATGTAGACACTGATGAGGATAAAGTGGAATTGCTTAACAAATATTTCTGTTCTGTGTTCACAAATGAAGAACCAGGAACAGGATCTCAGAAAACACCCACAAACAGGAACAGAAGTGAGGGGCAGCTTGAACAATTTTCAGAAGACTGTGTTCGAGAGAAACAAGCTAAACTTAAAGTAGACAACGCGATGGGACCAGATGGGAGACACCCTAGAATACTGAGGGAACTTGGAGACATTCTAGCAGCTCCACTGACTGACCTTTTCAATGTCTCGTTGGAGTCAGGAGTGGTGCCAAAGGACTGGAGAGAGGCACATGTGGTCCCTTTACACAAAAGCGGAAGTAAGGACGTGGTTGAAAACTACAGGTTAGTTTAACGTTAGTGGTGAGTAAATTATTGGAAGCGCTGCTGAAAAAGAAAATAGTGAGATTTCTGGAGTCCAGCGGATTACAGGATCCAAGGCAGCATGGATTCACAAGAGACAGGTCTTGTCAGACAAATCTGATTGATTTCTTTGTCTGGGTGACCAGGGAGTTGGACTAAGGGATAGCCCTAGATGTGATGTATTTAGATTTCAGTAAAACCTTTGAGACCATTCCTCACAGGCGACTTATAAACCAACTGAGCAACTAAGGGATGGACCCTAAAGTTACTGCTTGGGTTAGAAATTGGTTGAGTGGGAGGTGACAAAGGGTACAGGTAAATGGAGCTCACTCTGAGGAGAAGGAGGTTACCAGTGTTGTGCCCCAGGGATTATCCTTGGTCCGATTCTTTATAATATCTTTGTTAGTGATATAGTGGAAGGGCTGTCGGGTAAGGTTTGTCTCTTTGCGGGTGATACCAAAATCTGCAATAGAGCAGACACCCTGGAAGGTGTAGATAACGAGGAGGAATCTAGCTAAGCTTGAAGAATGGTCTAGAATTTGGCAGCTGAGATTTAATGTTAAAAATGCAAGATCATGAATTTGGGTTGCAGCAATCCAAGGGAGCAATATAGTATAGGGGGTGAAGTACTTTTGTCCACTAAAGAAGAGCAGGACCTAGGCGTAATTGTGTTTGATGATCTTAAAGTAGTTAAACAGGTAGAAAAGGTGACAGCAAAAGCTAGAAGGATGCTTCTGCTCATAGGGAGAGGAATGGCCAGAAAGGAGGTGATAGTGCCTCTGTATAAATCTTTGGTGCAACCTCATTTGGAGTAGTATGTGTGATTTTGGAGACCGCATCTTCAAAAGAATATAAACAGGCTGGAGTCAGTACAGAGGGTGGTTGCTAAAATGGTTAGTGGTCTTCATTATAAAGCATATGAGGACAGATTTAAGGATCTTAATATATACACCTTAGAGGAAAGGCAGGATAGAAGTGATATGATTGAGGCGTTTAAATACCTCTGTAGCATAAATGCACAGAAGAGCATATTTCGACTGAAAGCAAGCTCTGCTACGAGGGGACATGGAATGAGAGTGAAAGGGGTTAGATTCAGGAGTGAAATGCGAAAATATTTCTTTATGGAAAGAGTGGTGGATCCGTGGAATAGTCTCCCAGTGGAGGTGGTAGAGATGACAACAGTATCTGAATTCAGAGAAGCATGGGACAAACACAGAGGATCTCTAAAGGAAAAAAGGGGACTGTTGTAGCTGTTGATATGGAATGACAGACTAGACAGGCCATGTGGGTTTTTTCTGTCATGATGTTTCTATGTTTACTAGAAGAGCTTATGCCCTCAAATGGTGCAGGTTTTCAGCCTGTTGTGCCGAGCATGAGACTGACCTGTTTCTCCTGTCTGGTGGTTCTGGTGTTACAGTATCTTCTCCACCTCTTGCAATCCAGGCTCAAGTCTAACTCCGTCCGGGTGCACCTTAGTGCCCTGACGGCACACCACCACCTGGTGGATGACAAGCCCCTTTTAGGCCAGCCTTAACGTGGTATTAGGGCAGCTCACTTGCCCACCCTTTGAGCCTCTGGCTACTTGCAACCTACGATACCTCTCTTAGATGCTAGCGTTCCTGGTTGCACTCACGTCTGCTCGCAAAGTTAGCGAGCTTCAGGCCCTAGTGGTGGAGGCGCCTTATATCAGGTTCTACAGGAACAGAGTGGTGCTCCGCACACACCCTAAATTTCTTCCGAAGGTAGTATCATCCTTCCATCTCAACCAGGAAGTGGTACTCCCTACCTTCTTTCAAAGACCTCACTCCAGTAGGGCAGAGATAGTCCTTCACACCTTGGACTGTAAGAGGGCCTTGTCCTTCTATAGCCATCGCACTCAGGGCCACTGCAAAACTACTTAGCTTTTCATCTCCTATGACACCAGTAACCTGAGGGAGGAGGTGACGAAGCGTACGCTGTCCACCTGAGTGGCGGACTGCATCGCCTTTGCCTATGAGCAGGCGGGAATCCCGCTGGAAGGCCGTGTCACAGCGCACCGTGTCAGGGCCATGGCGGCCTCTGTGGCAAACTTGTGCTCTGTCCCAATGGTGGACATTTGCCAGGCCGCCACCTGGTCTTCAGTCCATACCTTCAAAACTCATTACTGCCTGGAAAGGGTGTCCCGATGGGACAGTACCTTCGGCCAGGCTGTGCTCTGTAATCTTTTCGGAGTTTATGCAACTCCTACCCTCCGACCCTTCTGTGTTCAGACTACCGGAGTGCTGGTTTTCATCGGACACAGGGGTCCTACTGTGGTCTGTGGACACAGACTTAATTGCTGCTGCTTGCGGCTCCCCATGAAGGAGTCCGTGGTTTTCGCTATGGGCTTTTGGTAGCCTGTAACTGGGGAGTCCCATATGTGAGGACTGACTTCCTGCTTGTTCCCGAAGAAAGCATAGTATTCACCTGTTCTCTGGGGATAGCAGCAATCAGTCCTCACAACTCCCCTTGAAGTTGCTCCTTTACCATCTTTTATTTTGCTGTCTTTTAGCTATGTCATCTGACTGAGCAAGATAGCACCCTTGGGTGGAAAGGGGACCACGCATGCATGGTAGCATCTCCCAAAGGCTTTCTTTGAAATCTGGGGGATGCTTCCATGAGGGCTCCCTCGGTGCCGACGTCACCCATATGTGAGGACTGATTCCTGCTGTCTCTGGAGAACACCTGTTACAGGTGAGTAACTACGCTCGATGTGCATCTCTCTTGTTCCACCCAGGGCATGCCTCCACCATGCCCTCATGCTACATGGACATTCTTGCATTGGGGACGTATATAGTCTCGGCTTTCTAAAATGGCTCTGGGACATCTCCATGATTTGTATGTCTGAATGCCAGTTGTTGGACCCCCATATTATATGAAATATGTGCATATGTGCGTTAAGTACACAGTAGCATTAATGCTTGCTCTCAAACAAGTGTAATGTTTGCACCTTCAGTCTAGGCTTGACTGCTGCAGGATTTGTGCTAGTATTTCATAAAGACACACAGGCGCCTATACCTATGTGACTGGCATTAACAAAATACATTATAGTAAAAGATTTTCTTTGAGCCTACCCACAGAGAAAAAGTGTATTCAGGGTAGCTCATGACTGGTTCTGTACAAAGATTTTCTGTAAATGCAAAGTGATGAATTCAATTCTGTTCTCATTTAATTTTATTTAATTCATTCATTTCTATTCCACATTTTATCTGTAATTCCAGCTCCAAAGTAGATTCTAAATAATATCATACAGTTAAACAAGTTGACGTTTACACTATGGAACAATTGCAGTAATCATAAACATCTTAAGTCTGCCTAAGAAGATTTAGAAGCAACCTTCTCCCTCCCCAGAAAAAGAATATCACCTTTCAATGTTCTTGAAAATATTGCACTTATTGTCTTTCGCCGTGAGTTGGAATGCTAATGCAGTGTGATGGCTTTCCAGTACAGCAGTGTCATTATACAGAACAGCTAATTCACTTCCTGCATTACACAAGAAAGAATTGGTTCGTCCTGGATGATCCACATCGTGAACAGTGGCAGCAATTAATGCAGCAACTTCATCTAACTGGTCGAGGCTTCCCTGTTAGAAGGAATGAAATGGTATCAGTATCTGGGAACCACATGCCACTTTTGAGAGTCCTCTGTGCAAGTGGCAATAAAGCATTTATTTAAAACAGCATATAAAAGAATAGAGCTAGAATGCCTACTGTAAAGTTAAGAGGTCAGTATTTGAATGTGACCATTGAAATTAAAAAGCTTCAAGTTAAAATTGATTATGAAGGTGGTATTCTGATTGGCTGCCATGCTTATGGACTGCAAGTTCATTTGAAAATGCAGTTGGCACACACAACACAGGCTGATCATGGTACATTTAATATAAAGATAGAAGAGTTAACTTGCCTCCCCCCCCCCATCCAATGCTATAGTTTTTCAGTGTGTTCTGTGTTTGCTCTTTCTTCCAGTTCATATCCTTTGAACATTTACTTGTCAAAAGCATATCATTATACTCTAACGCACGGTGATATAAAGCTGATAATGTATTCCTTCTGTAGCTCATTTTATCAAGGATACCAGCATCATCCTAGACAAAGAACAAAGATGTATGGGCCTGAAATTCAACTAGGCAGGCTATGTGCCGCTACGGCACATAGCCTTGCCCACTCACCCTTAAACCTGGATATTCAATGCTGCGGTGAAAGCATTTAATATCTGAATTTGGCACCCAAGGAAAACAGCTGCAGAGCCTAACTGGGCAGCAGCAGTATTACATCGCTACCTGGTTAGCATTCATGGCTAGTCCCACAGGTGCTCCTTGTGGTCTTGGGCAAGCCACTTAACCCTCCATAGCCCATGTTCCCTGTAAAATAGTTATCTCCAAGTTATAATGCCCTGTTCAATGTAATTTCAGTTTGTTCAATGTAAACCGCACTGATGCAGAATAGCGCGGTATATAAGAGAATGTAAATAAATAAATAATAAATAAATAAAACTAGGTGAGCCAAAAGCTGGCCTAGTTTTAGCCGCAGATCGCTAACCAGATAGCGGTGTAATATTGCCACTACCCAGTTAGCGGCAGTCTCCGCCTCTGCTCTGCCCCGCCCCGGAATGCCTCCAAAGCACCCCAATGCTAATCGGATAGCATCGGGGCACTTAGGCATGTAAGTGCCATTGAATATCCCCATTTAACGCATTTACATGTTTACTGAAAGATACAGCAAATTCATGCACAGGCAGCTTGATTGTCAGAGTTTTATAATACCAGAGGGAAACGCTACATAAAGTAATGTTTAATGCAAAGTTGCAAAGATTGCTTCCCAGCCTCTCTTTAGCTAGAATCCAAGCACAAGATCTGAACTTTGAACTGAGGATGGTCCTGTTTTGGCTGAGAGTGAGAATTTGCACAACATGGGGCAGGGTTAACATTTTGGGGATTATTTTAGAAGCCTTATTCATGTTTTACGTAAAAATAGCATCCACGTGTAAAACGCTATATAACAAAGGGCTCAATTTATATGCGGGTGTCCTTATTACATGGAAGTTGCGAAACACTGCCCTCCATGTGTAGGTGCCAGTGTTTCCTTCATTTCCCCCACATGTAGGCTTGTAAAATGATGCCTCCTGCTGTACATTTATTTTATTTATTTAATCAGTTTTATATACCACCTTAACCTTAAGGAGTGGAGGAGTGGCCTAGTGGTTGGGGCAAGGTACTTCAGGCCAGAAGGTCAGGGGTTCAAATCCCACTAGAGGACAGCAACCTTGGGCCAGAAGGACTGGGGTCTCTAGTCCTACAGGTGCTCCTTGTGGTCTTGGGCAAGCCACTTAACCCTCCATAGCCCATGTTCCCTGTAAAATAATTATCTCCAAGTTATAATGCCCTGTTCAATGTAATTTCAGTTTGTTCAATGTAAACCGCACTGATGCAGAATAGCACGGTATATAAGAGAATGTAAATAAACCTTGAGTCAAAGTACATGGAGGCATATCCATATGCACTCTTGCACTTCCTATTTGGTACTTTAGAAGCGACTCTACGTTAGCAGATCTCTTTCTAAAATACCACTAGAATTGTAAATATTGCAGATCTGACATCTCAGTTCTGATCTCCATATCTTTTCTAAAATGTGCCTCCTGTTACATGGCTTCATTGAGGACAAGATGTGACCATTGACAAAGAAAGAGAATAAAACCACTTTCTATTAAAAATTATTTTTTTAGCAAGTCATTTTATTTGGTTGTAAGTCCCTTTACAGTAAAGAAATGATCTCTACAAGAATATGTGACCACAAGACAGCAAAGCTAGGTTAAAACCCCACAGCTAGTGATGTAAAAAAGAAAAGTCAAACTCTGTATACGAATTCTAACCTGCCCAATATACTTGATCATCATAATTGGCATGTAAAACTTCTATGAGAACATCCATGAACTGCCTTTTGCTGAAAGATGCAAATAAATAATCTACCACCCTTCACCCTTATTAAACTATTATATATTACCAAACCTAGAGTGAACCCACAGTAACTGAATCATATCATGTAATTATTTTTGTCGGAAGTTTTAGCCGTGAGAGATTGCTCCCTCCTGAGGCGTAACTTCCCTTTTAATCACTCAATGTGGTAACCTAACCACTGTATAAAACCATGTGAAGTAATTGCATACCTTATCTTATGCTACTACACATATACCCAATACCTTATAAATAACTTAAATGCAGAATTCAAACGAACACAGTACTGCGTTTTGAGCCGTTCTTCCCTTCCGGCCCTGTATCAACGCTTTACTTTCCGCTCCAAACTTTACTTATCTAAAATGAAGTCCAGCATAGAGAATCTCATCTCTCATTCAATCCGCAATTTGTATGGCAGATAAGGAGGAAAGAACAAAGAAAATTCCTCCTTATCTGCCATACAAATTGCGGATTGAATGAGAGATGAGATTCTCCATGCTGGACTTCATTTTAGATAAGTAAAGTTTGGAGCGGAAAGTAAAGCGTTGATACAGGGCCGGAAGGGAAGAACGGCTCAAAACGCAGTACTGTGTTCGTTTGAATTCTGCATTTAAGTTATTTATAAGGTATTGGGTATATGTGTAGTAGCATAAGATAAGGTATGCAATTACTTCACATGGTTTTATACAGTGGTTAGGTTACCACATTGAGTGATTAAAAGGGAAGTTACGCCTCAGGAGGGAGCAATCTCTCACGGCTAAAACTTCCGACAAAAATAATTACATGATATGATTCAGTTACTGTGGGTTCACTCTAGGTTTGGTAATATATAATAGAAAGATGCAAATAGGCAAATTAGTCTTATGGGTGCATTATATCCAGTTGTCTAATGAAAGCTCAATATGGACAGTACCTTAACTCTTTCCTTTCCAAGAAAAAATGCAGTTGCATGTAGGACATCAGCAGCATGGGTTGAATTGTGATAAGAGTTGGATGCATGATAATTGGCTTCGACAATCTGAAGCCAAGATCGAAGTGTAGCTTCTGAGCAGTTCAAAAATTCACACACTCCAAACCGAGCAAATATTTTTAAACCAAGATAAACCAGTGGCCTGCAAGAATTTAAAATCAGAAAAATATATTACTCAGCCAGAAAGGGTTTATTTCCATCAACAAACATTCCTGCATGAAGTACAATGCTACTTAGATGAAGAACTTTTACCCTTTCTCTTATTTTTAAATAAAAAATGCACTTTAAAAAAAATCTGTGTATTGTTGGTCATTATTTGAGCCTTTTGTTAAACTCCCTAGTGAGGGAGTATTTTACTTATTTATTTTATTTATTTATTTATTTAACGTTCTTATATACCACACTTTTATCATCAGCGCGGTTTACAGTAAACATAAAATACTCACCGATAGCAACAGGCTGTCGTGAGTTTACATATAACAGGAAATCTAATTGGATACAACATAGGGGAGAACTTTGTACATATAAGTTATATAACTATATACAATTCTATTCTTCTTCTTGTACAGGGAGTGATAGATCGTTACATTGGATTGTAATGTGGTGTTGGCTATGTTGGAGTGGGGTATTGAGAGAAGTATGCAAGGAACAGGTGGTGTTTTATGGTTTTTCTAAATTGTTTTAGGTCTTTGATATCTCTTATGGTGGGTGGAAGATCATTCCAACATTTGGGAGCGAAGTAAACGAATGCTCTTGCAGTTGTTGAGTGTGAACATTTTGTAAAGTCCGTCGGGATGATTAGAGTATTAGCTGCGACTGATCTTCTAGATCTGGTGTGGGGGGTGTGAGTGATGAGAGTGGAGATTGCTAGGGGAGCTAAGCTGTTAATGGCTTTGAATGTGATGAGTAGTGCTTTATATGTAGTCCTACAGGATATTGGGAGCCAGTGTAATTCCTTTAAGATGGGAGTTATGTGATCATTCCTTGATGCACCGTTGAGGATGCGGGCAGCAGCGTTCATTGCTAATTGTAGCGTGTTTAGAGGGCTTTTTGGGAGGCCATGTAGAACTATGTTTGCATAGTCAAAGTGTGGAATGACTATGGCTTGGAAGATGGTTCGGAAGTTGTCAGGGTCGAGCATGTTTTTGAGGTTTCGGAGGGTTCTGATCTTGAAGTAGATGGATTTCACTGTTCGGTTTATGTGTTCTTTGAAGTCTAGTCGGTGATCAAGGGTTACGCCTAGGTATTTTACTGTGGATTTGATTGGAAGCTCTGCGTCCCGTACTTTTAGAGCAGTCGGGGGTGAGAATTCTTTATTCTTCGTGATGATTAGGGCTTCTGTTTTTTTGAAATTTATTCTCATATTCTGTGTGAGGAGCCAGTCTGTAATTGCATCAAAACACTCTATTAGTACTGTGTAATCAGGCCGAGTAATGTTGATTGGTGTGAAAATCAGGACGTCATCTGCATAGATTAGGGAGGATACTCCAAATGAGCGAGTGATCTCACATATCGGTTGCATGTAGATATTAAAGAGTAACGCCGAGAGGGAGGATCCTTGAGGGACGCCTTGTTTCAACTGGAAAGGTTTTGAGGTATTTGATTCTGTTCGAACATGTTGCCAGCGCTCTTCAAGATAAGATTTGCACCACTCCCATGCTAAACCCTGGATGCCCTTGCATTGGAGTCGGGTTAGGAGTTTGTTATGGTCAACAGAATCAAACGCTGCAGAGATGTCAAGGAATATTAGTGCAAAGCCCTTTTTGATATTGTCAGTACCACAGATGAGGGTGTTGATTAAAGAAGTCAGCAAAGATTCCACACCATGGGCTTCTCTGAATCCATGTTGACTGGGGTCCAGAGGTGATGTGGTGTCTATATGCTGTTGGATCTGAATCTGTGTGACCTTCTCTATTATCTTTGATAGCAGGGGGATGCTGGAGATTGGACGGTAAGATTCTTCTTTTGTTGGGTCTAGCTGGTTGTTTTTTAGAAGAGGTCTTATGGAAGTCTGTTTAAGAGCTGATGGGAAGATGCCTGTGGTGAATGATTGATTTATGATTTCGGATATGAATGGGCTGAGCTCATGTCGTAACGCTTTTATCCATATTTCCCCTGCATTTCTCCAGAAGTTTGATCCTGGTATAATATGGGTTAAGTAATACCCTCCACTGCCTCGGAAGAAAGGCCTGGCAATCTACTTCCGGTGACACTGCCAAGAAAACCCAGGAGCTTCTGGGTCGCCAGGAGTCAGGACTGACTCGAAGGCACACATTGCATTTGCAATGTGCTTTATCAGCTTCCAGATCAAAGCTTTTCATCTATCTATAACTGCAGTGTAGGATCTCAGCAAGAAATCAGCAATTATTTGCAGGTTGTGATTATTTATTGGTGCATATAAAATTTATCTGAATAATGTTGTTTACATGAACTTTTAAGACCACACAGGCTCCTTTTTCAGAAATGTACTAGGGCAGATACTGGGTAGCCACAAAAGAACACATCAGTGAAAACAGGCTTCTTGTGGCGAGGCAGAAGTTACATAAGAACATAAGATAAGAACATAAGATATGCCATACTGGGTCAGACCAAGGTCCATCAAGCCCAGTATTCTGTTTCCAACAGTGGCCAATCTAGGTCATATGTACCTAGCAGTTTCCCCAAGAGACACAAGTTCCACAATGCTTGTACTGGGTCAAGCATTGATATCTTCGGTCACTTCTTAATAATGGTTTATGGACCTTTCCTCCAGGAACTTGTCCAAACCTTTTTTAAACCCAGCTACACTAACAGCCTTTACTACATCCTCCGGTAACAAATTCCAGAGTTTGATTACACGTTGAGTGAAAAAATATTTTCTTTTATTAGTCTTAAATAGTTTACCCTGTAGCTTCATTGCATGTCCCCTAGTCTTTCTATATTCTGATAAGGTAAACAATCGATCTACGTTTACCCATTCCACTCCGTTCATTAATTTATAGACTTCTATCATATCTCCCCTCAGCCATCTCTTTTCCAGGTTAAACAGCCCTAACCTTTTTAGCCTTTCTTCATAGGAGTATCCTTCCATCCCCTTTACCATTTTGGTGGCTCTTCTCTGTACCTTTTCTAAAATCGCTATATACTTTTTAAGATACGGCGACCAGAATTGCACACAATATTCAAGGTGAGGTCTCACCATGGAACGATATAGAGGCATTATAATATCTTTTGTTTTATTTTCCATTCCTTTCCTTATCATACCTAGCATTCTATTTGCTCTCTTGGCCGCCACTGCACACTGGGCCGAGGGTTTTAACATGGTATCCACAATGACGCCTAAATCTTTTTCCTGGGTGGTGGTTCCTAATGTGGAACCTTGCATCGTGTAACCATAGTTTGGGTTGTTCTTCCCTAGGTGTATAACCTTGCACTTGTCCACATTAAATTTCATCTGCCATTTTGATGCCCAGTCTTCCAATTTATCAAGATCCTCTTGCAATTTTTCACAATCCTCTTGGGTTTTAACAACTTTAAATAGTTTTGTGTCATCTGCAAATTTGATAACTTCTCTCGTTATTCCACTTTCCAGGTCATTTATGAATATGTCAAAAAGCAGCGGACCCAGCACAGATCCCTGGGGTACACCACTATTCACCTTTCTCCATTGGGAAAATTGGCCATTTAGCCCTACCCTCTGCTTTCTATCTTTTAACCAGTTCCTGATCCACAATAGTAAACTGCCTCCTATCCCATGATTCTTTAGTTTTGCCAAAAGTCTCTGATGAGGGACCTTGTCAAAGGCTTTCTGAAAGTCCAGATACACAATATCAACCGACTCACCTTTGTCCACCTGTTTATTCACTCCTTCAAAAAAACATAAATGATTAGTAAGACAAGATCTTCCTTGTCTAAAGCCATGTTGGCTGTCTCCCATTAGGTCGTGACTATCTACATGCTGAGTAATTTTATTCTTTATGATGGTTTCTACCATTTTTCCCGGTACTGATGTCAGGCTCACCGGTCTGTAGTTTCCCGGATCACCCCTGGAACCCTTTTTAAAAATTGGTGTTACATTGGCGATCCTCCAGTCTTCAGGTATTAGAGATGATTTTAATGATAGTTCACAGATTACTGATAGCAGTAATCTGTGAACAACAAGGAGCCAAGGATGTCTCATGTCCTAAAGAAGCCCTTTCTAACATCCTGGATTTGTTCCTTTGGTTTTTCTTTTGCAAAGCAGAAGTATGAGAATGCACCATAAAACAGTCTTATTTAATAAAGGTTATTGTTGCTGCTATTGGACTAGATTAACATGTTATAGTATCTATTGATAACTGTCAAAGAACATAAAGAAAGTACAAATGTTCATTTAGGAAGGCTATCTGAATTACTCAAATGAGCTATAAAATATTGTAATCTTCCTCTGTACTTACTTGAAGCTTTATAATGCTACTCTGGTATCTGCATAATAATACAATGTAATTTGTTAACCAAGAAAATCAGTTTAAAACAAATATCTTATTTTCAAATGGACTTCAGATACATACAGATAAAGGTAGATATTCAAAAAAACCTGCAGATGGATAAGATAAGCAGATACATACAAAGACAGATTTAGATAGGACATGGAGAAGGGAATTTACATGTCCAAGTCAGAAAGTGGAGAATTCCCACAGTATTCTACGAGAGGTTCTGCCAAATGTAGGACCTCTTATAAAATTAGTGCAGGTCTGCAAATTGATCTATCTTCACATGCAGTAGGAACAATTTTCAAAAGCTATACATGGTGAAAAAAACATAAAAACCCCCACATATGCATGGGAGCAGCTTTTGAAAATTCATGACTCCACTGTACACAGTCTGAGCCAGCATTCTGCCACCTCCTCTTCTTATCACCTTCCCACCTCCAATCTATTCTCCTGAACTCACTCCCCTTCAGATGACCTCCCAAGGGTTGCAATTCTTTTCCTGAAATCCCAGACAGGTGATCCCTCCTCAAAGCATATGATGCCTTCTAACCCCCAAATGCATCTGATCCCGCCCCTTAAGCAAACTCCCAGCATGAAGATGCCTCCACTCACCCCTCCCCGCAGGCTCCACTAGTTCCCGCGGCGAAGACCCCCCCCCCTCCTTCTTCCCCACCACTCAACTTATAGCTTTCCAGCCGGGGCCTGGATCGGGTGGTGGGGACCCATCTGCACCCGGCCCTGGAGGTGGATCTCCAGCCCCGATCACACCATTAGTGCTGCTTATTCCACCTTTGAGGTGGAATAAGCAGCACATTCTCCATGATTCTGCAGGATGTACAGAGTCGTGACCAGAATTGGCCCTGTATGTCCTGCCGCCTCTGCCTGCCCACGCTCCACCCAGAGCTTGCACCCTCTCGCCCCCCGCCGGCTCTCCCTGTCCTGCTGCTCTAGCCATGCGGGGAGAGCCAGAGGGGGAATAGGAGCAGGATGGCCTGCAGGGCTGCACGTCTCACCGTCTCAGAATCAGGCCCATAGCAGGTGGCCACAGTGATCTGCAAGATGGGAAAGGGATATTATAGGGATGGGCAAAAGAAGAGGCATGGGCCCCCCATTCATTTATTGGTGCTATGAAGTCTTTTTTGTTTTTCTAAAAATACTGGATACTCATCGTGGGAAGAATCTGAGGAGGGTTAACTGGCCTGTTACAGTTGCTGCTGTAAATTTTCAGCAATATTATCCAAATAGTCCAGCTGAAAATTTATACTAGACCATCCCAGCCCAGATGGTGGTTGGTTGGAGCAAGGCCGACGCATGAGCGATCCGCCTAACTCCATAGATTGCTGATGATCTTCAGTTACAATCTCTATAGCTGCTAAGCTAAATAAAACAGATAGCAGCTGAATATCACTGCTATCTGTATGGTGGCACACATTCACTGCTATCTGGTTAGTGGCGTTGAATACATGAATAATTTAAATGCTGGGGTTGGCATTAAACACTGACCGCAGTGTTTGAATATTGACCCAGTAGCTGGCCAAATATAACTAGGTGGAGGACAAATTTAAAAGTCCTTTCTAAGTGTAAAACAGTGCTTTATCTACAATAATATGTTTTTATAAGATTGCAGATCCAACATGTGCATCCAATATGCGCGCACTCTCTGTACACATGTAACTTACCGGAATCAAAACAGAGGTGTTCCCAGAAGCAGGGTTAGGGAAGTATTTGCATATATGTGCATATTTTTGAAAATACACAAGTAAAATCACCCCGAAAATGTGTGCATGCCAAAGAGCAGTTGTGAATGTAAGAACACAAACTACCTGGGGAAATTTTCAAAACAGAAGCACACGCTATCCAAAAAGAGCTGGAGTTGTTGAGGGCAGTCAGGGTGGAGAAGGGAATTTTCAGCACAGCTATCTGGATAACTTTCCAGGTAACTTTGAACAGCAAAAAACTGCCCCAAATGCTATCCGGATAAGTGACCCAGAAAGTGCCAGCCACTCACTGCAGTATCTGGATAGTCAATACCAGCACCTGTTTGGATACTGACACTGAATATCTAGATATTTTTACCCATAGCAGCCAATGTTTAGAACAAATGCTGCTCGCTGTGGGTTTAATAGTAGCCCAAAAGAGCTTTTACTCAGTGGAAGAAAGTGGCACATGGATTTTTGGTTTATAAAATCAACATACAGGGAGAGAGCACTGTGTGTGTGGGAGCTGCCGCATGTTTTCATCAGCGCGGTTTCAGTGCAGCAGTACCCTGTTGGAGGGCTTGGTGTGTCAGCGTGCAGGCGGGAGAAGGATGTGCCCTGATTTGGAGGACCCTTTCCTGCTCGATAAAGCCCAGAGGTACCTGAGAGATCACCGGAGAGAGCACTGTATGTGTGGGAGCTGCCGCGTGTTTTCATCAGCGCAGTTTCAGAGCAGCAGTACCCTGTTGGAGGCTTGGTGTCTCAGCGTGCAGGCGTGAGAAGGACGTGCCCTGATTCAGAGAACCCTTCCCTGCTCAATAAAGCCTGGAGATACCTGAGAGATCACCGGAGAGAGCACTGTGTGTGTGGGAGCTGCCGCGTGTTTTCATCAGCGCGGTTTCAGTGCAGCAGTACCCTGTTGGAGGCTTGGTGTCTCAGCGTGCAGGCGTGAGAAGGATGTGCCCTGATTTGAAGGACCCTTTCCTGCTCGATAAAGCCCAGAGTGTTCCCACGCGGCCGCGTGTCGTAGCCTGCGTGGCGTGACCTAAGAGGCGTGACTCAAGGGGCAGGACATGCCCCTTTGGTGCCCCTTAGGTGCACATGAGGTGTTCATGTGAGATGTGAAGTCTGTTTTACGCCATGGGCAAATGGAAGGCAAAGGTTGGTACAAAATCTGGTGATGGTCTTGCAAGTGGGAAAGTGGTGGGTCCTATGGACAAACATGTAACTTTGCTGCTGTCTGAGGATCATTCACTGGAAGGGGCATCGTTAAGCCCTGTTCTCCGGTCTCCTCCTCCTCTACCTCCACTCTCATCAACGTTTTTGGAGTCTTCCCCTGAGAGTTCTCCTCCAGTTCCGCTCCCGGTTTTCTGGCTGAGGCAGAATCAAGAACTTCTGCTCCCCCTACGGGGGAAGTGACTCTTGTGGATATTTGGATCGCTATTCAGAAAATTAATCTACGTTTAACCTCTACTGTATCCTCTCTTTGTAAATTTTCCCAAGAGGTGGTTGGTAAATTACAATATGTTGATAATTGTATTATAATCAAATGGGTACTTTTAGCAAGTTTGTTGCTCAAACTGATTCCCAGCTCCAGTCCTGTCGCGACTCTGATGCTGTTTTGACCAGAGATTTTCTTTCAGTCTCCTATAGGATGGAAGTGCTGGAAAATCAGTCTCAGGCACGTAACTTGCATTTTTTGAACTTTCCTTTCACACACTTATTATCTCCTGAAATTTTATTGGGAAAGTACTTTTCTGAAGTGTTACATTTAGAGGGGGATTCTCATGCTGTCCATATGTATTACCTTCCCGTTGGTTCTTCTTCCACTTTGCAGACTGCGGGGGCTGGTGCTCCCTCAGTTTGTTCCGTGGATCAGAACTTAACGGCTTTCCTGGAGGATTCATCTGATGTTATTTTAAAACGCAACACTTTGGTGGTGAAGTTTGGTTCTGAATCCACCAAACTGCGCGTTTTGAGAGCATACTTTAAGTTTAGAGATGCTCTCTTTTGTGGTTACAAGCTCCAGGTTTTCCCTGATGTCTGTCGAATTACTCAAATCAGGCGAAAGCAGTTTTTGATGTTGAAATCTCGGGTTGTGGCTCTGGGGGGCAACGTTTTTCCTGAAGTTTCCCTGCCGTTGTATTGTTACTCATGGGGGACAAACATGCTTATATGGATGTAAAGTCTTTGCAGCAGTTTCTTGCTGGGAAAGAGGTGGGTGAGACTTAGTTGGAGGAAATGACATTGTTTTTTCAGCTCCCTATCATGGAGTTTTGATACTCCCTATTTCCTTTCTTTTTCTTTATGTATGATGTATATTTCATGGTTCTCTCTCCCTTAATGTGGTCTGTCTAATGTGTTATGGCTTTTACTTTTGGATAGAAATTGGTTTTGTATCTTGTCTATTTCTTATTCTCTATATTGTATTCAGAAAACACTTAAATAAAATATTTAAAAAAAAAAATCAACACACAGAGCCAGCCCATGGGTGTAGTTGGGGGAGGGGGGTGAGGGGGCATTGCCCCCCCCCAACGAGTTGTCTCAATGACCGTGACCCTTTGTTTGCCCGCAGGGATTTGATCTCCCTAGGCAGAAGAGAAAGGGATCTCTTCTCTTCTGTCCATGGGGCTTTGGATCCTCACGGGCAGACAGCTTGCCTCTGGGCTACGATTGCTTCCTCCCCCTTCTCTTCTGCCCAAAGGGATACCATCCCTGGCCAGCAGAAGAGAAGGGAAAGAGTAGTTACTCACCTGTAACAGGTGTTCTCCAGGAGCAGCAGGAATCAGTCCTCACATATGGGTGACGTCGGCGCCGACGGAGCCCTCGCGGAGCAATTTCCCCAGCTTTCAAAGAAAGCCTTTGGGAATTGCAGCGCGCATGCGCGGTCCCCTTCCCGCCCAAGGGTGCCATCTTGCTCAGTCTGATGACATAGCTAAAAGACAGCAAAAAAATTAGCAAAAACGAAATGAGAGGACTGCAACTCCAAGGGGAGGAGGGAGGGTTGTGAGGACTGATTCCTGCTGCTCCTGGAGAACACCTGTTACAGGTGAGTAACTACTCTTTCTCCAGGACCAAGCAGGAAGTCAGCCCTCACATATGGGACTCCCTAGCTTAAGGCTACCGGAGAACTCAAGCGGAAAAATGAGCTCCCTCTAGCTCAGTAGCACAGAAGGAAGGAATCTTCTCTGAAAACGCCCCCGACCGATAGCCCAACATCAGGGCCGGAGGGTAGGAGTTGCCTAAACCTCAAAGAGATTATGGAGGACTGCCTGACCGAAAGCACTGTCACTGCGGGACTCCCTCTCCAGGCAGTAATGGGCCGCAAAAGTCTGGCTTGAAGACCAAGTAGCGGCCCGGCAGATGTCTGCCAATGGAACAGAGCGGAGATGAGCCACTGACGCAGCCTTCGCCCTGATACGATGAGCCGTGACTCGACCCTCCAACGAGAGGCCGGCCGCCCCATAAGCCCAGGCGATACAGTCAGCGACCCATATGGACAAAGTACGCTTGGAGACAGGTAGCCCCAAGTTATTGGGGTCAAAAGAAACGAAGAGCTGAACAGTCCTTCGATGCTCTCGCGTACGGTCAAGGTAGAAGGATAAGGCTCTCCTACAGTCCAGCGTATGCAAGACCATTTCAGCCCGGCTGGCGTGCAGCCTGGGAAAGAAGGTCGAAAGAACCACCTCCTGGTTGAGATGAAAAGGAGAAACCACTTTTGGAAGAAACTTAGGGTGAGTCCGTAAGACTACCCTATTCCTGTAGAACCTAGTGTAAGGAGGATCAGACACTAGGGCCTGCAGTTCACTAACGCGCCTAGCAGAGGTAAGGGCTACCAAGAACAAGGTTTTCCAGGAAAGAAAACGAAGAGGGCAGGTAGCCATAGGTTCAAAGGGCGGACAGGTAATCCGCTGCAAGACCACATTCAGATCCCATTCAGGGGCTGGTGGGCGCAAAGGAGGCTTAAGGAGAAGGAGGCCTCTGAGAAAACGAGCCACCAAAGGGTGGTTGGAAAGAGGCCTGCCATCCACCGGTGCGTGATGCGTAGAGAGAGCACTTAGGTGGACCCTGACAGAGTTGGACTTAAGGCCTTGATTGGAGAGGTAAAGCAAATATTGCAAGACCACTGCCACCAAGCAGGAGAAGGGATTCTCAGACTGCTGAGCACACCACACGGAGAACCGACGCCACTTAAGAGCGTAGGACTTCTGGGTGGAGGGCCGCCTGGAGGCCAAGATGACCTCTTCCACCTCTCTAGGCAGCAGGAGGGGAGCAAGGACTACCCTTTCAGCAGCCAGGCCATCAGATGAAGAGACCGGAGGTTAGGGTGTAGGAGAGTCCCCTGATCCTGTGACAGGAGATCGGGTTGAAACCCCAGAGGAAGAGGAGTGTCCACCGCCAGCTGCATTAGAAGCGGGAACCAGGGTTGTCTCGGCCACCGAGGAGCCACTAGGATCATCGAGGCTCTGTCTCTGAGAACTTTGAAGAGCGTCCGAGACACCAGTGGCATGGGAGGAAAGGCATACAAGAGGCCTGTGGACCATGGAATCAGAAAAGCATCCGCCGCTACTCTGAGAGGATGCGGTTGTCAAGAGCAGAATCTGGGAAGTTGCCGATTCAGAGGACTGGCAAATAGATCCATGGTGGGGAGGCCCCACTTGAGAAAGATCTGCTGAACCACCAACGGATCCAATCTCCACTCGTGAGGTTGGAGGATCCCTGCTCAGCCTGTCTGCCAGGTAATTTTCGTGACCTGGGAGATAGACAGCTTTGAGCAGGATGCTGTGAAGGACGGCCCAAGAGCACAGTCTCCGCGCCTCCTGACAGAGAAGGAAGGAGCCTGTACCCCCTTGTTTGTTCACGTAGAACATTGCAACTTGATTGCCCGTATGGACCAGCACAGACTGGTGAGAAGTGAGGTGGGAGAAGGCTCTCAGAGCTAGGCGGATGGCTCTGAGCTCCAGGACGTTTATCTGCTGAACAGACTCCCAAGGAGTCCAGAGGCCTTGAGTACATGTCCCTTGGCAATGCGCTCCCCAACCCAGGAGAGAAGCATCGGTTGTCAGCACCTGAGAAGGCAGAGGAGATTGAAAATCTACTCCCAGCACCAGGTTTGGTAGATGAAGCCACCACCGCAGAGAAGAGACCAGCAGGTTGGATACCTGTACTGAGTCTACCAGGCTCCCCGTGGCCTGATGCCATTGAGTGCGAAGGCACCACTGAGCAGGTCGCATGTTCAGGCGGGCATTGGGGGTCACATGGACCGTGGAAGCCATATGGCCGAGCAGTCTCAGAAATTGCCTGGCAGAGACCAGGGAATTGCTGCGAAAGTGGCTGGCAAGATCCATGAGCCTGTGTGCCCTGTCTAGAGGCAGGAAGGCCTGCGCCTGAAGTGTGTTCAACCTTGCGCCGATGAATTCGAGATTTTGAGAGGGGAGCAAAGTGGACTTTGCGAAGTTTATGACAAATCCCAAGTGCTGGAGCAGAGTCACAGTGCGATGAGTGGCCTCTTGGGAAGACTGGGCCCTGATGAGCCAGTCGTCCAGGTATGGAAATACAAAAAGGCCTTGAAGTCTTAGATAGGCCGCCACCACTGCTAGGCATTTGGTGAACACCCTGGGGGCGGAGGATAGGCCAAAGGGCAGTACTCGGTACTGGTAATGATTTCCTCCCACAACAAACCTGAGATATTGTCTGTGGTCTGGATGAATAAGGATGTGAGTATAGGCATCCTTTAGATCTAAGAAGCATAGCCAGTCTCCCTGCTGGAGGTAGGGCAGCAGGATTCCAAGGGTAAGCATCTTGAACTTTTCCCTTGCCAGGAACTTGTTGAGGTTTCGCAAGTCCAGGATGGGTCTGAGGCCTCCTGTTCATTTTGGTATCAGAAAGTACCTGGAATAAAAGCCTTGACCTCTCAGGTGGTGGGGCACCGGTTCCACAGCCTGTTCCTGAAGAAGACTTGCCAACTCCTGAAGGAGTAAGTCCCTGTGCAGAAGGAGTCTTGGAGGCTCCCCTGGAAAGTAGGAGGGAGGTACCTGGTGAAAGTGTAGAAGATAGCCTTTTTGAACTATATGAAGCACCCAGGTATCTGATGTGATGGCTGACCACCTGTGGACAAAGTGGACCAGCCGGCCTCCTGTGCTGAGAGAAACCAGTGGAGGGGAAGAGGCTATGCTGATGGAGTCAAAAACCCCCACCCTGCTGAGCAGGGGCCGGTGTTGTGGGCTTGGGGGCCTGCTGCCTACGGGACCCATTACCCCGTCCCTTGGCCTGCTGACCCTGTTGGGGAGCTGCTGAGGCCTGATAATTAGTGGAGGACAGATAGTAAAGGCATCCACAGTACTACCTTTTAACTTTCAAAAGGGAGACTATGATAGAATGAGGAATATAGTTAGGAAAAAACTAAAAGGAGCGGTTCCAAAGGTTAAAGACTTACAGCAAGCTTGGGTGTTATTTAAAAATACTATCCTCGAAGCCCAGACCAGTTGTATTCCACGCATTAGGAAAAGTGGAAGAAAGTCCAAAAAACTGCCAGCATGGTTTAAAGGTGAGGTCAGAGAGGCTGTTGCTGCCAAAAAAGCAACCTTCAGGAAATGGAAAAAAGAGCCAAATGATGAAAACTGGAAACAGCACAAGCACTGGCAAGTTAAATGCAAAGCATTGATAAGGCAGGCAAAGCGGGAATTTGAGAAGAAATTTGCTACGGAAGCAAAAACACGAAATAAAGACTTTTTCAAGTATATTCGTAGCAAAAGGCCTGTGAGAGAGTCAATTGGACCATTAGATGATAGAGGGGTAAAAGGGGCAGTAAGAGGAAACAAGGCTATAGCAGAGAGACTGAATGAATTCTTTGCTTCGGTCTTTACTGAGGAAGATGTAGGGCTGTTACCCAAGACTGAAGTGGTATTTAAAGGTGATACTGCAGAGGAATTGAGAGAAATATCGCTACACCGGGAAGATATATAACAACTATTTGATAAACTGAATAGTAGCAAATCACCTGGACCGGATGGTATACATCCCAGAGTGTTGAAAGAACTGAAATATGAGATTGCAGACCTGCTATTGGTAATCGGTGAACTTTCATTAAGATCATCTGTAATACCTGAAGATTGGAGGGTCGCCAACGTAACACCAATTTTTAAAAAGGGTTCCAGGGGTGACCCAGGAAATTACAGACCGGTGAGCCTGACGTCAGTACCAGGGAAAATGGTAGAAACCATCATAAAGAACAAAATTACACAGCATGTAGATAGTCATGGCCTAATGGGAGACAGCCAACATGGCTTTAGACAAGGAAGATCTTGTCTTACTAATCTGATATGTTTTTTTGAAGGTGTGCATAAACAGGTAGACAAAGGTGAGTCGGTTGATATAGTGTATCTGGACTTTCAGAAAGCTTTTGACAAAGTCCCCCATCAGAGACTTTTGGCGAAGCTAAAAAGTCATGGGATAGGAGGCAGTGTACTATTGTGGATCGGGAACTGGTTAAAAGATAGAAAGCAGAGGGTAGGGCTAAATGGCCAATATTCCCAATGGAAAAAGGTGAATAGTGGAGTACCCCAGGGATCTGTGCTGGGTCCGCTGCTTTTTGACATATTCATAAATGACCTGGAAAAGGGAATAACTAGTGAGGTTATCAAATTTGCAGATGACACAAAACTGTTTAAAGTTGTTAAAACCCAAGAGGATTGTGGAAAACTGCAGGAGGATCTGGATAAATTGGAAGACTGGGCATCCAAATGGCAGATGAAATTTAATGTGGACAAGTGCAAAGTTATGCACCTAGGAAAGAACAACCCACACTATAGTTACACGATGCAAGGCTCCACATTAGAAACCACCACCCAGGAAAAAGATTTAGGAGTCATCGTGGATAACATGTTAAAACCCTCCACCCAGTGTGCAGCAGCGGCCAAGAAAGCAAATAGAATGCTAGGTATCATAAGGAAAGGGATGGAGAATAAAACAAAGGATGTTATAATGCCTCTGTATCGCTCCATGGTACGACCGCACCTTGAATATTGTGTGCAATTCTGGTCACCGTATCTTAAAATGGACATAGCGTTATTAGAAAAAGTACAGAGAAGAGTCACCAAATTGGTGAAGGGGATGGAAGGCTACTCCTATGAAGAGAGGCTAAGAAGGTTAGGGCTCTTTAGCCTGGAGAAGAGACGGCTGAGGGGAGATATGATAGAGGTCTATAAATTAATGAATGGAGTGGAACGGATAAACGTGGATCAATTGTTTACGCTATCAGAGTATAGAAAGACTAGGGGACATGTAATGAAGCTACAGGGTAAACTATTTAAGACAAATAAGAGAAAATATTTTTTCACTCAACGTGTAATCAAACTCTGGAATCTGTTACCGGAGGATGTAGTAAGGGCTGTTAGTATAGCTGGGTTTAAAAAAGGTTTGGACAAGTTCCTGGAGGAAAGGTCCATAAACCACTATTAAAAAGGGACCCAGGATATCAATGCTTGACCCAGTACAAGCATTGTGGAACCTGTGTCTTTTGGGGATATTGCTAGGTATGTATGACCTAGATTGGCCACTGTTGGAAACAGGATACTGGGCTTGATGGACCTCGGTCTGACCCAGTATGGCATGTCTTATGTTCTTATAATGAGGGTATTGTTTATAGGCAGCCGCCTTCCTCGGGTAAAAGGGCTTTTTCCCCGAGCCCTTCTTCTTCTGAGAAGGGGCAGAGGTTTTTCTGGACAGCCTAGTCCTGGTCAGAGTCTCGGTCTCGATCTGTGCAGCCTTTTCAGCCATGGGCTTGCCAAAGAGTTTTTCACCTCTGCAGGGGACATCGACCAACTTGTCCTGCACCCATGGCTCGAAGTCGGATGACTGAAGCCAAGCCTGTCGGCGGGCACCGATGCCGGCTCCGGCTACTCGAGCTGATGCTTCGAAGCCATCGTAGGCTGCTCGAGAGATAAACTTCGAGCACTCTCGAATACCAGTGGACAAGGCCTGGAACCTCTGCAAAGGCTCCTCGGAGAGACCAGCAGAGAACCCGGCAATTTCTTTTGCCAGGTCTCGGAGATACATGCCAATATAGAGCTGGTAGGTCTGGACTCGACAAGCAAGCATAGAGCCCTGGAAGCACTTCCTACCGAGGGCATCCAGGTTCCGGGCCTCCCAGCCGGGAGGCACCGAGGAGTGCATCTTCTGACTCTTGAGTCGATGCATGGCCGATTCCACCACCATGGAATGGTGCGGTAGTTGTGCCTTTTGGAACCCGGGGCTCTTGCGGACTCGATAAATGGAATCGACCCGCTTGCTTAACACCAGCGCCGACGCCAGGCTCTCCCACATGCGGAAGAGAAGTCGCTCCAGCATCGGAGGAACCGGTACAGTAAAGGCCTCCTTCGGGGGAGAGTCATACTGGAGGGCATCGAGCTCTTCGGCTCGAGGCTCCTCCTCGGGATCCGTGGGGAATGCCAAGGCCTTGGCCATATCCCGCACGAAGTCCGAGAACCGGGTGTCCTCCGGGGGGGGGACCGTCTCCGAGGTTCGGACTCGGGCGAGTCCGATGGGACGCACCAAGTCTGAAAAGTACCGGGGGACTCTTCGTCCTCCATCTCCCAGCCCGACTCCTCGGTGGAGGAATCGAGCGGCTCCGGTCGGGCGGGCACCCATGCCCTCCGCCCCGACGCCGAGGCCGGCATCGACGACCTCGGACCCGAATGGGAGGCCGAGGGAGACCGCGACCGAGGATCGACTCGAGCTCGCATGGACTCGAGGATCGGCTCGGTCTCCGGGGTCGACTTAGACGTCGACGTCCCGGTGGTCGGGGCAGATGCACCGGCGAGGCCAGCGATCAATGCCCGCTGCTGGTCCATGAAGGCAGCGAAACTGCTCTCCAAGGCCGTCAACCTGAGTCCGAGCTCAGGAGACCCAGCAGCCCCCGACTCGGGCCCTGACGGCGTCGGGCCCGACGTCGACTCCTTCGGAGGCAAGTCCACGAGGACTACAGTATTCACGTGTCCAGGAGACTCCATCTCGAGACGAGGATGTTTCGAAGGCCTCTCCGACTCCGAGGACCCGGGATGGCTATCGGGGTTATGCGACCTGGCCCTCGAGGAACCAGGAGTATCCACCGACGACACCCTCGCGGGTTTCTTCTTCCTATGATGTTCCCTGGCAGGAGACCCCCGCTCAGAGGAACTTCAACGATGCTCAGGACCGGAGTCCCGGGACGTCGAAGCCTCTGACGAGGTCTGGGCCTGGCCGGACGCGGAGTCAGAGAAGATTCGTTCTCGTTGATGCTGCCGACTCCTCAACGCTTTTGAGGACATTTTGCCACATGGACCACAGATCATCGGGTCATGATCGGGTCCGAGGCAGCGGAGGCAGCAGTCGTGTGTGTCGGTAAGAGACATAAGTTTCTTACACCGATCACACTTCTTAAACCCGCTGGCAGCCATCGGGGGAAAAAGGGCCCCTGCGAGGTCAAAAGACAGGGCTGCCAGTGAAAAAAGAAAAAATGGCGGGAACGCCAGTCACGAAGGACAAAAACCGAAAAAATAAAGAATGGACTCGATACGGCGTATCGGGTCCGGGCGGGAAAAAGATCCGGCGTCGAACCGAGAAAAGAATAGTAAATAAAAACAACTTTTTCAGCGGCGATCACAAACAGCGTCTGTAGGGCTCCGCGGAAAAAAGAAGACTGAGCAAGATGGCACCCTTGGGCGGGAAGGGGACCCCGCATCCGCGCTACAATTCCCAAAGGCTTTCTTTGAAAGCTGGGGAAATTGCTCCGCGAGGGCTCCGTCTGCGCCGACGTCACCCATATGTGAGGACTGACTTCCTGCTTGATCCTGGAGAATGGCTGCAATTGAGGCAAATACCCCTTCAATCTGCCCTCAGGGAGATTGGATCCCCACAAGCAGAAGAGAAAGGGGAAACTGCGATCATGGTGCAGAGGGAAGGTGTATGCTTGCCGGGATCCAATCCTCTGAAGACAGAGGAGAAGAAAGACCCTCTTCTATCTGTCCATGGGAGATTGGATCTCAGCGGGCAAATGAGAAGAGGGAGGTCGCCATTGAGGCTTGCAGCAGAAATGGTGTTTGGGGAGAGGGGAGGAAATGAGGTAAAGGCAGGAATAATTTAAAGGGGCAGAAGCCTATTTAGAAAAGGATGATGGAGGAAGGGGATTTTAGGGTGGTTAGTGAAGGGGAAGAGCCTGAAGAGTAACAGAGGAGGGGAGCCAGCAGAAGAGGGGTTGGAAGGGGATGGAAGAGTGCAAGGTGTTGCCAAAAGGTGCAATTCCCTCCCTCTAGAACACACACAGCATTTCATCCCCACCCCCACACCACACTCTCACACATGGAAGTACCCCACCATCGCATGACAGACATACACAGGCACCATACCTCCATATGTCAGACACACACACAGCACACAGGCACCATACCTCCGCACCACACACACACACACACACACCTCACCTGTGCACCACATAGACACACACACAGGCACCTCACCTCCGCACCACACACACACAGGCACCTCACCTGTGCACCACACAGGCAGCCTCCCCAGCTCTGCAGCATACACACACATGCACCGCATCCACACATCCCACCCCCACAAAGGCTCCCACCACCACATCTCATGCACAGACAGGCATGCCACAGTTGCACCACACACACATATAGACACTTAGGGGGTCATTACTGTAGGGGTTAAGTGTGGGTTGTAGGGGTTAAGTATGAGGTTAAGTGTTAGATAAGTGTTAAGAGATTACTTTAAGGGTTAAGGGATTATAATGTTCCTGGTTCATAATCACTCAATGGCTGCTCTGAATCTCAAAAAATAAAGAACAACAGCCAGGCTTCTATATCATGTGGGCAACACTTGGGCCAGTACCAGAAGAAACCCAGCACAAGAAAAACCATATAATGAAAGATCATGAGCCCAGTAGATGTAGGTCTGAACTTGAAAGTCCAGACATAGGCCTACGGGGGCAATGTGCAAAGGAGCACGTACACAGGAAACCAGAAGCTGGCAACATATATGTTAGGCCTTTTGCCCTGAAGAAAGCAGGTGGCTGAACGATAGTTGGTAAGTATGAGAGCAGGGGGGCCAGGGGGATTTTTGCAACAGGAACTAAGGGGAACAAAAAAGGCAATAATAGGAAATAAGAAGGGAGGGGGGAGAAGACATAGGAGGGATAGATCTGGGACTGTATGCATAAACGGAAGCAAAGAAAAGTATATGTAGTACGCTTTTTATATTCTTGGGAGGAGACATTCTTGAGATGCCTAGTGCTCGATAGAACTCTCTTCCCCACACCTTTGCCTGTATTGGTCATCAGTTATCTAATAAACAGAGACTCTGATTGCACCTGTACTGACTTTTGGATCTGATCATTACAGGAAATTAGTAATAATTAGGTTGTGGTCTATTTTGTGAGTAACAGGGCCTCACATTACGAGCTGTGAATAGCGAGGATAGACATCCCATTGGGATGTCCATCCCCGCTATTTGGCCCCTTTGCCGACCCCGATTGACTTTCCTGTATGTTGTACAGGGAGATAAGATGGGGGCAGGAAAGGGGCATTGTGGAGGTGGAATAAGGGTGGGCAGTGGGCGGTCCGCGGCCCCAGACGTACAGGGCCAATTCCAATGTTGGCCCTGTACGTCCGGGGCCAGCAGACTGAACGGAGAACTTAGTCCACCTCTGAGGTGGAATACGTTCTCCTAGTTGGCGGGGGACGGCAGGCTCAGGCAGTAGAGGAGGTAGGAGGGGGTAGAGAAGATTCCCTGCAGCCCAACCCTGGCCTTGGGTGGCCAGATCAGGGGTTGGGCTGCTGGGAATGCAAAATCTGTTTGGCAGCTGGGGATCATGGCTCCAGAATGGATCCGTGGTTTGAGTTAAAACGGGGCCACGACTGTGATTTCACACAGAAGCCACTAGCGTCGCTTAGTAAATAGACCACTTAATATCTGAAGCTATAACTGTTGTTATCTGTATTCTTGTCTAACAATGCTGTGGGGTATAGGAAATCTGGTGCTGGTCTCGTGAGAAGAGAACATGAGATCAGCCTGATGAGGTCACAAGCACTGGTGCCTAAGATGCCCACTGCAATATTTATGGTGCTGTTCTTTTTTGGATAGGCTCCTGATTGTGTTAATTTTAGAAGTGGTGTCATTCTGATATGGTAGATTTGTATTATAGATCTTCAGTGACTTTTATAGGCATTCCTAGGGGCATAATCTGAGTGTAGCAGAGACAGAGATGCAATGTACACATTTTATTTATTTATTTTTTATACCATGCTCTTTAGAATCAGTGTGGTTTACATGTATACTAACAGGTACTTTTTATTCCCTTGTCCCCGAAGGGCTCACAATCTAAGTGTACCTGAGGCAATGGAGGGTTAAGTGGCTTGCCCAAGGCCACAAGGAGTGGCCATGGGACTAGAGACCCCAGTCCCTCTGGCCTGAAGTTGCTTGTCCCCATGTGGGAAATGAACCCCTGGCCTTCTGGCCTGAGGTAGCCTGTCCCAACCACTGAGCCACTCCTCCCTCCACATGTATTTTATAAAATAGATAGGTACATGCTTAAAGTATATGCACCCATTTAAACCAACTTTGGAGCAGGTTTGAGTGTGTGCAGCACTGTTTTTTGGGAACTTATTTGATAAGGGCACATAGGCGCCTGTGATGCCTTTATAAAATAGGCGCCTTTATACTACTCGGACTTAGGTGTCCTTTTATAAAATTATCCCCTATGTGCATACCCTTGAATTCTATAAAATGCGCATGTACATTGCAACACCACCCTTGCTCTTCCCAAATTACACATCAGGAATGCCTACTTGTATTACGCATATAGGTATAATTAAATGTGTGTGTATATGACCACAAAATTTTATAAAAGTCCATTTCTGTGTGTAAAACAAACAGACTTTACACACAGAAAAAACATTTATAAAATTGCCCAGCTGTGGATTGTGGCCAAAAAGTGGCCTGGGCATGTGCATCCTGTCCTCTCTCTCTCTCTCTTCCTACTTAATGTTAATTATGCATCTTCTATGGCTCCAGGCTTCGGCTTTATTGCTCCATGCCCTGCTCTCAACACTACATGAGCAATATCTGTAATTAAATGTAAAGAATCTGCAACAGCAGTACATCCCTTGAGTCTGCCCTCTTCAAGGCACTGG
Source organism: Ichthyophis bannanicus (assembly GCA_033557465.1). NCBI lineage: Eukaryota > Metazoa > Chordata > Amphibia > Gymnophiona > Ichthyophiidae > Ichthyophis > Ichthyophis bannanicus. The sequence goes on from CM066032.1 coordinate 331,465,068, forward strand.
CTGGCAGCTATTCCTATACTGCTGACCTGCAAACCTCTGCACCTTTAAGACGTCTGACTTGGAGAAGACCTATTACTGCAGTTTGTTTACATTAGCGGCCCACAGGGGGATGCTCATTCCCCTGATAGTGAAATCTATCTCTGTACTTAGTTATAAAATTACCCCTTTAGTGCAGAATATCCTGCCAACTAATACTAGCTTCTGTCTCTGCATACCTCTTTTTGACTAGGTAAAGCTATGCGCAGAGCAATTATGTGTTTGCAGATTTAGTTAGTCAGAGGGAAGAAATTTTCAACTGGACAGATTTAACTAACTTCCAGTTAGCTGGGTAAATCTTTTGAAAACTGATCTCAAAGTAACTTATTCAAGACCTCAGAGACTGTGGCCGAGTGGAGTTGAAGTCAAGCCCCGGGGCTTCTCTTGAATTATAGTTCAACCCTCTGACAACTAGTGGGTTGAATTCTAAGAAGCAAACAGTGGGGCAGCACATCCACCGGGACATGCCAGCCCACTATCGGCCTTGCCAGTATTCTGCCTCCATCCCCCGCTGCAAGCACAGAGCTGTTATGCATGCCGTGGAGGATAGAGACGTGACGTGGTGGAGAATGGCCCCAGATGTACAAGGCCGATTCCAGTGATGGCCCTGTGCATCCAGGGATCGCTAAGGGGACGCCCTGCTTATTCCACCTCTGAGGTGCAATAAGTGCAGGGTGCCCCTCCAAACATGGCCAGCAGTCCCCCCTGCCCCCTGGAATCCAGGAGTCCCCCCCCGGAGCGCAAGGTACCACAAGGTGGTTCCCCGCCACCTGATCTGGGCCCTGGCTGGCCCCATCTGGGATCGGACAGTGAGGTGAACGAAGTCAGGGATTAGCATGCTGGCTGGGAGGTGGTATGGATGTCTCCCGGCAGCTGCAGGGGCATGTCAGGCTGTCCTCAGGCCCTATTCTGAATGCCGCGGGAACGTTTTGCTCCTGCGATTCAGAATTGGGTCCAAACAGGCCCATCCTGCTCAGGGTTGTCCGGACGGCCCGGCGTGCCTCTTCCTGAATCGGGTTCCATGCCTCCTCCCTGTACCACAAACATGCTTTAGAGTACTTAGAGCCAAATGATGTACCAGTAATATATTGAATAATACTTTAGAAACAGAGAAATACAGAAACATGACAGCAGAAAAAGACCACATGGCCTATCTAGTCTGTCCTTCCATATCAACTACAATGGTCCTCGTTTTAATTTTAGAGATCCTCTGTGTTTGTCCCATGCTTTTTTGAATTCAGATACTGTCCTCATGTCCACTACCTCCACTGGGAGACTATTCCACGCATCTACCACTCTTTCCATAAAGAAATATTTTTGCATATTACTCCTCAGTCTATCCCCTTTCACTTTCATGCTATGTCCCCTCATAGCAGAGCTTGCCTTCATTTGAAAGAGACCCTCCTGTGCATTTATGCCATGGAGGTATTTAAATGTGTCTATCATATTGCCCCTATACCACCTGTCCTCTAAAGTATACATATTAAGATCTTTAAGCCTGTCCTCATATGCTTCATAACAAAGACCATTAACCATTTTAGTAGACTCCAACCTGCTTATATCTTTTTGAAGGGGTAGTCTCCAGAATTGCACACAATACTCCAAATGAGGTAGCAACAGAGACTTATACAGAGGCATTATAACCTCCTTTTTTCTGCTGGTCATCCCTCTCCCTAAAAAAACACAACTGGAGCGGGTGTGGTGAGAAGACATTATTAAAATCCCAATCTGTTTCGGCTGCCAAGTACTTCCTCAATAAGAAAAAACAAATAAAATGTACAGTAAATAAATAAGTAAAAACATACATAAAAAATGAAGCAATTAAAATGAAATAAAAGCATAAGAACATTCAATATAGCGTAGTTACTCACCTGTAACAGGTGATCTCCGGGAACAGCAGGAATTTAGTCCTCACATATGGGTATCGTCGGTACCGACGGAGCCTGCGCGGGAACGCTCCGCAGTGTCCAAGAGGAACGCTTTTGGGAGCATCCCTCAGCACATGCGCGCTGCCTTCCCGCCTTTCCAACTGTCCCTCTTCAGTTAAATTTGTAGCTGAGTGAAAGGACAGAGGGAGAGAGGAAAGAGACAAAGAGAGAGAGAGACAACTCCTAGGGGAGGTGAGTGAATTGTGAGGACTAAATTCCTACTGTTCCCGGAGATCACCTGTTACAGGTGAGTAACTACACTATCTCCAGGAACAAGCAGGAATGTAGTCCTCACATATGGGAACTCCCTAGCTGAAGATGCCCGGGAGAGAGCCTCAGGAAGGTGCCACCGTCGAAGGTGGGAATCCTACCTCCCATGGATCTCTGGCATCCCACCAAGGTCGGTGGGTAGGAGTTGGTTTAGGTTTGAAAGAGATTTTGAAGAACAGCTTGGTCAAAGAAGGCATCCCGACAGGAGGCTTTATCTAGGCAGTAGTGGGCTGTGAAGGTGTATACCGAAGCCCAGGTGGCTGCTCGACAAATGTCATCTATAGACACAGAGTGGAGATTAGCCATAGAAGCTGCCATGGCTCTCACATTATGAGCTGTGACATGGTCCTGAAGAGGAAGACCCTTACTCTCATAAGCAAAGGATATGCATTGGGCAATCCATTTAGATAAAGTTCTTTTGGAGACTGGAAGTCCCAAATGACTAGGGTCAAAAACTATTGTGGCGCCGCCCCTACTAGGCGGTTGCCTAGTGAAGGCAGCGGGCCATCACATACCTTATATTTTTACTTGAACTCCAGGGTTTAGGCCTCTGGAGGTGTAGTTGTGTGTAAAAACAGTCCAAGTGGTTTCAGGCCAACACAGGAAAAATTTATTCATTTTTATCGTTTTAAAGTCAGGCTTTGTAAACAGGCCTTTTGTAGAAAATCTTGAACACCATAACAGTAAGAAGGATATTTTCTCCAAATCAAAACTTTGTCACCAAACTGTATTCCAGTAGTGCTATAAACAAACTTTTTCTTCCAGCAGCTTAACAGAAGAACTTCTTTTCCAAAAATAAACACAGTTGAAAGTAATGGCAATCAGCAGAGTCCAGCAAACCTACAGCTTCCTTCAACAGCTTAAAGTTTTAGCTACGGACATCTTCTGCTTGTCAGCACAAATACTAGAAAATTGCTGCATTAAAACATTCACTTCAGCACAGATATTGTTGGTGCTTTAACCCTGAGAGTTCTATCTCTCTCTCCTAAGCTTCTTGTATAAAAATCAGGATAAACAGTTTTCTGGATTTCCCTCTCAGTTAAACCGTTAAGCTTTCCTTAATCTGAAGTCATGCAGAAAAAGCATTCCATCAATGAGTCTGTGGAATCCTGTTCCTCTCCACCAGGTTCTATTTCCATGTCTTCCTCCTCTGCATTACATGTCACCGGGTTTAAACCAGGCTTGGGAATTTCAAGTTTTACTTCTTTTAAAAGTCTGAACAGTCTTTCCCACTGAGCTTTTCTTTCCCCTTCTGGGTTTGTAGTATAGCTATGAGACTTCTTCCCCTTTAATAAACCCTTTAAAGGCTTTGTCTCTCTCAGCTTATCTTTAGGAACATTCTTCCTGGCAGGCTTTCTATAAGATACAATTTCTTCCTCAGAATCTTGTAAGCTTATCTCTGAGTCTGGGTTATATTCCTTAACCCCCACAGACTTTTCCCTCCTACCTCTGAGCTTGGCTGTGAACCTCCTACAGCATGGGCTCTTCCAGGACGTAGCGTCGTCTGAATCAGAGCTGCCTTGGGAATCACTGCAGTGTCTGTTTCCAGACCTTCTAGGCTTTCCAGCACTGAAGATTGGTTCGTCTTCAGTCTGGTCTGAGACTTCTTGCTCTAGCTTACTTACAGCCAGCCTTCTCACTTCCTCTCTCCTGGAAGGAGTGTGATTAGCCCTGGTTCTGGCTCCTTCACAACTGCTGTCTCTAAAGCTGTTCCTGTGTCTCCAACTGGATCTGTTGCCTGAACTGCACCTGCTGCCTTGTGTTCCCTTTCCGTTTCTGTTCCTGCTTGAACTCTCTCTGAAGTCTTCACCTCGAGTTCTGCTTTCACTTCCTCCCTTGCTCTGTGTTCGTGTGAGCTTAAATGTTTGAAAGTGACATTCCTCTCTTGGCCCCACCCACAGGTGTTTCCTATCTCTAATAATGGAGTCTGGGTGTGGCCTGAGCCTGGCTTTTGAAGTGTGTTTTTTTCCACTACCTTCCTTCTGGAACGTGTGTTTTGGTGAGCCCTTCCCCCACACAGAAGAAAAGTTTCATTTTTTCCTGCTTTCCAGGGCTGTGCTGCACTCTCCTTACCACATATCCCCCCCCTTAAGCTATTGCGGGCTGGCGCCGCAACCCGCACATAGCCCGTAATCCTTGACAGGATATTTGGGTTGCTATTCTCTGTTACGGCCAATTGAGCGCTCACTGCTCGCTCCTGCCAGGGGCGTAACACATTAATATGGTACACTTGCTGCTTCTCTCTTCCAGTCTCTAGCGCATACGATACAGGACCTACTTGTTTTATAACTTTATAAGGCCCTTTCCAGCTATTTTTGAACTTCGAACTAGCAGCCGCGACCATCACAATTACTTTCTCCCCGACCTTTAGGAGGCGTGGTCTCGCACGTCAGTCATAATACGTTTTTTGATGGGCCTGGTTAACCCTCAAGTTCCCCTCTGCTACTTTAGCCATACGCTGTAAGCGGCTCTTAAAATCTGTAAGAAACTTGGGTACCTCTTGTTCGCCTGCAGTGGGTGCTATCCACTGCTCCTTCAGTATATCCAGTATTCCTCGCGGAGCACGTCCATACATGAGCTTGTATGGGGAAACTCCTGTAGAGGTCTGCTTCCTTTCTCTACATGTGTATAACACGAATGGGAGCATTATATCCCATTCCCCCATGTTACCTTCAAGGCTTCTCCTCAACATGTTCTTTAAGGTTTGGTTAAGCCTTTCCACCAGGCCATTAGTTTGAGGGTGATACGCTGCTGTTCGGACATGATGGATACCGAAGGCATCCCATACCTGGGCAAGGTAGCAGGACATGAAGTTGGTCCCCCTATCCATTAACACTTCGCGAGGGAAACCCACTTCGCAAAACAATCTTACCAATTCTAAGGCTATAACACGTGCGGATGTATTTCGTAGCGGGACTGCCCAAGGAAACCTAGTAGCTTGGTCTACTATCACCAATATATATTGGAAGCCTTGTGGTGTTTTTAGCAGAGGTCCAACTATATCAACAGCCAACCTGTGTACCGGTTCTGATATGACTGCAGCATGGTAACATGCCTGCCTGGTGCGAAGGTAGCAGACCTCACGCGCCACCTAGATAAGGTCTTAGATAGTGCTGGGGAGGAGTCTGCTGTCTTGGTACATGTCGGTACCAATGACATAGGAAAATGTGGTAGGGAGGTTCTGGAGGCAAAATTTAGGCTTTTAGGTAGGAAGTTGAAATCCAGAACTTCCAGGGTAGCATTCTCCAAAATGCTTCCTGTTCCACGCGCAGGACCCAAAAGGCAGGCAGAGCTCCGGAGTCTCAATGCGTGGATGAGACAATGGTGCAGAGATGAGGGTTTTGGATTTGTTAGGAACTGGGGAACATTCTGGGGAAAGGAGGGGCTCTTCCGAAGGGATGGGCTTCACCTTAACCGGGATGGAACCAGGCTGCTGGCATTAACCTTTAAAAAGGAGATAGAGCAGCTTTTAAACTAGATATTAGGGGAAAGCCGACAGTCGCCCAAGAGCGGATGGTTTGGAAGAATGTATCCTTGAAGGATACTACCAAAAGCAGAGAGGTTCCACAAAAGAGTAAAGTAGCCCAAATGCCCTCAAGTATGGAGTAGACAGAGCTTAAAGATTCCAGTTTACCCATGTCTAACAATAGCCAAATTAACATGAATAAAATACATTCTCTAAAATGCTTGTATGCAAATGCTAGAAGTCTAAAGAATAAGATGGGAGAGTTAGAATATATAGCACTAAATGAAAGGTTAGATATGATTGGAATATCAGAGACATGGTGGAAGGAGGACAACCAGTGGGACACTGTGATACCTGGGTACAAACTATATCGTAATGATAGAGCTGATCAAATTGGTGGAGGGGTTGCGCTCTATGTTAGAGAGGGCATTGACTCAGAAAGGATTAAAGTTTTGCAGGAAACAAAATCTGCTGTAGAATCTATATGGATTGAAATTCCATATAAAAGGGGGAAGGCGATGGCAGTGGGGGTGTACTATCGAGCATCTGGCCAGAATGACCAAATGGATGATGAAATGCTCAAAGAAATCAAGGAAGCTAACAAAAGTTACAGCGCAGTAATAATAATGGGTGATTTCAATTACCCCGGTATCGACTGGGTCAGTGTCACGTCAAGACATGCTAGGGAGATAAAGTTCCTAGATGAAATAAATGACTGCTTCTTGGAGCAGCTGGTTCATGAACCGACCAGAGGGGAAGCCATATTAGACCTAGTCCTTAGTGGAACACCAGATCTAGTGCAAGAGATAAGGGTGTTGGGGCCACTTGGCAATAGTGATCATAGCATGATCGCCTTTGATTTAATTAGTGGAGGAGGGATAGTAAGGAAATCCACAGTACTACCTTTTAACTTTCTAAAGGGAGACTATGATAAAATGAGGAAAACAGTTAAGAAAAAACTAAAAGGAGCAGTTGCAAAGGTTAAAGACGTACATCAAGCTTGGGTGTTGTTGAAAAATACTATCTTGGAAGCCCAGACCAGCTGTATTCCACGCTTTAAGAAAAGTGGAAGGAAGTCCAAAAAACTGCCAGCATGGTTTAAAGGTGAGGTCAGAGAGGCTGTTGTTGCTAAAAAAGCATCTTTCAGGAAATGGAAAAAAGAGCCAAACGACGAAACCTGGAAACAGCACAAGCACTGGCAAGTCAAATGCAAGGCATTGATAAGGCAGGCAAACAGAGAATTTGAGAAGAAGCTTGCTGCGGAAGCAAAAACGCGAAATAAAGACCTTTTCAAGTACATTCGTAGCAAAAAACCTGTGAGAGAGTCAGTTGGTCCATTAGATGATTAAGGGGTTAAAGGAGCACTAAGAGGCGACAAGGCGATAGCGGAGAGACTGAATGAATTCTTTGCTTCGGTCTTTACTGAGGAAGATGTAGGGATGTTACCCATGACTGAAGTGGTATTTAAAGGTGCGGAAGAATTGAAGGAAATATCGATACATCGGGAAGATGTCTTACAACTATTAGATAAACTGAAGAGTAGCAAATCACCTGGGCCGGATGGTATACATCCAAGGGTGTTGAAAGAACTGAAATATGAGATTGCAGAACTGCTATCAGTAATCTGTGAACTATCATTAAAATCATCTCTAATACCTGAAGATTGGAGGATCGCCAATGTAACACCAATTTTTAAAAAGGGTTCCAGGGGTGATCCGGGAAACTACAGACCGGTGAGCCTGACGTCAGTACTGGGAAAAATGGTAGAAACCATCATAAAGAATAAAATTACTCAGCATGTAGATAGTCACAACCTAATGGGAGACAGCCAACATGGCTTTAGACAAGGAAGATCTTGTCATACTAATCTGTTATGTTTTTTTGAAGGAGTGAATAAACAGGTGGACAAAGGTGAGTCGGTTGATATTGTGTATCTGGACTTTCAGAAAGCCTTTGACAAGGTCCCACATCAGAGACTTTTGGCAAAACTAAAGAGTCATGGGATAGGAGGCAGTGTACTATTGTGGATCAGGAACTGGTTAAAAGATAGAAAGCAGAGGGTAGGGCTAAATGGCCAATTTTCCCAATGGAGAAAGGTGAATAGTGGTGTACCCCAGGGATCTGTGCTGGGTCCGCTGCTTTTTGACATATTCATAAATGACCTGGAAAGTGGAATAACGAGTGAAGTTATCAAATTTGCAGATGACACAAAACTATTTAAAGTTGTTAAAACCCAAGAGGATTGTGAAAAATTGCAAGAGGATCTTGATAAATTGGAAGACTGGGCATCAAAATGGCAGATGAAATTTAATGTGGACAAGTGCAAGGTTATGCACCTAGGGAAGAACAACCCAAACTATGGTTACACGATGCAAGGTTCCACATTAGGAACCACCACCCAGGAAAAAGATTTAGGCGTCATTGTGGATACCATGTTAAAACCCTCGGCCCAGTGTGCAGCGGCGGCCAAGAGAGCAAATAGAATGCTAGGTATGATAAGGAAAGGAATGGAAAATAAAACAAAAGATATTATAATGCCTCTATATTGTTCCATGGTGAGACCGCACCTTGAATATTGTGTGCAGTTCTGGTCGCCGTATCTTAAAAAGGATATAGCGATTTTAGAAAAGGTACAGAGAAGAGCCACCAAAATGGTAAAGGGGATGGAAGGATACTCCTATGAAGAAAGGCTAAAAAGGTTAGGGCTCTTTAACCTGGAAAAGAGATGGCTGAGGGGAGATATGATAGAAGTCTATAAATTAATGAACGGATTGGAACGGGTAAACGTAGATCGATTGTTTACGTTATCAGAGTATAGAAAGACTAGGGGACATGCAATGAAGCTACAGGGTAAACTATTTAAGACTAATAAAAGAAAATATTTTTTCACTCAACGTGTAATCAAACTCTGGAATTTGTTACCGGAGGATGTAGTAAAGGCTGTTAGTGTAGCTGGGTTTAAAAAAGGTTTGGATAAGTTCCTGGAGGAAAGGTCCATAAACCATTATTAAGAAGTGACCGAAGATATCAATGCTTGACCCAGTACAAGCATTGTGGAACTTGTGTCTCTTGGGGAAACTGCTAGGTACATATGACCTAGATTGGCCACTGTTGGAAACAGAATACTGGGCTTGATGGACCTTGGTCTGACCCAGTATGGCATATCTTATGTTCTTATGTTCTTATGACTGGCATTGGCATCATAGGTACCTCTGAAGGATGGTTCGCTGTAACTCGCTGGCAAGACGGACAAGATGCACAGTATCTTGACGTCTCCCTGAACACTCCGGGCCAATAGAAACTGGCCAGGATTTGATCCAATGTGCCCTGTATGCCTTTGTGTCCCCCCACCGGGTGATCATGTGCCAATCTCAGGACTATGTTCCTGAAAGAGGTAGGTATCACTAACTGTTTGCGTGTATTACCTGTCCTTGGATCTAAATTCTCACGGTAGAGTACATTATCGTCCAAAAAAAATCTGGGCAAGGTCTCAGATCCTTCCCGTGAGTATTCAAACGCTCGCCCCAGTGCAGGATCTGCTATCTGTTCCCTAGGAAACGAGGGAAACCTCGCCATTAATTCTGCAGGAACCCAGAGCAGTTCTTGTCCTGCCATTAACTCGGCCCTATTCTTGGCCCTAGTTTGCTTTTCCCGCCGCCTTTCGGCCTTGCCCTTCCTGAGGGCACCCTTAGATGGGGTTATCAAATCCTCATGAAAGGATGTTCCCGGTACAGGATCTTCCTGAGGATCAGTCTCCTCTCCTGGAGACTTAGAGCCTGTACGGGTGGTTATCATGCCTGCGCATTCCTTATTTGTTTTGGGGACCGAACGCTTTTCTACCTCTGGTAAGGCTTTCTGCTTTCTTTCTGACTTTTCTGTCTTGGCTAGGGTAGCTGTCTTGCCTGTTTTGCCCTGCAGCTCCTCCGCTAACCCACGCCTAAACTGGGGCCAATCTCTGCCCAGGACGATGGCATGTGGGAGTCTGGGAACCACAGCTACCACTATTTCTTTTTCCATGCCTAATCCCTTTATCTTTACTTGGTGTATGGGATAGGTTGAAGCTGACCCATGGATACATCTGATTTTGATATGCTCTACAGAAGACTCTGGTAAGGGCTTGTTTTGTGCCTCAATTATTCTCCACAGCTTCTGAGAGACCATTGATTGGTCGGCCCAAATCCAATAAGGCTTCTGTGGGGATCCCTTCCACCTCCACAGCTATTAGGAACCCTTCTCCTGCATCTCTGGGATGGGTGGTTACAAGAACTGTCCTGGCCTTACAGTCTTTCTTAAAATGCCCGACCTCCCCACAGGAAAAACATTTTCTATGCATATCATACATCCTATCCATAGACACATTTCTTTCTTTTCTAAGGGTTGCAAATCTTGCCTTCCTTTCTGGTATCTCCGTATCTGCCTTCTTAAAAACACCGTGTATCAACTCATCAATATCATCGCTCCAAAAATAAAAAATAAATGCCCTTCAATGCTTAATAAACTTTTCTCTATAACCTGTTCATAAGAAATATGGCTAGGTCTCAGACTTCCCGACACTCAAAGGCTGACTGCTAATAACTTTGGTTAGCAGGGCCGTGCCATCTAGCATCAATGACCTGCCAGAATGAACAAGATATATGAAAATCAATACGTGTAGGATATCACCAAAAATTAATAAAGTTCTTATCAAAACTTCTTGCCATGTAAGGGTGAATCTTTATCAATACGTGTAGGATATCACCAAAAATTAATAAAGTTCTTATCAAAACTTCTTGCCATGTAAGGGTGAATCTTTACAGTAAAGATTCACCCTTACATGGCAAGAAGTTTTGATAAGAACTTTATTAATTTTTGGTGATATCCTACACGTATTGATTTTCATATATCTTGTTCATTCTGGCAGGTCATTGATGCTAGATGGCACGGCCCTGCTAACCAAAGTTATTAGCAGTCAGCCTTTGAGTGTCGGGAAGTCTGAGACCTAGCCATATTTCTTATGAACAGGTTATAGAGAAAAGTTTATTAAGCATTGAAGGGCATTTATTTTTTATTTTTGGAGCGATGATATTGATGAGTTGATACACTTGTATACGCTCTGTAAAATTCACCCAAATACTATGTCTAGTTCTTAAAAACACCAGCTTCCTCATGGCTTAACTGGTTGGCCTCCAGAAAGCGTTCTGCCAGCGAAATGGCTTCCCGGGTGTTCTGGCAGTTTTGGAGGACCAGGAAAGATTGCAAATCCCTAGGTACAGCCTCCATAAATTGCTCTAATATCACAGCATCCAAGATAGACTCTAAGCTCCTAGTCTCGGGTGTGAGCCATTTCCAAACCAAACTCTTTACACGATGGCAGAGAGCTTGGGGTGTTTCACCCTGTTTTAATTTACAGGCTCCAAAAGCCTACGATAGACCGTTGGGTTTAAGCCCAGCCGATCTTTTTTTTTTTTTTTAAACTTTGTTTATTAACCAACAGCAACATAACATCCAATACATTACACAGCAGTAAGCCACCGAGGAGTGGTATCTTATCTCTTCCGAGGCCAAGACAATAGACAGTTAGGTCGCCGTAGCAAAACACAATAAGAAAAAAAAACAACAACAAAAAAACCCGGAATGCATTCATGGTTAAACATTTTTCCCCTTTTTTGGAATCTGGAACAGCCCCCCCCCTACCCCCCCCCCTTAAACCCCTATCCCCCCTTCCCCGTCATCGCACCCCGAACTCCATGACATTGCATCAGTACCCTTCTCAGCAATTTTCTGAGCCCTCTCCGCACCCCGTAGTCCATGCCTTAGAGTCCCACATTTACTATTTCGCTCCGGCAACGGGGGCCCAAAGTCTGGATATAGGGTTCCCAGATCAGCAGAAAGGTAGACCACCTCTTCACTGAACCTCTAGCCCTCCAGCGCTCCGCCAGCATCAACTGGTGAAAATTATTGCGCCATTCCGTAAACGTGGGTGGGTCCCGATCTCTCCATCTATGTAAAATCGGACACTTCCCCACCAAACATGCTTTGCGCACCAGTAAGCGCTCCCATCTCCCGGTGGGTAAGGTCTGATGCAATTGATCTAGAAGGACTAAACCTCCGGTCCAGGGAAACCGTTGTTGTAATAATCTCATAATATAACGGTGAATACGGGACCAATACGGAAGGATGCGCCTGCACTGCCACCACATATGAGTTAAGGCGGCCAATGGCGTAGAACACCTGGGGCAAGACCCATCCTGCGTAATACGACTCCGTAACGCTCGTCTCGGGGAGAAATACACACGGGTTAAGGCTTTGTATTGGATTTCCTTCCAACGCGCTCCCTCCGCCAGTTCTACTATCCGCCCCACTGCCGTACAAATCGTGCCTGGTGGGATTTCCCGTCCCAATTCTCCACCCCAGGCTGCCTCAGCCCTCCCATAGTCCGGCACCACCCCAAAACACTCCAGCTTAGTTTTCAGCCTAGCTATCGTCAGGGGTGTATCCCCCCCCAAGTTCCAAAAATTCAATAAACTGCTTCGACCGGTCTTCCCCCAGTTCGTCCCGAGGCAGTGTAGCCACATAATGTGAGAGCTGAAGATATGCAAAGTAATGGGTGTGGGGTAACTGGAACTCCTCGCATAATTCTAGAAACGGCTTGCACTTACCCGTAAGGTCTACTGCATGCCCTAAGTAATATAGCCCCTGCCGATGCCATAACTTAAACGCTTTCGAATCCGAACCTGGCAGAAAATGCACATTGCCTCGTATGGGTAACCAACTAGATACCTGCCAATTGCGTTGCCAAAAGCTATTTAATTGTCTCCACGTACGCCGCATCGCGTTTAACAACGTATTTCGCGTAAGTCGCGTTGGCAAATGTGTACTCTCCACATGCATAGCCCCCACTAGGGAGAAAGGAGCCACCAGCGCCGCCTCCAGATCTCTGGGTGTATAGACGTCTGTTCCCCCTAGGTAATCTCCAACATGCCGCACCTGGCAAGCCAAGGCATAAAGTCGTAAATCTGGAAGCCCCAGGCCACCCCTACGCCACCTACCAATCATACGAGATATCGGGATCCGCACTCGGGCCCCCTTCCACAGAAACCCTTGTATCTCCCTTTCCATTTTAAGCAAATCCCTTCGGAGTAACCAGACCGGCAGAGTTTGAAGCCAATAAAGTATACGTGGTAAAATCACCATTTTAACTGCAGCAATTCTCCCCAATAGTGCCAATGGGAGCGGGTTCCAGGCTCGCAATTGACACCGCATCCCAGACAGGACTTTCTCAAAGTTCGTATAGTATAGATCTTGTGGTAACCGTGTTAAAATACTACCTAAATATTTAAACCCATGCTCGGCCCATTTCAAAGGAAATACCTCCCCCCATCCGTCCCGCAACCTCCCCGAAACATCCAAAGCCTCTGATTTATCGGCATTTATCCGAAGGCCAGCAAAACTACCGAACTTCCGAAACTCAGCCAGCAGTCTCGGCAACGATTCTCGCGGCGCCAGCAAATGTACGAGCATATCATTGGCAAACACCGACACCTTGAATCCCTGTTTGCCCACCTCAATCCCACAAATCTGTCGGTCCAGTTCTATACTTCGTATTAGAGGATCTAAAGACAAAACAAACAATAAGGGGGATAATGGACAGCCCTGCCTAGTGCCCCGATGTAATGGGAAAGGGGTTGATAAAACCCCGTTACACAGTACTCTAGCCGTTGGGGTATCATATAAACTCTTCACCATAGCACAAAAAGCCTGTCTGAAACCATACATCGGTAACAAATGGTCTAGATAGGTCCAGTCAACCCTATCAAACGCTTTTTCAGCATCAAAACTCACCAAAAGTGACTGCAACTGGTGACTGTGCACCCACTCCAAGGATGTTAAGATTCGCCGTATATTACGAACAGCATATCGACCACGCACAAAACCCACCTGAGATTCATGCACTATATCACCTAATATTCCCGCCAGCCGTTCAGCCAAAATTTTTGCCAACAGCTTTGCGTCAAAATTCAGCAAAGAGATCGGTCTATAAGAGGCCGCCTGCAACGGGTCTTTGGCTGGCTTAGGTATCAACGTGATATAGGCTTGGTTATCTCCCCATCGCCTACCACCCCCTTCGATTCGCTGCTGGTAAGTATCCACCAATAGAGGTCCCACCCCGTCGGACAGGAGTTTGTAAAACTCAGCCCCATAGCCATCGGGGCCTGGTGCCTTACAACAACTGGCATGAGCAATTACAGACTGGACCTCGTTTAAGGTTATTGGTTGTCCCAATTGAACCCGTTGCGCCTCCGTCACCCTGGGGAGCTGCAACCCTTGCAGGTAAACCTCCATAGTAGAAGAGTTGGTCTCATTAGCCGTATAGAGTTTTTGAAAAAAGTTTTTAAAGAGTGCACTGATCGCCTCTCGTTTTTGGTGAAGTTTCCCATGCTCATCCCGAAGAGCTGCTATCCCCTTCCCTCCCCTCGGACCCCGCAAACAACGTCCTAATAGCTTCCCCTGTTTGTCCCCAAAGCAATGCAACCTATATTTATAATATAGCAAAGATTTCTTAGCGCGTTGATGAAGCAATTCATTCAGGGCAGCCTGAAGCTCCCATAGCCGTTTTCTATTCAACACTGTGGGTGAATGGCCACTAAGCACCCGCGCCTGAGAGACTTGTCGCTCCAACCGAATAATCTGCTCCGCCAACAATCTGCGTTTCCGAGCGGCGAATCCAATGATGTCACCCCGCAATACCACCTTGGCGGTTTCCCAAACCAACTCTGGGTCCTCCCGGTGCGCCCGATGATTTAACTCAAAATCACGCCAGCGGTGACCCAGAAATTGCCGGAATTGATCATCTTTATATAACTCAATGGGAAACCGCCATATACGAGATACACCAGCTCCTCCCCCCCAGTGCATCTCAACCCAAACCATGGCATGGTCAGATATCTCCAGAGGACCTATCTGCGCCTCCTCCACCTGTGCGAAGGCAATTACAGAAAGTAAGACATAGTCTATTCTTGCGCTAGTCCCATGCGCCCTCGAGATGTGGGTGAAGTCTTTCTCAGATGGATGCAAGACTCTCCACGGATCTATCAAGCCCAATCGCCTCCGAAATCGTTGCAAGACTTGGGAGCTAAGTGTTCTGTCTCTCGTCCCTCTTCCACTGGAGGTATCCAAACTCACTTCGAGCACCCCATTGAGGTCGCCCCCCAATAGTAAAGGTACATCTGGCAGTTGTTCCACCTTGGCCGCAAGACGATCAAAAAACTCCCGGTCTAACATATTGGGACCATACACATTCCCTAGTATTATCTCGTGGTCTTCCAATACGCCCCACAGTAATAAGAATCGTCCATCAGGGTCAGCCACCTGTTGATTCAGAGAGAAGCGCACCCTCCTATGGATTAAGATGGCCACCCCCCCCTTCTTACCCCGTGCAGGCGCACCCCACACCTGGCCTACCCAATCCCGACCTAATTTAGCATGCTCCTCAGCTGTTTGGTGGGTTTCCTGGAGTATCGCAATATCACAGCGTTGTCTAGCCAGCGCCTTCAGTACTTTATATCGCTTTATCGGGCTACCCAAGCCACAGACATTCCAGGTTATGACCCTCAAAGGATCACCGCATGTTTATGGCCCAACTGCCAGCAAAGCGTGTTTAGGGAGACCCTCCCAGCCTGGAGCCTTCCAACATTTTGACCAGAGAAGTTAATGCCATGTCTGTGCAGAGAGTTCTGAGTGTGAGGACCCCTCCCCCAACCCCCCCACCTCCTCTGGATCCCCCAGTCCCCCCCCTGGCTGACCCCACTCCTAACTCTCCCTACCTCTATCCTAACCCTCCCTATTCCCCTTCAACCTACTCCTCCTATCTACAGGACTCCCAGCACCTACCCCCACCCAAGGAGCCCTCCCGAGACCCCTCTGAGCGTGTCCCCCGACCCAGCCCATAAAATAGATCATAGTACCACAATCCAGCTTTCACAATCCATTGACCATGAAAGGATCGAACTCTCCCCCTCCCGCCATCTAACCATCAGAGCTAGGGAGCAGGCCCAGGTCTCTGCGCCCCCTCCCACATACTGAGAACCTGTCATAGCCCCCCCTCCCTCCAAACCCACCCTCTAGCATACCACAGCACCCATTATCCCCCCCACCACCCACCCTGGCAAGCCAGCCTTGGGCTACTCAAACTAAGATCCAATAAGGGGACGCCCGGTGGGAATGACAGGAGGGAGGGATCACCTCCCATGTTGTAGTGGCTAAACTCAGCCGGTCCACTATACGGGCCCCGCTAATCGCACTGCACCAACCCCCAGGGCCCGGGGCCTCTAAAGATCAGGCTCCTTCCAACCTCCACATTATTATTAGCCCCCACCTATCTCAGGCACTCCCCCTTCGCCGTCACCACCACCCGGGGCATGGCAACCGAGGCCTCCTCCGAGAAACCTGCCGTCTCCCCTACATGGAGGGTCGGCAGTTTTACAGAAAAACAAAATGGCTGGAGGAGCACCGCCAACTGCAAAGTATTGCCAGAGTGGCCTGGGAAGGCCCCCTCCCCCTCCCTCGAGTGGACCAAATCCTGTAAAACATCAGTGAAGGAGGACCCTTCGGAAGCCCCCTGCACTATGAAGTGTAGTGACATCGTAAAAAGATATTTAAACCCCATCCAGGAGAAAAACACAGAAAGTAAACAGGCCAAAATTTTACAGCGCATAATAGGAAAGGGAGAAACAGTAAACTAAAAACTTTGTTACTCCTTCCTAAGTAAGGCCTTCAGTGTCCCTGGGGGGAACAAATAGACACAGAGTTACTTGAGGTTTGCAGCTCCATATCAAGCAAAGACAGTAGCTAAGATGTTACGTCCGCTGTTACAGTGAATTTCCACGCTCTGCATGGCTAAATGGAGGGTTTCCTTGTCTGCTTAGTTCAGCCAGCCTCTGAAGACTTCAGTTAGAGGGCGGCGACGCTGCTTTCTTTTGGGTGTGAATCTGCCGGACATAATCCTCTGCCGCAGCGGCCGACTCAAAAATACGGTGGGCACCATCGCACATCACATGGAGCCTGGCGGGATACTGCACCGAGAACCGGATGCCAGCTTCGATAAGTTTTCCACAGAGGGGTGCGTATTCCCGCCGTTTTCTGCTCAGCGCCATTGAATAATCTTGTGCCACACGGATTTTAGTATTATTGTACAATACTTCCCCCTTCTGCCGTGCTGCCTTAAGAATCAGTTCCTTTTGTGGGTAATGAAGGAATTTGGCTAAAACGATACGAGGGCGAGGATCGTGCATTTGTTTGGCTCCTACCCGATGCACCTGTTCGATGTGTAAAGTGTCGCCAAGTTCATCTTCACCCATAATATGTTTGACCAGGGCCCCCAAGTATCCTCGCAGGTCTTTGTCGAGGACAGTCTCCGCAATCCCCAGAAAGCGTAGGTTGTTTCTTCGCGACCTGTTTTCCAGGTCGTAATCTTTGCCTCCTGTAGGGTTATCTGGGACTTTAAGCCCGCCACTTCCTCGGCCAGCGTCTCCGTCCTCTCCTCCACCTGGCCCACACGTTCTTCGGCCTCACGCAGCTGATTGCCCAGCTGGTCCATAGATGAACGCAATCCATCCATTTTGCTGTGGAGGGCATCAAACTGAGGGAGTAAGGCTGTTGTAACCGCCGAAGACATCTCAACGAGCGTGGTAGGAGATCCGGGGGAAGCCGGCATCGAGGCCGAGTCCGCCATCTTACTTGAGCCGGCTGCTCATTCCCGGTCCCTTCTCAGCGATTTTACTGCCGTCGCCATGCAATCTGAGCGCCCAAACCGCACCAGGACAATCTCCAGGCACTCTGAAGCAGTGGAACCAACTTCTTGAAAGAGGATTGTGACTTTTCACGGTATTAAATCGCCGGCTTAGGCTGCAGGCAGTGGGACACGCTCAAGATGCGACCCCTACCCTGTTCGCATCACGTGGTCTCTTCTTCCCAGCCGATCTTTTATGGCTCGCTTAACCTCGTCATAA
The DNA here is from genome assembly GCA_033557465.1 of Ichthyophis bannanicus. NCBI lineage: Eukaryota > Metazoa > Chordata > Amphibia > Gymnophiona > Ichthyophiidae > Ichthyophis > Ichthyophis bannanicus. Next base: position 331,482,755 of record CM066032.1, read on the forward strand.
CTAGTGACTAGCGTCGCGGGCATGGCCCTGTAGGCCGCTAGAGCTTCCCCTGTAAGGGAAGTGGCAAATTTCAATGCCCACTGATCCTTTGGCCATCTGGCCAAGAGAGCTATTCTCTCAAAAGACTCGATGAAATCATCTACATCATCGTCTTTTGTAAGACGTCCACAAGAAAATGTCCCAGTGCTAGGCAAGTCCCACCCTTGGAAAATTCCCTGGGAACCTGGCACTGTCTTTGCGGCTTCAGCTGCCTTTTCCTGTGCTCCCAGCCATTTCCCCATCATATCGAGGAGTGGTTTCTGTAGGGCTTGAAGCATCGCGGCCGCCTGTTCTTGGTTCAATGCCGACATCTCTCGTTGTTTCGTGAATTGTTCGGACATCCAGGCCAGAATGTCGCCTCGCTCCATCTCTGGGCTGGTGCTGTAAACACAAACAGAAACAAACAACCACCAAGTGCGGTACTTTTTATGCTCCCCCTTTTTCCCTTGGTGAGCACTAGCGTAGCCTCCACCTTACACCAGTATCTGAGCGATAACCCCTCTAGCATACGGGTTACCTGGCTCTGGTGCAGAATCTCGCTTTGCCAACAGCTTGGGCACCAACTCCGGCTCCACTGCCACTCCGGATTTTTCCTCCGTCGAGTAGACTGCGTGCATTGACACTTGCTTTCTTAGGGGGTCCTCCCTCCTTCCGAGGTGTGGATCTTCAGGCGTGTGCAAAAACTGACTAAAAAGGATCCAAAGAACTACGCCACCTGTGGCGCCGCCCCTACTAGGTGGTTGCCTAGTGAAGGCAGCAGGCCATGACATACCTTATATTTTTACTTGAACTCCAGGGTTTAGGCCTCTGGAGGTGTAGTTGTGTGTAAAAACAGTCCAAGTGGTTTCAGGCCAACACAGGAAAAATTTATTCAATTTTATCGTTTTACAGTCAGGCTTTGTAAACAGGCCTTTTGTAGAAAATCTTGAACACCATAACAGAAAGAAGGATATTTTCTCCAAATCAAACCTTTGTCACCAAACTGTATTCCAGCAGTGCTATAAACAAACTGTTTCTTCCAGCAGCTTAACAGAAGAACTTCTTTTCCAAAAACAAACACAGTTGAAAGTAATGGCAATCAGCAGAGTCCAGCAAACCTACAGCTTCCTTCAACAGCTTAAAGTTTTAGCTACGGACATCTTCTGCTTGTCAGCACAAATACTAGAAAATTGCTGCATTAAAACATTCACTTCAGCACAGATATTTTTGGTGCTTTAACCCTGAGAGTTCTATCTCTCTCTCCTAAGCTTCTTGTATAAAAATCAGGATAAACAGTTTTCTGGATTTCCCTCTCAGTTAAACTGTTAAGCTTTCCTTAATCTGAAGTCATGCAGAAAGAGCATTCCATCAATGAGTCTGTGGAATCCTGTTCCTCTCCACCAGGTTCTATTTCCATGTCTTCCTCCTCTGCATTACATGTCACCGGGTTTAAACCAGGCTCGGGAATTTCAAGTTTTACTTCTTTTAAAAGTCTGAACAGTCTTTCCCACTGAGCTTTTCTTTCCCCTTCTGGGTTTGTAGTATAGCTATGAGACTTCTTCCCCTTTAATAAACCCTTTAAAGGCTTTGTCTCTCTCAGCTTATCTTTAGGAACATTCTTCCTGGCAGGCTTTCTATAAGATACAATTTCTTCCTCAGAATCTTGTAAGCTTATCTCTGAGTCTGGGTTATATTCCTTAACCCCCACAGACTTTTCCCTCCTACCTCTGAGCTTGGCTGTGAACCTCCTACAGCATGGGCTCTTCCAGGAAGTAGCGTCATCTGAATCAGAGCTGCCTTGGGAATCACTGCAGTGTCTGTTTCCAGACCCTCTAGGCTTTCCAGCACTGAAGATTGGTTCCTCTTCAGTCTGGTCTGAGACTTCTTGCTCTAGCTTACTTACAGCCAGCCTTCTCACTTCCTCTCTCCTGGAAGGAGTGTGATTAGCCCTGGTTCTGGCTCCTTCACAACTGCTGTCTCTGAAGCTGTTCCTGTGTCTCCAACTGGATCTGTTGCCTGAACTGCACCTGCTGCCTTGTGTTCCCTTTCTGTTTCTGTTCCTGCTTGAACTCTCTCTGAAGTCTTCACCTCGAGTTCTGCTTTCATTTCCTCCCTTGCTCTGTGTTCGTGTGAGCTTAAATGTTTGAAAGTGACGTTCCTCTCTTGGCCCCACCCACAGGTGTTTCCTATCTCTAATAATGGAGTCTGGGTGTGGTCTGAGCCTGGCTTTTGAAGTGTGGTTTTTTCCACTACCTTCCTTCTGGAACATGCGTTTTGGTGAGCCCTTCCCCCACACAGAAGAAAAAGTTTCATTTTTTCCTGTTTTCCAGGGCTGTGCTGCACTCTCCTTACCACACTATAAAACGTTGTGAGGACTTTCTATGTTGCTGTGTTCTTTGTAAGCAAAAGGCGAGGCCCTTTTACAATCCAGAGTATGAAGATTTCTTTCTGCATTAGAGGCGTGAGGCCTCGGAAAAAATACAGGAAGGTAAACTGATTGATTTAAATGAAAAGGCGAAACCACCTTTGGCATAAAATTTGGGTGAGTTCGAAGAACAACCTTATCATGATGAAACCTACTATAAGGAGGATCAGCCACTAAAGCTTGCAATTCGCTAATATGACGTGCAGAGGTGATTGCAATTAGGAAGATGACCTTCCAGGTCAAAAGCTTAAGGGCTGTAGAAGATAAAGGCTTGAAAGGCAGCTTCATGAGCTGCCCGAAAACTAGATTTATATCCCATGCCACCGGTGGTAGCTTGATGGGAGGTTTAGTTAATATAAGGCCTCTCATAAATCTTGATAGGAGTGGATGAGAGGAAATTGGTTGTCCATTTAGAGGCTTATAAGAAGCTGCAATTACACTAAGATGGACTCTTACCGAATTGGTCTTTAACCCAGAATTTGATCAGTGAAGGAGATACTCTAGTATCGATTCTAAGGGTATGACCAGAGGGTTTAATCCCCTCTTGGAGCACCATATAGTAAAACGTTTCCACTTGAAGGCATAAGATCTTCTTGTGGAAAGTTTCCTAGAAGCCTGAAGGATATCTTTTACCTGCTGGGACAGGTTGAAATCCTGGAGGCCTAAGCCTTCAGCAACCAGGCCGTGAGGTGCAGCGACGGGGATTCGGGTGCCATAGCGTCCTGTTCTCCTGGGAAAGGAGATCTGGAGCATGCCCTAACTCCAGAGGTACTGCTTGAGAGAGATGCAGAAGCAGGGAATACCACATTTGGAGTGACCATTGTGGTGCTATGAGGATCATACGACCCCTGTCTCTCCAAAGCTTGAAGAGCATTTTGGGGATGAGGGGAATGGGTGGGAAGGCATAAAGGAAGTCCTGACCCCAGTGAAGGAGGAAGGCATCCCTTGCCTGTCAGTTGTGCACCGGAATCCTGGAACAGAACCGGGTAAGTATGGCATTCAGTGGACTTGCAAAGAGGAATGGAAAATAAAACAAAAGATATTATAATTCCTCTATATCGTTTCATGGTGAGACCGCACCTTAAATATTGTGTGCAATTCTGGTCACCGTATCTTAAAAAGGACATAGCGATATTAGAAAAGGTTCAGAGAAGAGCCACCAAAATGGTAAAGGGGATGGAAGGATACTCCTATGAAGAAAGGCTAAAAAGGTTATGGCTCTTTAACCTCTTTAACCTGGCTGAGGGGAGATATGATAGAAGTCTATAAATTAATGAACGGAGTGGAACAGGTAAACGTAGATCGCTTGTTTACGTTATCAGAATATAGAAAGACTAGGGGATATGCAATGAAGCTACAGGGTAAACTATTTAAGACTAATAAAAGAAAATATTTTTTCACTCAACGTGTAATCAAACTCTGGAATTTGTTACCGGAGGATGTAGTAAAGGCTGTTAGTGTAGCTGGGTTTAAAAAAGGTTTGGACAAATTCCTGGAGAAAAGGTCCATAAACCATTATTAAGAAGGGACCCAGGATATCGATGCTTGACCCAGTACAAGCATTGTGGAACCTGTGTCTTTTGGGGAAACTGCTAGGTACGTATGACCTAGATTGGCCACTGTTGGAAACAGGATACTGGGCTTGATGGACCTTGGTCTGACCCAGTATGGCATATCTTTTTTTTTTATTTATTGGTTTTCAATCAAAATACATTGATCAAATAAATTCAAACAAGTCAATCAAGATAAATGGTACACAAAGCAAAGCTTTTCACAATACAAAGGAAAAAATATACATGATATAGTCCACATCATGAGAGAGCAGTTTAGACCAAAAGAAAAAAAAAAGAAAAAGAAAACAGCAACCAAGGACCTAGGTCCACAATCATAGAAGGTGGTTAACTTCTAAGAGAGCCGTCTCCTAACTACCCCTGCCTGTCCTGCAGAAACTTTTCCAAGTGTGAAACATCAGTAAAAATATAAGAAGCGCCATCAAAATTGATAGCACATTTACATGGGAATCTCAAAAAGAAAGTAGCACCCAGAGCTAACACTCGAGGCTTTAAAACAAGAAATTGCCTCCTTCGTAACTGAGTAACTCGTGCCACATCTGGAAAAACCAAAACAGCCTGTCCACAAAATTTAATTGCCTTAGCTTTGAAATAAGCTTTAAGAATACGATGTTTAATTGAAACAGACGGAAAGGTAACTAAAAGTGTGGACCTTAAGGAAATAGTATCAGAGGAGTCCTCAATGAAAGCAGTGAGATTGGCAATAGTAGGAACTATCTCATCCAGTTCATCATCGGCAGCGTTTTCCTTTTTAGAAGACGAGGGAATGTAATAAATTTGAGAAACTCCAATACAATCGGATATAGCCAAAACCTCTTTAAGATATTTATCTAACAAGATACTAGCCGAAAGCAAAGAAGATTGAGGAAAATTCAGAAACCTTAAATTACATCTATGCATAGAGTTCTCCAAGGCTTCCATTTTGGAGTGTAAAACCAAAGAATCCTTTATAGCGGAAACATTAACTGACTGCAAAGCAGGAACTTGGGACTCTAATTTGGAAACAGCCGTATCCAGCAAAATTACCTTATTATCCAATTGCTGCAGAGCAACTGCAGTTTCTTGGGTAAAGGTAGATAAAGAATTCAGTTTAGAGGACACTTTTAAATCCATAGTCTCAATAACCCTCCACACATCCCTTAAGGTCACTTCTGCCTCAGGTGATAGATCAGGTGTCTCCAAGGGGGCAACTAGATCTATTCCCAGAATTGGAGTAGATATCACAATATGCCCAACCTCAAAATTACCTTCAAGGGGCGCCTTAGAAACTATGGATACAGCAGAACCAGGACAGGGGGAGGAGATCTCCCGCCCGGGCTTAAAGAAACCCCATCGGGAGAGGATTGCGCCAAAGGCAGAGGAACTACATGCTTATCTAAAGGGCCGACCGGCTTAATATCCCCGGAACCGGTGCCCTGAGACTTGACAACTGCCTTTGCTTTCCGCTTCCCCATTTGTGTAATCGTACCAAATTCTTATGCAAGTAAACAAATTAACACACAAGAAGAGAAAAAAAACCCCTTCCAAACTTACACAATACAGGCAAAAGGTACCAGCAAAGATAATGTCCATACATGCAGCCTCAATTCCTGGAAGCCACCAGCGTCGTGTTGGCGTCGCGGTGGCGTCGAAGGGGCCAAACCTGCCCCTTTAGACATGCCCCTTCAGTAAACGCCCCGCGGTCGCGGAGAGAGAAGCAGGAAATTTAAACAACAGGGCCCTACCAGGAGCAAGCTGTCCCGGGCGTGCCTGCCCGATATCCTCAGGGTTTTCCAGTGTCGGCTTCACAGGAGCAGTCCCGGCTCACTCTGAGCACGCTTGCACAGCCCAGCACACCTCCGTACTCCTTCCAAACGCTCCCCAACAAGGGATTCCAGACACAGACCTTTAACTCCAGAGAGGCCCCACCAGGAGCAAGCTGTCCCGGGCGTGCCTGCCCGATATCCTCAGGGTTTTCCAGCGTCGGCTTCACAGGAGCAGTCCCGGCTCACTCTGAGCACGCTTGCACAGCCCAGCACACCTCCGTACTCCTTCCAAACGCTCCCCAACAAGGGATTCCAGACACAGACCTTTAACTCCAGAGAGGCCCCACCAGGAGCAAGCTGTCCCAGGCGTGCCTGCCCGATATCCTGAGGGTTTTCCAGCGTCGGCTTCACAGGAGCAGTCCCGGCTCACTCTGAGCACGCTTGCACAGCCCAGCACACCTCCGTACTCCTTCCAAATGCTCTCCCAGTATGGCATATCTTATGTTCTTATGTCTATGTCTGGAGTGCCCCAGAGTTGAAATATCTTTGCCACCTGGTCTAGGTGGAGTGACCACTCGTGAGGTAGCAGTACTCGACTGAGTTTGTCTGCCCAAAGGTTTTGAATGCCTGGAAGATATACCACTAGAAGGTGAATTTGATGCTCTCTGGTGAGGGCACATAGTCTTAAAGCTTCATTGCATAACGACAGAGAGCCCGTTCCGCCCTGCTTGTTCATATAGAACATGGCTACCTGACTGTCCGTCTGGACTAGGACTGTCTTGTAGCTGAGCTGGGCATGGAACACTCGAAGAGCTAAATAAATTGCTCTTAATTCCACGAGGTTTATGTATAAACCAGCCTCCTGTGGAGTCCAGGTGCCCTGGGTAGAAAGATGATTCAGGTGTGCTCCCCAACCCACCTGTGATGCATCTGTTGTTAGGGTGGCCTGAAAGAGGGGTTGATGGAAAGGAGACCCCACTGTCAGATTTTCTAGTGACTGCCACCACTGGAGGGAAAAAACTAGTCACTGAGAGATTGTTATTTTGTCCGACAAATGACCCGTGGCCTGTGTCCATTGTATGGAGAGGGTCCACTGAGCTGCTCACATGTGGAGGCGAGCATATGGGACTACATGAACTGTGGATGCCATGTGTCCCAGTAACTGCAGTAGCTTCCGAGCAGTGAGGGAGGATTTGCCCGCTGCTTGGGAAGCTAGCTGCATTATGCGAAGACACCGGGCTTGTGGAAGGAAAGCCCTTGCCTGTCTGGTATCCAGACAGGTTCCTATGAATTCTAGGCATTGGGAAGGAACTAGTTGAGATTTCGGGAAGTTTATTACCAATCCCAAGTATTGGAGGATTTGCATTGTACGGGACAGTGCAGTGCTGGCATCTGCAACTGTGGAGGCTCGAATGAGCCCGTCGTCTAAGTAAGGGAAGACGAAAATCCCCAGGGTTCGTAGAAATGCAGCTACTACTGCCATGCATTTCGTGAATACCCTTGGTGCTGAAGCCAGACCAAAAGGAAGAACCCTGTACTGGAAATGTCTTCCCCTGAAAAGGAAACATAAAAATTTCCTGTGATCTGGATGGATGAGAATGTGAGTGTATGCATCCTTAAGTCTAGAGAGCAAAGCCAGTCCTGGCTTTGAAGGTATGGCAGAAGAGTTCCTAGAGAAATCATTTTGAATTTCTCTCGAAACAGATATTTGTTCAATTCTCTGAGGTCTAGAATGGGTCTGTGTCCCCCTGTTTTCTTTGGAATAAGAAAATAGGGGGAGTAGAACCCTGCCCCCTGTTGATGAATGGATACTTCCTCTATTGCCCCTTGGACAAGAAGTGTGGAGACCTTGTGATCTAGCAGATTGTCTGCAGAGGTTTGTGAATTGAATTGCTTTAGAACTGTAGGAGGGGGTATGCTGTGAAAATGAAATTTGTACCCCTCTCCTACAATGGACAAAGTCCAATCTTCTGTTGTTATCTGGTGCTATTTGTTGACAAAGTGGCATAACCTGCCCGGAATATTGGGGGGTTGGGGACCCCTCAGAGGCAGGAAGGCAAAGCTCTCTAGGAAGGAGTCAAAGCCCTTGAGGGGGCTGAAACTGGAGAGCTGATTGGCCTCTCGGGCCTTTTGGTTTCTTTTGCTGTCTAGTTTGTCCCTTTTGGGCAACGTGACCTGGAGTCTGACTCTGCTGGGTATAGGAAGGATAAAACTTCCTCTTTTTGCTAAAAGAGGGTTTTTTATAAGGCTTCCTTTTGGCTGGAGTGGCTGTAGACTTTGACAATCTATCTAAAGTAGAATTGTCAGCATCTAATTCGTTAGCCTTTTCCTGCCAGCTCTTGCCAAAGAGATTCTCCCCCGTGCAAGGAATGTTGCCTAACTTGTCCTGTACCCAAGTCTCTAAGTCTGATGCCTGTAGCCAGGCAATCTGTCGTGCACCAATGGCAATAGCAGAAGTTCTGCTGATGCATTTGAAGCAGTCAAAGGCTGCACGATTGACAAACCTGGAGACATCCTGAGCATGCTTAACTGCAGCAAGAAAATCTTGTCTCTTATCATCTGGGAGAAAAGGGCTCATAAGTTCCAAGTCTCCTGTGACTTCTTTGAGGAACATTCCAATATATAGGATATATGAACTGATCCTAGCTGAAAGCATGGAAGCTTGAAAAGTCCTGCATCCAAAAGCATCCAGAGTCCTGCATTCACGACCTGGAGGATTGGATGCATGCCTCTTTGCACTTTTCATTCTACGCATGGCTGATTCCACTACCACTGAATGGTGTGGCAGCTGAGTTTTCTGAAATCCAGGACATGGTGGAACTCTATATATAGTATCAAGTCTCCTAGAGTGAGGAGAAGTGGTCAGAGGTGTCTCCCACATTCTGAGCTTCAAGCTATGCAGAATTTCATGGATAGGCAGAGTGGCTGCCTCCTTAGGAGCTTTAGGATATTGGAGGATTTCCAATTCCTTTGTTCTGGGTTCCTCTTCAGGAGCTACTGTGATTGAAAGACCTTTGGCCATATCATGGATGAAATCCTGAAATGACATGTCCTCTGGAGGTGACATTCTGCGTTGGGGAGAAGAGGGATCTTCTAGGAGAAACCCTCTAGTGCCAGCAGAATTGTCAGAGTCTTCGGAATCAGAGGAATCAAAGTATTCCTGATCCCGATGATCTTGCAAAGCACGATCCCGGTACTGATCGAAGTCGGTACCGAGGTGACCTGGTACCGCTTTGTCAACTCCAGCCAGAGATGGCATGGGAAGAATTCCCACCAGGGCCGGTACCGTCGGTACCAGCATCGCCGGTGTCTGTACCGGCGTCGGTGTCGATGTCGGTACCGGTGACCTTGGGACCACCGGTACCGCAGCTGAAAGAAGAGCTGCGATACTGCACGCGATAGCAAGAAACCTCTGGTCTATCGACGCTGCTGATGCCTGGGTGTTGGTACCGGTAAGGACGGCCGTAACCCCCGAGCATGGCACAGGTAGTTCTTGTGAGGCTGATGCCTCGAGAACATCCTGAAGCCCCATCGATGCTTTGGAAGCCGAAGCCTCCCGCCGGGCTGTTTTGCCAGTGTGGTTCCCTCAAGGGCAATGCCAATGGCCTCTCGATGCTTAGCAGGAGAGCTACCCTTTGAGGACCGGCTTTTATGTTTAGTAACCTGAGATCCATGGGAGGAAGAAGAGGCCCTTGATTATGTTGATGCAATGGATCTGGAATCTGAAGAAAAGAGGGTACTGAGCTTTGCGGCCCAGTTCTGTCTTCCTCTTTTGGTCATCCCCATGCAGGAGAGACATTCAGTTGGAGAATGATCAGGTCCTAAACATTTTAGACACTAATCATGGGTGTCAGTGACGGAGATGGTACCGCCACACTTAGTACATTTTTTAAAACCACTAGTTGGTTTTTCCATGATTTAGAAAAATGGGGCCTAATGCCCAAAATGGCGCCTAGCACCAAAGAGGAAAGTTTCTGAAAAGTTTAATTTTTTTTTTATGAAAAGAAAAGAAAAGAAAAGAACCGGCGGTACCGGTAGGCGTCGTGCGGTAGGCAAACGCGACCACAAGAAAGAAATTTAAAGATGGAATTTTCTGCGGTGACAGGGAATAGGTTCTGTTGGCTCCGTGGAAAATGAAGAACTGAAGAGGGACAGTTGGAAAGGCGGGAAGGCAGCGCGCATATGCTGAGGGATGCTCCCAAAAGCGTTCCTATTGGACGCTGGGGAGCGTTCCCGCGCAGGCTCCGTCGGTACCGACGATACCCATATGTGAGGACTACATTCCTGCTTGTTCCTGAAGATGAAACATTTTCATCTTAATAGAGCTAAGCATGAAGCTAATGCTTGAAAAGGGTAAAATGACACAATAAATTTATAAACAGGAGAGGACATACATGTGTAAAAAACAAACGTCACCAGTAGTTGCCAGTGTAGGATGAGGAGGACATAAGTATACAATGCACAAATCACCCTTCTGCAGACACCACATAAGGGGTGCTGAATATATGTAGGTTCCCAATTACATTAATAATTAGTGTTGCCTAAGAGGTTGTACAACTATTATGCGAGAGGAAAGGAAAGGCAATTTTTATAACAGGAGTACCTGTTTCCTAACACCACATCAAAAGCACTAGAATCAAAGGGCTCTAAATGTTCAATACCGTTGCTATAAACTAAAATCAGCACAGGGAAAGAGTTCAGATGTTCATATATGAGAAAGATGTAAGCCATATAAGAACATAAGATATACCATACTGGGTTAGACCAAGGTCCATCAAGCCCAGTATCTTGTTTCCAACAGTGGCCAATCTAGATCATAAGTATCTAGCATTTTCCTCAAAAGACACAGAATTCACAATGCTTGTATTTGGGCAAGCAGTGGATTTCCCGGGTCCCCCTTTAATAATGGTTTATGGATCTTTCCTCCAGGAACTTGCCCAAACCTTTTTTAAACCCAGCTACATTAACAGCTTTTACTACATCCTCCGGTAACGAATTCCAGAGTTTGATTACATGTTGAGTGAAAAAATATTTTCTCTTATTAGTCTTAAATAGGTTACACTGTGGCTTTATTGCTTGTCCCCTAGTCTTTCTATATATTGATGGCGTAATGAATCGATCTACGTTTACCTGTTCCACGCCATTCATTAATTTATAGATCTCTTCATAGGAGTATCCTTCCATCCCCTTTACCATTTTGGTGGCTCTTCTCTGTACCTTTTCTAATAACGCTATATCCTTTTTAAGATACAGCGACCAGAATTGCACACAATATTCAAGATGCTGTCGCACCATGGAACGATACAGAGGCATTATAATATCCTTTATTTTATTCTCCATTCCTTTCCTTATGATTCCTAGCATTCTATTTGTGTTCTTGGTTGCCGCTACACACTGGGTGGAGGGTTTCAACATGTTATCCACAATGATGCCTAAATCTTTTTTCTGGATGGTGGTTCCTAATGTGGAACCTTACATCGTGTAACCATAGTTTGGGTTGTTCTTTCCTAGATGCATAACTTAGCACTTGTCCACATTAAATTTCATCTGCCATTTGGATGCCAGGTCTTCCAATTTATCAAGGTTTTCACAATCCTCTTGGGTTTTAACAACTTTGAATAATTTTGTGTCATCTGCAAATTCGATTACCTCACTCATTATTCCCATTTCCAGGTCATTTATGAATATGTTAAAAAGCAGCAGACCCAGCACAAATCCCTGGAGTACTCCGCTATTCACCCTTCTCCACTGGGAAAACTGGCTATTTAGCCCTACCCTGTGCTTTCTATCTTTTAACATATACATGGGGAGACCATCAGAGAGGATAACTTGCTTACAAACATACATGTAGTATGGCCACGTTTCACAAAGAAAGAACTAATTGAAAGAATAGCTGTCCTTTTAAACCCAAGGTGAACTGTGTGCCAAAAGTGAGGGTCAAAGGGCAATCTTGATTATACAGTAGGTGAGTGATCGTCAAAAATCATGTGCCATGGTATTCTGTTAAAAAGCATCCATGTTCTGGGGGGTAGGAGGGGGCAAGGAAGGCCAAGGGAGGAAAAGAAGAGGTACAACACAGGGGTGAGTTAAAGATAGTGACCCTTAATGTTAAGGGTCTTAACTCGCCATTTAAGAGGCAGAAGTTATATAAGGAGCTTCAGCGTCAAAGTGCTTCAGTGGTGTTGATACAGGAAATGCACTTGACCAGGGCAACTGAACACTTGGTCAGGCCACGGGGGGTATGGTGTGGAGGTCTATGCATCAAACACAGTAGAAAAGAAAAAAGGGGGAGTGGCAATTTTGGTGGGCGCCACGATCAAGATGGTGATCCAAACTATAATTCGGGATAAAGCGGGGAGATATGTGCTCCTGCGTGTGAAAATTGGGACGGAATGGTATTGCATAGTGAATGTATATGCGCCTACAGGGGTACAAGGGGAATTTTGGAGAGACCTCAATGAAGAAGTGGGAAAGTTGGGGACAGGTACACTCATATGTGGAGGGGATTTCAACGTAACTTGGAATCCGGAAAGGGACGCCACAGGGAAAAGGGAGGGGAGAAGGGCGGATAGGAAAAAATACCATAACTTTGTGCAGCAGCATTGTCTGGTGGATAGCTGGAGATTTCAGCACCCAGGGAAAAAAGAATTTTCATACTTCTCACCAGTGCATGGGTCTTATTCGTGGATAGATGTAATATGGGTCGCAAAAGAAGCAGTCGGAAGGGTTAAAGGGGCGGAGATGGACCCAATAACATGGTCAGATCATGCGCTGGTGGGGGTAGTGCTAACAGTGACGGTAGAAGGGAAGGGGACTCAATTCTGGAGATTGAATGAATCTTTATTAGAAGATGCGAGAGTTAAGGAGGACATGGAAAGAGAACTAAAGGATTACTTTAGTAGGAACGACAATGGGGAAGTGGCATGGGGCGGGGTGTGGGATGGGTTTAAAGCTGTAATAAGAGAAGTATTGATAAAATGGGGGGCGCATATCAAGAAAGAGAAGGAAGGCCGAGATAGAGAGCTACGATTGAGGCTTTTGAGATTAGAAGAGATGGATGCACAAGATAGGACAGGGGGATACAGAGGCCAGGTGTTGGCAGTGAGAGCACAAATTAATGCCATGCAAGCCGAAACTATCTGGTATCATATGCAACTATTAAGGCAGGAATTTTTCGAGGGAGGGAATAAAGCGGGTCGATACATGGCGCAAAAATTGAAACAACGGAAACTGGGAGCACATATATTAAAGGTGCGAGATGCGGGAGGGAAGTTAGTTCAGTGGGATGAAGAAATAAGAGAGGCGTTTAAAGAATTTTATCAAACCTTGTATGCAGCGAGAGCGGATCCTGCGGAGGGAAGGGTGCAGAGTTACTTAGATTCCACTCATTTGGCGGGGTTGGAGGAAGAAGCGCAAAGGAAGTTGAACAAGGCAATAAAACCGGAGGAAGTTATGTTAGCCATAAAACAGCTGAAGGTTGATAAGGCCCTGGGGTTAGACAGATTGACTGTGAAATTTTACCGACAATTCGGGGGAATGTTAATTCAGCCGCTAGCGAGACTCTTTAATATGCCATGGGTGGGAGATGTATTGGCAACAACCATGGGCTGGGCAGGTATAACGTTAATACCCAAAGAAGGGAAAGACCCACAAAACTGTGCGTCATATAGACCAATCTCATTGGTGAATCTAGATGCTAAATTGTTTGCAAAGATATTGGCTACGCGCCTGAATAAAATAATAGGGCTATTAGTACATCAGGATCAAGCAGGGTTTATCCCAGGCAGGCAAGTAGTGGATAACATTAGGGAGATTTTAAATTTAATATGGTCCATTGAACAGAATGGGGAGGAGGCATTACTGCTATCCCTGGACGCTGAAGAGGCCTTTGATCAAGTGTCGTGGCCCTTTTTGTTCCAGGTGATGGAAAAAATGGGGTTGGTGGTGGGAACGTCTTGGGTTGGGTCCAGGCATTGTAGCAAAACCCAAAGGCGTGTGTTCGAGTCAACAGGGCGTACTCTGCCTTTTTCGAATAGGGGAGGGGAACGAGACAGGGATGTCCCCTTTTGCCATTGTTATTTGCGATTTCAATAGAGCCTTTTGCAGCACGGATAAGGGAGCATGCGGACTTGAAGGGGATAGGAAGTAGGAAGAAGGACTATCAGATCTCCCTATTCGCGGATGACATTTTATTGAGAGTATCTCAACCAAATGTCTCCCTGCCAATAATTATGTGGGAAATAGGAGAATTTGGAAAATTATCGGGATTCACCATCAATTGGACAAAGTCAGAAATACTAAATTTGTCATTGGATCAGGTGGCTCAGGGAACATTGCAAAAAAATTACCCTTTTAGGTGGGCGCAGCGAGCAATCAGATATTTGGGGATTTCCATAGGAAATAAGATGCATTCATTATATGATTTAAACTACACCAAGCTGTGGGGAAAAGTGGAAGGATGGTTGGATAGGTGGGGCCAAGGGTATCATTCTTGGCTGGGGCGTATAGCCATAGTAAAGATGATGCTATTACCCAGGTTGCTGTTCTTTTTTCAGACATTACCAATAAGGGTGCTGCTGAAGAGATTAAAACACATACAAAGGATGGTCAACAGGTTTATATGGCAAAAAAAGGGTCCTAGGGTGGCCATGCGGATAATGCAACGGGCCAAGGCAGAGGGAGGGCTGGAGGCGCCTAACTTTAGGAAAACGAAATTAGACTTACCTGCTAATTGTTGTTCCTTAAGGAACTCTAGTCCAGTCCCGGAACCTTAGAGTTTAGAATGCCTTCCAGCAACCTTGGAGACTGAATGATGTCATCTTTTTCTGATGCCACCGATACAAGTAGGCTAACTCTGCCCCCTTTCAACAGTACCTATTGACAAAGCAGACTCAGCAGAGCAACAAATAAGTAGATAATAAAATATATTAATAGGCAAAAAATACCTTTAAACAACAAACCGTAAATATATAAACATTTTTTTTTTGCATGCTTACAAAGCACTGCTGCCACAAAATATCCTGAAACATTGAACTATATGTAAATGTTTGCAAAATTTTAAAAGCTTTAAAATTAAATTCCTAACAACTTAATAAAAAGACTCAGGCTGATGAAAACCCCCCTTGAAATACACTGGGAGGATCCGGGACTGGACTAGAGTTCCTTAAGGAACAACAATTAGCAGGTAAGTCTAATTTCGTCTTCCTTTGCGTCCCTCTAGTCCAGTCCCGGAACCTTAGAGGATGTAAAAGAGCAGTTAATCTTAATGGGAGGGACCCGCAAGGCCAGCCTGAAGAACCGCTGAACCAAAACGCCCATCTTCTGCTTCCTGCACATCTAACCGATAGTGCTTAGCAAAAGAATGTAAAGACGACCATGTAGCCGCTCTACAAATATCTAATACTGGAACTAAACTAACCTCCACCCAAAACGCTGCGTGCGCTCTGGTTGAGTGGGCTCGAAGACCCACTGGAACCGCCTTTCCTTTAAGAAGGTATGCCGATGCTATCGCTTCTTTTAGCCATCTAGAAATAGAAGACTTTGCCGCCGCTTCTCCTTTACGAGGACCTCCAAAGGACACAAACAATCTATCAGATTTCCTGAAAGTAGCGGTTCTGCGGAGATACCACTTCAACACTCTACGAACATCCAGAAGATGCAATCTACGACCTGACTTATCTTTCTGGCTCTTTGAAAATACAGGCAGTGAGATCACCTGATTGACATGAAACACTGAAACCACTTTCGGTAAGAATGCTGGCACTGTACGTAATTCAACCTTGTGATTAAAAAATGATAAATATGGCTTTTTACAAGATAAAGCCTGCAACTCCGAAATTCTTCTAGCAGAACAGATTGCCACGAGAAAAAACGTTTTCAACGTTAAATCCTTCAATAACGAAACTCCCAATGGCTCAAAAGGTGGACCCCATTAGAGACTCTAAAACGAAATTTAAATCCCATAAAGGCATTAAATTACATTTAGGAGGCCGCATAAGCAATACGGCTCTTAAAAATCTACGAATGTCTACGTGAGAACCTAATAGCTGACCCTGAATCCTACCACGATAACATGAGATAGCTGCCAGTTGCACTCTCAAAGAACTAGCCGCTAGACTCCTTTCCACACCATCTTGTAAAAAAGAAAGAATCTGCGGCACCGAGGCCCCTAACGGCCTAAGATTCCGTTCGGCACACCATGCCTCAAAAATTCTCCACACTCGTATGTACGCCAGCGAGGTTGAACGTCTTCGTGCCTTCAGCAAAGTAGAGATGACCGCCGACGAATAGCCCTTGGCAGTCATCCTAGCCCTTTCAAGAGCCAAGCCTAAGCGAGAATCGAGCCACCTGGGGCATGCGTAATGGACCTTGCTGTAAAAGATCCTCTCGAAATGGAATCCTCCATGGCATGTCCACTAGCAGACACACTAGGTCCGCATACCAAGGTCTTCGAGGCCAATCGGGCGCTATTAGCAACACCCGACCTCGATGTCGCTCCACCCGTTGAAGTACACGTCCTATCAGAGTCCACGGAGGAAACACGTAAAGGAGACCGTCTTCCGGCCATATCTGTGCTAAGGCATCAAGGCCTTCGGACATTCGCTCCCGTCTTCGGCTGAAAAAACGTGACACTTGCGCCGACTCGAAAGTTGCCATTAGGGGAATCCCCCATTGTTACCCCAACACCGCAAACACTTCCGGGTGAAACTGCCACTCTCCTGGGTCTACTCTGCGACGACTTAGGAAATCCGCTTCCACATTTTCCACTCCTGCGACATGCTGAGCGGAAAGAGCTAACAGATTGCGCTCTGCCCACTTCAAAAGCTGACTCGCCTCCGTTTGCAGAGCCAGACTGCCGGTTCCTCCTTGGCGATTGATGTAGGCGACTGTTGTCGCATTGTCGGAGAACACCCTTACTGCTGCATGATTCAGATATCTCTGAAATTCCCGCAACGCCAAACTCTCTAGACGGTTGATGGACCAAGTTTGTTCCTCTGGTGACCAGAGACCTTGGACAAACCTGCCTTGGAGATGAGCCCCCCAACCTGTGAGGCTTGCATCCGTCGTTAGCAAAATCCAGGATGGAGGCTCTAGAGGCATACCCGCCTCCAGATGCTCCTCCGCTAACCACCAGAGAAGATCCTGACGAACCTCTGGGGGATAGATTAGGCGCCGAGTCAACGCATCTTTCTGGTGAGACCATCTTTACAGAAGAGCTCTGGCCCATGGTACCACTTCGATCGTGGCCGCCATTGTACCCAGTAATTGTAGATAATGCCACGCTGTCGGTGCCTGTCTTGCTAGAAACCGACTGACCATCTCCCTCAATCCTTGAACTCTGTGACTTGGGAGAAAAACTGCAGCTTTCGCTGTTTCGAAACGTGCTCTTAAATATTCTAGAGACTGTGTTGGTTCCAACTTGCTCTTTGCAAAATTGACCACCCAACCAAGACTCTCCATCAACTGTACTACCCGCGCGGTGGCTATTAGACTCTCCTGCCTTGACTTTGCTCGAATCAGCCAGTCGTCTAGATAAGGATGCACTCGTACCCCTTCCTTGCGTAGTGCAGCGCCGCTACCACTACCATAACCTTGGTAAACATTCGCGGAGCTGTAGCCAATCCGAAGGGCATCGCCTGAAATTGAAAATGCCCCATGGGCAGAGCGAATCTCAGAAATCGTTGATGATCTTTCCGCACGGGGATATGTAAATACACCTCTGTCAGATCTAATGAGGTTAAGAATTTGTTTGCCTTCACAGCCGCGATGACAGAGCGTAGCGACTCCATTCTGAAATGGGTGATCCGAAGACAACGATTTACCCTTTTTAAATCTAGAATCGGCTGAAAAGTGCCCTCTTTCTTTGGCACTACGAAATAGATGGAGTACCGACCGAGACCGCACTGCTCCACAGGAACGGGAATTACCGCCTGAAGCTGCAGTAAACGCTGCAGTGTGTCTGCGACTGCATTCACTCTCTGTGGAGTGCAGCAAGGAGATTGAACAAAGGAGTCTGACATGGGCCGAAGGAGCTCTAGAGCATAACCTTCTTGAATGATCTCTAAAACCCACTGATCTGTGGTAATCTTGACCCAGGCAGGGTAAAAATCCCTCAACCTTCCTCCCACGGGAATAAACCCTGCCTGAGCCTGTCTCATCTCATTGGGATTTCTTAAGATTTGTGGCCTGAAACTGAGAAAATCCCCTTCCGGCTCCCCGGAAACTCCGAAATCCTTGACCCCGTACTGAGAACCTTCCCCGTTGGGGCTGGCTAAAACGAGGCGTCCAAAATCTACGAAACTCTCTAGAATTTCCTCGTGAGGCTCCAGCACCTCGACTCTGGCTCGGCTTATCCTCCGGCAGACGACCACCCTTGGACTCCCCTTGTTCTTTAACCAACTTTTCCAAATCTTCACCAAACAAAAGTTTACCCCTAAAAGGTAACTTACTAAGACGAGCTTTAGAAGAACCGTCCGCTGACCAGTTATGCAACCAAAGGTATCTTCGGGCTGCTACAACCGAGGCCATACTCTTAGCCAGAGCTCTGATAAGATCATAATGGATGTCTGATAAATAAGCAGCACCCAATTCCAACCGAGTTACCTCCTCCAACTGCTCATTTACCTGATCTACCTGCAACGTTTGCGACCATCGCAAACATCCTCTTGCGACCCATGGCCCCGCAATCGAGGCTTGCAAGGAAAGGGCGCTAACATCAAACACCTGCTTAAGCAAAGTGTCTAATTTCCTGTCCTGAACATCCTTTAATGCAGCGACTCCTTCAACCGGAATCGTAGTCTTCTTGGTTACAGCTGAAACCGCAGCATCCACTTTAGGAGAGCGAAAAAGCTCCTTATCTTGATCTGAAAGAGGGTAAAGACGAGTTAAAAATCTAGAACCTCGAAAAGCTGCCTCAGGACAGTCCCACTCCTCTTGAATCATAGACCTGAAAACTCTATGAACTGGGAAAACTCGCTGGGACTTCCGCACCGCCTGCAAAAGTGGATCTTCCAAAGATTCTTCAGTTACCGAATCCCCTGCAGGCATATTAAGTGACCTGAGAGTCTCAGAAATCAAAGCAGGCAACTCCTCTTTACGAAATACTCTAACAACTCTACTTTGTTGTTCTTCTTCTGGCAACTCTCCTTCCTCTAATTCCATCTCAGAGGACTGATCTACATCGTCCGCACCTTCCAACACTTCCTCGAGAAGACTATCATTTACTGCCTGCTTACTGATCTTTGCTAACCCTGCGTCCTCCTCGGGTAGACAAACAGACCCAGTACGCTTCATACCCTTTGAAGTTTGAGAAGAAACTCCTAACATAGGCTGCAGAAGCTCCAAGACCTGAGACATCAGCAAAAAGAAATTAGGAGGAATAGAATGAACATCTGCTGTGCTCATAGATGGAAGCACCAGAGCATCAATCTCAGCAGAAGACTCAGGCCCTGTCCACACAGGACTTAAAGCAGGTGGCAGAGAATTACCAAGTTCCCCTGTTAAACCAACCTGAGCACCCAAGGAACTTCCTTGGGCTTTGATTGCACCATCGGGCTCCAAAGTGCATGACTTACACCCCCCCGAATCCATTAATTCTCCACGCCGTGAGCCACAAACTAAACACCGTGGCTTAGCCGGCATTCTATAATAAAAAGTCAAAAACACAATTAAAAAGACTGCTGCTTAACTCCCGCATATGCTAATGAAGAAATCGCGCGCCGAACACTCATGCGCCGCACAACCACGTGCCGAACTCTCGCGCACCGCACACGCGCGCGCCGAACTCTCGCGCGCCGAACACTCGCGCGCCGCACACCAGCGCGCCGAACTCTCGCACGCCGAACACTCGTGCGCCGCAACTCACGCGCCACACACTCGTGCGCCGCACACTCACGTGCCGCACACCCGCGCGCCGAACACTCGCGGGCCAAACGATCAATGGCAACAAGGCAGATTCAAAAAACAACTAATTAATTACCAGTACCTTCCCCCACATACCTTAAAGTCCTGGGGAAGTTCAATGCGTTGGAGCTCAGCCGTTCAGCGGCTTCGGCACCAACGTCAGAGAAAACAAAATGCCCTGCAGTCCCTTACATCTAAGGGCAGTGCACAGCCTAAAACTTTTTGTTTCTCTTCTTTTCTCTTTCTCTCCACCTGCTCCTCACCCCTCTTACTGGGTTCGGGAGCAGGGAGGATCTATCCGTTAAAACTATTAAGCCTCTGATCGTTTAAAAGATGGGGAGGAGGCAAAACAAAACAAATTAAAATAGCCCAGCAGGAAGTTTCAGCAGCAGCAGCGCTCTTAAAACAAAAAGAGAAAATCTAATCAAAATTTGAATCAAGCCAAATCAAACTAAATAAATAATTCAGCTCTACTTGTTTGTTACAACTGAGCCCAGATACAGGCTCAGACGTCTCAAAAGCTGCTTGGAGACTGAAATACTGTTGAAAGGGGGCGGAGTTAGCCTACTTGTATCAGTGGCATCAGAAAAAGCGTAGTTACTCTGTACGGAGTCCGCTAGGCTCCCAGTAGCCTGATGCCATTGTGTGCGAAGGCACCATTGAGCAGGTCGCATGTTCAGGCGGGCATTGGGGGTCACATGGACCGTGGAAGCCATATGGCCGAGCAGTCTCAGAAATTGCCTGGCCGAGACCAGGGAATTGCTGTGAAAGTGGCTGGCGAGATCCATGAGCCTTTGGGCCCTGTCCAGGGGCAGGAAGGCCCGCGCCTGAAGAGTGTCCAACCTGGCGCCGATGAATTCGAGATTTTGAGAGGGGAGCAAAATGGACTTTGCGAAGTTTATGACAAATCCCAAGTGCTGGAGTAGAGTCACAGTGCGATGAGTGGCTTGAATGGCTTCTTGGGAAGACTGGGCTCTGATGAGCCAGTCGTCCAGGTAGGGAAACACAAAAAGGCCTTGAAGTCTTAGATAGGCCGCCACCACTGCCAGGCATTTGGTAAACACCCTGGGGGCGGAGGACAGGCCAAAGGGCAGTACTCTGTACTGGTAATGATTTCCTCCCACCACAAACCTGAGATATTATCTGTGGTCTGGATGAATAAGGATATGAGTATACGCATCCTTTAGATCCAAGGAGCATAGCCAGTCTCCCTGCTGGAGGTAGGGCAGCAGGATTCCAAGGGTAAGCATCTTGAACTTTTCCTTTGCAAGGAACTTGTTGAGGTTTCGCAAGTCCAGGATAGGTCTGAGGCCTCCTGTTCTTTTTGGTATCAGAAAGTACCTGGAGTAAAACCCTTGACCTTTCAGGTGGTGGGGCACCGGTTCCACAGCCTGTTCCTGAAGGAGGCTCGCTAACTCCTGAAGGAGTAAGTCCCTCTGCAGAGGGAGTCTCGGAGGCTCCCCTGGAAAATAGGAGGGAGGTACCTGGTGAAAGTGAA
The DNA here is from genome assembly GCA_033557465.1 of Ichthyophis bannanicus. Taxonomy (NCBI): domain Eukaryota; kingdom Metazoa; phylum Chordata; class Amphibia; order Gymnophiona; family Ichthyophiidae; genus Ichthyophis; species Ichthyophis bannanicus. The sequence goes on from CM066032.1 coordinate 331,503,914, forward strand.
GAAGATAGCCCTTCCGAACTATGTGAAGTACCCAGGTATCTGTGGTGATGTTGGACCACCTTTGGGCAAAGTGGACCAGCCGGCCTCCTGTGCTGAGAGAAACCAGCTGAGGGGGAGAGGCTATGCTGATGAAGTCAAAAACCCCCACCCTGCTGAGCAGGGGCCGGTGGTGCAGGCTTGGGGGCTTGCTGCCTACAGGACCCATTACCCTGTCCCTTGGCCTGCTTACCCTGTGGGGGAGCTGGTGAGGCCTGATACTGAGGGTAGTATTTATAGGCAGCCGCCTTCCTCGGGTAAAAGGGCTTTTTCCCCGAGCCCTTCTTCTTTTGAGAAGGGGCAGAGGTCTTCCTGGAGAGACGAGTCCTGGTGAAAGTCTCGGTCTCGATCTGTGCAGCCTTCTCATCCATGGGCTTGCCAAAGAGGTTATCACCTCTGCAGGGGACATCGACCAACTTGTCCTGCACCCATGGCTCGAGGTCGGACGTCTGAAGCCAAGCCTGGCGGCGTCCACCGATGCCGGCTGCGGCTACTCGAGCCGATGCCTCAAAACCATCGTAGGCTGCTCGAGAGATAAACTTTGAGCACTCTCGAATACCAGTTGACAAGGTTTGGAACCTCTGCAAAGGTTCGTCGGAGAGACCAGCAGAGAACCCGGCAATTTCTTTAGCCAGGTCCCGGAGATACATGCCCATGTAGAGCTGGTAGGTCTGGACTCGACAAGCAAGCATACAGCCCTGGAAACACTTCCTACCGAGGGCATCCAGGCTTCGGGCCTCCCGACCGGGAGGCACCGAGGAGTGCATTTTTTGACTCTTAAGTCTATGCATGGCCAATTCCACCACCATGGAGTGGTGCGGTAGTTGTGCCTTTTGGAACCCGGGGCTCTTGCGGACTCGATAAATGGAATCGACCCGCTTGCTTAACACCGGCGACGCCGCCGGGCTCTCCCACATGTGGAAGAGAAGCCGTTCCAGCATCGGAGGAACCGGTACAATAAAGGCCTCCTTCGGGGGAGAGTCATATTCGACTCGAGGCTCCTCCTCGGGATCCGCGGGGAAGGCCAAGGCCTTGGCCATATCCCGCACGAAGTCCGAGAACCGGGTATCCTCCGGGGGGGACCGTCTCCAAGGTTCGGACTCGGGGGAGTCCGATGGGACACACCGAGTCCGAAAGGAACCAGGTGACTCTTTGTCCTCGGATTCCCAGGCCGACTCCTCGGAGGAGGAGTCGAGCGGCTCCGGTCGGGCGGGCATCGATGCCATCCGCCCCGACGCCGAGGGAGTCGGCGTCGACGACCTCGGTCCCGAACGGGAGGCCGAAGGAGACCGCGACCGAGGATCGACTCGAGCCCTCATGGACTTGAGGATCGGCTCGGTCTCCGGGGTCGACTTGGAGGTCAACGTCCCGGCGGTCAGGGCAGAAGCACCGGCGAGGCCAGCGATCAATACCCGCTGCTGGTCCATGAAGGCAGTCAGACTGCTCTCCAAGGCCGTCAACCTGAGTCCGAGCTCAGGAGACCCAGCAGCCCCCGACTCGGGCCCCGACGGCGTCGGGCCCGATGTCGGCTCCTTCGGAGGCGAGTCTACGAGGACAACAGTACTCACGTGAGCGGGCAAGTCCATCTCGAGTCGAGGATGTTTTGAAGGCCTCTCCACCTCCAAGGACCCGGGACGGGAATCGGGGCTATGTGACTTGGCCCTCGAGGAACCAGGAGCGTCCACCGATCCCGCCCTCGAGGGTTTCTTCTTCCGATGATGTTCCCGGGTAGGAGACCCCCTTTCAGAGGAACTCCGACGATACTCAGGACCAGAGTCCCGAGACGTCGAAGCCTCTGACGAGGTCCGAGCCCGGCCGGAGTCAGAGAAGATACGTTCCCGCTGATGCTGCCGACTCCTCAATGCTTTAGAGGACATTTTGCCACACGGACCACAGATCATCTGGTCATGATCGGGTCCGAGGCAGCGGAGGCAGAAGTCGTGCGTGTCTGTAAGAGACATGAGTTTCTTACAGAGGTCACACTTTTTAAAGCCGCTGGCAGCCATCGGGGGAAAAAGGGCCCCTGCGAGGTCGAAAGACCGGGCTGCCAGTGAAAAAGTAAAAAGGCGTGAAATCTGTCACGAAGGACAAAAAACCGAAAAATAAAGAACGGACTCGCAACCGGCGTCGCGAGTCCGGGTGGGAAAAGAACCGGCGTCGAACTGAAGAAAAAAGAGAAATAAAGAGAAATAATCAACTTTTCGGCGGGGATTCACAAACAACGTCTGTAGGGCTCCGCGGAAAAAAGAAGACTGAGCAAGATGGCACCCTTGGGCGGGAAGAGGACCGCGCATGCGCGCTGAAATTCCCAAAGGCTTTCTTTGAAAGCTGGGGAAAATTGCTCCGCGAGGGCTCCGTCGGCGCCGACGTCACCCATATGTGAGGACTGACTTCCTGCTTGGTCCTGGAGAAAGATGACATCATTCAGTCTCCAAGGTTGCTGGAAGGCATTCTAAACTTTAAGGTTCCGGGACTGGACTAGAGGGATGCAAAGGAATTATTATGTTGCAGCGCAGCTGAAACCACTATATGATTAGCATAGGGGGAAGCAGAAAGTGTGGGTCCAAATGGAAGAGGAAGTAGTAGGGGGGTGGGGTTAGAAGGATTAGTATGGAGGGGCGGGACAGCTAAGCGATCGACCCCCATTATTGAGCATACTTTGCGTTTATGGCGACAGTTTAGGAAAATATTAGTACAGGATAAAGGGTTTACACAGGGGATGTCATTGGAGGTGTGCTTCGAGGAGGGACAGGGGCCTGATAGGCGTGTACTACAGAATTGGGCTAGGCGGGGATTGACACAGGTCGCCCAGGTGGTGCAGAAAGAAGGAGTAAGGGATTTTGAAGGGATGAGGGACTTATATGGCCTATCCTCCAAGGATAGTTATAGCTGTCTGCAACTGGGCCATTTTTTAAAGCAGAGGAAAGTATGGCAGGATCTGTGGAGTAATAGGGGATGGTTTGAGGCTCTGTGCACAGGGAATATGAGATATAAAGGAGCGTTGTCTAAAATCTACAAAGGTTTATTGGAAGGGGGAGAAGGTAAATTAGAGTATATGAAAAAGTGGGAAGAGGATTTAGGAGTGGAGTGGGGGGAACAGACTTGGGATAGAATAGTACAAACGGTGGCAGGTTTGCCACACAAATTAAAGAAAATGCATATAAGTTGCTGCTCAGGTGGTATTGGACACCGGTATGCAAATACTGTATAGAGCGGGATGGGGACAAACAGATCAGTGATGGAGGGGATGTCAGGAGAGGGGCACACTATTGCACATGTGGTGGAGCTGTGGGAAAATATCCCAGTACTGGGAGGAGGTTTTGGACATCATTCATGATATGACCAGTTATCGTTTAGAGAGGAAACCGCAGATGTGTTTGTTACAGTACATGGGGGAGGAGATTCCAGAAAGGGACAAAGACGTGATGCGGGGGGAAATTGCTAAATTATGGATAGGAACACGATCGCCAAGGAGAGGGGATTTCATACGCAGGGTAGCAGAGCTGTGTATGATGCATCGATTGACAGGGTTGAGGAAATGGAAGGGGGATAAGGTGATGAAGCAGTGGAAGAATGTGTTCAAATGATTGGAAACACAGGGTGGGGAGGGGGGCGGGCCAGTAGATCTGTATTGACCTATGCATAATGCTTACGTTCAAGGGTAGTGCAAGCTTTAGCAAAATGGATGCTATTTAGATAAAGCAAACTGTGTGATATTGTGACAGGATGTACCGCAATTGAGGCCTAGCATAGGAGTCGAGGATATTGTATCGGACTGTTTATAAGGGGTGTTTTAAAGGAGAATGGGGGGGGGGGGAAGAGGGAGGGAGGGGTGGGGGACAAAGGAAGAGACCATAACATGATGTATAAGAGCTGAGGGAGTAAAACTTAGGGTGGGGTAATAGAAGGCAGGGCCGGCCCGTCCATTGAGCAAGAATGTTTTTTGCACAGGGCCCCGCGTTTCAGGGGGCCCCGCGCAAAGAACATTCTGCTTTTTTTTTTTTTAAATTACATTTTAAAAAAAAACCTGTCTCTGGCTGCTGCCGCTGCCGCGTCCGTCGCAGCAGCGGCAGAATGGAGTGTCCCGCGGGGCCCCTTCTCCTCGTTGAGCCCTCTGCAAGGGCTTTCAGATTCGCGAAGGGAGAGTGCTCCCTCGCGTCTCTGTAAAGCCCGCAGGGGCTAATGGTAAATTTCCCATCAGCCCCTCGCGTCTAAAGGGGCAGATGGGAAATTTCCCATTAGCCCCTGCGGGCTTTACAGAGACGCGAGGGAGCACTCTCCCTTCGCGAATCTGAAAGCCCTTGCAGAGGGCTCAACGAGGAGAGGGGGCCCCGCGGGACACTCCATTCTGCCGCTGCTGCGACGGACGCGGCAGCGGCAGCAGCTAGAGCCAGGGTTTTTTTTTTTAAATTTGCCAGAAGGGAAGGGAAGGGAAGGGAAGGGGGGGGGGTTAAGACTGGTAATGGGCTGGGGGGCTGATGGAGGCTGTCTGGAAATGGGGTGATGGGGGGTTAGGACGGGAAATGTGCTTGGGGGGGGTTAGGACTGGAAATGTGCTGGGGGGGGTTAGGACTGGAAATTTGCTGGGCGGGGGGTTAGGACTGGAAATGTGCTGGGGGGGGGGGTTAGGACTGGAAAGGTGCTGGGGGGGTTAGGACTGGAAATTTGCTGGGCTGGGGGTAAGGACTGGAATTGTGCGGGGGGGGGTTAGGAAAGGAAATGTGCTGGGGGGGTTAGGACTGGAAATGGGCTGGGGGGGGGTTAGGACTGCTAAGGGGCTGGGGCTGATGGAGGCTGACTGGAAATGGGGTGAGGGGGGTGGTTAGGACTGGAAATGGGCTAGGGGGGGTTAGGACTGCTAATGGGCTGGGGCTGATGGAGGCTGACTGGAAATGGGGTGAGGGGGGGGTTAGGACTGGAAATGGGCTGGGGGGGGGGTTAAGACTGCTAATGGGCTGGGGCTGTTGGATGCAGACTGGAAATGGGGTGGGTGGGGGGTTAGGACTGGAAATGGGCTAGGGGGGGTTAAGACTGGTAATGGGCTGGGGGTTGATGGAGGCTGACTGGAAATGGGGTGATGGGGGGTTAGGACTGGAAATGGGCTGGGGGGGTGGTTAAGACTGGTAATGGGCTGTGGGCTGATGGGGGCTGTCGGGAAATAGGGTGATGGGGGGTTAGGATTGCTAATGGGCGATGGGGGGGGGTTAGGACTGCTAATGGGCTATGGGGGGGTTAGTACTGCAAATTGTCTATGGGGCGCTAGGACAGGAAATGGGCTGATGGGGAGGGGTTAGGACTTGAGGTGGGCTGATGTGGTTAGGACTGGTAATGGGCTGTGGGCTGATGGGGGGTTAGGACTGGCAATGGGCTATGGGGGGCTGACTGGAAATGGGCTGATGGGGTTAAGACTGGAAGTGGGCTGATGGGGGGGTTAGGACTGGTAATGGGTTATAGGGGGGCTTAAACTGAAAATGGGTTGATGGGGGGCTAGGACTGGTAATGGGTTGGGGGATTGCTATGACTGGAAATGGACTGAGTGGACGGGGAGGCTTGAACTGCAAATAGCTGATGGGGAGGGAGCTTGGAATGGAAATGGGCTGTGAGGGAAGGGAGCTAGGACTGAAAATGGGCTGATAGAGCAACTAGGATAGGACTGGAAATGGGCTGTTGGGGGGGAGCTAAGATTGGAAATGGGCTGTGGTGGGGGCTTGAATTGAAATGGACTCATGGAGGGGCTAGAACTGGAAGTAGGCTCATGGGGGGGCTTGGACTGGAATTGGGCTGAGTGGAGGGGAGCTAGGATTTGACATGGGCTGATGGTGGGGCTAGGAAATGACTAGAAATGGGCTGATGGGGGGCTAGGATTGGAAATGAGCTGATGAAGGGACTCAGACTGAAAATGGATGGGGGAGCTAGGACTGGAAATGGGTTGATGGGGGGCTAGGACTGGAAATGGGCTGATGCAGGGACTAGAAGGGAATGGATGCTGGGTGAGACTGGAACTAGAAGGGAGCTGATGTTGGGGGAGGATTAGAATGGGATGGGGCTGGGAGAGTAAAATGGAGAGGGGAAAAATATTTTGTGTGGGAGGGATGAAAAATCTACAATTGGCCGGGTATTGGGAGAGTAAGTGGGGATTGAGGATGGAGGGGTAAAATTTGTGTGGATGAAATAAGAATGAGGAAAGAGCAAAAGGAGAAAGATTAGTATGTTAAAGCAGATGTAGAGAGAGAGGATGGAAAGAAAACTAGAAGAGAGAAGAAAGGACAAATGGACAGCAGACGATGGAGAGTTAGCAGAAAACATGAAGAAACCAGAAGAAAGTGGCTGGAGCAATTGCAACTGAAAAAAAATGCACAAAAGGTAGAAAGATATCTCTTTATTTTGAATTTATTAATTGGAATATGAAAGCTCTGGGAAATGTGCATCATTAACGTCTGCGCTTTGTTTGGTACAAGAGGAAATTGATTTATAGTTTTATTTCTACAGTGTTGTTGTACATTCCAAGTTTGGCTTTTGGGGTTCCCAGTTTAATTATTGCCTTCCTGTTTCTAAATTGCGATTCCTTGTTTGGTGATGGTCTATGTTCTGCATGTGTAACTGAGCTGAGGTATTCTGTTTATGTAATTCCTATTTGACATTGCCACTTGTTCTCTTTCCCCAGTATTCTCTGAAATGTACTGGTTTAATATTTGCAGTGTTTCCTTTTGATAGGTAGGGTCTGGTGCTTTGTGAGTCCTGGTAATGCTGTCAGGATACAGCGGGTTTGCTATGGGTTCTAAATGGACAGCGTTTGTAGTAGTTCCTAATGTGCCTGGCGGTTGGCACTGGATTATAGTAATGTAGAAATCTTTTAGTCTTTCTTTATCCATATACTCATTAAGAGACATGTTTACTAAAAGTTAGTGAATGGTAACATTATGCAAATATTTATGCAAATAAGACCACTTATGCAAATGAGGCCCCGCACCGAGTCTCCGCACATGGCCCCGCACCCCCCTTGGGCCGCCCCTGATAGAAGGGGGATGGTGGGAAATTGTTATATGCTTTGCTTGGGTTGTAAGTTAAGCTAGAATGTTAATAAAAAATAAATGGGGGGGAAAAAAGCATCCATGTTCTAAAACTTGATTTGTACCTTTAAAAATGCTGAACCTCTATGAAAAGAAGAACATTAATGCTGCCATCTCATACCGCTGTGGACAGACTATGGACTTATGTAGTAAACAGGAGGGGTTTAACCCAATATCTAAAACACTTTTGCTAGGCTGAAAGGTGTATCCTATCCAAGCTGCACTAAAAACTTGGTTATGAGAAACTGTAAATGCACAAACACTGCCCCGATATGATAGTTTTCTAGGGAAAGTACTGGGTAAAACCAAACGTTCATAAGCACCGACTGGAGGCTAAATCACCCACCAAAGTGTGATCCATAAGAACCCATGAGAGGAATACATAAACACCATTAAATGTAAAAATGATTAGACATATAGGCAGAGTAAATAAATGCAAAACAGTGAAAACAGATCCAAAAACATCCTCAAAAGTACACTGAGAGAATGCCAACTTGAGCGGAAGGTTCATAAGCCCTGGTGCAGGGCAAAAACAACACTTGGAAGTAATGTACTGATATTAATGAATACCTATTATTGAAAATATGCATTGGAAAAACATATGTTTATTCTTAGCTATTAGTAATGTAATCTATTCACAGTCAATAATTGGAAAAGATAACAAACATAAGACCAATCTGTCGGCATGGGGGGGGGGGGAAACTAATCTTCAACAAACAAGAGACTTTTACATGTATTTACTCCCAAAATGCATAACCAGATAGGTAAACCTAAATACTGGATTAAAAAAGGGGTTAAAATAATCATGAGCGTGATGCAAAAAAAATGCCTATGGACGGGCATCCATGAGGATGCAATACCTCACAAATCCTTAAAACCATAAAAAAAACCTAAAACCATAAACAATAAATAGGTACATAAAAACCTATTAAAAGGAAGTGCATGAATAAATAAATGCATAAAATTGGGAACGTCAATAAACGAATGCATAAACTACTGAGGGATAAATAAATATCTAAACCAACCCATAAATTCTAGATCATCATAATAAAAACCATCTATATGTAAACTCCATGTAAAATTGATCATAGAAAATACCACTTGAGGAGGACCAATGAATATCAATCAAAACAAGACCAATAAAAACAACATAAGTAAAAATCAATTAAGAAACAGATTTAAAAAACTCTATAATACACCCCAGCATCTTTCTGGCTTTCGCAGTTACCTTTTCTACCTGTTCAGTTACTTTAAGATTATCAGACATAATTACGCCCAGGTCTCACTCCTCTTTTGTGGACAGAGGTACATCATCCCCTACATTGTACTGCTCCTTTGGATTTTTGCAGCCCAAATGCATGACCCTGCATTTTTTAGCATTAAATTTCAGCTGCCAAATTCTAGACCATTCTTCAAGCTTAGCTAGATCCCTCCTCAAGTTATCTACTCCTTCCTGGGTGTCTAAACTATTGCAGATTTTGGTATCATCTGCAAACAAGCAAAACTTACCTAATAGCCCTTCTGCAATATCACTAAGAAAGATATTAAAAAGAATCGGATAAAGGACAGATCCCTGCGGCACACCACTGCTCCTCAGAGTGAGTTCCATTTATCTGTACCCTTTGTCACCTTCCACTCAACCAATTTCTAACCCAATCAGTAACTTAGGGTCCATCTCTAGGATGCTCAGTTTGTTTATAAGTCGCCTGTGTGGAATGGTGTCAAAGGCTTTACTGAAATCTAAATATATCACATCCAAGGCTCTCCCTCGGTCCTACCCTCTGATCACCCAGTCAAAGAAATCAATTAGATTTGTCTGACAAGACCTGCCTCTAGTGAATCCATGCTGCTTCAGATCCTGAAATCCACTGGACTCCAGGGACCTCACTATTCTCTCTTTTAGTAGTCTTTACAATAATTTACTAACCACAGAGGTTAGAGTAACTGGCCTGTAGCTATCAATGTCATCCTTAGGTCCACTTTTGTATAAAGGGACCACATGTGCCTTTCTCCAGTCCTCTAGCACCACTCCCGACTCCAAAGAGGCATTGAAAAGGTCATACAGTGGAGCTACTAGAACATCCCCAAGTTCCCTCAGTATTCTTTGATGTAGATTGGTTGTCTACATTTAGTTTAGCTAATTCCTCATGAACACAGTCTTCTGAACATCGTTCAAGATCCACGTCAGTTCTGTTCATGTTTGTGGGTATTTTCTGAGGTTCTGCTCCTGGCTCTTCATCTGTGAACACATAACAGAAAGGAGAAATTTCACTTACCGTTAATTTCCTTTCCTGGAATCCTGCTAGACCAGTCCAGACAAGTGGGTTTAGCTCCCCCTATCAGAAGATGTTGGAGACAGAGAAAAAATACCAGAGGCTTGATTGGTTGAGCTGCACCCCTAGAGGTCTCCTTCAGTATACTCTGACAAAGCAAAAGGTATGGCTACTGTAGCACCGGCACGATAACTTCATGCCATGACATAGAACAAACTATGTACACAGTTCATCCATTCTTGAGGAACAGCTGCTGGGCTGCCGCCTCAAAATGTGAGCCTTGGTTCCTTCGCAAGGAAGCTGCTTGAAGATACAGAAATGGGTGGGTCCTGGACTAGTCTAGCAGGATTACAGGAAAAGAAATTAACAGTAAGTGAAATTTCTCCTTCCAATTCATCCTGCTAAACCAGTCCAGACAAGTGGGAAGTACCCAAGCCAAAGGACCATAGGGTGGGAAGAAGCAGCCACTGTAACTACGCTGGCCCCCAACTATGCCGTCTCTCGAGCCTGGAGATCGAGACGATAGTGACGCACAAATGTGGACAGAGAAGACCAAGTGTCCGCCCTACAAATGTGGAGGGGAGCAACCTGTGAGCATTCTGCCCATGCAGTTGTTTGACCCCGAGTGAAGTGTGCTCAGAGCCCAGGGGGGCACAAACTTACCCTGGATTATGGATGCCGATAGAAAAAGGTCTGGCGGAGCCAGTGAGAATGGCTGAGTACTCTGCTGAGATCCATGGCCTGAAGCCCTTTATTAGGGCTTGTACCTTGGTCCATAGAGAAAGCCGGGAGCAATATATGAATGATATATGCCAGTTCAGGCAAAGGCCGTAAGGACCTTTGGCAGGAAGGAAGGTACCCCCCACAGGGATATGCCTTTCATCAAGGAGGAGAGAAAAGAGTATCAGCATGACAGAGCCTGCAACTCGGAGACCCTTCCGGCCGAGGTTATAGCTACGAGGAACACCATCTTAAGGGACAAGTCCCAGAGTGATATACACTTGAGTGGCACTTCCGAAAAAAATCCTGAGGACCAAGGCAGGATCCCAGAGTGGGATGACCGGACGGGCCAGAGGGCGTAGCCTGCTTGCACCTCTGAGAAACTTGGCCACATCCGTATGAAAGGCGATCGAGCCTCTACCCCCGGAAGCAAGTAAGAGCAGAGATGTGGACTCAGAGAGAGCCAAGGGCCAGGCCCTTGTCAAACCCCTCTTGCAGATAGGCTAGGATCTCAGGAATTTGTGCCCACCACGGCGAGAGGTGGTGCCTGGAGCACCATGGCCCAGATATATGCCACATCCACCTAAATGCTAATGACAGAGGGATGCAAGGTAGCCACTACTCGATGATAAAAACCCCTGTGACTCAAACGCTGGCATTGAAGAGTCAGGCTATAAAGTGAGTAGAGAGCGGAGTCGTTCATAGTGGTTAGACCCTGATGCAGGAGACCTTTATGAACCCCAAGAAGGGGTGACTGGGCTAATCGCACAAAGTTGACCTACCATGGTGTCCATGGCTAGTTGGGAGCCACCAGAATCCCTGCCCTTGGGTGCGCCTCGATGTGCCGAGGTACTCTCCCAATCAGCTTCCAAAGGGAAAGACAGACAAGAGAGCTGATTCCAACTACGGCTGAATCAAGGCATCCAGACTTCGCGACCCGTGCTCCGTCCTCTGACCGAAAAAGGAGAGTGCCTTGGCGTTCGTCGCCAATGCCATGAGGTCCATCGAGGAAGACCCACGTCTGCCCTATCCACAGACATACCAAAGGAGCAAGTTCCCGCTCTCCGGGGTCTAGAGCACGACGACTGAGGAAGTCTGCTTGGATGTTGATCACCCTTGCAATGTGTTAGACCAACAGAATCTGTAAAAGACAAATTTGCCCAGGGGAAAGGAAGAACGATTTCCCTGGTCACCTCTGGACACTTCATACCGCCCTGGCAGGACACTTCGTACCGCCCTGGCAGTTTAGATAGGCTATAGTCAAGCAGCAGGAAGCACCACAAGGCCAGGCGAACTGCCTAGGACTCGAGGCAGTTGAGGGTCCAGTGTGCCTCCCGTAATGTCCAGGTGCCATAAGCCGACTGGTTCAGGCAGAGCGCTCCCCAACCCGAAAAGCTTGCCGCTGTGGTCAGCAAAATCCAGCGGGGAACCTCCAAATGGACGCCTTGGAGGAAATGAGCTGGAGAGAGCCACCAACAAAGACAGTGGCACATCGATGGAGGTAATGGAAGTCGTGGTTGTAGCCCTCGGTTACCGGAGACCAGCAAGAGAGCAGAGACTGCTGAAGGTTCCTCATGTATGCTCTGGCCCACGGGCGACATCAATGGTGGCCGCCACGGACCTTAGGATCTGAAGATAGTCCCAGAGATGTGGGCAGCTCTGCAGAAGAAACATTCTGAGCTGAGACAAGAGCTTGAGGAAGGGCTCCCACGTCAGGAAGATCCTGCCCTGACAGGCAACAAACAGCACCCTCAGCAACCCCAACCACTGAGACAGCTGCAGACAAATCCTGGAATGGTTAACTACCCAGCAGAAGCCCTCTAGGAAGGAGACCACCAGGGAAACTGTCTTGTGGGCCTCCACAAGGGAACCTAGATGAATGACCCAGTCGTCCAGGTAGGGGTGTGCACGAATGCCTTGTTGCGCAAGGCTGCTGCTGCCACTATCATGACTTTGGAGAAGGTTTGTGGAGGCAAGGCCAGGAAGAATAGCTGTGCACAGAACTGAAAGTGCTGTCTCAGGATGGCGAAGTTCAGAAAACGTGACAACTTCCCAGATGGGGATGTGGAAAGACACTTGCTCCAGGTCGAGTAAAGTGAGGCATGTCCATTCAAAAATGAGGTACTTGAAGGCTCCGATTTACTTCCTGGAGGTTGAAAAAGGACAAAAGAAGCCATCCTCCTTGGGCACCACGAAGTAGATGGAATAATGACTGGAACCTCTCTCTGAAGGAGGAAATGGATGGATGGCTCGTAGTAGGCACTGGATGGTGGACCAAAAGGTCGTCCTTTTCTGGGTCGCACCACAGGGCGAAACAAGGAAGGCACTGCAAATGGGTAGCAAGCATTTGAGAGCATAGCTCTGGGAGATGATGTTGAGGGCTCTCCGCTGTGAAAATAGCACCAACTGCCCTACTGGTGGTGCCATCCCAGATGGACTCCCCGCCTCAACAGTGGGAGGACCAAGCAGCGCTAGAGAATTCGGCCAGGGCTGCATGGAAATCCTGTCCTTCTCGGACACCTCGAAAGGGCTGTGATTTCTGGCCAAAATGGCTGGACAAAGCTGAAATAGATGACGAGTCACCAAATCTGGCATGTCGTGTGGACAGCGAATAGCTTCGCTGTAAAGAACAGCGTGTGGATGACTTTGGCTTGTCTTCCAGTAGACGCTGGTGCTTGACTTCTCCCAAGACTTCGAGCAGCTTGTCAAGGTGTTCGCCAAGGAGCTTGCCCTTAAAGGTAGGCTTAGAGAGGCACCTCTTGGAGGTGGAATCTGCCAACCACTTATGCAGCCAGAGCCAGCGATGGGTTACGGTGACTGCGGACACCGAGCATGCCAAGAGACGAAGCAGAACATAAACAGCATCCGCCAAGAAGGCTGTGATAGATTCCAAGCATGCCAATGCCGGATCCACGTGTAAGCATAGAATCCAGCGCAAAAAGAAAATGGGTTGCCAGACCACCCCAAACTGAAGCTTGGAGTGTCAGCGTAGATAAGGCCTTTCTGAGAAGAACCTCAACCTTCCAGTCCTGCTGATCCTGAAGTGTTGCACCACCTTCTACTGGAATGATGTGGTGTTGTGTCCAGAAAATCCTGCCACCTGAGCCTCCACTCTTGGAAATGTGAACCAAATGTCCAAATGTACTGGTGACCAGATGGTGGTGACCCAAACGGCGAGCTGTGCGTAAGGAGACATCAAGTGAGTCACGCCTGAAATACCATCTGTTGAAGATCTGTTGGGAAAGGAAAGGCCCTAGAGGACTTCCGAATGCCCTGCAGGATGGAATCAGCCTGAGACTGCGCCTGAGGCTGCTGCTGTTCGGGAGGATCAGCGCGGCTTAAGGCATTCCCCACTTGGGCAAAGAGCACCGGTAGCCAGTCCTTGCAGAATAGATGGATATTCTGTGAACCATCCTGGGACATCGGCTAAGGCCTCTGAGGGGACCATTCACCATCCTCGTGGTTGGAGGCTTCCGAACTCTTTGGCTGAGAAAAAACTTCCTCCTCTGGGACCACAGATGACCAAGCACTTGAGACCCAAGACACCCCCCTTGGGAAGGTGGCTGCAATCCTTATGAGCAGCATCTAGTTGAGTGTGCTTCCAGGATCGTGATGCAGAGTGCATCACTGCTTTATGGATGGAGACAGACTCGGAGACAGATGTGGTAGGGTCCAAGTGCCCTAAGGTCCAAGCCTGTCTGAAGAGGGCTAAGAAAAGGAAATCCTGTTCCTGAAGAGGAGCCTCCTGGGTTAGAAGCATCTCTATGGAAGGGACCGCAGGCTGGGGAAGCAGAAGCAGTGGGTTTATTGCTTCCTCTGCTAGCGCATTTGTCCTGGGGTCTGCAGGGCAGATACTGAAGAGGAGCCCTCTGTTAGAGTTGTACATGGGAACAGAATTGGAGATCTTCCCTGGGTAAGCAGAGCAAGCTGAACACCCCTGGTCCCTCAGATCGTTGTGCTTTGTGCTGCCCACGATGCATCTCTGCAAGAAGGATGGCATCCAGTAAAAGGAGCATTGGAGGCCAGGAGAAGCAGCTCCACGGCTCAACAGCATTAGAGACTGACAGGGCGTAGCTGGTACAACCGTTGAAGCCTGCCAGCACTATCAGACTGCTTGCCCCAATTGCGCGCGCTGGAGGAAAGAAAGATGACTGGCGCACTTTGCAGAAGCTAGTCTGCGCTATCAGACCGCTAGCGTAGCTTCCCTCCTACAACTGGTCACCGCAGCAGCGCCCATGTGGCTGAGGGGAAGGAAAAGATGTCCGTCGCACTTTCTGCTGCCATGGAAACCCCGCCCGATAACCAGACTAGAGGCGGGAACAGATCTCTCAATATCCACAGCCTTAAGCCGGATAAAAAAAAACCAACTGTACGAGCAACCGGAGTCTCCGTGTCCCAGGAAAGTAAAGAAAACGGGGGGAGGGGAAGGGGGGAGGAACATAATCACTGTGCCCGATGTGATCGCAGGAGTAGTAGAGCAGGGGAGCCAAGGCAGACGCTGCAAGAAGGCTGATGGAAACTGCTGCTGTAGCTAAGCTCCGTAAGAGCACTGAAGGCTCCCACTGCTGCCATTCTACCAGATCCTCATGACCAGGAGGCAGCCTTACCCTCACTTAATGGAAGCTCGAGTAGTCCTCAACCAGATCCCCAAGATGATGAGCTGGGAAATTCCAGAGTGGCACCTCCTGTGTGCCCTGAAAATGTCCAGCTGAAATTAGCAAATGAAAGGAAAATCTGAAAAGAAAAAAAAAACAGGGAAACACCAACATCTGCTTGAGACAGGGAAAATACTGTAGGAGACCTCTAGGGGTGCAGCTGTATATCTACCAGGGCTCAGTCAATCAAGCCTCTGGTATTTTTACTCTGTCTCCAACATCTGCTGATAGGGGGAGCTAAACCCACTTGTCTGGACTGGTCTATCAGGATGAACTGGAATATTTGTTAAGCAATTCTGCTTTATCCTCATCAGTTTCTGCGTATTTCTCTCCTGTACCCTTGAGTCTGACAAACCACTTTAGCCTTTCTTCCTTTCACTAACATATCTGAAAAATGTCTTATCCTCACATTTTATTGCATTGGCTATTTCTTCTTCTCTTTGTACCTTTGCTTTCCTGACTTTGCTAGCTTCTCTAAATTTTTCCAAATATAGATACCTGTCTTCCTCTCTTTGTGATCTCAAGTATTTCATAAAGGCCTCCCTCTTTTTATTCACATTTTCAGCTATTTCTTTTGCGAAACATAGCAGCCTCCTTTTTTTTTACATTTATTTACCTTTCTAACAAAAAGTTTTGTTGCCCTTAAAATATCCCCTTTCAGTTTTGCCCATTGTTTTTCTACATCCCCCAGCTGTTCCCATCCCACTAATGACTCTTTGAGGTATTGTCCCATCTTGGCAAAATTAGTTTTCCTGAAATCTAAGACCCTCGCTTTTGAATGGATTTTATCAGCCCTATTCCTAATACTGAACCATAGCATCTGGTGATCACTGGATGCAAATGATGTCCCACTGTAACATCAGAAACACATTCACCAATGGTAAGCACTAAGTCCAGTATGGCCCCCTTCGTGTGTGGGTTCTGTTACCAGTTGCCTGAATAGTTCTCCCTGTAGAGAATCCAGGATCTCCTTACTTTTAGATGACACTGAAGCAAGAATATGCCAATCCACATCTGGCATATTGAAATCACCTATCAGTTGCTAGTAAATTTCTGCATTCAAAATAGGAATGTTGCTTTACTTGTGCTAAATATTCTAAATGAAAATTGGAAAAACCAGTGCAATCAAATACAAATATACTAAAGCCATTTACTATGTTTAAATAATAAAGAAGAATTGAACTTCCAGTGTAACACATCAGATGTAAATGTAACTAAGTATGAATTACAGACAGAATATAAAAAGGAGAAGAAACTGCCTTTTGATAGAGGGAGGTATAATTTCAACGGAAAATTGTATAAGTATTATCTACAGAAAACATTACCTTTTATGTGTAATGACTTCCAATTCAAAAATATTAAAGTCCCAGCTTTCTTCATTATCAAGTAACTGTGCTATTCGAGGTGGAATGTCATTGATTGTTACTGGCACTGAAAGGTGACTATGGCTGTGATGCATGTCTGCCAAAAATATAACCAGAGATCTTCTATTACAAAATAACACACTTACATTTATGCAACCGATTTGTAGTATTTTTTTTTGTTTCTATGCTCTTGGCTATTCTGTTTAATGATTTTTTGCAGCAATTTGTGTAATGGTTAGGAAACTTAGGATATTGAACATCGTTGGGAAGCTCATTAGATGACACCAATTCCTGAGTAAATTTTTTTCGGCAATTCTGCCTGGCTGCAGGCCAGCAGATTATTAAAACTTAACCCTGAGAAAATTGAATTTCTTTAGATGGGAAATTTAAGCCCTCCTTATTTTGCTTCAGGCCCTTTGATCGTAATTCTTAAAGTACTCCCAGTTCAGGTTTAAAACTTGGGAATAAGGATAGAACAAAATGTGAAGAAAGGAACCAAGATCTAGGGACACCGCAGACCTTGGGATAGCTGCATTGGTGCCAGAAGGCTACAATTATCCATAAGCCAAATGGGTCAGTACTGGCACATTAGCGGTGACAAGGTACTCTTCATTAAGGACCAAGGAGGCTGGATATTTGAGTAACAGCCTCATTAGGAACCCTAGGTATTAATCATTTCTCCTTTCAGACCCAAAATAAGAGAACATCTTTATTGTATAGTACCTTTGGTTTGCTAGACAGATTGTTACTGAACTTGACGAGAAGACATGGGGGTGATAGGTGAAGGGAACAGCTTCCAAATTAAGTTGGGAATCTTCTGTGGTCAACAAAAAATTGTGAGGTCCTAGGTCAGATACAGTAGAAGAGCTCTCATATCCAAGTCTATCTAGCAGGTTATGCAATGATCTAGGAGGCTGGATGTTTGGACAGCAGCCCACTAGGCACTGACAGAATTCAACTAGCAGCAGGGTCTGTCTGCTAGGGTGCAAGTACAGTAAAATCTAGATATTCCAGCAGAAATGGTGGTGCTCACATGGCTGGATCGCTCTGGCAGGCTAAGCAGGGGATCTAGGAAGCTGGATGTTAGGGCAGTAACCACGACAGTATTGATATTTTGTGATTAAAAATGGGAGAGCAGGGTGTGAGCCAAATGGGGAAACTGTATGCACATCTGTCCAAGATGATAAGAGTACAAATGCAAAAGATAATAAAAAAACATTTCTGGATCAGGAGAGCTATCTCCAAGTAGCTGTGCTGACATCTAGGATGTATCCATACAGTGTAGATATGAGTAATTGGCAGCCTGGATGGGTTAGATGGTCTTTATTTTCTGCTATTATCTGTTACATCAGTTTGTAAATGAAATACACAACTTACTTTTAGAAAATACATATTCATTTCCTGAAAGCCTTCTCAAACCGTCCTGGGAGAAACAGAGGTAATTTGCAGGGAATAAAAATATATCAGGAAAATCAGAATACAAAGTTGTGTTCAGCATATGAAATTGTTTGTCTAGTTTGTATTAAGATCCCCATTTTAGCACCATTCAAACAGGTTTTCTTAAATGTAATATTCTTCCTCTTACTCCCTAAAATGGTGACTGTGCCTTGTGTCTGATTGCAAATTGCTTTAAAAAGGCAAGTAATCAAATATACTAAATAAGTAAATACACAACCCCCTTTCTTTTCCTTATTCCTCACCAAAATAAAACAAATTAAGGAAACCTCTGGAGCTAGTTCCCGAATTCTTTACAGTACCTTTATACTACTGCACAAAGATACTTGATTGGATTCTATGTAAACGCCTAAGGGATCAATCCACAGTAACTGCAGCTTTTTAGTGGAGAGATCTCCTCACAAACTACAACATATTCTGCACTCTCCCTCTGTCTGTGGGTAAAATATAAAGAGTGGGCTGCCCTTGTTATATCAGATGAGGGGCTTACTAGATGCATTGAGAGTGTTGTACCTGGGAGACCCTGAGTATATCCATGTACCTAGGGCTCACCCAACTCACAGCCGACTAGACTACAGTACATATTGTTTTTTGTGAATGGAAAGTTTGGATGGGCAGCTGCTCATCTCAGACCATGCTCTAGCTGTAATAGGGTAAGCTTCTGGGAGAGTGGGAGGCAATGGGATATGGAAAAAGCCGATAGATTTGCATGAACACCCAGAATTTGTGGGATATATTAGCCAGCAATGGTAGAAATATGAACAGTTTCATGGGGCTCACAGAACAGATTCAAAGCTATATTGGGAATCAGTGAAAGTAATGTTGCAGGGTGCTTTCAAATGATATGTGGTAAGGAAGAGGAGGAGGATGAACTGCTGTCTGATTAAGATGGGGAAGAAGTTGCACATGCTGTAGGGGGAATTGGCGAGGGGATCTACAAGAGAACTGATGGAACAGATTTTTTCCAAGTACAGGTGGAACTGCATGCCACCTGGAATGGAGTAGCCGCCTAGTGGATAGGGCAGCAGTCTAGAACTGGAAAGACCAGGGTTCAAATACCACACTCCCTGTGGCCTTCGGCAAGCCACTTAACACTCCAATGTCTCAGGTACAAATTTAGATTGTAAGTCCTCCAGGGACATGGAAATAACTAGGTACCAGAATTTAAAAATCATCTTGAACTATCACTAGAAAGGCATAAGCTAAATACTAATACTAAATAAATAAATGCCCTGATCCACCAAATAACTTTGAATACCTTGCTCTCTCAGCAGCACAGGCTTTTTTGTTATGGTAATAAAACAGGAGAGTTTTTGGCATGCTCAATAGAATGGTTTGAGCTTGTGTTGAAGGATGAAAGAGGTGTAAGGTGTAGCACAAATCAAGACATTGGGGAAGTTTTCTTGCGGTTTTATACCAATTTATATACAAAGAGTTATCCTGCACCAATTCAACTAGATGTATTTTTTGAGGGACTTGAACTTTCCACAGACTACTGCGGATCAGGAAGTAGTTTTGAGTGCCCCTATTGAATGTGAGGAACTGTTACAGGTAATTTGGCACTGAAGAATTTGAAGACGCCAAGCCCTGATGACCTGTATGTGCATTTTTAAAAAGCATTGGGGGATTAGGTTGTGGCTCCTTTGGCCCTACTGTAAATCAAGAATTGATTATGGTTCTCTCTAAGGAGAATAAGGACCCAGCTGTACTTGGCTCTTACAGGCCCATTCCACTTTTAAAAGTAGATGTGAAAATCTATGCAAAGGTAATGGCTGTCAAGCTTAATGTGCTCTTATCAATGCTGGTTGCTAAGGAATAAGGTGAAATTTCCTTACCGTTAACTTCCTTTATTGGAGTCCGGCTAGACAAATCCAGACAAGTGGGTTAAGCCCACCTGCCAGAAGATGTCGAGACAGAGAAAGTAGTGAAAGCCAATCAGAGCTGTGAACTCACTGATGATATATACGGCAGCCACAGCTAGGGGTCTCCTCAGTACCCTTGTAGAAAGTTGTGGAACAGTAACCTCTCTTAGAGACCCAAGAACTGCAATGGCAACCTCTGTAACAACTGGATAAGTATCCAACATATCAAACTCACTAGAACTATATACAACGAGTGTGTTGGAGACACGCCATGCTGCTGACGCCAAAGGAACAGACTATAGAGGAGGGTGCTGGACTAGTCAAGCTGGACTCTAGGAACGGAAATTAATGGTAAGGAAATTTCACCTTCCAAAGCGTCCATCTAGACCAGACCAGACAAGTGGGAACTACCCAAGCTACTCCCCCTCTGGGCAGGACGAGAATGCAACAGAGAGCACCCATGACCCAAAACGAGCTTCCATCCGCGCCTGAACATCCAGGCGGTAGTGGCAGACAAAAGTAAACTAAGACAACCATGTCGCTGCTCGGCAGATATCTACGGGAGATGTGAATGCAGACTCCACCCACGAAGTGGCCTGAGCGCGCGTAGAGTGTGCCTTGAGCCCTTGCAGAGGAGACTGACAGCTGAGAAGATAAGACGCCAAAATTGTTTCCCAGATCCAGCAGCCCAGAGAAGCTTTGGAGGCTGCCTGACCCTTCCGAGCTCAGGAGAAGAGAATGAAGAGATGATCCAAAAAGCAGAACAGATTTGTGATGTTGAGATAGCGCAGGAGCGCCCATTTCAAATCAAGCAGGTGTAGATCCTTGTCCTGCCTCATGCATTGCTCCAGTGAAAATGCCAGAAGGGAGACTACTTAGTTAACATGGAAGGCGGATAGCACCTTTGGCAAGGAGGGAACTGTTCGTAAGGTGACCCCTTCCGGGGAGAAGGTCAGGTAAGGATTACGACAAGACAAGGCCTGCAACTCCGAGATGCGCCTTGCCGACAAGATGACAATGACAAAAATAGTCTTTACGGTAAGATCCTTAAGCATAGCCTGCTTCAAGGGCTCAAAGGGTGCATGCGTGAGGGCATGCAGCACGATTCTGAGGATCCAAGAGGGAACTACGGGATGAAGCGGTGGCCAAACTGTCCAAACCCTGCAAAGGAAACATCAGACATCCTGGTGAATAGCCAAAGGTCAGCCCACAGTCGCCCCTCGAAAAGCCACCAGTGCAGCCACTTATACTCGCAAGGAGTTCCAATCTAAGCCCTTGCGTAAACCGTCCTGCAGAAATAACAGGAATGTAGGAATAAGGATTCTCCAGGGTGAAAGTTGCCGCCGCTTACACCAGGCGCCAGAATCGTGCATACAGCCAAGAAGTCGACTGTCTTCAGGCCTTGAATAAGGTACTAATGACTGCTCTGGAGTAACCACAGTGCTTTAAGCATTTCCTTTCAAGGGCCACGCCGTAAGTGAGAAGGGAGCGGTGTTTTCCATGAGAACCGGCCGCTGACGGAGTAGGCCCTTCTGCTCTTCCAAGGGGAGGGGTGAGTCGACGAGGAGCAACCCCAGATCGGCATACCATGGGCGACGAGGCCAATCAGGCGCCACAAGAATGATGAGGCGAGGATGCCATTCGATCTGGCGCAGTAGCTGAGGGAGCATCACCACAGTGGGAAGACATACAGGGGGACACTGGAGGGCCATGTCTGGACTAACACGTCTATCCCACTGGATGCGTACTCCCTGCGATGACTGAAGAAGTGGGGCACCTTGGCGTTCGACTGAATCGCCATAAGATCCATATCTGGGGTTCTCCAGTGCTGGAGTTCTAAAGCGCTTGGGCTCAGCTCCCACTCCCCTGGATCTATCAGGTGACGACTGAGATAGTCAGCCTCAATATTCTCCACTCCTGCTATGTGCTGGGCTGAGAGGGCCTGCAAGCGTTGCTCCGCCCAGGGGAACAAGAGAGACAGCTCCCATGCTATCCTGCGGCACTTTGTGCCGCCCTGGTGATTGACATCGCAACAGCTGTGGCATTGTCTGAGAGAACTCATACCGACCGACTGCTAGTAGGTTTCTGAACTTCGAGAGAGCTAGCTGGATGGCTCACGTCTCCAATTGGTTGAGAGTCCAGCATTTCTCCCTACCTGACCATAGGTCCTGCACCTTGTTTCTGAGGCAATGGACTCCCCTTTGCGCGAGGCAGGCATCGGTGGTTAAAATAGTCCAAGACGGCGCCTCGAGAGGCATGCTCTTCAAGACGTTCCATCGTAGCAACCACCAGCGGAGGTCCAGACAGACTGCGGATGGGAGTGGCAGTGGCTTTGAAAGTTCTGTGAGACTGGGAACCAACAATCCAAGAGGGACTGCAGCAAGGGACGCATATGCGCCCAAGCCCAGGGTACCAGGTCTAGGTTGCTGCCATGACTCCGAGCATCTACAGATAATCCCAGGCCTTGGGCAGAGACATCTGGATGAACCTCTGTAGCTGCCGCCAGAGCTTGACCCAACGTTCCTGAGTGAGGAAGATCCTGCCGGCGTGAGTGTCGAATCTTGCTCCTAGAAACTCGAGTGTTTGAGAGGATAGAAGACAGCTCTTGTCGTGGTTGATGACCCAGCCTAGCTGTTCAAAGAGATGCTTACCCTCTGCAAGGCCACCTATGTCTTGAGCCAAGATTTGCTGCGGATTAACCTGTCATCAAGATATGGGTGGACGCAGATTCCTTCTCTGCAAAGTGCCACTGCCATTATCTTGGAGAAGTTCAGAGGTGCGGTTGTGAGACTGAACAGCAGGGCTGCGAATTGATAATGAGCTCCAAGAACAGCAAAGTAGAGAAACTGCTGCTGATTCCGGCAAATGAAAATGTGAAGGTATGCTTCTATGAGATCCAGAGAGGCAAGAAACTTGCCGGATCACTCTGCCTGAATGACAGATCTGAGGGTCTCCATTTGAAAACAGGGAACTCGGGCAGCAGTTGACGCCCTGCAGATCTAGAATGGGTTGGAAGGTACCGCCCTTTTTGGGAATGATAAAACAGATGGAATACCGGCCGCACCCCCAGTCTTCCAGTGGTACCGGAACAATGGCCTACAATTGCAAGAGATGCTGGAGGGTGCTGTGAACAGCCACTTGCTTTGGGGGGAGCTCTGCAGGGCAAAACAAGGAAGGAGTCCTGGATAGGTCTGGCACAGTCAAGGACATAGCCTTGCCAAATGATATCAAGCACCCAGCGGTCTATGGTGATAAAGCGTAGTTACTCACCTGTAACAGGTTTTCTCCAGGGACAGCAGGAATCAGTCTTCACTTATGAGTGACGTCGGCAAAGACGGAGCCCACGCAGAGCAATTCCCCAGCTTTCAAAGAAAGCTTTTGGGATTGCTGCCATGCATGCATGGTCCTCTTCCCACCCAAGGGTGCCATCTTGCTCAGTTAGGTTCCTTAGCTCGAGCTCTACCAAGCAGATGGCAAGGACAAAAATTCAGCAACTCATAAGGGGAGGCAAGAGGGTAGTGAGGACTGATTCCTGCTGTCACTTGGGGAACACCTGTTAACGGGGGGGGGGGGGTGTAACTACACTTTCTCCAGGAACAAGCAGGAAGTCGGTCCTCATTTATGGGGCTCCCTAGCTACAGGCTACCGAACCTGTAACCAAAAAATGCCTCAGCAAGGCCATAAGCAGAAGCCGAAGCCCGAAGTCCTCGGGTCCAAACCCTCGGTAGCCGTGAAGAAGGTTCGGAGGGCAGGAGCTGCTTATACCCCGAACAGATTATGGAGTACAGCCTGGTCGAAGGTGCTGTCCCGGCGGGACTTCCTCTCCAGGCAGTAGTGGGTGGCAAATGTGTTCGTAGAAGATCAGGCTGCCACCCGGCAGATGTCCATCATGGGCATGAAGCGCAGCGAGGCCACCAAGGCTGCTTTGGCTCAGACCCCATGAGCAGTGACTTGACGATCCAGAGGGATGCCCACCTTCGCATGGGTGAAAGCGATGCAGTCCGCTACCCAAACAGAGAGGGTGCGCTTGGTGACTGCTTGCCCATGCCTATTGGGATCGTAGGTCATGAAAAGTCTGTCAGACTTGCGGTAAGTCTGGGTACGCTACAAGTAGAAGGCGAGGGCCCGCTTGCAGTCAAGGGTGTAGAGAGCCACCGATGCCTGATCAGCGTGGGGCCTCGGAAAGAAGGTCGGGAGCACTATCTCTTAGTTGAGATGAAAGGCTGACACGACCTTAGGTAAGAACTTAGGATGGGTCCGGAGGACCACTCTGTTGTGATAAAACCTGGTGTAAGGGGTGCCAGCCATGAGTGGCTGAAGCTCACTGACTCGGCGAGCCAAGGTCAGTGTCACCAGGAAGGCCACCTTCCAGGACAAGTGCCAGAGCAAACACGTTGTCATCGGATCAAAGGGTGGATGGGTGAGCTACGTGAGCACCACGTTCAAGACCCATTCCGCCGGCGGTGGACGGATGGGTAGCTTGGATAACAGAAGGCCCCGCATGAAGCGGGACACTAGTGGCTGCCCCGAGAGAGGCTTTCCCTCGATAGGGAGATGATTAGCCGATATGGGGCTCAGATGGACTCTAACGGAGTTCGACTTCGGCCCCTCCCTTGAGAGGTGGAGGAGGTATTGGAGAACCCACCAAACCGGGCAGGAGAAGGGGTCAATCTGGTGATACGAGCACCAGACAGAGAAGCGTTTTCACTTGAAGGCATGAGCCTGCCTAGTGGAGTCCTTCCTAGAGGCAAGGAAGATTGCCTCGACTTCCTCTGGAAGGGCCAGAGAGACTAGAGAGACCTGTTCAGCCGCCAGGCTGTGAGGGATAGGGAGGGTAGGTTTGAGTGCAGTACCCGACCCTCCTCCTGCATCAGCAAGTCCCTGGCAGAGCGCAGGGGAATCGCAGGCTCCGACGACAGACTGAGCAGGAGCGGGAACCAAGGCTGCCGAGGCCACGAGGGGGCCACAAAGATCAGTGATGTCCCGTCCCATTGGGCATTGAACAGAGTCCTCGCAATGAGGTGGAAAGGAGGGAATGCATATAAGAGACTAGAGGACCAGTCTAGGAGAAATGCATCGGGGCCCTTCCTGCCCGGGTGCGGCACCAGGCTGCAGAAGCAAGGGAGCTGTGTGTTCTGGGGGCTGGCGAAGAGGTCCATCGCTGGAGTGAACCAGCACAGAAACAGCCAGCCCGCCACTCTGGGATCCAGGCGCCACTCGTGGGAGCAAAGGATTCTGCTGAGTCTGTCCGCCAGGCCATTCTCCTGACCCGGGAGGTACATCGCCTTAAGGGACATCTTCCGTCGGGCAGCGAATGAGCAGATGAGGACTGCCTCCCTGCAGAGGGAGCGCAACCCCATGACCCCCTCTTTGTTGATGTAGAACATCGCTACCCAGTTGTCGGTCTGCATCATAACCGACTTCCCGCTGAGGACATCCTCGAAGGCTCTCAGGGCCCACCGGATAAGCTCGGAGCTCGAGCAGGTTTATCTGCTGCTGAGCCTCCACAGGTGACCATATCCCTGTGTGCAGAGGGACCCGCAATGGGCTCCCCACCCCGACAGGGAGGCATCCGTGGATAGCAGCATGTGCTGTGAGGCCTGGAAGGGCGATCCCCGCAGGAGGTTGCGGGGGTTTCGCCACCAGTTCAGGGACAAACGAAGGTCGGGAAGAATCCTGACTGGGTCCCTGAGGTTTCAGAGGGATTGACTCCATTGGGAGCTAAGGCACCACTGGGCTGTCCACATGTGCAGGCGGGAGTAAGGAACCACATGCACGGTTGAGGCCACGTGGCCCAAGAGACGTAGCATAGACCGAGCAGTGACCTGGTGGGCACTCTGGACACGAGCCGTCAGAGCTCGGAGGCGGGTGGAGTGATCCACCGGCAAGAAGGCAATGGCCTGCCGAGTGTCAAGGCACGCCCTGATAAACTCAACAGCCTGTGTCGGCTCGAGGTGAGACTTTGGGTAGTTGACCAAGAACCCCAAGCTCTCCAAGAGAAGGCAGTGCGTGACATCGCTTGCCGGGCCTCCTCAACAGAGGAGCCCGTAACGAGCCAGTCGTCGAGGTAGGGAAAGACCGGCATGCCCCGACGCTGAAGGTGAGTGGCGGTCACGACGAGGCACTTCGTGAAGACCCGTGGGGCGGATGTAAGACCGAAGGGGAGCACCCTGTACTGGAAGTGCTCTACCTGCACCCTGAAATGCAGGTACTGCCTGTGTTGGGGGTGGATCAAGATATGGGCATAAGCGTCCTTCAGATCCAAGGAGCATAGCCAGTCGCTCTGCCAGAGGAAGGGCAGCAGCATGCCAAGAGATAGCATCTTGACTTTCTCCCGCACCAGGAACTTGTTCAGCTTGCGGAGGTCGAGGATGAGCCGAAGACCCCCTGTCTTTTTCGGGATGAGGAAGTACCGAGAATAAAAGCCTCAACCTTGAAGGTGGGGAGGGATCTTCTCGACTGCCCGTTGGGCAAGGAGGGAGTGTAATTCCCGTTGCAGCAAAAGCTGGTATGAGAGGAGTCATGGAGGCTCTGACGGGGAGAAAGGGGGTGGAAGCCTGTCGAAGTGGAGGTGGTAGCCCTCCTGGATGACCTACAGGACCCAGGTGTCCGAGGTGATAAGTGCCCACGATGAGACAAACCAGGACAGGCATCCCCCCACAGACTGCTGCATCGCCGGAGGGCGAGGGGCTATGCCGCTTGCGTCAAAACCCCTGCGGGGGTTGTTGGGGAGCCAGCATCTGGGCCTTCAGGCCCTTTGGTTTACAGTGGCCCTGGCCGGGCTTCCCCTGCGCAGGAATGATCGGTGCGGGGGTAGCCGGGTACAACGGGTAGCCGCGGTACTGAGGCCTTTCCTGGGGGCTTCTTGGTAGGCTGCTTCTTCCAAGGCAGTGTAGAGGTCTTGCGGGAGAGGCGGGTCCTAGTGACGTACTCCGTCTGATCTCAGCCACCTTCTCCTCCATCAGCTTACCAAAGAGCTGTTTGCCAAGGCAGGGCATGTCCAGGAGCTTCTCCTGTACCCACTACTCCAAATCTGAAGATTGGAGCCAGGCCTGGAGGTGGGCTCCAATGCCTGCAGCCGCCACCCAAGCCAATGTCTCAAAGCCATCATAGGCAGCTTGAGAGATATTTATTTAGACAGTTTTGTATACCACCTTATCCTTCAATCAAAGTGGTCACAACACAATTGGGGGATACATTTAACATGAGGGGATATGAGACACATACACTAATACTTACAGGGAACATGGGCAATGGAGGGTTAAGTGGCTTGCCCAAGACCACAAGGAGCACCTGTGGGACTAGAAACCCCAGTCCTTCCGGCCCAAGGTTGCTGTCCTCTAGTGGGATTTGAACCACCGACCTTCCGGCCTGTGGTACCTTGCCCCAACCACTAGGCCACGCCTCCCTTTATGCATATATTTTGATATATGATATATGATATATTTTGAGCAGTTAGCAACTGAGTTCAACAGGGTACGGAACCTGTCGAGATGCTCGCCTCGAGGCCCACGGAGAAACCACCAAGTTCTTTTGCCAAGTAACGGAGGAACATACCAATATATGGTTAGCATGCCTGAATGCGACAAAAAGCATGGAACCTTGATAGGCCTTGCGACCCAGAGCATGAAGGGCTCTCGATTCTGGGCCGGAGGAACCGACCAATGGGACTTTGGGCTTTTCTGCTTCCTCAAGGCTGATTCCACCATCATCGAGGTGTGTGGAAGTTGGGTCTTTCAGAAACCTGGTCCTCGCTGCACCTTGTGTTAAGGCGCTTGCTCACAATGGGAACCAAGGCGGAGGCCTCCCACATGCGGAGCAATAGCCAAGATAGGATCGGCGGCACCGGCACAGTGAGGGATTCCCTAGGCAGGGCCTCGTACTGAAGAATATTGAGTTCTTCAGCACGAGGGTCTTCCTCAGCCTGAGTGACCAGATTGAGGACCCAAGCCATGTCCTGAATGAACACCAGAAAGGAGGTGTCCTCAGGCGGTGAAAGCCACTGGAAACTAGGCGAGGGGTCCAACAGGAGATCCCGGTGGGTAAGGGTCCCTGGGGAGGTGTCCCCATCAGATTCCAAGTCCGAGAAGTCGGTCGAGGGATCCGAGCCGGGCGGTTCGCCCTGTCCAATAGCCGGCAGCCTGGAGCCGGAGGACCTGGATGATCTCGCTCCTGAGGAACGGGAGAGCGAGCGAGACCGATGTCAAGGACCCTCACGAGGCCCGTGGCTCTCGGGGTTTTCCTGGACGGATCTGGGTATCCCACACGAGGGACCCGTGGTCTCTGGGTGCAGATCAGCGAAGCTGGCTATGAGCACCTGCTGGGATGCAATAAATGCAGAAACACTGCATTTGAGCGCCAACATACGGGACTCCCACGGGGACGCCGATACCGGGGTTACTGGATCAGGCATAAAGGAGGAGAGGAGGTCCTCACTGGGGCGACCTTCAGGAGACTGGGCGCTTTCGCCGGAGGCCTCCACTTCTCTGCGAGGTACCTTGTGGGGCCGCTTCTTGTCTGGCTCTCGGGAATGCCGAAGTGGCCTAAGCGACCGGGCGCGGGAGCGCTCCTGCTTGTTGGGGGCCCCAGACAGCAACTTCGAGGCCTTCTTTTTGCTCTGTTACACCTTGGGGGATCCCTCATCAAAGTGCCGCCTGGAACGCGGTGCTGCAGGGGGAGAACCCACCGGAGGGGAGACAACTGAGGGTTCCACCGGAGACTCCGTGGTGGCCTTTCGAAAATGTCTTTAGACTTCTGCTTATGGCTGAGCAGGGACTTTGAGAACATTTTCTTGCAGAGTGAACAGAGCTCTGGGTCATGGTGGGTTCCCAGACACCTTAGACAACAGTCATGAGTGTCCGTAAGCGATATCTTCCTAGAGCATCTATTGCATTTTTTAAACCCGGTGGCCATGGGGGAAAAAAAGGCCCCTGCGAGGTCGAAGACCTATGCGGCCAGCGGTTAAGAAGGAAAAAAGGGTGCGAAGCCCGTAAAGCACAGTTACTTACCTGTAACAGGTGATCTCTGGGAACAGCAGGAATAAGTCTTCACATATGGGTATCGTTGGTACCAACGGAGCCTGCGCGGGAACGCTCCCCAGCGTCCAGTAAGAAAGCTTTTGGGAGCATCCCACAGTGCCTGCATGCTGCCTTCCCGCCTTTCCCAACCGCCTCTCTCCAGTTCGAGTTTTAAAGCTGAGACAAAGAGAGAGAGAGGAAAGGAAAGATAGATAGAGAGATACAACTCCTAGGGGAGGTGAGTGGGTTGTAAAGACTTATTCCTGCTGTTCCCAGAGATCACCTGTTACAGGTAAGTAACTGTGCTATCTCCAGGAACAAGCAGGAATGAGTCTTCACATATGGGGACTCCCCAGCTGGAGATGCCAGGGAGATCCCCAAGGTTGTGAGTCCCTGAGAAGGGCTCTACCTCCCCCCATGGATCTCGGGCATCCAACCAGGGATGGGGGGTAGGAGTTGATTAGGTATGGAACAGGTGTTTGAGAACAGCCTGACCAAACAAGGCATCCCGGCGGGAGTCCTTGTCCAAGCAGTAATGGGCTGTAAAGGTATGAACCGAGGCCCAGGTGGCCGCTTGACAGATTTGGTCGATGGACACAGAGTTTAGATGAGCCATAGAGGCTGCCAAGTCTCTCACATTGTGAGCTGTGACATGGCCCTCCAGAGAAAGGTTCTTACTCTGGTAGGCGAAAGAAATACACTGAGCAATCCAATTTGACAGTGTTCTCTTAGAGACTGGAAGTCCTAAATGAGAGGGATCAAAAGCAACAAAGAGTTGAGAGGACTTTCTATGTTGCTGTGTCCTTTGTAAGTAAAAAGCAAGTGCTCTCTTACAATCCAGGGTATGGAGATTCCTCTCTGCACTTGATGCATGAGGTCCTGGAAAAAAGACAGGTAAATACACCTCCTGGTTCAGATGAAAAGGTGAGACCACTTTAGGCATAAAGTGTGGATTGGTCCTGAGGACTACCTTGTCATGATGGAACCTTGTATAAGGAGGATTAGCCACCAAGGCTTGCAGCTCACTGATGTGGCGAGCTGAGGTGACTGCAATGAGAAAAATAACCTTCCAGGAAAGGAATTTCAAGGAGGTAGTGGCTAAGGGTTCAAAGGGTGGCTTCATAAGCTGACCAAGAACTAGATTCAAATCCCATGCCACTGGAGGTGGTCTAATGGGAGGTTTAGTTAAAAGAAGGCCTCTCATGAATCTTGCAATAAGAGGAAGAGAGGAAATAGGTTGTCCATTGAGAGGCTTGAGGGATGCTGAAATAGCACTCAAATGGACTCTTACTGAATTCGTTTTAAGGCCTGCATGGGATAAATGCAGCAAATACTCTAGTAAAGAATTCAGAGGTATTGCAAGGGGGTTAAGACCCTTCTCTGCACACCAAATGGTAAACCTTTTCCATTTGAAAGCATAGGAACATCTAGTGGGAGGCTTTCTGGAAGCATGAAGGATATCCTTCACCTGCTGAGAAAGATGCAAATCTTGACGGTCTAGGCCTTCAGCAACCAGGCCCTGAGATGGAGAGACTTGGGATTTGGATGCCATAACGTTCCCTCCTCCTGGGACAGGAGGTCTGGAACAGATCCCAAGTCCAGGGAAGGAGCTTGAGAGAGATGCAGAAGTAGAGGGTACCACACTTGTGGCCAACGTGGTGCTATGAGGATCATAGACCCTCGATCTCTCTGAAGCTTGAAGAGAGTTTTGGGAATTAGGGGAATGGGTGGAAAGGCGTAAAGGAAGCCTTGACCCCAGTGAAGGAGGAAGGCATCCTTGGCCTGAACTCCCTGACACGGAATTCTGGAACAGAACCGGGGAAGTTTGGCATTCCACGGACTTGCAAAGAGGTCTATGTCCGGGGTTCCCCAAATCCGAAAGATTCTGGCTATCTGGTCCATGTGGAGGGACCACTCATGTGGAAGCAGAACTCGACTGAGTTTGTCTGCCCAAGAGTTTTGAACGCCTGGAAGATATACTGCCAGAAGATGAATTTGATGCTCTCTGGCGAAGGCCCACAATCTCAAAGCTTCGTTGCAAAGCGACAGAGAGCCAGTCCCGCCCTGCTTGTTCACGTAGAACATGGCTACTTGGTTGTCCATGTGGATGAGGACTGTCTTGCAGCTGAGCAGGGTGTGGAAGACTTTGAGAGCCAGAAAAATTGCTCTGAGCTCCAAGAGGTTGATATGTAGAGAAGTCTCCTGTGGAGACCAGATGCCCTGGGTGGAGAGATCTTGTAGATGAGCTCCCCAACCCCTTGGAGAGGCATCTGTTGTAAGGGTTGCTTGGGGTAACAACTGTTGAAAGGGGGACCCCAGCAACAGGTTTTGAGTGGACTTCCACCACTGGAAAGACCAAAAAAGGCGACTGGAGGTTGCTATTTTGTGTGATAGGCACCCTGATGCCTGGGTCCATTGGGTGGATAAAGTCCATTGAGCTGCCCTCATGTGAAGGCGAGCGTAAGGAACCACATGCACGGTGGATGCCATGTGGCCTAACAGTTGTAACATCTCTCGAGCAGTTAAATGGGACTTTAACTGAATCTGGGAGGCTAACTGCACCAAGCGTAGGCAACGGGCCTGGGGAAGATAGGCTCTTGCAGTTGTGGTATCCAGCAAGGCTCCTATGAACTCTAGTGACTGAGTAGGGGTGAGATGGGATTTTGGGATGTTTATTACAAGTCCCAGATACTGAAGAACACGCCTTGTGCAGGCTAGGGAAGTCTGGGACTCTGACTGGGATGGAGCTCGGATGAGCCAGTCGTCCAGATATGGGAATACAAATATTCCTAGAGTGCGTAGAAATGCAGCTACTACTGCCATGCATTTTGTGAACATTCTTGGTGCAGAGGCCAGACCGAAAGGAAGCACTCTGTATTGGTAGTGCTTTCCTTGATAAAGGAACCAAAGGAACCGTCTGTGTGTTGGAAGGATGAGGACATGGGTGTACGCATCCTTGAGATCTAGAGAACAAAGCCAATCCTGACTCTGAAGGTATGGAAGGAGAGCACCGAGAGAAATCATCTTGAATTTCTCCTTGCATAGAAACTTGTTCAATTCTCTGAGATCTAAAATGGGTCTGTAGCCCCCTGTTTTCTTTGGGATAAGAAATTAAGGGGAGTAGAACCCCGAGCCTTGTTGAAGAAGAGGTACTTCTTCTATTGCCCCTTGGGCAAGAAGGGTAGCAATCTCCTGACCTAGAAGGTTGAGGAGAGATGTTGGAGAATTGAACTGTTTCACCATGGAGTGAGGAGGAAGGTTTAAAAAGTGAAGCTTGTACCCCTCCTTTATGATGGAAAGGGTCCATTGCTCTGCTGTGATTTGCTCCCATCTGAGAGCAAAGTAAGTCAACCTTCCTGGAATGGTGAGGGGCTCTGGGTTTCCCAGAGCTAGAAAGGCTAAGTTCTCTAGTTGCAAGTCAAAGGCCTTGAGGAGGCTGAGGCTGCTGGGCTGTGGTAGGCTTGGCAGCCTTTGACTTGGCCTGTTTAGGTGGTTGCTGACGTTTTGCAGCAAAACGACCTGCAGAAGATGCCTGCCCATGAGCAGGATAATATCTTCCCTTTTTAGAAAAAGATGTCTTTTTGAACAATCTTTTCTTAACAGGGGCAGAGGTAGACTTTGAAAGTCGATCCAAAGCAGATTTCTCAGCATCCATCTGAGTGGCCTTTGCTTGCCAATCCCTGCCAAACAGGTTTTCACCTGTACAAAGAAGGTTTCCCAACTCATCCTGGACCCAGAGTTCCAAATCAGAGGCTTGTAACCAAGCAATTCTGCGTGCACCTATGGCAATGCCGTGGCTCTGCTTACACACTCAAAAGAGTCAAAGGCTGCACGGTTGGAGAATTTGGAAACATCTTGGGCATGTTTGAGCCAAGTGAGAAATTCCTGCCTTTTATCTTCTGAAATAAAAGGAGCTAGAGTCTGCAGATGATCTGTGACTTCTTTTAGAAACATCCCCATATAGAGACTATAGGAGTTGATTCTGGCAGCAAGCATATTGGCCTGGAAAATCCTTCGGCCAAAAGCATCTGCAAATGCAATGTGTGCCTTTGAGTCAGTCCTGACTCCTGGTGACCCAGAAGCTCCTGGGTTTTCTTGGCAGTGTCACCAGAAGTAGATTGCCAGGCCTTTCTTCCGAGGCAATGGAGGGTTAAGTGACTTGCCCAAGGCCACAAGGAGTGCTAGTGGGAATCAAACCCTGCTTGCTTGGTTACCAAGCCAGTGTTCTAACCACTAGGCTACTCCTCCACATTCACATCCTGGAGGGTTAGATGAGTGTCTCTTTGCACTCTTTATTTTCTTCATAGCAGACTCAACCACAATAGAGTGGTGAGGAAGCTGAGTCTTATGAAAACCAGGACAGGGAGGGACACGGTACATGGTGTCTAACCTGCGAGAATGAGGAGAAGTGGTGAGAGGAGTCTCCCACATGCCCAACATGAGATCATAGAGAATCTCATGAATAGGTAGGGTAGCTGCTTCCTTAGGAGCCTTAGGATATTGCAAAATATCTAATTGCTTGGCTCTAGGCTCTGACTCAGAGGCCACTGTAATGGAGAGGCCTCTAGCCACTTCCCTAATGAAGTCTTGAAAAGACAAATCCTCTGGAGGAGACATTCTTCGTTTTGGAGAATCAGACTCCTGAGGAAGAAGCACCGGTGCATCGACAGAAACCTCTGACTCATCAGAGTCTTCGTAGGAATCGAAGTATTGCCTGTCCGGATGCTCCTGTAAAGCCCGATACGCATACCGAGTGGGATCGACATCGGGAGTAAGTGGTACCGGTTCGGTACCGATGGGCATCGTAGGACAGGGTACCGTTGCAGCCGACACCGAAGCCGATGTCGATGCAATCGGTACCGGCACTGGGAATGGAGATTGTTGCGGTACCGAAGGCGTCGAAGCCTGCATAAATGCCATAAGGGTGCGCTGTATGGATAGAATTTTCTGATCCATCGACGTCACCAGAGTCTGGATGTCGGTACCAGTGGAGGCCACCAGTACCCCAGAACACGGCAACAGGTGATCGATCGAGGCCGCGCCATCGATGTCAACCTGTGACCCCATAGGTAATGCTTTGGAAGCCGGAACTTCCCGCCGGGGTAATTTTGCCAGAGCGGAATCCTCGAGGGCAAGCCCGGAGGCATCTCGATGCTTGGAGGGAGATTTGCCCTTCGAGGACCGGCTAGATTTATGTTTGGTTACCTGAGATCCATGGGAGGAAGAAGCCCTGGAAGACGTCGATGCCACCGAGGCTGCATCAGAGGGAAACAGGGTACTGAGCTTGGCTGCTCGGTTCTGCCGACCTCTTTTAGACATCATGGTACAGGACACACAATCCGTGATGGAATGGTCAAGACCCAAATATTTAAGACACCAATCATGGGTGTCGGTGACAGAAATAGTACCGCCACATTTTGTGCACTTTTTAAACCCGGAAGCGGGCTTCTCCATGAGGAGAAAATATTTAGGCCTAAGGCCCAAACTGAAAATGCACAGTTGAAGAAAATAAAAGGTTTTTTTGAAGAAGAAGAAGAAAGAAAAGAAAAGACTGGCGGTACCGGTCTGACGTCGAAGGCAGACGCGACACAGAAAAAATAAAGAAAAAAATAAAGAACTTCTTCTGCGGTGACAGGAACACGACCTACTGGCTCTGCGGAAAAGAAGAACTGGAGAGAGGCGGTTGGGAAAGGCGGGAAGGCAGCGCGCAGGCGCTGTGGGATGCTCCCAAAAGCTTTCTTACTGGATGCTGGGGAGCGTTCCCGCGCAGGCTCCGTCGGTACCGACGATACCCATATGTGAAGACTCATTCCTGCTTGTTCCTGGAGATAGAAAAAATTATAAAAGTTATCCCCGTAAGCTCCGAAAAAGGGGGCAAGGGGAGGACGGGTAGAGGACCGGTGCAACCGGAAGAAAAGAAAAGAGCCTGTTAAGGCGAGGAAAACAAAACGTTTTCTAGGGACGAGGACGTGTGTCCGAAGGGCTCCGCGGAAAAAGGGAGACTGAACAAGACAGCACCCTTGGGCAGGAAGAGGACCACGCATGCATGGCAGCAATCCCAAAAGCTTTCTTTGAAAGCTGGGGAATTGCTCCGTGTGGGCTCCGTCGGTGCCGACGTCACCCATAAGTGAGGACTGACTTCCTGCTTGTCTCTGGAGAAGGGCCCATTCGTTATAAAAGTGCTGTAGGTGTCCTCCCACCTGCATTATTTCGGAATGGACCCCCGAACTGTCAACAGGTGGAACAGCCCGTGGCCTTACCAGTCGATCTGTTAGCCTGCATGTAGGGTCGGTGTCCCTGACAAAAAGAATTGATTCAACTGGCAAGCACCAAAGGTGCAGAGTACTGTCTGCCAGGGCGGTATCTCTGTGATTTGTGGAACCTCGAGCGCAACGCTTCTCCAGCAGGTGGTCTCCTGGAGGAGGTTTTAGGTTTATCCTTGGACAAACGCTGCAGCTTGACCTACACTAATTGGCAAATTACGGCAAGTAACTGTTGCAGCCAGGGCCCCGAAAACAGATGC
Source organism: Ichthyophis bannanicus (assembly GCA_033557465.1). Taxonomy (NCBI): domain Eukaryota; kingdom Metazoa; phylum Chordata; class Amphibia; order Gymnophiona; family Ichthyophiidae; genus Ichthyophis; species Ichthyophis bannanicus. Next base: position 331,538,889 of record CM066032.1, read on the forward strand.
AATTTTGAAAAGACGTGCAGGAAAAGGAGCCATTTTAGATCAAACAACTCGCTGGGAAGCACTTATTTAATGGTGAAGCATTTGCTTGAACTTAAAGACTTCATAGAAGAAATGGACAATGAAAATCTTGCATTAACTGAAAGCCAGTGGACACAAACAAAAGAGCTGGAGAACCTTCTTTTTCACCCCTTCACTGTCACCAAGAGGTTGCAATGTGACGATCTAACCCCGGGTAAATTCTTATTGGAATGGAAGAGCCTGTTATATCGCCTGAACAAAAATGGAGGGTTAATAGCTGAGGGCATTGCATCTTCAATGATGAAAAGAGAGAGTCCTGAGATCCTTTACCAACTTCTCCAAATCTGTGCCAAAGAGCAATCCCCCATTAAAAAGGAGCTTTGTTAGGCACCCCTTAGAGGCCACTTCAGCTGACCAACTGCAAAGCCAAAGCCACCGTTGGGCGATGGTGGCCGCCGCAATGCTCCGGGCTGAGAGGCCTAGGCCATAAAAGGCATCCGCTAAGAAAGTCGCTAAGGACTCTAGACGAACAGAGTTCTCAGCTGAATCCAGCGGAGAAGTGCTTGGGCTCCTAGGCCGCCACATGCGGACACTTGAAGGGCAAGAGAAGTGGTAGAAAAAGCGGTCTTGAGAAGACCTTCTGCCTTACAATTCTAGAGATCCCGGAGGGCAATGCCTCCTTCCACAGGGATGGTCGTACGCTTCGTCAGAGCTTTGATAAGGGCATCCACCTTAGGGAAACACAGTCACTTGTCTAAGTCTGCAGCCGACCAGGAGTAGATTTGGCCCAAACGAGGGCCGTGCTTTAAAGGAGCATCAGGAGCCTCCCACTCCGCTATGACCATCTGTTGTAGCTCAGCTGGAAAGGGAAAAGTCTGCGCAGTCCGCTTTATTCCCATGACATTGGGGTCTGTTGTCGAGGAAGGCTGCGAGGACTCAGGCATTTCTGGAATACGCAGTTCTTTGATGATCTGAGCAATGAGGCCAGGAATTTTTTTCCTGTCGACAGAGATGAACTATGGTGGAGTGAGATTCCTCTTCCATGGGGGAGAGCTCCCCTTCCTCTACCTCTGAAGGAGAGGGTGAAGACCCACCAGGGGAAATGGCACCTGCGCCTTCAGCTCCTTCTTCCTCCCAGTCAGGCTCGCAGAGATCTGAAAGGGCAGCATCTATGCGACGCCTCTTGTGGCCCCCCCTGACTGAGAGGACCCTGGTTGCAGTGGGGTCTGGACCTGCCCTCCTTTCCAGAGGGTCCAGGCATGCTGGAAAACTGAGCAAACTCTGAAGCTAAAGGCTCTACAACCAGCTGCTGTGGGAGCAAGATGGGAGGAGGCTGCTCTGAAGATTGAGAAGGAGTGACCACTGAATCAATGCGGACCTGAATTGGAAGAGGCCCCCCACCTCCCCGCAGAACCTGTAGGTCCAGTAGATTGCGGTGATGCTGGAGGAGCTGTAGCAGAAGAGGATTCATCTGGATGCGACTCACAGGTGGAGCATAGCTGATTTATCAAAAGTCTGCGTTTTTTTCCCACAGGCCAGGCACTTGAGTGCTGCAGATGGCACAGCCAGGAGATCTAAGATTGCGCCAGCAGAAAATTTCCCCTCTCCCAAAAAACGCGTGAAAACAAAAGTACCGCTGGCGACTCAACGTAGCTATGGTGAGAAAGCTGCAGCTTAGATAACTCATGGTTTGTGCAGTAGCGATTAGAGCTCTCTCGGATACCTCCCAGATTGGTGCAGTGGAGTCAGAGCTATCCCGACCCGCTGAAGGAAGGGCAGACAGCGCTGTTGCTGGCAATAGGCCAACGGCTCCCAGGTGACGCCCGTTGCAGGAAGAAGGCTGGGGGGGGGGGGGGAAACAGGATCCAACAGTCTACAGAATAGCCACAGGCAGCAAGGCAGACTAGGGCAATTAAATAAAATAATCAGCTAAAGGGGGGCGGAGCCCGATGTCCAGCGGGATGGTCGCATAACGCTGAGGCTCCCGAGAGGCCTACTCAGAATCCTGAATTAACACCGGACATACTTGAACTTCTGCTCTGATCTTGCCGGGGCACATTGGTGAGATGGCGGGGACCAAACCCACGCGCCTGGAATTTGGATCTCCAGCGGCTTCTCACGGCAAACGCTCCAAAACTGAACCCCCGTCCCCGCAGAAGGGGCTGGCTTTGCGCGAGGGCCCCGAAATGCAGCAGGAAATCCTCGCAGAGATTAGAGGGGTTAAGGACCTCGTGCAGTCAAACGGTGAAGCACTCCGAGCGCTGCGGGAAGATCTTGGTGTACTGCAGGGCAGGCTAGAGGGGCTCTCTTCGCGTCAGGACAAAATGGAGAGCATATTAGACTCCCATGCGGCCCGGTTGTCCAAACTCGACAAAGTTGAACGCCAGGTACGGGCCTTGCAGAAAGAAGTGGAAGATGGCAATAATAGAGCGCGCCGCAACAACCTACGACTCGTGGGCATACCGGAGGGAGCGGAATCGGGAGACATGAAAGAGTTTTTATGTAAAATCCTCCCTTCCCTGCTCCAAATCACCTTTACCAAAGAATTGGAGATCGATCGCGCCCATCGTGTACCCACAAACATAACGCTCAACAGGAAGACCCCGCGGCCTATCATCTTTCGACTTTTGAGATATCAGCATGTGGAGCAAATTCTCAGTGCCTCTCGGGCAAAGGGCCATATGGAGTTTGAGAGCCACAAGATCTCCTTCTATCCTGACTTGGCTAAACCCACGGTCGACCGCCGAAAGCGCTTTCTGGAATTCCGGCCGAGGCTTCAACAACTACAAGCACGCTATGGCCTGATGTATCCGGCCAAGCTCCGAGTCACGCTTCACAATCAGACAAGAACATTTGAGGACCCTGATCTACTAGCGGAGGTTTTGGATTCTGAAGAAGCCGACTTCCAGAATATTCCTGCAAGTATTCTCATATCCGCTGTACCTGCCCTATTGGATTTGCCGCGGCTCAGCAAAGAGTCTGGCGAGGGCGGTTTGTTGCCTTATTTTGATGATATCTGTGACCCGACTCCATCTACCCACAGTAGCCTCGATGAGAATCAGAGACAGTGTTAATTATGGACTCTGGTGTTTCTTTTCTTTTTTTCATGTTTCTATCTTCCTCTCTAGGGCCTCCTCCCGCAGACATATGGTCGCCATATTCATTGGGGGTTTTGCTTCTTCTCTAAGTTACTTTGGTACATACTTTTCAATATGGGGTGTATTAACCAGCATATTCGGTGATTATGTCATTGTTGCACAGATTCTGATTATGTTGTATGTTTTCAAGCGCCCTTACCTAAAATGTCTATTACCGATTGATGGCACCATGTAAGATTTTCTCATTGAACGTAAAAGGAATCAATAATCCGATAAAACGGAAGAAAATCCTAAGCTATCTAAGTCATGAAGCTGCGGACCTGATTTTCCTCCAAGAAACGCATTTAAATTCGAAGGAAACTCTTAAACTCAATATTAAACCTTACATGGTGGCCGCCTATTCCCCAGCCGTTTCTAAGAAATGTGGGGTTGCCATACTGGTTAGGAAATCTCTGCATGCTACTATTATTGCGACTAGCTCAGATACAGCAGGTAGATGGTCCAGAGTTCACCTCAAGATAGGTAGCCTTGAAGTTACATGTATATGCCTTTATGCTCCTAATGTGGATGACCCTGCCTTTTTTGCTACCATTGCTCAGGTTGCACAGGCCTCTGCTAATACTTCATTGATAATAGGGGGGGATTTCAATTTAGTTCTTGATCCCCTGATTTACAAACAGCCGCCTAGGACAAGTGGTCCCCCCAAGAGTCACACCACGCTTACCTCTTTGATCAAAGATCTTGCTTTAGTTGATCTATGGAGGTTACTACACCCCAATGAGCTTGACTTTACCTTCTTCTCTTCCCCTCACAAATCCCAGTCTCGCATAGATTTCTTTCTAATATCAAAACTGTTAGTTCCTCAGGTGGACACTGCAAAGATTCACTCCCAACATATTTCAGATCATGCTGCTATTTCTTTTCAATTACACACTACTGCACCCCAGGGGAATTCGGGGGCCTGGTTCTTTGATAGAGCCCTGTTAACTCAGCCAGAGTTCCAGTTAGAAATTCGAGCAGCCATACAGGATTACTTCCATTTTAATTTACCCCAGGATACTGCGAATTGGGCTTGGTGGGAGGGTTTCAAAGCGGCCATTCGAGCAACGATCACTAGCTATCAAATCCGCCTGCGGAAACAACGCAAACAGCAGCTACTCATACTAGACCAACAAATCAAAGCAGGCGAACGAGTTCTAACTTCACGTACTGATCCATGTGTCTTAATTCGCCTACAGCGTCTCCGTTTTCAATATAATGCAATCCTCTCAACTGCAGCTTCTAAGAGTATTGAGCTTCAACGAGGGACATACTATCGTGAAAACAACCGAGCCGGTCGACTTTTAGCCAACGCCTTGAAAGGTCAAAAAGAAGCCAAACGTGTAGCGGCCCTTCGAGCCCCACAGGGAGGGGGCATATTGACCACAGACTCCGATATTGTAGAACTCTTTCGGGATTTCTATACCCGCCTATATCAATCTGAATGTGAGTTCTCATCAGAGACCTTCGAGCAATTGCTTTCTGGTATTCAGCAGCCGACCCTCTCTGAAGCTGATAGGGATGCGCTGGATGAACCCTTCTCTACCCCAGAGATACAATCTGCCCTAAAACGAACAGCCTCGGGTCGAGCCGCAGGGCCTGACGGTCTCCCGTCCGAATTCTACAGAACGTTCAGTGCAGATTTAGTTCCCTACTTAAAACTCTATTTTACTGCCCTTGCGGTAGATACATCCTCTTTGGGATCCTTTTCTGCAGCTAATGTGGTAGTATTTGAGAAAGAAGGCAGAGACCCGCTGCTAACCGCCAACTACCGTCCAATCTCCCTACTTAATGCCGATTATAAGATCTTCGCAACGATCTTGGCCACCCGGCTATCTGACAGGATGGCCACCCTAATCCATCCTGACCAATGCGGTTTTATACCCGGCCGATCCACCGCTGACAATGCTCGGACCTTGTGCCATGTGCTATCCAGTGCTGCCAATCTAGATCACCCATGGGTGGGTCTTTCCCTAGATGCTGAAAAAGCCTTTGATCGCCTAGAATGGCCCTTCTTATTTGCAGTTCTCCGATGGTATGGCTTTGGGGAGGGCTTCCTTCGATACCTCCAAGTCATGTATACTCAACCCGTCGCCAGTATTTGTGTAAATGCCATCAAGTCTCAGCCTTTTAATCTCCAAAGAGGCACGCGTCAAGGTTGCCCCCTATCACCAATGCTCTTTGATCTAGCTCTTGAACCCCTCGCCCTCCTTATTAGACAGTCCGCACGTATTCGAGGTGTCCCCTTCAGTCACAGAGAGATTAAACTCTCTGCATATGCAGATGACCTTATGCTTTTCGTATCCCTTGATTCGGTTCCAGCTGTCTTGGCTCTGATTGATGGATACTCGCAATTATCGGGCTATAAAATTAACTGGACCAAATCTGTAGCATTCCCACTGAACCGCTGGGTACATGAGGCTGACATGCAGGCCTTTCCTTTCCTTTGGCAATCCCGCATGGTGAAATATCTTGGGGTCCATTACTGTTCTCCTTTAGAAGACACTATCAGTTTTAATGCCAAAGAGGTAGTCTCCAAAGTCCGTGAGCTCACAAATCGTTGGTCTCCCTTATCCCTTACATGGTGGGGCCGCCTAGAAACTGTGAAAATGATGATAGTCCCCAAAGTGAACTACATTTTAGAAATGCTGCCATGCTTACTCCCGCTACACACTTACAAAGATATTGAGGGCCTTCTCGTCCGCTATCTCTGGCAGGGCAAACCACCAAGGATAGCCAAACAAAAACTACAGTCTGCGAAGGAACTAGGGGGTACCAGATTTCCTGATTTTCTCAGATATCATCAAGCCTTCCTACTTAAACAAGGTGCCCGATGGCTAGATGCCTTAACAGACAGCAGACCAGTTTGGCTTGATATAGAAGAGGAGCTTAGTAGCCCAATTCCGTTGACCCATCTCCCCGGTATGTCCCATCAAGTAGACACCCGCCATCCCCCAATGATTGTCGATACTCTTGCGGCCTTTAACACTCTCATTCTATCACTGGGCCCAAATGTATGTCCTCAGGACGGACTCCCGCTGTGGAATAACCCCAGAATTCAAGTCCTAAATAGAACGATAGCATGGAAACCCTGGTACTCTAGGGGGATCTGGACACCCCAACAGCTCTTCTCGGCAGCTCGTTGGAAAACCTTTTCTGATTTACAAAAGGAATTTGCGTTACCAGCGAAACATTACTTCCAATTGATGCAGCTTCAACACTGCCTCAAAAGTGCTCAAATCATGCCGCCCTCTGTCCCTACTGAGGACGGGCTATTAGAACTAGTTCACTCTATTAGTAGTACACATGGGGTAGCCTCTAACTTTTATAAAATATTATGTCAGGGTACAGATACTGCCACTTTTAGAGCCCAACAAGCCTGGGAGCGCGAACTGCAAACCACTTTAACCCCTGTGCAATGGAGCGTTTTCGGGAGCAAAGTAGTGCGGGTTTCCCGGTCTGCCTCAGTTACCCAAACTCTCTTCTTTTTTGCACATAGATGCTTTTATACTCCAGAAAAAATAGCCAAATGGAACACAACTGCTAGGGACCAGTGTTGGTCTTGCCATACTGCTGTGGGAACCCTCGCTCATGTTATTTATGAATGTCCCCAACTACAGGTTTACTGGGGGCGGGTCTGGGGTCGTATTCAATTTATCTTACACCTTCACGAGCCTCTCTCTTGGAAGATTGTGGGACTCCGCTCAGTGGCGGAGGTCCCCTCTCTTCCTAAGAAGGGTCGCTTTCTCCTTGATTTCATGCTGGGTATAGCCATATGTTTAATCACGAGGAATTGGAAGGATAGCTCTCGACTTACTGTCAATGAATGGTGGAACCTCGTCTGCTTATATAGTAAATATGAGCAGATATCTCGGGGAGCTATTCCCCATACCCAAACTCACTCTCGCTTGTCTAAATGGCAGATGCTCAATGATTATGTACAATCTGCTCATTGTTCCGACATGTCTGTTTAATGTGCACTCATCATGTTTCAGATCACCGTTAGGTTTTGTAACACAATAATGTTCGTACACGCCCGCTTCGGGAATGATTAGTTTTCTAGAGAAGAAGCAGGGGGGAGGGGGGTGGCAGGGGTTTACTTTGGTGTATGTATCACATTCTATGTATCTGTCTTTTAGCTGTATGTCTTCCTTTCCTTTGTTGTTATAAAACGAAAATAAAGAATTTAAAAGTGAAAATAATCAGCTAAAACTGAAAATGAAAAGAAATTAAATAAAAGGCGAGTCCTAGGGTCTCCGAAAGGTCCTCCTGACCCACAGCCCCCCCCTCCCTCCGAGCTGCACTGGCTCTCGTAGCCAGGAGCTAGCTCCTCAAGATGATCTAACAGACTAGGTGTCTCATACACCCCCCGGGATCCAATGGACACAGCGTGTGGAGGAAGTCAAAGGGCCCAAGGCCCAGAAAAAGAGACAAAGTCCAACATCTGCTGAGACAGAGAAAGTACTGAGGAGACCCCTAGCTGTGGCTGTCATATATATCATCAATGAGTTCACAGCTCTGATTGGCTCTCACTACTTTCTCTGTCTCGACATCTGCGGGCAGGGGGGCTTAACTCACTTGTCTGGACTGGTCTAGCTGGATGCTCTTGGTTTGTACCAAGTAGAAAAGAAGTCACGAATATATGGAGAGTTCTAGTAGGATTAGAAGCAGTGTAACGCGTGTGTGATGAAGTAGTGGTTTCATCTTTTGATATAGAAAAGATATTCGGTCGTGTGTCATGAGAATATCTGTGGTATGTGTTAGAGAAATTTGGGTTTAGGAGGGGTGTGAAAGGAATTTCAAGTTTTGTATAATGAGCGCAAAGTGAGAGTTTTAGTGAATGGTTCTATTTCTTAGAGTTTATATTGGGAGGAGGAGGGGGAATGTGTCAGTGATGCCCCCTGTCTCCTGGGTTATTTGCTTTGGGGGTCATTCACAACCATGAATAGCAGAGATGTACGTCCAGCTGGACGTACATCCCCGCTATTTGTGCAAATGCAACTGCTGGCAAAAGACTCCCCGTACAAACATCGCAGAACGAGGGAGGGTCATCTCCCTGGACGTACAGGACCTATTCTGAGGTCAGCCCTGTATGACCAGGGATGGCTGGGTAGATGGGGGACTTATTCCATCTCAGAGGTGGAATAAGTCCCCCTAGATGTGGTGTTTCAGCAGTGGATGGCATGGATAAAAGAGGTAGGCATGCAGGAAGTTTCTCGCAGCCGTACCCTGGTCATGGGATGCAGGATCAAGGGTCCAGCTGCAGAGAAAAAACCTTTTGGTGGCATTTGGGGATCATGGCTCCTTAATAGAGCCGTGGTGCCATGGCAACACAATGCCATGGCACCGTGGCTCCATTGAGGAGCCTGAATGAGGTAACTGGGTAAGTGTCTGGACGTCCAGCCACTATGCTGCGATTCTGCTCCAAGAGTGATGTCTAGACCCTATGGGAGCAGAATCGGCTGTGTCTCCCAGCCGTCCGGATGTCTGGATGACCGGGAGACGTACAGGTCAGAATGTGCCTCCACATGTATTGAGCCTTTAGCACAGAAACCGATGCAGGACAAGGGTCTAAATTGGGAAGAGAAAATCAAAACTGCATGGTTTGCTGATGGTTTGTTATTTCTATTAAGTAAGCCAATGGTACCTCTGTCAAGAATTTGAGATTTTAAGGGAGTTCAGGAGATTTTAGGTTTGAAAGTCATTGGGGGAAGTATTTGGCATTGGATCTTAGTAAGATCGCTGAGAGTTAGTGGAGGACAGTCCCTCTAACATGGGCAAAAGGATCCTTATGCTACATGGGTTTAATTATGCCATGGGATCTGGGGCTATTATACTGTGTAACTTGAACATAGGATCCCTGCTGAGGGAGATGGAGCTCCAGTTAATTAAATGAACGGAGTTGCCGCTATTCTGGACAGGTAGGATTCACCTCATTAAAATAATGATTTTGCCAAGGTGGCTTTTTGTGCACCAGAATTTGCCCTTAAGGGTTACAAAGGTGGATATGACAATGTGGGAGAAGGAAAGGGTGTAAGCCCAGTTGATGATGAGGGTTTTACAGCAGGCAATTGATGATGGGGGGTTGGGAATGCCTGGTCTTTGGTTTTATATTTGTCTAATCTTGCAATGTGTGTGAGGTTGCTTAGAGCAGTGGTTCTCAGCCAAGTCTTCAGAGCACAACTAGGTCATTCAGGTTTTTAGGATTCCCACAATGAATATACCTTACATGAGAGAGATTTGCATATACTTGCTTCATTCTATCCAAATCTCTCTCATGCATATTTATTGTAGGAATCCTGAAAACTCAGCTGGCCTAGGTGTGCCCTGAGGGCTGGGTTGAGAGCCACTGGTTTAGATGGTCCCTCTGCGTATATGGATGTGGTGCTATATGCTGAGTTAGTTAAGCCTATGCCTTGATTTATGCTCTAGGCAGCTGCTCTTTTGGTAAGAGGGGCTCAAAACCTGCTGGTGCATACTACTGAATAACCGTGGATTTGGAGAAAGATAGAGTTGTCACACTGAACCTCTGTTTATCTCCCTTTATGTGGGGCTTGGAGACTTTTTTCCAGGGCTCAGAGATAAGGAGGTTCAGCCTCAGCTATGATTCAAAAATAAAAGACAGATTTGAATACTGATTTTGATGAGGATGATTTCTGTGTGATTCTGTATGAGGCTTAAGTTGTGGTGAGAATTAGATTTAAAATTTTTACCTAAGTTTTATGTTCACCCTCAGTGGGTATATACTGTAGGGCTGGGATGGTTGATATTTGGGCTTATCCCAATGCAATGTCCCGAAGGCATATACTTGCATAAGGTCTGGAGTTATCAACACATTGCAAGGCTATAGAAGAGAGTTTTTTGAATGCTTGTCTGAGATGTTGGGTGTTGATCTGGAGCCCAGTACAGAGGCTTGCCTGCTGGACCAACCATTAGCAGCATTTGCTAGGCTGTGGTACTGTTATTTTGCTAATGCAGAAAGCTTGCTTGGCAGTTAAAAAGTGTCTGAAAGTCAGAGGATGCAAATGCATGGGTTATTACAAATGGAGTGTTTGACGGCAATGACAGTGAGCTGACAATTCTTGGCAATATGGTTTCCTTTAATGACCCTCACTCCACAGACGATAAAAGATACTCAAAACTCTGTACAAGAAGAGTCTTGAGATGACAAAGGTGAAGGGGAAGGTAGGGAAGGGAAGTATGAAGCATTTTAGTTTGTTATTGTTGTGGAATGTATTTGGCTTTACAAGTGATAAAATGATTGCACTAAAAAAGAAGCATTCATAAATGTATCGTCAAGAATTAGAGCCACAGCTACTTGATCAGTGTATCACAATCATATTTCCATGGACCATAGTTCTATAGTCCATCAATATTTTTTCATTTACAATAACGTGTTTATAATAGAACATATATAGTATGCCACAATCTCTTGTATATTCGAAAAATATCCAAATGTGAAGAATTTTAAAAAATATTTGAAGAATTATATAGAATGACGCTGAATACTTCTTTGCTGGCATAATACATATTTTAGAAAAAGGCTTCATATTCTTCTAGCCTTTTCTAAAATAATAGGGTTTTTTTTTCCAAACGCAAGGACCTAAATATCCATTTTCCTACTTAGACGTCCTACAGGAAATTATCCTCCACATGCCAAAATTTCTAAATTATGAAATATACAGTCTGTAAGGTAGGGGAATTATTTCCATCTTGGAACTTACCATCATTAGGCCTCCAACCAGATCACTAGTGTGAGGATCTTCATCTTTGGTACCCAGCTGTGGTGAATAGAGCTCTGTTGTGCGCAAGATTTCCAGAACTCTATCCAAGGCCTCTGCTACTGTGACAGGGCTGTTCTCCTGTGCAGCATTTATTATGTTGATAACCTCCAGTGCAAACAAAGAGAACAACAGAATACTAAATATATAGGACATGATATTCATAACGCTTAGCCAGACGGCCAAGGGGAAGATGTCCAGATAAGGGCGATGACTACAATATTGAGTGGCATTATCCAGACAGTGCTGCTGAATATGTCCACATATCACTCCTGCACTATCTGGTTAGTTAGTGGGGTGGTCCATGGGGGGAGGAAGGACAGTACTGCTGTTATCCAGATAAGTGACGACTTATATGGGAATAGCAGTGATTTTCAGTTGGCACTCATCTTAATTTAGGAGCTTAAAAATTATGCTTACAAATTTAGGTCTGCCATTCATGTGCCTAGATTTATGACACTAATTTATAAGCTTAGTGCTGAAAATCAATGCTAAGCTTCTAACTTTTTCCCCCACCCTACATTCATCCCTGATGTCACTCACATTTTATGCTACTAAATTTAGGAATTTAGTGAAATTTCGACCCCAGTAAATTTGTAAAGACTAATTTAGGAGCATAACTCTCAAAGTTAGGAGCATAAATCCTTTGAATATCAGGCCCATAATAAGTATCAACTCTTTGAAAAACAATTATATAAATTTACAGTTTCTGTAACTGCAATTTTATAGGTTCATTTCTAGCCTGATTTCCTTTAGAGGACATATTCTTATGTGATCAATGTGTCTGTCTGTCATTCCTAATAATCTGTGAACCATTCATCTAATTTCTTTGAGCAGCATGCACAGTGCCTCCCAGCTCATACTTTTAACGTGCCTTTGAAGCCCCACATTTTACAGTCCTTCTTATTTGTTTCTTTCCTGTAAAAAAAAAAAAAGGCCAGGCTGGTTCAGTTGAGGTCTTCTGAAATCTCATGGAGATCAAGTACACTGTGATATCATTGGGCAATATCGAGAATCTTTAAAGCTTACCTTTAGTACATGCAGTCGTGGGCCTGTTTACTAAAGAGCAGTGCATTCTTGCACTTACCATGCATTAGAAACAAATGTTAAAGTTAAATTAGGCCTTATCTGCTAATTGGCATTCCTTGAGTAACTCCAGTCCAGTCCCGCACCTCTAGGTAGTCAACATCCTCCAGCAGTTTGGAGACTGAGCATGTCCTCTTTTGATGATATTAGTGTACTAAGGAGCTGGCACCTCCCACCAGCCCCCAGTAACCTATTGACAAAGCAGACTCACAGAAGAAACAAATAAGTAGCCAAATACTATAAACCGAACTATCTACTACTGCGGGCCCCCAACCCCTGTAGGGACTCCATTCTCTCCCCCTCGAAACAAGGAGGCTTACCTGTGGACTGCATCACCGAAAGACCCAATGGTCCTAGATATGACCTGCCATCAAATGGCAACTGAGAATCTTATTGTAAGGCGCAAGGAAAAAAATGACAGGCAGCACTCTCTTCAACGCCAATACTGATGTCCAGCAATTCCCCTGATCACAATACACCAAGATAACATTCTTCAGGCCCGGGGTTGTGCTGCTGTATACTACAACCAAAACAGGGAGAGTTCCGGGACTGAACTGGAGTTACCTGTTAATTAGTGTTTTTTGAGTAAGGTCGAATTTAACTGTCTTTATCGTCCCTCCAGTCCAGTCCCGCAGCTCTGGGATGTAGCTGAGCAGTTCTACCGATGGGAGGGGCCTGCAATTCCAGTCTGAATTACTGCCACTCCGAATATGGCGCCCCCTGCTGCCTGCACATCCAAACTATAATGTTTCATAAAAGTGTGAAGGGAAGACCAAGTGGCCACCCTACAAATGTCTGCCAGAAGCACCAGACTTTACTTTGCGCATGAGGCAGCCTGTGCCCTCATTGAATGCGCCCGCAGCCCCGCTGGCACCGACTTCCCTTTCAACACATACGCCGACACAATTATCTCTCTAATCCACCTGGAAACGGAGGTCTTAGCTGCTGTCTCCCCCTTGTGTAGACCAGCGAACAGCACAAACAAACAATCAGACTTACAAAATGGCACCATTCTCATCAAACAGCACTGCAAGACCCTCCTTACATCTAGCAGATGCAACTGCGGATCTACATCTCCCTACTGACCTCCGGAGAGCGCCAGTAGGGAAACCGACTGATTCAAATGAAAGGCCGACACGACCTTAGGCAAAAAGGAAGGTACTTGCCAGAGAGCTACCTTCTCCTGTGAGATGGAAAGGAAGGATTCCCTGCACAAGAGGCTTGAAGTTCGGAAATTTTACGTGCTGAGCGAATTGCCACTAGAAACACTGTCTTGAGAGTCAAATCTTTCAAATAGGAACTGCTCACTGGTTCAAATGGCTCCTTTGACAATGTCGCCAACACCAAATTAAGATCCCAAGGGGGAACGACTGTCTGCAGTGGAGGCCGGAGATGCTTTACTGCCTTCAGGAACCGCCCCACATCGGGGTGTGTTCCCAAGGACACCCCTTGGATTTTGCCCTGATAACAAGAAACAGCCACCACTTGCACCCTCAATGAACTAAAGACTAGGCCCTTCTCAAATCCTGCTTGGCTAACACATCTAGTACAGTGGCCAAGAATGGTTGACAGTGCTGTCCTTCACACCACTGCCAATCAAAAACCCACTGAGGTAATCACAGATATATCACTCTTAATAAAAGATTAATCCCACAAAATCACAGATTCATACAATATTTTTTGTCGGATAAACAGTCAGGAGAGGAAAACATCACTCTCGCATGACTAACATCCTTTTACTCATTTCTAATTCCCAGAAAAATGCCAAAGACTTATCTCTATGTTTGTCTGTGGTTCGGCAGCTCAACCAAGGCGTACGTCAAATCCAATCCTATAATAAGGAACCCCGCACACATGACAGTGGGGATGCCTTCCCCCAAAAGGGGGATTTGACATACACCTTGGTTGAGCTGCTGAGCCATGGACAAACATACAGATAAATCTGTGGCGTTTTTCTGGGAACTAGAAATGAGTAAAAAGGATGTTAGAGTCATGCAAAAGTGATATTTTCCTCTCCTGACTGTTTATCGGACAAAAAATATTGTATGAGTCTGCTATTTTGTGGGATTCTTCACACCACACCTCAAAAACACGCCAGACACGAATAAATGACAGAGAAGTGGACTTCTTCCAGGTCTTTAGCAAAGCTGCTATCACCAGGCCGGAATAGCCATGTCTCCTCAACTGAGCCCTCTCAAGAACCATGCTGTAAGCGAGAATCAATCCACCTGAGGCATCTGCAGCAGCCGCTGGGTCAAGAGATCTCCCCTGACCGGCAAACGCCAGGGCTGGTCCACCATTAGTCTCACCAATTCAGCATACCATGGATGCCTTGGCCACTCCGGAGCAAGTAAGATCATCATTCCCTGGTGCACCTTGATTTGCTGCATGACATGGCCTACGAGTGCCCATGGGGCAAAAACATATAGGATGCCCTCCGAGGGCCACTTCTGCACTAGGGCGTCCAGCCCCTCCAACATCCTGCTGAAAAACAGGATTGCCTTGGTCACTGCAAATGTTGCCATGAGATCCATGATGAGCGTGCCCCATCTGCTCACCACCTGAAAGATCACCTCCTGGCACAGCATCCATTCCCTGGGAACCACATGAACCCAGCTAAGGCAGTCCGCTATCACATTGCCTGTACCTGCAACATGTGCTGCTGACAGTGCTTGCAGATGTTCCTCTGCCCAAGTTAGCAGTGCCACAGCTTCCAAGCCCACGCTGCCCGTGCCTCCCTGATGATTGATGTAGGCCACTGTGGTCACGTTGTCTGAAAAGACATGGATGGCCTTCCCTTGCAGTCAAGGATGTAACTTCTGCAGTGTCAGGACGACTGCGTGCATCTCTAACCTGTTTATGGACCAACTGGAATCCTGTGGTGTCCACTGCCCTTGAGTCAGATGTCCTTCACAGTGGGCCCCCCTCCAGTCTGATAGACTGGCATCCATCGTCAACAAAGCTCAGTGTGGCGACTCTAGGGGCATCCCTGCCGCCAAGCTCTCGGGTTGGAGCCTCCACCTGAGTGCTTTCCTGGCCTCTGCCAGGCAGGGAAACCGCTGTAACAAGGAATGTCACTGGTGCGACCTCCTGCGGAGCAATGCCCTCTGCAACAGACACATATACGCTCTCGCTCACAGCACAAGCTCGAGAGTGGCTGCCATTGTTCCTAGCAGCTGCAGATAATTCCAAACCGTTGGTGCTGTCCTCTACAGGAATTGATGTACAAGTTGCTGCAGATCCTGTGCCTGCTGCCCTGGCAGAAATACTTTCAAGCTGCAGGTGTCAAATCACACCCCCAGATACCCGAGCTCCTGGGATGCCAGAAAGAGACCCTTGGACATGTTGATCACCCATCTGAGACTCTGCAGGAACTCCATCACCCGTGCTGTTGCTCGTTCACTTTCTCTCCTTGATTTTGCCCGAATGAGCCAGTCTCAAGATATGGGTGCACAGGACCCCCTCTTGCCAGAGCGCCACCACCACCACCACCACAATGATCTTGGTGAAGATGCGAGGAGCCGTCGCTAGGCCGAAAGGCAGGGCCCAGAACTGAAAATGCCCCGTGGGCACAGCGAACCGTAGAAACTGCTGATGCTCTGGTCAGATAGAAATGTGTAAATATGCTTCTGGGAGATTGAGTGAGGTCAGAAACTCCTTCTCGCACTATGATGGACTGCAACATCTCCATGTGAAAATGGGGAATCCACAGATACCTGTTTATGCGCTTGAGGTTCAGAATTGGCTGAAAAGAGCCCTCCTTTTTGGGCACCACAAAGTAAATTGAGTATCAACCTAATACGCACTGGTCTTTTGGAACTGGCATGATGGCCCCCAACTGCAGGAGCCGCACCTTGCGGTGGGACTGCACAAAAGGTGGGTCCAATGGTCTGGTAAACTCCGGTGCATAGCCCTCCTTGATGACCTCTAAAACCCATTGGTCAGACGCGATCTAGACCCAGGCAGGGTAAAACTCCCACAGCCGACCCCTACAGGCAGCACCACCACCTGGGCCCCTCTCAATTCACTGTGACTTCTTAGGCCTCGAGGACAGGGAGGAACCAAAATAGCCTCACCGTGCCCCTCAAAACCCTTGAAAACCTTGACTTCGAGAGGGGAACCAACCTCTCTGATAAGGTGCAAAGCAGACAGTGTGTAACCACAGGAAAACTCAGGACTGACTCGAGCCGGAGCCGAGCTGCAGACCTGCTGTTTGTCCTCAGAATTTCATCTGCCATTTTGATGCCCAGTCTTCCAATTTATCAAGATCCTCTTGGGTTTTAACAACTTTAAATAGTTTTGTGTCATCTGCAAATTTGATAACCTCACTCGTTATTCCACTTTCCAGGTCATCTATGAATATGTCAAAAAGCAGCAGACCCAGCACAGACTCCTATCCCATGACTCTTTAGTTTTGCCAAAAGTCTCTGATGAGGGACCTTGTCAAAGGCTTTCTGAAAGTCCAGATACACTATATGAACCTACTCACCTTTGTCCATCTGTTTATTCACACTCCCATTAGGCCATGACTATCTACATGCTGAGTAATTTTATTCTTTATGATGGTTTCTACCATTTTTCCCGGTACTGACGTCAGGCTCACCAGTCTGTAGTTTCCCGGATCACCCCTGGAACCCTTTTTAAAAATTGGTGTTACATTGGCGATCCTCCAATCTTCAGCTATTAGAGATGATTTTAATGATAGTTCACAGATTACTAATAGCAGGTCTACAATCTCATATTTCAGTTCTTTCAACATCCTTGGATGTATACCATCTGGCCCAGGTGATTTGCTACTCTTCAGTTTATCTAATAGTTGTAATACATCTTCCCGATGTATCGATATTTTCTTCAATTCTTCCGCACCTTTAAATACCACTTCAGTCATGGGTAACATCCCTACATCTTCCTCAGTAAAGACCGAAGCAAAGAATTCATTCAGTCTCTCCGCTATCACCTTGTCGCTTTTTAGTGCCCCTTTAACTCCTCTATCATCTAATGGACCAACTGACTCTCTCACAGGTTTTTTGCTATGAATGTACTTGAAAAAATCGTTATTTCGCGTTTTTGCTTCCGCAGCAAGCTTCTTCTCAAATTCTCCCTTTGTCTGTTTTATCAATGCCTTGCATTTGACCTGCCAGTGCTTGTGCTGTTTCCAGGTTTCATCGTTTGGCTCTTTTTTCCATTTCCTGAAAGATGCTTTTTTGGCAACAACAGCCTCTCTGACCTCACCTTTAAACCATGCTGGCAGTTTTTTGGACTTCCTTCCACTTTTCTTAAAGCATGGAATACAGCTGGTCTGGGCTTCCAAGATAGTATTTTTCAACACCACCCAAGCTTGATGTAAGTCTTTAACCTTTTCAACTGCTCCTTTTAGTTTTTTCTTAATTATTTTCCTCATTTTATCATAGTCTCCCTTTCGAAAGTTAAAAGGTAGTACTGTGGATTTCCTTACTATCCCTCCTCCACTAATTAAATCAAAGGCGATCATGCTATGATCACTATTGCCAAGTGGCCCCAACACCCTTATCTCTTGCACTAGATCTGCTGTTCCATTAAGGACTCGATCTAATATGACTTCCCCTCTGGTCGGTTCATGAACCAGCTGCTCCAAGAAGCAGTCATTTATGTCATCTAGGAACTTTATCTCCCTAGCATGTCCTGCCGTGACACTGACCCAGTCCATACCGGGGTAATTGAAATCACCCATTATTATTACCGCGCTGTAACTTTTGTTAGCTTCCTTGATTTCTTTGAGCATTTCATCATCCATTTGTTCATTCTGACCAGGCGGTCGATAGTACACCCCCACTGCCATCGCCTTCCCCTTTTTACATGGAATTTCAATCCATAGAGATTCTACAGCAAATTTTGTTTCCTGAAAAACTTTAATCCTTTCTGACTCAATGCCCTCTCTAACAGAGCGCAACCCCTCCACCAATTTGATCAGCTCTATCATTACGATATAGTTTGTACCCAGGTATCACAGTGTCCCACTGGTTGTCCTCCTTCCACCATGTCTCTGATATTCCAATCATATCTAACCTCTCATTTAGTGCTATATATTCTAACTCTCCCATCTTATTTTTTAGTCTTCTAGCATTTGCATACAAGCATTTTAGAGACTGTATTTTATTCATATTAATTTGGCTATTGGTAGACATGGGTAGTTTGGGATCTTTAAGCTCTGTCTGCTCCATACTCGAGGGCATTTGGGCTACTTTACTCTTTTTTGGAACCTCTCTGCTTTTGGTAGTATCCTTCAAGGATACATTCTTCCGAACCATCTGCTCTTGGGTGACTGTCAGCTTTCTCCTATTATCTAGTTTAAAAGCTGGTCGATAATAGGGGAAAGCCGACAGTCGCCCGAATAAGATCATAGCAAGCATCCGTGAGATACGCGGTCCTGGACTCCAACTTAGCCACTGCCATCGCTAGATTGGGAACTGAATCCGCAGGGTCCAGAACCCCTTGCGCCCAGCGTAGGCATGCCCTGGCAACCCAGGCCCCATAAAAGGAAGCCTGTGATGAGAGAGCATTAATATCAAATGCCTGCTTTAACAAGATATCCAACTTCCTATTCTGGCCATCCTTGAGCATTGTACTGCCCTCTACTGGGATTGTCGTCTTCTCCATAACTGTCGAGACCGCCACATCCACTCTTGGAGAATGGAGCATTTCCCGCTCTTGCTCCTGCAGCAGATACAGCCGGGTCATGGTTCGCACCCACTGAGCCCAGCCCAGCCTCTGGCAGATCCCACTTTTCCTGGATCATCTGCTTGACCACTCTATGCAAGGGGAAAACATTTAGTGTCTTTTGAACCGCCTGGAGTAGCGGGTCTTCCAATGTCTCCTCTTCCACTAGGAGCCCCGCCAGCATATTAAGTATCTTCATCGATTCTACAATAAGCACTGTAAGTTCCTCCCTGTGGAACACTCGGACAATCAGAGACTGCTCCTCCTGTGGAATCTGTCCTTCCTCCAGCTCCTCAACATCCTCTAACTGTCTCCAGCTCCAACCATTCTGGCTCCTCGGACAATGCAGACTACTCCCTCGAGTCTCCCTCTAGCCTAGTCCGTCTGGTCGACGCAATTTATTTATTTATTTAGCAAGCATTTGTATCCCGCTCCTTCCAGCGATCAGAAGCGGGCAGGATTACATTGAGAAACTGCCGAATCAAGGCAGGTACAATTTTGTATGCATACAGATTGGTTTAGAAGCAGATCACACAGAGGTAACAATTCTTAGCTATGGGGAAGTTATTTACAGAACGCACAGAATTAACGTTTCTTAGTTATAGGGGAAATCATTTACATATGTACATCATTTACAGAACACACAGAATTAACTTGATCTGTTCCCGTGCAGCCACCGGCCTCTTTCTGCACTCTTGCAGCATCTCAGATTGGTCCTTCATCCTCCGCTGCTTCATGCAGAATGTCTTATGCATGAGGAAGATGAACTCGGGTGGAAACCCAAATGGAGCACCTTTGCTTCCTAGCCCCTGGGATGTGGCATGCCTGGAAGGGGCCTGTTCTTTACTATATGGCTCTAGTAGAGAGGGGCAGTCCCCAAGGCTCTTGCTTCCTCTGCGACCAGGTCCTGCCCATCTGAGGACTTGGGTTTACTCCCCTCTGTTCTCAAGGAGGCTGCTTGCTCCACTTTCTTGGCAGCATCCTCCTCCAGCCCGTGTTCCAATATCCGAGCCTCCTTTTCGCAGCTGCAGCAAAAGCCTTCATTTGAGACTGACCCCTGCCGGGCCCCACAAGTCAGACACTGCGGCCTTACCAGCATGGTCACTTGAGACAATGCAGACCCCCAACAAAAAACCCCTTGTAGGAAAAAGGTCTGTTCTCTTAGCTGGGGGAGAATGGAAACCACCTGTCGCTTTTTCCCCTGTGCTGCCTTGACGATGTCCGTTTGCTTGCCTATCTTCTTTTTTTTTTTTAAACACTGAAACCACACAAAACGAGGGCAAGGAAATAAAAACACATGGGGGCAAAAGAGAAATTAGACTTACCTGCTAATTGTTGTTCCTTGAGGAACTCCAGTTCAGTCCCTCACCTCTGGGTTGTGCACCTCTTCCTGCAGCATGGAGACTGGGCATGTCAGAACTGTGACACCACTGTAGATATCCTACTGGCACCTCCCACCAGCTTCCAGTGATCTAATGAGAAAGCAGACTCAAAGGAGCAACAAATAAGTAGCTATAATATTAAATACAATTTAACTCTAACACTGAACTAAAACCCCGTAAATGAGAGGATAACTCTCCCTCTACCATTTGCAAAAATAGGACAGAAAGGAGAAAGAAGAAAGAATACAAGGTATACTTTGCCTGAATACAGACCACATTTGCTGAATTTCTCCTACTGGATTGTAGTCACCGCACATCACAAAGCAGGCTTTGTGGAAACTGACCAAAAGACCTCCGGGTGGGAATCGGGACTGAACTGGAGTTCCTCAAGGAACAACAATTAGCAGGTAAGTCTAATTTCTCTTTCCTTATCATCCCTCCAGTTCAGTCCCTCACCTCTGGGATGTAACAGAGCAGTAAACTATTGGGAGGGACCTGTCCACCCGGACCGCAAAACTGCCGACCCAAAACAGGCATTTCCCGCCACTTGAATAACCAGGCGGTAATGTTTACTAAAAGTATGCAAGGAAGACCAAGTGGCTGCTCTGCAAATCTCAACCGACAGAACTAAGCTATGCTCCGCCCATGAAGCCACTTGTGCTCTAGTAGAATGAGCCCGCAGCCCCAAGGGCACCTGACGATCTTGCAAGATATAAGCTGACACTATTACTTCACAAACCCATCTGGAAATTGAAGCTTTGGCCGCCGCTTCACCTTTACGTGGTCCACCAAAGAGAACGAACAAACAGTCAGACTTGCAGAAGGACTCCGAGACCTTCAAGTATCGCCGAAGTACCCACTTAATGTCTAACAAACGCAAACTACGGTCCGATGCGGTCTCCCCCGAAACACCCAAAACGGGCAAAGAGACCGACTGATTCACATCAAATGGCGAAACTACCTTTGGTAGGAAAGACAGTTATGGGACGCAACACCACTTTTTCCCTAGAAAAAGTCAGAAACGGTTCTCGACAGGACAAAGCCTGCAACTCAGAGATTCGACGTGCAGAGCAAATGGCTATCAAAATTATTGTCTTCAAAGTCAAATCCTTTAGGGAAGCCTGATGCAAGTGCTCAAAAAGCTCCTTTGTCAAGGCTCCTAAAACCAGGTTGATATCCCATAGAGCAGAAAAGACCCTGCGTGAAGGACGTAGATGGGATACCGCTCTCAAGAAATGGACAACAACGGCATGGACCCCCAAAGGAACTCCTTGCACCTTTCCTCGATAACAAGAAATAGCTGCCAACTGTACCCTTAACGAACTGGCAGCCAATCCCTTATCAAACCCGTCTTGCAAGAAACTCAACACTGTCGGCACAGATACTGAGGACGGGCAAAACTGACGTTGAGCACACCAGTCCACAAAAACATGCCAGACGTGCACATATGCTAAGGAAGTGGACCTCTTTCTGGCCCGAAGCAAGGAGTCAATCATCGCCTTGGCATAATCCTTCTTCCTTAACCAAGCCCTTTCAATGGCCAAGCCGTAAGTGAGAACCGATGTACCTGAGGCATTCGTAGAGGCCCCTGAAGCAGCAGATCCTCCCTTAGCGGCATCCGCCACGGTTCCCCGTCGAGCAGACACACCAGATCAGCATACCATGGACGACGAGGCCAATCTGGAGCTACTAGAGCCACTCTTCCCCGATGAGCCTTGATGCGCTGCACCACTCATCCCATGAGTGCCCAAGGGGGAAAAAAATAGATGAGACCGTGAGTGGGCCATTGTTGGAGTAAGGAATCTAGACCTTCCAACATTCGTTCTCATCGTCTGCTGTAAAAGAGACTGGCTTTGGTCGACCGAAAGATCACCATGAGATCCATAACCAGAGATCCTCCCTTGAGGACAATTTGAGCAAACACCTCCGGATGAAGCTCCCATTCTCTGGGATCCACTGGAACCTGGCTGAGAAAGTCCACTGTCACATTGTCCGTTCCCGCAATGTGCGCCACCAACAGAGCCTGAAACTGAGACGCTACCCAATTGAAGCGACTTTTCACCTCCATTTCCAGAGCTGCGCTTCTCATGCCCCCTTGACGATTGAGGTTCGCAACCGTCGCGGCATTGTCCGAGAGCACTCAAACCACTCGACCCCATAAGGTGGATTTGAAGGACTGAAGTGCTAGAGCTACCACTCGCAACTCCAGCCGATTGATGGACCATTTGGCTTCCTGCTCGGTCCAGCAGCCTTGTGTGAAGAGCTCTCCACAATTAGCTTCCCAACCTGCGAGACTGGCATCTGTTAACACTGGCATCCACTGCGGTTGTTCGAGAGGCATGCCCACTGCAAGATTCTGTGGATGAAGCCACCATTGAAGAGACTTCCTGACCCTCAATGGACAAGTTAGGCACATGGACAGAGAGTCGTTCTGGTGAGACCATCAACAGAACAATGACCTCTGTAAGGGACGCATGTGAGCTCTGGCCCACGGCACAACTTCCAGAGTCGCCGCCATTGTCCCTAACACCTGGAGATAGTGCCAGGCCGATGGTGCAGGAGTCCTCAAAAAATCACGCACCAGAAGCCGCAGGCCCTGGGCTCGGAGATCTGGCAGGAAGCGAACTCCCAAATACTCTAGAACTTGCATCGGAACCAATCGGCTCTTGGCCATATTGACCACCCAACGAGACTCTGCAGAAGCTCTACCATTCTGTCTGTCACTTGCACACTCTCGGCCCTGGACTTTGCCCGATTCAACTAGTCATCGAGATAGGGATGAATTAATACTCTCTCCTTTCGAAGAGCTGCCGCCACCACCACCATAACCTTGGTAAAGGTGCGTGGAGTCAATCGCCAGACCGAAGGGCAACGCCTGAAATTGAAAATGCCCCCACGGTAGTGCAAATCCTAGAAACCTCTGATGATCTGGCCTGATCGTAATGTGTAAATATGCTTCGGTGAGATCGAGAGACGTCAAGAACTCCCCTTGACGAGCCACCACTATAACCGAACGTAAGGTCTCCATTCGGAAATGAGGTACCCGCAAACAGCGGTTTACCCCCTTGAGATCCAGAATCGGGCGGAAGGCCCCGTCTTTCTTTGGAACCACAAAATAAATTGAGTATCGACCGATACCATAGTGCTCTCGCGGAACCGGAACCACTGCTCCCAGCTGCAAAAGACGAGCCAGAGTCTCCCGTACCTTTCTCGCCCCCTGCACGGCGACATGGCAAAAGAGTCGACCACCAGATGGGCAAACTCGAGAGAATAAGCTTCATGAACGACCTCCAACACCCACTGATCGGATGTTATCTGGACCCCCTACCGGCTGAATTCCTGCCTGGGTCCACCTCGCTTAATTGTGCTTTCCAAAAAGCCTAGGAAGAGGGACTAGCAAATCCTCTGCCCGCTCCCCGGAATCCTCTAAAACTTTGACCTTGAGAGGAAAACCATCCTCTTTGAAAACCTCCCAAACGGGAGGTACGAAAACACCTGAAATCCCGAGGTTGCCCATGGGCAGGTAAGGGGCACGGCCCTGCTTCGGTTTATCCTCCAGCAAGCAACCTCCTTTAGAATCCCCCAAATCCTTGACCAGCTTATCAAGATCTTCTCCAAACAACAGCTTCCCCTTAAAAGGAAGCTTGCTAAGACGTGACTTGGAGGAACTGTCCGCCGCCCAGTCCCTGAGCCAACGATAGCGGCACCACCAAGGAAGCCATGCTATTCGACAAACCTCTAATAAGATCATAGTGGACATCGGCCAAATATGCGGAACCTGACTCTACTCTTGTCACATCAGCTAGCTGCTCCTGCGTTTACTGAACTGGCTGCTGCAAATGCTGCGACCAGCGATGGCATGCTCTCACCACCCAAGCTCCACAAATAGAGGCCTGTAGAGCCAGAGCATTAACCTCAAAAGCTTGCTTCAATAAAGCGTCCACATTCCGAACCTGTACATCCTTCACAGCCGCACTGCATTCAACTGGAATGGTAGTCTTCTTCGCTACCGCTGAAACTGCCGCATCTATACGCGGAGAACGAAACACTTCCCGTTCTTGATCCACCAAGGGATAGAGACGATTCATGGACCTCACACCACGCAAGCCTGCCTCCGGCACGTCCCATTCATCATGAATCATCTGCTTAACCACACGGTGAACAGGAAAAACCACCTGGGACTTTCGTACCGCCTGAATGAGAGGATCCTCCAAACCCTTATCCTCCGCTGCTATCACTGACGAAAGGTTGAGAGCCTGAAGGGACTCCGTAATGAGCGCTGTCAGCTCCTTCTTTCAAAAGACCCGGATAATCCTTGCTTGATCTTCAGGTTCCTGAATCTTACCTTCCTCTAAATCCTCCATCCCGGCTTCCGGCTCCAGCTCAAGGTCCTCTGCATCCGGCCAGTCCGAACCAAAAAGCTGATCTTCCACTGACTGGACCCTCTTAACCGGTCTACCATCACTACCACCGAATCTTTTGGTGGTCGCTTGGCCTCCTGCCGTTCCAAGAAGCGAGGCATCCGCGACTGCCCCCTGCTGCCACAACAGTAAACCTGATGAAGCAGCTGCACAAAATCTGGGGAGAAACCATCGACAGCTGCCCAAGACACCATGGGAGTGGCGGAATTACCGGGCAAAGCCAAATTTGAAGTAGGAAGAGCGGACGGAGACTCCTGCAGAGACTCTCCTTCCGCAGAAGCGGCAGCACCCTGCACCACCAGAGCAGTGCCTTCTTTAGACTGATCCTGCATTTCTTGCTCCATAGTAAGCGCCTCAGATGCATAGACACGACACCCCCCCCCGCCTCTGAGACTGAACCCCTATGGGCGCCACAAACCAGGCATTGTGGCTGCATAGGCATTAGCGCTATGGGATCCGAGAGACTAGATAGTAAAGGAAATGGCTCCCGTAGACCACCAAAAAGGGCAATAAAACAACAACATGCAGAATCTTCTCATTTTTTTATTTTTTTTAATTTATTTTTTACTTTTCTGTACTGGTCCTTTAAGAGCTCCAAAACATTGAAAATTAAAAGTAATCAAAATCAAATCCAAGTAACCAGAAAACTACAAGGATTAATTAAAGAAAGCTGTCAGCAAAGAAAAAGTGCACTGTGAAGAAAAAAGGCGGGAAAAAGGCCTGCCAAGATCCTCAGCTCTGCTAACCCACAGAACATGCTTCACACACAGCAGCAGGCCTCAAAAACGCTCACAGGACACTAGCAGCAAAGATTTAAACACTCACCTCTTCCTCCAAGACCTTCGGATCCACTCTGCACCCTGATAACGGGCTTCCTGTGAGCAGCACAGCTGAGAAAGTCTGTCAGCCAGCAGCAGCAGCAGCAGCAGAGAAACAAGGCCCGATGACAGTTTCTGAAAGGAAATCTGCAGCACAGAAAACTGAGCCTTAAGGAGATGAAAAGCCTGCTAAAGAACTCCCCTCCGTGCCAACAAGGAGGGGAGCGCAGGCAAAGGGAACACCAATAAACGGGAGGGAGAAAAGAGATTCCTCTAAATCCCTTCCGATCCCCTGCCAGCCTTTGCTTTCTTCTTTTTTTTTAACAAGCTTTAATGAGCTTTAAAGCTACAGATGAAAAGAAAAAACATTATAGGGAGAAAAGAAAAACTAAAAATCCTAGCTAAGCTGCCTAAAGCTCCTTATCTGCTACTCTAGTGAGCCCAGCACCTAGGCTCACTACCTCCAGCTGCCTGGAGACTGGACACACTGGAAGCTGGTGGGAGGTGCCAGCAGGATATTTACAGTGGTGTCACAGTTCTGACATGCCCAGTCTCCATGCTGCAGGAAGAGGTGCACAACCCAGAGGTGAGGGACTGAACTGGAGGGACGATAAGGAAACGGCACCCGGAGAGTCCTCCCCTCTGAAGCTCCTTCCCCCACACTGAAAAAACTGCGTCTGCCAAAATGGCGCGCTTCCCACGCTAGTGAGGAAACCTTGCTCTGAGCCAAGCGGTCTGCTGAAATTTCTGCCAAGGGAATGAAATTTCTGCCAAGGGAATGTCTACAGCGTAACCCTCCTCACTGGCAGCTTACAGTGCTAATCATGGGCCTGTGCTCACCTTGCGCTCTGACACTGCTTCTGGCTTTGGCGTCAGGGCAGGAGTGCCTCTGAGTGCTACCTGCCGACCTTCTCCTCTCCCACGGGCTCCTCACCTGGTAACGGGTTCAGGAGCCGCTGAAACAGTGAGCACAGGCCCAGAGCCCACAAGTCCCTTCTGTCTCAACAGGGGGGCTCCCCTTTTTTTTTTTTTGCTGAAATCCCCATGGATTCCTTTGATGCTAATCTGAGGCACTTCTGATTTTTTTTTTAAGCAAAAAACCTTACTACCAAGGAAAAGACAACTAATTAACTAATTCTGCTGGCCAAAGCTACCTAACAACTCTTCAGTTGTCCCTTCAGTGAGTCCAGCCTCCTGGATCACTCCTCCAGCGCTTCTTAGAGACTGAGCTTACTGGGGGCTGGTGGGAGGTGCCAACTGCCTTAGAACACTGATGTCCTCAAAAGATGACATGCTCAGTCTCCAAGCTGCTAGAGAAGGTTGACTACCCAGAGGTGAGGGACTAGACTGGAGAGACAATAAAGAACATGTGATAGGTGCAAAGTTTGTTAGTAATTGCTGGGGGCCTGGCCACCATCTGCCCCACAGTTACCACAGAAGGCAAGCATTTAGTACATGGTAGATGCATTGCAGGTAGCACATTACATGCATCCACATTATCTGCTGATACAGTTATCATGGACTCATGTGTTAAAAAAAAATAATTCCTGAACATCACCCTTACTCCTCACTTCCACTCCCCCCAAAAGCATCACTACCCCACACCAACAGAGCATGACCCTCTGATCAGCACCACCCTCATACTTTCAGGGAAGGCATTTGATGCTCCCAAAATCCCTCAGTTCTCTGTGGCACATACTGTGGGTTTTCCTGGTGAGTTAGTGGCAGAGCAGGAGTGATCCCTAGCCCTTCTGCTCCATTGGTGGTCTGGGTTCAAAATGACAGATCTGACCCCTAGTGATAGTACCATGAAATTGCTGCTAGGGGTCAGAGATCCCATATTAGATCCTGGGCCAGCAACAGGGCAGGAGCATCTAGGGATCATTCCTGCCAATCACTAACCCACCACTAACCCATCATCTATCCCTTCCAATCCTCTGCCTCAGAAAAAAGTCACAGCATGATTTTTAGTGCAGATTCTTTTGTAGCTACATGATAACTGTTACCAATGCTAATTCACACAGAGGCTCTTGTAATAAAAGGGTGCTAGCTGTTAGAGAGGTCTGGCATGCGCTAAAGGCACATGTTGGACATGCACTGACAGCTAGCGTAGGGCCATGACAGCACTGCCAGATTTTGCTGCTGTCTATGGCATGTTAGGGTTGCAAGTGGAAGGGTTAGGGGTAGAGAGTGAGTGGAGTGAGCACCGTGTAGGCAGAGCACATGCGCTACCTACATGGTGTGCATATAGCATGAGTGCACTCATCACCATTTTCATAGGTAGTATTAAGAGCACCTGTGCGTCTGTCATGTCATGGCAGGGCTGCATGCACCGTAGTAACTAGCAGGAATATGCTTTCCATGCCCCAGGCAGTTAATGCTGTGATGTGCCCTAAGGCGCCATGGATTTGTGTGTTATTGTCATGTTTGGTGCAATACCACAGTGCCTTTTAGTAAAAGGGCCCCACAGTAACTGCTTAGTGCACATTATTAAATAGGCTCTTTACTTTCTTATTAGGAAAAAACATCTCTAAAGTTTAATGGTGTACTTACATTCAAATTCATACCTCTTGTACAGAAATTTGCACATTGTTATAATAAAAGAGGAACCAAGCATCATGAAATGCTCATAAATATCCTTTGTTTTCATTTTGATTGGTTACTAATCTGATTACTCCCTTAGCTACAAGCCTGATTAAAAGGATTGTTTATAAATCATTGGTAGCTAAAGGTCAAGATGTGTACGATGGGGATAACATGCAAATACTTGACATCAAATCCACATGGTATCAGATACAAAGAAAAGTAAGAGATACGTTTTAAAAATGAGCATTTTTATGTACAGTCTCTAGCGAGTTTTCACACTCTTGCACTGTTTTCACATTCTGCTGTTTAAAAAATACAATTCAAAAATATATTTAAAGTATGAATTTGTTTCACTGATCTAAAAACATACTCCAGTATTTAAACATGAAAGAACAACTATAAAATATTGATAAAATGAATCAGAATAAGAAGCCTAAAAGTCATGATTACATATGTCTTCATATCAGGGGCAGCCCAAAGGGGGTGAGGGGCCATGTGCGGAGATTCATTGTGGGCCTCATTTGCATAAGGAGTCTCATTTGTATAAATATTTGCATAATGTTAACATGTGCTTTTAGTAAACACGCCCCTTAATGAGCATCTGAATAAAGAAAGACTACCACATTTCTATATTACTATATTCCAGTGCCAACTGCCAGGCCCATTACGAAGTACTATAAACACTGACCATTTAGAACCCATAGCAAACCCACTGTATCATAATAGCACAACCAGGACTTACAAAGCACCAAACCCTACCTATCAAAAAGGCAACACTGCAAATATTAAACCGATACATCTCAGAGAATACCAATACATCTCACTGGGGGAAAGAGAACAAGTGGGACTGTCAAATAGAAACTACATGAACAGAATACCTCAGCTGGGTAAGACCATCACCACACAAAAAACAAGGGATCACAATTTAGAAATAGGAAGATAATAATTAAATTGGGAACACCAAAAGCCAAACATGAAATGCACAACACTGGAGAAATAAAACTATAAATTAATTTCCTCTTGCACTAAACAAAAACGCAAACATATTAGCGATACACATTTCCCAGACCTGACATATTACAGTTAATAAATTCAAAATAAAAACTATTTTTCTACCTTTTGTTTGGGCATTTTATTTTTCAGTTGCGACTGCTCCAGTCATTTTCTTCTGGTTTCTTTGTGTCTTCTGCGAGCTGTCCATTTGTCCTTTCTTCTCTCTTCTATATTTTTTTCATTCTCTCTCTATATCTGCTTTAACAAATTGATCTTTCCCCTTTTGCTCTTTCCCCCATTTCTTTCTTTATTCCTTTATCATCCACTCAATTTTCACTCTTCCATCCTCAATCCCCACTTACTCTCCCATACCCGGCCAATCGTAGATTTTTCTTCCCTTCCACACAAAATATCTTTTCCCCTCTCCATCCTCATTCCCCAGTCCCATCCCCTTCTAGTCCTCCCCCCAAATCAGCTCCCTTCTAGTTCTAGACCCACCCAGCATCCGCTCTCTTCTAGTCCCATTCTCCCATGCCCCCCATCAGCCCATTTCCAATCCTATTCCAGCCCCCCATCAGCCCATTTCCAATCCTAGCCCCCCATCAGCCAATTTCCAGTCCTATTCCAGCTCCCATCAGCCCATTTCCAATCCTAGCCCCCATCAGCCAATTTCCAGTCCTATTCCAGCCCCCCATCAGTGCATTTCCAGTCCCAGCTCCCCCATCAGCCAATTTCAAATCCTAGCCCCCCATCAGCCATTTCCAGTCCTATTCCAGCCCCCATCAGCCCATTTCCAATTCTAGCCCCCATCAGTCATTTCCAGTCCTATTTCAGCCTCCATCAGCCCATTTCCAGTCCAAGCTTCCCCTCCATCAGCTCATTTCCAGTCCCAGCTTACTCTCCCATCAGCTCATTTCTAGTCCTAGACCCCTCTCATCAGCCCATTTCCAGTCCTAGTACCCCCCCATCAGCCCATTTCCAGTCCAAGCTTCCCCCCCCCCCCCCGTCTGCCCATTTGCAGTCTTATGCTAGATCCCTGGCCTGCTCACCGAAGAGCCCCACGGCCGTCTAAGGGGCTTCGGAGGTGAGCTGGGGAAGCCTGCGTGAGGCCCTAGCTCCCTCTGCACAGCTGCCAGCGGGAAGAGTGTTTTCCCTCATGCTGGCGGTTGTTACTTTGAAGCACGCTGAATGCTGGGAAAGGTTAAAGGGCATTACCCAGTACTGGCGTGCTTCACAGTAACAGCCGCCAGCGTGAGGAAAAACACTCTTCATGCTGGCAGCTGTGCAGAGGGAGCCAGGGCCTCGTGTGGGTTTCCCCAGCTCCCTCTGAGGCCATCCATTTGTGTGAGAATGAAGTTTGCATGGGTCCCTGTGCGAACAACATTCTCGCACAATGGACAGGCCGGTCTTGCTTCATATCAACTGACTCATCACTTAGTAGAAGCCCCTTTTGCAACCGTGACAGCCATCGCTCATTTAGGATGTGTCTACTAACTTTTCACAGTGGGATGGTGCAGTTTTTGCCATTCATCTTGGAAGAATAATTGATGCTCTTTCAAATTTGCAGGGGGATTGTCTGTGGACTGTAGTCTTCAAGTACTGCCACAAATTTTCTATTTTATTCAGGTCTGGTCTTTGATTGGGCCTCTTGAGGACATTCTCTTTCTTCTTGGGGCAATTTCTTCAAATGGGTTAGTTCTGCACATTCCATGACAGTCATGAACCTCCCTCTTAAGCCAGGGTATGTGGAGTATGATCTTGGTCTCTCAAATTTTCTGCTAATGCTCAGCATAGTACTTGTATTGTGCGAATGGCAATCTCCTTCTGGAATTCGTAAGATGTACCATGTATGGGTACTTTATCACGATGTGCTTGACAATTCTTAATCAAGCCAGTGGGGCCTCCAGCACAATGAGAAATAACTCAGTATCTTTCTCAGGGCTGACTTTAAGCTCTTGGTTCCCACGGGCACAAAATTTAGAAAGCGAGGTTTTCCGTGGACAGCAGGATAAGTCAGCCACACCTGGTGACATCATCCGATGGCGCCAAGGATGGAAGTGCTCTCCAGGTGAACCTTTCTGGACATGTGCCAAGGTAACCCAACCTCCAGGCCTGCCCCTAATTAGCCCAGTGTGTCCCTAGCTGTGGTCTTGCTGCTAGGCAGGCGGGTGCCAGGGTCATGAGTGGCCTCATCCAGAGGAGGTGAACGGGTATGTGTGCCTGGCTTATCCTGATGTCCTCGGAGAACCCCATTACAGATAAGTAATCTCTTTCTCCTTTGACAAACAGGGTGCATCAGCCACACCTGGTGCCTCCCTAGCCACATGGGCGTTGTAGATGAGGGAGGCAGAACTGCCTGTACCTGATGGACTGACAACAGTGTACCAGGAGTCATTTGAAAAAACGGTCAAATTTAATGCTATAACTTGCATTGAACATATGCCAACAGCATTGGCCTCAACAGGGGGTGAGTGACAACCGTATAACTTCAAACAGCCTAACGAGGAAAGCAAAACAGAGCATAACTAGGACAGTATAACTTAGCCCAATGGCCATAGCAGCTCCTCCGGCCCAATTAGTCTTCAAAGTTCACTGGCTCAATGGTTGTGGGGCAGAGGGGTATTATGGAGGTCAGGTTTGCCTGACTGAATGAGCTGTCCTTCTGCACCTCGAGGTCCAGGCAGTAGTATTTTTGGAAGGTGTGGACCAGGTGGCGGCCTTGCAAATGTCGGCCACTGGTACAGAATGCAGGTTGGTGATAGTTGTGGCTAGTACTCGGAGTTGGAGTACTCTCACCTTGGCTGTTGTCTGGGCACCTGCCTTGTCAAGACAGAAGGTGACACAGTTGGATATCTATTGTGACAACATGCGTTTAGTGACCGGGCGTCCTGGTTTGCTGGGGTTGAAGGAAATGAAGAGCTGAGCACCTTGGTGAATGGGTTCTGTCATGTTGAGGTAGGTGCACAGGGCCATGATGGAGTCGAGGGTGTACAGCTGAGATGTGGGCTTCTCGGTATTTATTTATTTATTTATTTTATTTTATTTAAAAGCTTTTCTATACCGTGCTCTTTGATATCAGTGCGGTTCACAATCAACAATTCTTGTACAGGGCAGGGCAAATCTGCCTTGTGCTTACATTGAACAGGAACGGTAACTTGGAGTTGTAACTGGGGGAACTATTTATATATTAGACCATCATAAGTTGTAACTAGGGTGACTATTTACATTTAGACATAACCGCATGTTATGTCTGAGTTTAATTGGTTATTTACAGTGCAAAGTCAGAGTACATATATATATATTCACATATGTCCGTTGTTACAGTTTACAGAGCTGGTAGTATTTATAGTATTATTATCACAGATTTGTTATATACAACTTTGCTTGACATCATTGGTCATCATTGGGTAGAAGGCAGATAGCTCTATTGTCTGGTTGATGTGGAACGCTGAGGCTATCTTCGAAGGGAACCTCGGTTGGGTTCAGAGAATGGCCCGGTTGTGGTAGAGCTGAGTGTAGGGTAGGCGTGCCACTAGCGCCTCTAGTTCGCTGATCCTAGAGGAGGTAACTGTTATCAAGACAAGGGTTTTCTACGAGGTGTGTTTCAATGCTGCTGCTTGGAGTGGCTCGAATGGCTCCTGTGTCAGTTGCTGGAGTACAATATGAGGTCCCACAATGGAACTAGGGTTGTACTGTGGGTTGAAGGTTGGCCAGGCCTTTCATGAAGCGGGTGGCGAGTGGGAGCATAGCTATGGAGCTGTCATGGAAGGCTGAAATTGCAGAGAGGTGGACCTTGATGGGTTGTGTCTTGAGTCCACTGTCAAAGACGGTGCTGAGGTATTGGAGCACCTGGGGAACCAAACAGAAGGCCAGGTCCAGACCCCGCGAGGAGTACCATATGCTGTAGCACTTCCACTTCAGACTGTAGGACTTCCTTGTGGAGGGGCATCTGGCTGTGAGGATTACTTGCTGTACCTCTGTGGATAGATTGAGGGATGTCAGGGCAGCCTTTCAATCTCCAGGCCGACAGGGCAAGTGCCTGTACATTGGGGTGCAGGATGGTCCCACTGCCTTGGGTGATGAGTGTTGGTTTCTGAAGGAAGTGCTATGGTGGGTCCAGGGTGAGGCGGTGGACATACGGAAACCACATCTGCCTCCGCCAGTTGGATATGATAAGGATGGCTCAGGCCTTGTCCCTGATGATTTTCTGTAGAGTTCTGGATTCTAGAGGAGTGGGTGGAAAAGCATACACAAGTGTTTTGAGTATGGTCATTAGCGCCTTGTATTTGATTCACTTTGTCACTGGCAACCAATGTAGGTGGTACATGATGGGAGTTATGTGTTCCGATCTGGCTATTTTCATTATGGTGCGTGCAATCATATTCTGCGCCATTTGTAGGGCTTTCAATGTTTTTTGGGGAGGCCCTGGAGGATAATGTTACTAAAATCAAAGTATAGGCAGATCAGTGTGTTAAAAGGGACAATTAAATAATTAGCACTCTTAGCATGAGGCACTGACTTCAAAAGGCTTTCTAAATCTTGTCAGTGGAGGCAAGTTCCTCTGTTGCTTATACAGAAATCCGGGCCTGATCTTTCTACCACATTTTCTTGATCTCTGATGGCATTTCTTACTGAGTGATTCCATTGTTGCTTTTGCTTTGTGCTTGGGGTCATTGCTCTTCTGAAAGCCAAATCTTCTCCCCAGACTGGAACCAACTTTCCTCTAGGGGTCTGCATGCACTTTGCACCACCCATCTTACTCTCACTCTTAATAAACCTCCATGTCCCCATTGCAGCATAGCATCCCCAGAACATTATACTGCCATCACCATGCTTTACTGTAGGGATGATGTTAGCAGAGTGATGTGCTGGGTTTCTTTTATGCCTCACATACCGCTTAGCATGGAGACCAAAAGTTCCTCTTGGTCTCATCAGATCACAAAACCTTCTTGCATGTGCACTGCCTGCTAAGTGTTTCTTTACAAATTTCCTTCTTGCCACTTCCTCACACAGGTCATGTTTGGAATAGTCTTGAAACTGACAAACAGCAAGTCATCTAAGGCATCACAGCTGTCTTCCACAACAGTGTCCTTAACCCACGGCTTCTGGCTTTGGAGGGATGGTTTGATTGAGGCAGTCTTTTGTTGATGCCAAATTGCTTCTGCTTAATAACTGACCTGAGAGTGTGCCAAAGAGTATTAAGACATATAGTAAGGTGAAATTAGACTTACCTGCTAATTGTTGTTCCTTTAGGAACTCCAGTCTAGTCCTGAACATCTGGGTCTTGCTCCTCCTCCAGCAGCTTGGAGACTGAGAAATGTCATCCTTTTGATGACACCAGTATAAAGACACAGGATCCGCCTCCTGACTCCAGTAACCTATTGACAAAGCAGACTCACCGGAGCAACAATTAAGTAGCAAACAGTACTAACAATTTTTTTTTTTTACATAACTGAACTGGTAACTTAATAAATCAGGATAACACGGTCCAAAAAACTTCCGTGCCCCTTTAAACTTCAGCAAGCTCCCTAGCAATGCTGAGATCTCTATTCCCTGCCAGACAGGAGATAGTTAGAATCTACACTCCCCTAATAGAATCCTTCCCCACTGTACCAAAACTCATTTAGCTTACCTGTTATCTAGCATTTGCTTCAGGCTATAGTCCAAGAAAAATAGGGAGGGATACAGGACTAGACTGGAGTTCCTAAAGGAACAACAATTAGCAGGTAAGTCTAATTTTACCTTCCTTAGTGTCTCTCCAGTCTAGTACTGAACATCTGGGGATGTAACAGCAGTGAAAAAAGTCAACGGGAGGGACCTGCTAAACCAGCCTGAAGCACCACCGCTCCAAAACAGGTATCCCTCTCCGCCTGCAAATCCAGATGATAATGCCGGACAAAGGAATGCAAGGAGGACCACGTAGCCGCCCTACAAATCTCCACAGCCGGTACGAAACTGCACTCTGCCCATGATGTGGCTTTCGCCCTAGTCGAATGAGCCCTAAGCCCTTCCGGAACCAATTTACCTTTCAAAATATATGCGGACACAATCCCTTCTTTCAGCCACCTAGCAATGGAAGCCTTCAACGCTGCTTCCCCTTTCTTCGGACCTCCAAACAAAACAAACAATCTATCTGATCTACTGAAAGACTCTGTACTTTTCAAATACCTCTTTAGTGCTCTTCTAACATCCAGCCGATGCAACTGCATTGACGATGCACCTGCTGAACCTTCCGAAAACACTGGTAGTGATACTACCTGATTAACATGAAAAGGTGAGACCACTTTGGGCAAGAAGGATGGCACCGGTCTCAGAATCACTTTTGTCTGTAAAAACCAGAAAAGGCTCCCTACAGGACAACACTTGTAACTCAAGATATTCTTTTGGCCGAAGAAATAGCCACCAGAAATACCACCTTGAGGGTAAGATCTTTCAATGACGCCTTCGACAATGGCTCGAAAGGCTCTTGCACTAAAGCTTCCAAGACTAAATGCAGATCCCACGTCGGCACAATCTGCTTACACAGCGGTCGCAA
This sequence comes from Ichthyophis bannanicus, assembly GCA_033557465.1. Classification (NCBI taxonomy): domain Eukaryota; kingdom Metazoa; phylum Chordata; class Amphibia; order Gymnophiona; family Ichthyophiidae; genus Ichthyophis; species Ichthyophis bannanicus. The sequence continues at coordinate 331,574,342 of CM066032.1, forward strand.
CAGTGAAATCGCCCTCAAAAAACATTTGATATCCGGATGCCCCCCCTATCGCCTCACCTTTTATCTTACCTCTATAACAGGAGAGTGCCGCTAACTGCACTCTGAGGGATGCAGCCACTAACCCTTTGTCAAATCCATCTTGTAAAAAGGCCAATACCTGAGGTACTGTAACTTTAAAAGCACTAACCCGCTTGTCCACACACCATGCTTCAAAGACACGCCAGATACGAATATACGCCAAGGAAGTTGATCTCTTCCGAGCCTTCAACAAGGTTGCTATCACCGCTGCCGAATAACCTCTCACTGTCAACCTTGCCCTTTTCAATAGCCAAGCCATAAGCGAGAATCGATCTACCTGAGGCATGACCAGAGGACCCTGAGTTAACAGGTTCCTGCGAATCGGAAATCGCCATGGTCGATCTACCAGGAGTCTCATCAGGTCGGCGTACCAAGGACGCCTTGGCCAGTCCGGTGCAATTAGGATCACCTGTCCCCTGTGACGTTCTATGCGCTGCAACATCCGACCTATTAACACCTAAGGAGGGAACACATACAGGAGCCATTCCACCGGCCAAAGCTGAATGAGCGCATCGAGACCTTCTGACATTCCCATCTTCTGCTGAAGAACCGACAGACCTTCACGGATTGAAACGTTGCCATGAGATCCATTACTGGTGGGCCCCAGCAACGCACCACCAGTTCAAACACTTGAGGATGAAGAACCCACTCTCCTGGATCCACTCGCACCCGACTCAGAAAATCAGCCTCTTTTTCACATGCGCCACCGACAGTGCGAGCAGATGTAGCTCTGCCCACTCTAACAACTGATCGGCCTCGGTTTCCAGCGGAACACTGCTGGTACCCCCCTGCCGATTGATATACGCTACCGTTTTCGCATTGTCGGAAAACACTCAAACTGCTTTCCCCTGTAGACCCTCTTGAAACTCTAACAGCGCAAGAGTCACCGCCCGCAACTCCAACCTGTTGATCGACCAGGCCTTTTCTTGTTCGGTCCAAAACCCCTGTGCAAACCGACCCTGGACATGAGCCCCCCAACCAGAGAGACTGGCATCCGTTGTTAGGGGAATCCAGTCTGGGGCTTCTAAGGGCATTACCGTCTCCAGATTTTCTGGGCGCAACCACCAACGAAGGGAGTGACGCGTCTCCTGTAGACAGGGCAATATGTGAGACAGACTGTCTTCCTGGTGTGACCACCGTCTGAGTAATGCTCTCTGTAATGGTTTCATATGGGCTCTCGCCCACGGCACTAACTTGAGGGTCGCTGCCATCGTTCCTAGCAACTGCAGATAGTGCCAGGCCGTTGGACTTCGGTTGAGTAGAAATCAGCGGACTAACTTTCTCAAACCTTGAGCCTGCTGCTGCGGCAGAAACACTTTTCCGACACTCATATCAAAATGAGCCCCTAGATACTCCAGCCTCTGTGATGGACTCAATCTGCTCTTGGACACATTGACTACCCATCTGAGACTCTGTAAGAAGGCCACCACTCTGGCAGTAGCCGCCTTGCTCTATACTTTGGATTTTGCTCGAATCAACCAATCATCTAGATAAGGATGTATGAGGACTCCCTCTTTTCGCAACGCAGCCGCCACTACCACCATCACCTTGGTGAAGGTTCGTGGAGCCGTAGCTAGACCAAAAGGTAACGCTTGGAATTGAAAATGCCCCATCGGGATGGCAAACCTTAGAAACCTCTGATGTTCCCGCCGAATGGGAATATGGAGATAAGCTTCTGACAAATCGAGGGACATAAACTCTCCCTGCCTTACTGCTACAATGACCGATCTCAAAGTCTCCATCCGAAAATGGGACACTCGAAGACAGCGATTTACCTTTTTGAGATCTAAAATCGGCCGATAGGGTCCTTCTTTCTTTGCTACCACAAAATAGATAGAGTACCGACTGCAACCGCATTGGTCTGGAGGTACCGGTACCACCGCCTTGAGAGAGAGTAGCCTTTCTAAGGTCTCTTGTACTGCTGCATATTTGGAGTGCGCTTTGCATGGGGATTGCATGAAAGAATCGGTCACTGGACGCTGAAGTTCCAACGCATAACCCTCGCGGATGACCTCCAACACCCACTGATTGGACGTGATCTGGACCCAGGCAGGATAAAAATCCCACAGGTGACCTCCTATCGGCACCTACCCCGCCTGGGTCTCCCTGGCTTCATTGCGACTTCCGAAGACTGGAGGAAGAGGAGGTAAGAAATCCTCTGCCTGCCCCTCTGAAACCTCAAAACCCCTGGTTACAATAGGGAAAACATCCTTTTTGCACCTGACCAAACCTTGGGGAACGAAAATGCTGAAAGTCTCTCTGTTGGCCCCTACTGGTCGCAACCGATCGACCCTGTTTCAGCCTGTCCTCCAGCAAACTGCCGCCCTTGGACTCTCCCAAATCCTTCACCAGCTTATCCAGATCTTCACCAAAAAGTAGCTTTCCCCTGAACAGAAGCTTACTTAACCTTGACTTGGACGAGCATCTGCTGCCCAATTTCACAGCCAAAGACAGCACCTGGCCGCTATAGCAGATGCCATACTATTTGACAACCCGCGAACCAGATCATAATGGATGTTGGCCAAGTAAGCCACCCCCATCTCTATTCTGGCAGTCTCTGCAGCCGTGTCCCATACCTGATCACCCTGAAGATGCTGAGCCCAATGAAGGCAGGCCCTGGCTACCCAAGCTCCACATATGGACGCTTGAAGGGATAACGCATTCACATCAAAAACTTGTTTCAACAAGGTATCCAATTTTCTATCTTGCGCATCCTTCAGAGCTGCACTCCCTTCTACCGGGATGGTAGTCTTCTTAGTAACTGCTGAGACTGTCGCATCCACGTTAGGGGACTTAAATAACTCGCGGTCTTGTTCTACTAATGGGTAAAGCCGAGACATAACCCTGGAGCCCTTCAGGCCAGCCTCAGGCATATCCCATTCAGCTTGTATCATTTCTCTAATCACTCTGAGCACCGGAAAGGCAGTCTGAGACTTACGAAAGGCCTGCAATAATGGGTCCTCCAATGTGGCATCCTCTGCCGGACCCCCTGCCGGCATATTAAGTGCCTTAAGCATCTCGGATATGAGCGCCGGTAACTAGACAATGTGGCCTAGAAGGCATACTGTCCGAGCGGCTACTGAGGGTACCCTTTCACGCTGACCTGTTGATTAACCTCTCCCTGCTATAGCTAGGGTACAGCCAGAGTGAAGCTGTGAGAATCTCTCTCTCTCTCTCCTTCCCTTTTTTTTTTTTTTTTTTACAAACTTGAACAAAACAGATAATCTGCTTCCTAGGGTAAAGCCCACGGCACTTCTGAAGTCAGAACACGAAAATGAAGCTTCCCCGCTGAACCAGACGCTATCAAAAACCACCTGACAACCAACAGGATTTTCCCGTGCACGTGCGCTCTGCAGCCTACCCCGCTCTCCACACGCGGTCCTGCCTCCCCTGCCGTCGACCAGGGCCCCCCTACCTTGCAGAACTCATTGGTCCACTCTGTTCCCTCTCCCTGCGCTCAGCCGGGATCGCCGCTTCAGCGTCGGGGAAGAGTCGGAACTGTACCTCAACTGCAGCCGCAATCTGCTGGTGTCAGCCCTCAGCACTTCAACGGCAATGCAGCCTGTGAGGTAAACTGCTTCTTCTTTTATGCTGCCGTTAGGCTGTCGACTCCTCACCCATAATAGTGGGTTCGGGAGCCGGAGCTTTACTCTCCCCAAAATTTACATGATGTCTCTGCCCGGTAGCTGAAGAGAAAGGGAAGAGAGGGGGGGGGGGCACCCCGAGGAAAGGAAATAAGCAGCTCAGCACAGCACCTTTTCCTCCACAACTACCAATGCTTTAGCTAATCTCTTAAACCTACAGCCAAAGAAAATTTAACTACTCCTACTCTCTAACAATTGCTTAATTGATTCTCTAGTGAGCCCCTATTTCTGGGCTCACCAGCCCTCCAGCTGCTTGGAGACAAAGATAACTGGAGTCAGGAGGCGGATCCTGTGTCTTTATACTGGTGTCATCAAAAGGATGACGTTTCTCAGTCTCCAAGCTTCTTGGAGGAGGAGCAAGACCCAAATGTTCAGGAGTAGACTGGAGAGATGCTAAGGAATTTTCTTTATAAAATATGCAAGTAAATAACCTTCTTCCAATCTAAACCTTTGAATAACTTTATCCTGAAGTTTTTCAGTAGCTCAGTGTTTGTCATGTTTAGACGTTTGTTTCAAACTAAAATCACAAAACAGGAAAGGCTTGATTCTTCATCCAGGAGTATTAATATCATCTCAATAACTATTATTGGACATACGTGGGATCTATTTAACTTGTTATGGATCTTGTTAAGGAAATTTTTTAAAACTGAGCTAATTTGAGTTGCTGTGATAAAGACTGTGAAGGCTTATGCAATCAGGACTATTTGGTTTATTAATCTTAATTACATTTTGACTATTTCTGTAATTGTTATCTTACTTTGAAAGTGTAGAGTATGTTGAGTAAATCAGTGAAACAAACTTCTACTTTAATCCATTCTGAATTGTATGTTTTAGATAGCAGAATGTGAAAAATGTGGAATGTATAAAGACTTTTGCAAAACATTCTGGGGATAAATCCATAAGAGGGTGCACTTTAAGCGGTAAAGTGTGTGTCTATTTTGGCAGTATTTTAGTCATTTATACACTTATATGCATGAATGACATTTTATAAAATACCGACCAACATAAAAGTATTTTCCCACATGATGGTGCATATTATGATGGTGGGCATGCATGGCGCGGAGTCTGGGTGGAGCATGGGCAGAGCACACAAGTGTACATGTAGACTATGAAATATTATAATATGTATGTCTACTTGAAAAATACAGGCATGGACATTTACACCTGCTCCAAGGTTGGCGTAAATGTCTTTGCTTGCAACGCAGGAGCGCACAAAGCCACTTATGCTAGTATTTTATAAAAACAAGTAGATGCCTACTTGTCTTTAGAAAATAGACTTAACATAGGCACCTTCAAATGCATTTATCATTAATATATGAAAACACAAAATAGACCATTCTATGTGGATTGTAATAACAAAAGGGGCTCTCTTAGCTGTGCCTAGTTCAGTTTCTTACCTTTGTGATTGGGGCTTCGATTGTCATAGAATGGATTCGAGCCATTGATGAATACCTACGATTCTGTAAACTAGGCGCTGCCATTTTGGAAAAAATACATAGATAAAAAGAATAAACATGTAGAAATATTTTTGGTTTTACAGGGAAAAAAATCTTAGTAAAATTATTTTACAGTATATCACAACAAATGCCAAACTTTAAAGTCTGAGGGTAGGTTCTACAGTCCAAATATGCAGGAAAGTATGGGACATTATTTTCATAAAACCATTTATCACCAATATCTAAAATAGAATTCTCTGATCATATGGCATTAAAGTAGTTTATATAAAGAGTTTAGGAATAATTTCATTTTATGATTGGACTGTTAATTTAAAGTAGTCATATCAGCCAAAATCTATTCTAGATAATTCAATTCACAGCTAAACTAAACCAAATAATGTAGGTCCTTTCTTCGTTCTGATTTTTATTTATTTTTCCTGCAATGATATAGAGTCAGATATTTAAAAAAAATTGAGGTGCCAATATTCAAAACACCGGATAATTAAATGCTACAACAGTCAGTCAGGGCATTAAAATATCCTCTGGATATTCAGTGGCAATATCTGGAGGATGGATGCTGCTGAATAGCTAGATTGTAATATAGTAACATAATAAATGATGGCAGATAAAGACCAGTTTGATCCATCTAGTCTGCCCAGCTAGGTGGCAGAGTAGGTGCACCTGCCGCTCTGTGCAGGTCACCCATCTCCTTGCCTTTGTTTAGATGTTGGACACAGAGAAAAAACACTCCAGGGCTGTGATTGGTTGGGCTCTGGGTGACATAGGAGTGCCCCTAGAGGACCTAGTCAGTATTTCTTTGACAAACACCAACATAAGGAGAAAACCTGACTAACCAACTCAACAATGTACAAGTAACAACTAATTCAATTAAAACCCTCAACTCGAACCATGAAGGGTGGAGAAGGATCAAACATCATTCCTTGGAGAAAAAACCTGAATTCACTGTTGTGGACATTCTCCGGAATATGCAATTTTTTATGTCTGAAATAAGAAGAACATCAGCTCCTCTGCACCAGCAGTCACGACACTCACAATGGGGTGGGTTCTGGACTAGTCTAGCAGTATTCCAGGAAAGGAAATTAATGGTAAGTGAAATTTCTCCTTCCAGTTCATACTGTAGACCAGTCCAGACAAGCGGGAAGTACACAAGCTAATGAACCCCAGGGTGGGTAGAGAGAGCCGCTGACAGCACACTAGCCCCAAAACAACTGTCCTCACGTGCCTGAACATCCAGGCGATAATGCTGGAAAAAAGTAGACAAGGAAGACCAGGTTGCCACTCGACAAATATCAAGAGGGACTACGTGTGATCGCTCGGCCAAAGACGTGGCTTGAGCTCGAGACGAATGTGCGTGAAGACTGGCAGGCACTGGCTTGCCTTGCAGAATATAGGTTGATTCGATGGTACGGCGTATCCATCTGACGATAGTAAATTTTGAAGCTGCCATACCTTGGCGTGGTCCCGCAAAAAGCACAAAAAGATGGTCGGTCTTGCGAAAATAATTGGTGACTTTGAGATAGGGAAGGAGAATCCGTTTGAGATCAACCGCCCGGAGATTCTTGGAATGTCCGGAACATTGTTCCTTTGAAAAGGCAGGCAACAAAAGAGGCTGATTAACATGAAAAGGAGTAATCACCTTAGGCAAGAATGAGGGAACAGTGCAAAGGGACACTCCTTCTGTGGAGAATGACAAGTACGGATCCCTGCAAGAGAGGGCCTGTAGTTCCGAAATGCGACAAGCTGAAGTTATTGCCACTAAGAAAACCGTCTTAAGTGTCAAATCCATTAAGGAAACTTCGTTTAGAGGCTCGAAGGGCGGACACATCAAGGACCATAGTACCAAAACAAGGTCCCAAGAAGGGACAAGTGGATGGACCGGAGGGCGTAGAAGCTTGACTCCTTTAAGAACACGCGACACATCGGAGTGGGATGCAAGAGAACGACTGCGAATCGGACCTCTATAACATGTCAGTGCTGAAATCTGTACCCGTAGAGTGCCAAGAGCTAAGTCTTTGTCGAGGCCCTCCTGAAGAAAGGCAAGAATGTCTGGAATTTCTGTACTCCAAGGAGAAAGATGATGTTGAGTACACCAGGACTCAAACACTCGCCACACCCTAGCATATGCTAACGACGAAGACAAATGGCGAGCGTTGAGGAGAGTCGATACTACCTTGGAAGAGTAACCCTTAAGGGCTAATCTACGGTGTTCAAGAGCCAAGCTGTAAGCAAGTAGGGAGTTGGATCTTCCATCGAGATAGGTCCTTGCCTGAGAAGTCCGAAGGGAGTTAGTAGTCGCAGAGGAGGGATTCGAGATAGTCTTATGAGATCGGCATACCATGGTCTTCGGGCCAGTCCCGGGCCACTAAGATTACTGGACCCTGTTGTTCCCTCATCCATTGCAGGACTCTTCCGATCATTGGCCAAGGTGGAAATACATAGAGCAACTGGTGTTTCGGCCATGGCTGCGCCAAGGCATCTGTGCCTTGAGATTTGTGTTCCCGCCAGCGACTGAAGAAGATCGGAACTTTCTCATTCGTGGCTGATGCCATGAGATCTACTTTCCGCTGCCCCCAGTTCTGAACTATCGTCTGGAATGCTTGTGTGACCAGTTCCCATTCGCCGGGATCGAGAATGTGTCGGCTTAGAAAATCCAAAAAGGAGCAGACGCTCCTGCAGACTGTCCAGGCAAACAAAGGAGCAGGAGACGTAGGGTGGATAGGCAACTGGTTTATTGAAACGAAACCCCAACGCGTTTTGGCAACGCCTTCCTCAGGGGGATATTGCTTAAATAACAAACATATGAATTAAATGAATAAAACTAAAAACAATAGAAAGACAATTAAAACAATAAACAGTTAAAAACAGATGGCGTATCAAAAAATATATACTGGAGTAACCTATAAACTTATATGAGAACGATAATAACTATGTATAACAACGTGAATAATAAAAATAGTGGAAGAGTACATTAATCAGAATGAAAATAAAAAACGCAGGGCTGAGAGACCACAAAAAGAACAAAATGAAAAACTTATACAACATGCTTAATAAGGGAGAGCCAATATCGTTAAGTATATATTATGCAACATAAGAAAGAACTATTACATCAACTAAACACACTATCATGCTAGAAGAGGTAAATGATTACAGGGCATCATTAAATAAATAACTAAAAAGAAGTAAGAACCAGACAGTGCATACAAAACAATAAAAATAGTAGTATAAATGAATACAAGATAAACCACTAAAACAAGAAAGCTATAAAAACAATTAAAAAGAGAACAGTTACAGCAACTATACACACTGTTGTACAAGAAGAAACATTAAAAGAACATACACAAATGAATGATTGAGATAAGAATGATAAATAATTAAGAACTAGACAGTACTATCAAATGCATAAAATTAATTACTTAAAATATTGTAGAGTAACGCTCTTAAACAGGAGGGCAATAAAAACAACACAAAAAGAAAAGGAAAACTGGGCTGAATTAGATATTAAACAAAGGAGGTAATTAAAAAATGTTATTAGGTAGTGCAGAATATAACTATCCAATTTCTTTTAGTACAGATAGTTTAAAGTTAAGTTCACTGTACATAGGGAAGAGCAATGTAAATTGCTAATAGGTACTAAAAGGTGATAAAATGTGAGGACACTAAATGAAACTAAAAGGGAAAGTAATGAAGTGTACAGTGTGATGTAAAACCTCGGACACTCACCTAGTACGAGCGCATGAGTCGTGTATGCTCTAACAGTGATATTATGGAGCAGCAATATAGATAAAGCACTGGAACAAAAAATCAAAAGGTATGCAAAATAATTAAACCTAGATAACAATCAGAATACTAAAACGTTGATATATAACATGAACCATATGGTGTAAAAGGGTGCCAATAATAGAAGAAACGAAACGGACCGGAGACAGCTTGTGTAGTGAATAGATTAAGAGTCAAAAACGTGCGTGTTAATTAAAAATAATGCGAATCAGACCTCGCTGAGACAAAGGAAAAAAATGCAGAGATGTAAGGGGCATGCCGTTTAAAATAAAGCTATGGTAAAAAAGCTAATGCACACATTGCACTATGAGCTGTAGAAGGGAGACTAGGTGAGACAGTCTGTCTTGTAAACGCCGACTTTTGCGCCAAAAGGAATTAACCCGATCTGAAAGGAGGAGTCAGTGTAACAGTATTTGTGCAATTCTAAAAACATAAATAGATAAATGAGAGGGCAATAAAACCAAACAAAAACAAAACTGAAGCTGAACCAAATATTAAACGGTAAGTGACGAACAAACTGTTAAGTGGCGCAAAGGATCACTATCAAAGTGCATTCAGAACGCAACACTTAAAATTATGCTCACCATACATGAAGAAAGAGCAATGTAAGTAGCTAAAAATACTAAAAAGTAAAAATAAAATATAGGGAGACTATATGAAAGTAAGGGAAATATACAATGTGGTGCAAAAGCTCGGGCACTCACCTCATACAAGCGCGTGAATCGTGTGTGCTCTAGCAATGATATTACAGAGGAGCAATGAGGATACAGCACTAGAGCAGGAAAAAAGTATAGCAAATAAGTAAACCTCGATAACATACAGAATGCTTTAAACGTAAATGTGTAAAACTAATAAGAAAAAGAGGCAAAGATGTAAAAGACGTACCTTGTAAATTACAGCTATACTAATGCACAAATTGCACTGTGTGCAATGGAAGAGAGCCTCGATGAAACGAACTGATATATAAACGCCAACTTTCGCGCCAAAAAAAGGTAACCTGATCCGAGGGGAGGAGTTAGTGAAGCAATGTGTAGACAGGCAAGCTGCCACTCATAGGTGCAGGGAATCGCCAGATAGAAACATGTACCTAATTTCAAAGGCAAAAGTGTGACACGGGCATATGTAAAAAGAATGAAAATGGAGCAAACAGGAAAATGCTGTACTGGAAGGGAATATCGGGGTTAATGAAAAAATGACGGTAGCCAAATTAGATTAGCAAATAATTACTATGAACAACTGCCTATGTGACACAAAGTTATATGCAAAGGAGAATATGAAAATATTATACCAGAGCCAAAAAAGATCAGAGTGTATAAGTACTCCATAGAGAATATTTATGAGCAGTTAGGAAACAATTACAGATACTTCAAAATCCATGTGAGATAAAATTGGGAAAGATTATACAAAGGCCAATAGAGGTGAAACCATATATGTATATCTCCATGTCGAATATTAATAAATAGAAAATCGGACTGTGAGAGACTACCCCAGAAACACTGACAGGTCCACTTCCTGATTTAAACCATGCGGTTCCAAAGTGTTAAGCTCATAAATAAAGCATTGTTCAAGCTTAAGTAGGGCTTTATCAATGTTACCACCTCTCCAATGTGGAATAACAGTTTTGATCACTGCAAATTTGATATCACTGGTAGTGTGACTCTTTTCTAACCAATGTGATACTAATGGCTTGTCAGACTGTTTCCTTTGAATATTACTTCTATGCTCTATAACACGGGAACGGACTTGTCTCAGAGTTTTACCTATATAAAATTCATCGCATGGACATTGGATCAGATAAATAACATTATTGGTTTTACAATTCGAATAATGTTGTAAGAAACGTTTTTGACCAGTAGGTGCATGTGTAAAACTATTCTTAATAGTAATGGCATGTATACAAACTGAGCAATTGCCACAGCTATAATGCCCTTTAACCTTGGGAGACGGTCTAGGAGCAGTGAGAGCCGATGGAACAAGAAAGTTGGTCAAATTTGGGGCGCGTTTATAAGCAATCATTAATTGCTTAGTTGCAAAAGAAGGTATGGTGGACAAGAGATGCCACTCCTGTTTCAAAATGTCAATGATAGCTTTAGAGTGTCTAGAAAAGGTGAGAGCACAGACGACTTTGTTCGTACAAGTTCGTGATGATTTACTCAAGAGAGTGGAACGGTCAGTGACACATGCTCTCTGATAAGCCTTTTGAATGCATGTATTCGGGTAACCACGTTGTTGAAACCTACGGAACATGTCAGTGGCATGTTCCTCAAAATCGGTATTATCTGTGCATAACCTCTTAATCCTTAAAAATTGACTAATGGGCAAATTCTTCTTAAAAGAAGAGTTATGATAGCTATCATATTTTAATAACGTGTTCCGGTCTGTAGGTTTGCGATATAGGGTAGTAGAAAAACCAGTATCAGATTTTTTAATGAGAATATCCAAATATGGAATGGCTTCCCCACTATAATTACCCTCGAACTGTAAATTAGAGTCCAATGTGTTAAGCCACGTGTGAAAAGCATGTAATGAAGATGATGTACTTCTAATTTGGAATGGGACAGTATCTTCATTACATGCTTTTCACACGTGGCTTAACACATTGGACTCTAATTTACAGTTCGAGGGTAATTATAGTGGGGAAGCCATTCCATATTTGGATATTCTCATTAAAAAATCTGATACTGGTTTTTCTACTACCCTATATCGCAAACCTACAGACCGGAACACGTTATTAAAATTTGATATGTGTGCAGGAACAGAAGGTCACAGGTTCAAAGCCCAGCTGGGGCTACTGCCAATCCATTCCACATATTTTTCCTACAACTAAACTGTGATAGTGCGGACAAACCTTTATTGCTGAGAACATACGCATGGTTCTTACGCCTATATGTTACCACACCAAACACAGACACCATAAACAGCCGCATTACCTAGAGCAGAGTCTCCCAAATGCAGTTCTGGACGGCCCCACACCATTCAGGATCCATGCTGCCTCTACGAAAGATGCCTGTGCTGCATATCTATGCACCACCCCCATGGTATGCTGATGTAGCTCATGCATATTCATGAGGGACAGCATGAAAACCCGAACAGTGTTTGGCACACCAGGACTGGAGTTGGGAACCTCTGCCGTAAAGCAGCAGCCAACAGGGGCAGACACACCCACACCCACACCCACACCCACAGGCCCCATTGGCCAATGCCTCCTGGAGAGGCAGGACATTGGGCCCTGCGTGCATCTCCCAATACTAGCACTTGCATACCTTAGCAATGCAACCCTACACCTGGATATACGGTACACAGCTCTCAAACGTTTGCTATGAGTACTGGCAGATAGAAATTCCTACGTTAAGCACAGTTTGCTGATTGATCTCCATCATAACAATCATTGTGATGTCTGCGGTGTGCGCTGCAGGTCTGGTCTCTGATAGTGTTTACCACCCTGGGGAGTGACCCCCAACAGTAGTGCGTACCATATCCATGCCTGTACTGTGCCCAGGACTGGTGTGGTGGGTATGGCTGCTGGACTCCTCTATAGTAGCACAATGCTGGCATAGGTGTGGGGGTGGCTGTCTGCCTATCCAGTGTGTGGTGGCTGCAAACACCTTCCACAGCCCACACTGCCAGCAATGTTGCCAGTATTGGGCTGCCAATGTGCATAATGAGGAGCAAGGTACCATGGGTATAGGCCGGACAGGGTGGCCTGGCCAGGGTGCATCTGCACAGGGCATAGGGCACTGACTGGGACATTTTAGTGCCCGGCCACCACCTACACAGACAGGGTGACCTCAGTATGTCCTGCTGAGAGATCACTCTCACCCTGACTGTGCAGTGACCACAGCATGGTTAGGCACCCCCATAGTGCTATATAGTATTTCTCTCATGTGATAGATATGGGTTTCCTTTTGGGACCCAGTCACTGATTTATCTGCTTGCTGTGTATGCTGACATCCCAGTTCTGGGTGCATGCATCTCCACTGGGAACATGCACTGTGGACTAACTAGCACACTGTTTGCAGCTGGTATGTATTGTGATGGAGCAGCTTGCAGGGTGCAGTGGCTGATGACTTGCTGCAGGAGAATATCAGATAGTGGTGGGGGTGCAGCTTACCATATCCAGGCCTAATATCTGTCTGCTATTGCGTTAGGGATGTGTATAGAGCTGCATTGACTGCCCTGTGGGGTGTCTGCTCCTCAGCCGGACTGGGGTTGATGGACCCCTCTACTGCCACCTTTGCAGGGAGGTAGTATGTGGATCTATTGATAGGAGACCCTGTTTGCCACCCTCAGCCCTGGAGGAGGGGGGTGGTGGTACATGGTCCACCTAGGGGTCCATAAGGGCTACACCTGACTGAGTCAGACAGAGATATCCAAGGTGTTTGTACAGAAACTACCTATCTCACACATTAACACTGCTTTGGACCTCTGGCATGGCCTCTTTCAGCCATGGAAGGTGTTGTGGACCTGGTCCTGGGCGCCTCATTGCACCCTCAGGGTGAGCACAGTACCCGCACAATGTGACGGTGTGTAGCTACTCTGTGCCAGTAAAACACACGGTCAGTACCCCCTACCAGGCCGAGGTGGTGTGTGGGTGCATATGGTCACTTCCCTCTACCGGGCCGAGGTGCTGTGGGGGTGCATTGGCCATCTTGTGTTGATCTGTGGACAGCTGATTTGCATGTGCAGTGCATCATGGGTATGGGTGGGCTAACCCTATCCTGGTGACCACAGCAGACTGTCTGTGTGGTGATGTGCATGCTCTCTGCAGCATGCCAGGGGCTTGCTAGCAGCTATAGAGCTGTAGCCCAATGGCTACTTCACTGCCTCTGAAACCAGAGGTCATGGGTTCAAACCCACAGTGGGGTTATTTGATAGGGTTCTCCAATGCATTATTCTTTTTAATGTACATATTTTGATGCCAGCAAAACCACCCTCAGCATACTGTGCCCATAAGGTGCCTCTGAGGGTGCTTTATAGGGCGCCCTATAGGGCACCTTATGGTTCCCGTCCATATAAGGTGCACTATACAATATCCTGTGATGCAACCTATAGGGTGCCCTATAGGGGCCATTTTAGGGTGCTGTGGCAGACAGTGCAATTTCTAATGTGCCCTATGGAGTGCCTTATAGGGTGCCTTATACAGCACCTTCAATTACGGCACGTGAGGGCGTGTTTGCTGGCAGCAATTAATAACATAAAAATAAAGTGCTGCAGGACAAAATATGTACAATGCAAAGCTGATGCCACAGCCAGCCTTATGTATTAGGCACACTGGGGAGCAAACTCATGACCCCTGTATCAGCAGTCAGTGCCTTAACCATTGTGCTCCACTGCTGCTCCTCCTTGCTTGTCAGCGCACCTACTTATGCTTTTCATTCCTTGAACTGCACAGTGCTGCCATAAAAAACAGTACACTGACCTTGCGGTACCTCATACGGCACCCTCTAAAGCGCCCTATAAGCAACATTCTAGGGTGCCTTGGCTGACAGTGCACTTTAAAATGTGCCTTATAGGGCGCCTTATGTTAACACGCTTTGAGAGTGCGTTTGCTAGTAGTGATAATTAAAATATGAATAAAATGCCTCCTAAAGCAATCTTCCCCATAATATGTTATGCCTCAGCCAGCCTTGTTCATTGGGCACTTTGGGGGATTGAACCCCTGATCCCTGCACCATTGGTCAGTGCCTTAACCATTGTGCTGTGGTTCTGTTCCTGTGTGTGTGTGCACATCAGCGCACCGCCATATGCCTGCCAACATTAAAATGCCTCCAAAATCATTAGTGCGCCACCTTATGGCCATCAGCGCACTGCCTTCTGCTGCCCAATATTACACTGGCTCCTAAAGTAATGCCTCAGCTAGCTGTCTTCATTGGGCACTTTGGGGGATTGAACCCCTGATCCCTGCACCGTTGGTCAGTGTCTTAACCATTGTGCTGTGGCTCTGCTCTTCTTCCTGCACATCAGCGCGCCACTTATACCGCCCAGTATTATAATGCCTCCATAAACATCAGCGCGATGCCTTATGCCGCCCAGTATTAATATGCCGCCAAAAACATTAGCATGCCACCTTATGCCGCCCAGTATTTCTGTGCCTCATAAATTAACACCTCAGCCAGCCATCTTCATTGGGCACTGTGGGGGATTGAACCCCTGATCCCTGCACGGTTGGTCAGTGTCTTAACCATTGTGCTGTGGCTCTGCTCTATTTCTTGCACTTCAGCGCACATGGGCGCCGCGCACCTTAGCGCATATGTAAATTCCGCCTTTCCTTTTTCAGGACCGAACGCCCACTCCTTATATGGCACCCGCACACTACCGGGGCCCGCACTTTAACGGGGTTTTAGTAAACATGCCCCTAAGTGAAACTAAGATAAAGAAAGGTGTCTATGTTGGTCCTCAGATTCGTGAACTTCTTTGAGATGATGCATTTAACTGTGCACTATGTGGCAAAGAAAGGACGGCATGGAAAGCCTTCAAGTTAGTGGCACACAACGATATGGCGGCACTGGATTCAAGTTTTTCTTGGGGAGCGCTTGAGGCAGGGGGTGTTCCCCCGAAACGTGCACGTCGCGCATGGGCTCAGATAAGTGATTTGGAAGAAAGATGCTTTTCTCAATTTAAAAATTTCAGTTTCAATAATTTTGTATGCAATTTTGAATAAAAGGGGCATGTATTGTGGCATTGGGGGGATTTGAAGTATCTCCCTTTCACAATTTATGCCCGACAAAAAGAAAATTAAATGAAGTAGGGGTTTACCGGTGCTTTTTGGACATTTTGATTTCAAGTTAGCGGCAGCAAGTTTCCTCAGAAACAACAAGGCAGACAACTACAGGGAGCTGATGGAAACACTCCTCAATGTATACAAAAGTCTTGGCTGCAACATGTTACTAAAGATACATATTCTGCACTCTCATCTTGATTTTTTTCCACTGAACTGTGGAGCAGTGAGCGATGAGCATGGCGAGCAATTTCATCACGATCTTGCAGCAATGGAGATAAGATATTAAGGCAAATGGAGCCCATCAATGCTTGCAGACTATTGCTGGACAGTGACAAGAGATACCTCATTTACAGAATACAAGAGACAAGTCAAGAAAAGCCAAGTAGACACTGAATAAGATCTGAAGTGAATACCAATGCATATATAGTCATTTCTTGCTTTCTGTTTCATACTCATTTTTTAAAATAAATTGTATTTAAATAACCCGTTGGCTAATTTTTAAACTTTTAAACAAAGACAACAGGTGAAATATTCTAAAGATCATTTATATGGGAACCATAAACATACAAAAAAGACCTAGGTTTGTAATAATTTGTGATTAAAACTCTACTACCAACACACTATATATACATGTAAAATATTTTATTTATTTATTTATTTAGCTGCATTATATCCCGCTTTTCACCGGGTCAAAGTGGTGACCCGGTGAAAAGCTTAGATATCTTGTAAACAGTAGCTAATCAGCAGTTTTAATTGTCATTTTTTAATTCAGCGCATCAAAATCCTAAGAATGGAAAGAATTTGTCTCTGAAGCAGACAACTTTTGAAAAACTGTAGACCAATGTTTCCGCCAAATTTAAGAACCTAAGTGGCATGTTTATTAAAGGTTAACACATGTTTAAGAACATTAACATGTATTAAGTGCTTCTGAGACACTTTTATTTCTATGGTGCACTGGTACCTAACACACATTAAACTTTATTAAATATGCCCCTAGGCTGTCAGCTGAAATTCAACTTAATTTAGGAGTTTAAAAGTTAATGCTTATAAATTTAGGCCTGCCATTTATTTGCCTAGATTTATAAGCCAAGTGCTGCAAATCAATGTTAAGCGCCTATTTTTCCAACCTAAACCAATCTCTGTTGCCACCCACTATTTATGCTCCTAAATTTAAGAGTTTAGTGAAATTTTGAATATAAATTTAGACACTCAGCCCTAGCAAATTTTGGAAGAGGCCAATTTAGGAACTTAATTCTCAGATCTTTGAATACTGGGTCCTTATGAACCTAAAAGATCTATGAGGTCTGCATTAGATACCTTGTTGAAATGTCCAGTCATCTCTGAGATTGATTATTCTGAGGCATGGAAAATCGCTCAGGAAAGCTTGTAAAATATGACTTTTCATGAGGACATTTAATTGATAGGGAGTTAACTATTTTCTCTGGGTTTGTTGCATAAAGATGGGGTTACTGGGCCTGAAATTTAATTAGGCAGGCTATGCGCCGCTATGGCATACAGCCATCCCCGCCGACCCCCTAACCCCAGATATTCAAGGGTCATATACGACTCCAGCATTGAATATCCAGGTTTGATGCACATACCAGAAGCCACCCTGGCTAACCGGTCAGCAGCGATATTGTATGCTGCCTGGTTAGCTCCTGTGCCTTAAAGATAGGCGAGGGTTTTCCTCACCTATGTTTTTGGAGCAGGTTACTAACCGGGCAGCATGCAATATCGAAAGCTGCCTGGTTATCGCTTGTCGCCACCTCCGCTCCTCCGTGTACTGTCCCGAACACGCCCCGATGATAAGCAGTTAGCATCAAGGCATGTAAGGGAGATAATCGCAGATATTCAGCAGCACTAACAGTATTATTGCTGCTGACTATCCCTTTCAGTGGCAGTTACACAGTTTATAGGGCTGGAAACCGTCTAACTGCCCTTCGAATATTGGACCCATTGTTTTTATATTTTATAGAGGGGTTATATTTTGTCATTTATGATGTATTTTATGTGTTATTTTCTAGTCTGTTCTATACAAATACTGATTTTAGAAAGCCACCATTTACACATGGAAATCCACACCACGTAGAGATTTCAAGGGAGCATCATTTGGACAGGCCAAAAATATAGACATCTATTCCTCATTTTACAAGGGAATATAGATGTAGGCCTACAAATTTCCACCTAGGCTTTTACATCTGCCCCAAGGCATGCAGAAGTGCCAGCTTGAAGTGCAAATGCACACGTCGAACCTCCTCCTTTAGAACCCTTGACATCAGCAGCATCTCCCAAAATCATCTGCACCTTTCCCAATTTCCTCCTACATCATCAGTAACCTCCCTGAGCCACCAAACATCATCTGTACCCTCCCTGAACCCCAGCCCCTGAACCTCCTCAAAAAGGCAGAGCTCCCCCCCCCCAGGTGCCTGGTCTGGGGCAAAAGTGATCCACCATCATTCCTGCCCCATTGGATGCTTGGTTCAAAATGGCACCATCTACTATAGCAGTGATCTCTAGGGATTGACCCATGCCATTTTGAACCCAGCACCTGACAAGGCAGGAGTGAGTGGTAATCATTCCTGCCCCTCATTAGATAACAGGGAGATCCATAGTAAGATCTGAGGAAGGTTTAGGGGGGAGGTAGGGTATTAGTCAGGGATCTGCCTTTGTCAGAGAGATTTAGAGAGGTTTGGAGATGGGAGAGGATGGAACAAGAAGTATACTGATGTTGGAGGGGTTCAGGAAAGGTACTAATGTCAGGGGTCCTAGGGGACTACTGATGATGTTGGAGGATGTGCGGGGGTCCACCTTTGTTGGAGAGGATATGAGGATGGGGAAGATCAATGCTGCTGGGAGAAGCTATTTTAAATAAACTGAAAATGTGGAAATTTGGGAAGATCAGGGTGTTCTTTTTCCACACATGCAGTTTTTCAAAATCGCTGCTCCAGCAGGATATGCTGGCATATGCGCGTGCACTCCTGCATGTCCTTATAGTATTTTAAATAATAGAAGGATGTGCTCCACATTTCGCAGCACCTTCTGTAACATGCCGGAGTACTTGTAAAGATTCTATGTAAAATGGATCTTCATGTGTGATATCTTTTTTTATTAAGTCATCTGGAGCATATTATTAGAGATGCATCCCAAACATTTGAATAAAGAAAATGAAGAGAATATTAATAGCTTTCACATAAATAGAACATTTCCAGAAATATCTTACCATCACTACTTCGAGATGTAATTGATTTAACATCAATAGATTCTTTCCTCCTGTTCTTGTGTCTGAATGAGTGGGATTCTACAAACAAAAAGAAGTGCTTACTTATCCAAATGATGACAGAATAGCAAGGATATAAAATGTCTATCGCTGCTTTAATGAGTAAATTATAATTAACGTATTGTAAATTTGTAATAATGTTGGCTGCTCATGGAAGGACAAAGATATGATTGCAACATCTACGTTAGTGAAGATATGTGGTGCTAAGAAAAAATTTGTCAGTTGGCCTGGATGGTCTGTATTTTAGCACAACTGATATTCAAAACATGATTAGATCTTCACCTAAATCTTATAAAGAGACAAAGGTAACCTTACTGTGTGAGGGACCAGCCTAAGGTTAGAGCAACGGGCTAAGAACCAGGGAAGCCTGGTTTGATTTCTGCTTCTATTCCTTGTAATCTTGGGTAAGTCTCTTAACCCTCCATTAATTCTAGTACATTATAAGCCTTCTAAGGGGCAGGAAAATATATATTGTATCTGAATGTAACTTTCCTTGAGCTACTCCTGAAAAGCCATTGCATTAAATCCAAATACGTAGTTCAGATAAAAAGATATAATAGTACCTATTTCCAAAAGGACTTCTGGGGCAGAAATTTAAACAAGACGTTTCAATTTATGCCGATATTCAGCAGCACTAAGCGTTTCTTAGCAATGCTGAATATAGGCACCTGGACATGCACAAAAATGGGCACCTTGTTTAAATGTCTGAACACTGATAATGGGTTCCTATACATTTAGAGCCCGATTCCGAAGGGGGGATGTCCTGTCCGCTCGGACGTCCAAGATCTGGATGGGCAGTCTAGTCCCCAATTCTGATCCCACAGGAGCTAGACATTCCCATAGGGTCAGAATCGGGTCCAGACAGCCAGCCCGTGGCTAGATGGACAGGCTGTCCCCCTATTCTGTGCCACCAGATGTACAATAGTTACCCCACACAGACCTTTCCCCATCTCCTGCATGGAGCCGCGATCCCTGGCCGCCGCCACAAAGTTCATTCCCCACAGTCTGACCCCCAATGTGGCCTTCCAAAGGCAGGGTTGGACTGCAGGGAAGCTCCTGCACCCCCTCACCCCACTGACCTCACCCTGCGCCAACATCCCCTGACATTCAGGGGGACTTATTCCATCTCCGAGGTTGGCGACCCCGGATGTACAGGGCCGACCTCAGAATCGGCCTGTATATCTGCGGTCGCATCCCTCGGCCCGCCCCCTCCCACCCCATCCTGAGCTCCCCGTACATCTGCTATGTATATGCGGGGAGCTTTGGGCAGAGTATACGGTTCCGGCACAGCTTGGAATGACCCCATTAGACTATGCATTTGGCTATGCGCTCCAGGTTTGATCTAGTTATGTGGTACCTAAGCCAAAAGCATAGTCGAGGCATCTAGATGCCAAAAGTTGGCATATTATTCCAGAAATCTTGTAAATTATCCAAATATTCTTTGGTGAACTTATAATATATACATATACTTTTAAGAGGGATAATGGTTTCTTCCTTGCTAATCCCTCCATGAACACCATTCTCATTCAGTGCTTTACCAATGGTTGACACATGAACTATCACATTAGCTGCAGTGAGAAAGGTCTGCAGATCTTCAGATGTTAGCCTATTGTTCTTTGTGACTTCATACAGCTGAATTATTAGGAAGACTTGGCAGTTGCCTAGAGTGCCAGTTTCTGAGAGGCAGCAAAGAGTAACAGCCATCAAAGCAAAACAATAGATTTTGACAGCCACAAAACCTCAAAGAGCCATCAGCACATTCTTTTACCTGTAAGAAGAGTGTACATACAAAAC
Organism: Ichthyophis bannanicus; assembly: GCA_033557465.1. NCBI lineage: Eukaryota > Metazoa > Chordata > Amphibia > Gymnophiona > Ichthyophiidae > Ichthyophis > Ichthyophis bannanicus. The sequence goes on from CM066032.1 coordinate 331,595,090, forward strand.
AAAGTTTAATATTTAGTTATTTATTTTTATTTAACTCATGCCTTTCCAATGGTAGCTCAAGGCAAGCTACATTCAGGTACTTCCCTATCCCCAGAGGGCTTACAATCTAAGTTTGTATCTGAGGCAATGGAGGGTTAAGTGACTTGCGCAAGGTCATAAGGAGCGCCAGTGGGAATTGAATCCAGATCTCTTGGGTTCTAGGCTGTTGCTCTAACCAATTTCAGTGCAATGTCCAATTATGCATTTTCAAAGGACTGATGTTAGATGAGGGGGTGTTGTTGGGATGATCATGATTGTTGAGTTTAATTACCTCGGGGGGGGGGGGGGGTGGAAGGGCATAAAGGTCGTTTAAAGCTGAAGTTTTGCCTAGGGCACCAAATACCCTTGGCACGGGCCCATATTTTGTGGATGTTTTTCTAGTTTGCTCTTGAAGTCATCTTGGCAGGTCAATAACCGAATTAGTTAAAAGACTATAGTTTTACCTTTTCCATTTGCATGTTCTCTGACAGTGGATGGAAGGAGGCCCAGATGTTTAGAAATGGTCTTGTATCATGTCAAAATGGATGAGCATTAACTACTCCACTTCATAGGCAATGTTCCTACTAAGCAGCTCAAAGCTGCGCAGGAATGCTGCCCTGGCATTCCTGTCTGTGGTGGGTGGTGTTTCAATATTGCGCTTTCAGTCGTGAGGGACAGGCAGGTCTGGGACCTGTTTTTCCTTTATGATTGCAAACACGATATTGAAGCATCATCCCATGCAGCTTCTAGTGTATGAACACTGTTCATAGGCCTCAGAAATTTCTTGCACTTGCAGCATGATGAGCTCCACAGACTTTTATGGGGAAAGCCAAACTCAAAACCTTTTGGACAGGACAAGATACTCAAGACACTCGGTTCCAGTCATATAGATTTACTTCGCAGGGTGCTTTACCTGTTACCCAATTATTTAAACAGCTGAAAGTAATTAGCCAATTAACTGTACTAATGAAGCTAGGGTTCACTTATTATTTAACACACTGATTCTGAATTAGTCATATTGTTTCCAACCTGTACATCATAGAATCTCAAAGCACACAAAACTGATTAATTCACAATTTAAAATTTTAAAGGTATAGGGGAGAGAAGGAAAGGCAGTGTGAGAGAAGACTGGTTTCAAATAAACAAGGGCATCATGATAAGAACTTGTAATCATCAGTGTTAAACTTGGGGAGCTCAAAGTTTTTCTCAGCAATGCACGCACACACATGCACTCTGTAGGGATATGCATGGCAAAATTATTTGGGTTGGTTCGTATTCATCCCCATACCCCATTCGATTGGTGTTTGGTCACTGAATTAATAATGCATTTGTCTTATTCATCCCTATTCGAGTCTATGGGGAAAGCTATTTTATAATTAAACAGTGACGCTTGTCATCCATTTTCAATCAAACCTGCTTGAAACTTGATGCCAAGCATCTGTAAGAGAGGCAACAGTACTACAAGCCATCAAGAGTGTCATAATCGCCCTACAGCACTAGAAGATTGACAAAAAATACTAACAATGGCAGGAAGACTACCAGAAGTCACGATCAGAAGGGCAAAGCACTACAAAGAGCAGAATGAATACCTCAAGATAGTGGAAGTGGGCAATGCAGTACCAAACATGGAGGAAGTACTTTGAAATGCCAACATAATGTAGACCCCCCTCTGCTGAGAGGCGACTCCAATCCTACTTTTTCACCTAATGTAGTTGCCGTAAGCTGAGTTACCTCAGATAGGGCCAGCTCACAGAAGGGAGGCGCTATAAAAGAAATTACTTCACCCAATTAGGATGTGCCAGAGATGGGTGAAAACTAACATAAAATATTTAGTAAATGTGTGATAAGTGTAAGAATCAATTGATGTTACAAATTTTCCCATATCTTTCCAGCAATAAGATATATAATACACTGAAATTAAAGTGCAAATAGTGGAATTTATTGCACTGATGCAAATAAAATGATTCAAAAACTTTAAAATCCAGAATAAAGAGTTACATAGTAACATAGTAAATGACGGCAGATAAAGACCAGTATGGTCCATCTAGTCTGACCAGTAAGAGAGCAAGAGTACGTGCACCTGCTGCTCCATGCAGACCACCCCTCCCCATGTCTTTTTTTAGGGGTGAACCCACCACTCCGTGTAGGACACCCCTGTATGTTGAGAAATGAGTTAGTTAAGATTATTTTGATTTTATCCTGTTGCTGTAAAGTGATCCACTGTGTCTGTTCCATGCCATTTTGAATTCTGTCACTATATTTGCCCCCAACACTTCCATCGGGAGGGCATTCCAAGCATCCACCACCCTTTCAGTGAAAAAGTATTTCCTGACATTGCCTTTCAATTTACCCCCTTGCAGCTTCATGTTATAATAGAAACATAGAAATATGATGACAGAAAAAGACCACATGGCCTATCTAGTCTGTCCTTCCATATCAACAACTAAAACAGTCCCCTTTTTACCTTTAGAGATCCTCTGTGTTTGTCCCATGCTTTTTTGAATTCAGTTACTGTCCTCATCTCTACCACCTCCACTGGGAGACTATTCCATGGATCCACTACTCTTTCCGTAAAGAAATATTTCCGCATATCACTCCTGAATCTATCTCCCTTCACCCTCATCCCATGTCCCTCGTAGCAGAACTTGCTTTCAATTGAAAGAGGCTCTCTCCCTGAACATTTATGCCACGGAGGTATTTAAACATCTCAATCATATCACCTCTATCCCGCCTTTCCTCTAAGGTGTACATATTAAGATCCTTCAGTCTATCCTTATATGTTTTATAAAGAAGACCACTAATCATTTTAGTAGCCACTCTCTGCACCGACTCCATCCTGTTCACATCCTTTTGAAGTTGAGGTCTCCAGAATTGCACACTATACTCCAAATGAGGTCGCACCAAATACAGAGGCATTATCACCTCCTTTTTTCTGCTAGCCATTCCTCTCCATATGCACCCAAGCATCCTTCTAGCTTTTGCCGTCGCCTTTTCTACCTGTTTAGCTACTTTAAGATCATCAGACACAACCACGCCTAGGTTCCGCTCTTCTTTAGTGGACAAAAGTACTTCACCCCTTATACTATATTGCTCCCTTGGATTGTTGCAGCCCAAATGCATGACCTTACATTTTTTAACATTAAATCCCAGCTGCCAAATTCTAGACCATTTTTCAAGCTTAGCTAGATCCCTCCTCATGTTATCAACACCTTCCTGGGTGTCTACTCTATTGCAGATTTTGGAATCATCCGCAAAGAGGCAAACCTTACCCGACAGCCCTTCCGCTATATCACTAACAAAGATGTTAAAAAGAATCGGACCAAGGACAGATCCCTGGGGCACACCACTGGTAGCATCCTTCTCCTCAGAGTGAGCTCCATTTACTTGTACTCTTTGTCGCCTCCCACCCAACCAATTTCTAACCCAAGCAGTAACTTTAGGGTCCATCCCTAGGGTGCTCAGTTTGTTTATAAGTCGCCTGTGAGGAACAGTGTCAAAGGCTTTACTGAAATCTAAATACACCACATCTAGAGCTCTCCCTCGGTCCAACTCCCTGGTCACCCAGTCAAAGAAATCAATCAGATTTGTCTGACAAGACCTCTAGTTTTACAGCTTCCCCGTCTTTGGAAGAGGTTTGTTTGTTCATTATTTCTCTTTAAGTATTTAGAGGTCTGAATCATATCTCCCCTGTCCCTCCTCTCCTCCAAAGTGTTACATATTTAGGTCTTCAGGTCTCTTCTCATAAGGCTTCTGATGCAGGCTTCAAATCATTTTGGTCGCCTTCCTCTGAACAGTTTCCAGTCTTTTTATAAGCCACTTTTAAAAACCTGCCTGCTGGATCCAAATAAATACAATACCTAACTTCACAAATTATAATCCTCTAGCAGAGGTGAATGATTTTCAAACTACTTAACTTGTATATTTTCCTACAATAAAGTGCAAAACCTTATTAATTCAAACAACCTAAACTCTATCCCAATGTCCTTGAACTTTAATTCCCTGTATTTTTTACTTAGCTGTTCAGGCTTTTTAAATTTTTGGTTCTTCATCTGTCTTGCGAAGTCTCAGTAGATATCTTCACCCTGTAATCTTACTTTAAATTAAAATAAAAGGAAAGAATCTCTCTCCCTAGTGTGTAAGTGTATCTATCATGTAAGCCTGCCTGCTACACGACACCTCACTGTATTTTGATATCTAAGAAAAAAAATGTTTTTTTTAACTTTTTTCTAAATTTCCTTTCTAATTTTTAATTACTTTATCTCTAATATGAGCTAACAGGAGAGATAGGCTATAGCTACTTGGAATCTTAAGCTGCTGGAATCTTAAGCTGCTGGAATCCATACACAAGCCAAAGTCACAAAATTCACTTTTCTTTTTCTCTTGCTGAGAAAACTCAGTACAGCAATTTAAATTCTCAGTACAGGGATTAACTTCAGAAGTCCATCAGAATTTCTTTTAAAACCTCTTTCAAAGGGTTTTGTTTAAAACCACTTTCAAAGGTTTTTTTTTCCTCAAACATGTATTTCCCTTCCCAATTTAATCAATCTCTTTCCAGGAATGGGAAATTATATTTCTGTAAACAATATACTCACAAAAGGATTCTGATTCACAGCAGAATCGATGTTTTTTTTCCACAGGAAACTTTTTTCTCTAAATTGACCTAAAAACTACTCCAAATTGACACAACCCTTACCACAAGTCAATCATATCAACACTCTTATTATTAACCACAAACTTGCTTCTTTCACTCCAAATATCTAAATCTCTCTTTCACACTTATTCTGCAGCCCTTCTGCTCTCCTCAGCTGTCCCCGTTGCTCTCCCAAGTCCCAACAGTTTCTTTTGCTCAGGTTCCTTTCTTTACTAGTGCAGCCAATCACAGAGCTCCTTACAAACACTCAGTGTTCTGAACTAATTGTAAGCATTTAAGTTTTGAATGAGAGAGACCCCAGCATAGATCGTATTACAGTAATCTAGTCATGAGATTACATAATGAAAAAGAAGAGAAGTAAGTGAATCTGTGTCTAGGTATGGTTGAAGTGAGCAGCATTGACTGAGGGCAAAAAAAGATCTTTTCATGATAGCATTGATCTGAAGAAAAAATGACAGTTCCATATCAAGGATTACTCCCAAATATTTCAAGAAAGAGGTCAGTTGAATCTGCTCATTGGTAATACGAGGTGCTAACAGGGGAAGGGACTGAACCTCCCATGATCCATACTGCAGACGTTTTCATGTGATTCAATTTGAGGTGGTTCTTTGAAAGCCACAGATACAGCAGTCAGAGTTCAGTTAATGGAAGAAGGTCTAGATTGATTGAATCTAGGTGAGCTAGTAGTAGAATGTCATCTGCATAAAAATAGGCACTAATAGAAACATAGAAACATGATGACAGAAAAAGACCACATGGCCTATCTAGTCTGTCCTTCCATATCCTGGATTAATGTTGGATTAATCCTGGATTAATGTTGCAAGGGGGCTGATATAATGGATTAATGTTGCAAGGGGGCTGATATAATGGATTAATCCTGGATTAATGTTGCAAGGGGGCTGATATAAAGGCAGAACTTAAAAATATTTTGGTTGCGTCTTATTTGGTGCACATGCCATCTGAAATATACACTGGTTTGTCGTTGCCAATTCTGCACTCAACTGTGTTATGGCAATTCTTTGCAGTTGCCTGGTTCCCGTACTGTTTCTTTATGTTTTTCTTGTGATTGCACCCTGACTAGAGTGGTGTATGTTCTGATTTGCCCATGTGCTTTGATGTATGTGGGCAAGACCCTCCGAGTTTGGCAGGTCCATTTAACAGAATATAAAAAACGCATTCTTAAGGGACAAGATGATACACCCCCCTAATTCAGCATTGTTGGGAGTTTCATCATGGTTTTTCAGATTTTCTTTGTGCACTACTGGAACATGTGAGCTTACCTGTTCATGGTGGTGATCTCAACCAGCTTCTTTACCAGTGAGAGCAATGGTGGATTTATAATTTACAGTTACCCCTACCGGTTTAAATGTGGAACTAGTGAGGAAATTGAAATTACACTTACCTGGTAATTGTAGTTCTTTGAGTGACGACAGTTTAGTCCTCCACCTCTGGGATGTAACAGAGCAGTACTAACAGGAGGGACCCTGCCAGCTGGCACACAACACCGCCGATCCGAAACAGGAATCATTCGCTGCCAGCACATCCAGGCGGTAGTGTTTACTGAAAGTATGCAGAGACGACCAGGTGACCGCCCTACAAATCTCTACCGGTGGAACTAGGCTGTGCTCTGCCCAGGAAGCCACCTGCGCTCTAGTAGAGTGAGCTCTCAGACCGACAGGCACCGGGCGACCTTGCAACATATAGGCTGAGACAATCGCCTCCTTAATCCACCTGGAAATGGACGCTTTCGCTGCCGCCTCCCCTTTCCTGGGGCCTCCAAACAACACAAACAGACGATCCGATTTGCGAAAGGACTTGAAGACTGTCAAATATTGACGCAACACTATACGCAATGCCCAATCGGAAGCTCGCCCGACCTCCGACTGTAAAACTGGCAAAGAAACTATTTGATTCACATGAAAAGGAGAGGACACCTTCGGCAAAAAGGAAGGCACCAGACGAAGAACCACCTTTTCTCTAGAAAAACACAGGAAAGGCTCTCTACAAGACAGTGCCTGCAACTCCGAAATGCGCCGCGCTGAACAAATGGCTACCAAAAATACAGTCTTTAGAGTCAAATCCTTGATGGAGGCTTGGCTTAAGGGCTCAAATGGACTTGTTACCAGCGCCCCCAAGACCAAGTTGAGGTCCCACGGTGGAACCGAAATTCGACGTGCCGAACACATTCTGGTAACTGCTTTAAGAAAACGTACCACATCGACGTGAGCTCCTAGAGACATGCCTTGGACTTTACCTCTATAGCACACTAAGGCCGCTAGCTGAACTTTCAAAGAACTGGCAGCCAGGCCTTTCTCGAACCCATCTTGCAAAAAACTCAACACCTCGATACACTGAACCACGCGACTGATGAGTGCCCACGGAGGAAAGACAGAGAAGACCCATCGACGGCCAAGGCTGTATCAAGGCGTCGATCCCTTCCGACATGGGCTCCCGCCTCCTGCTGAAAAAACGACTTGCTTTTGCCGACTGGAAGGTTGCCATCAAATCCATGACCGGAGTTCCCCACCGGAGAACTAATTGCGTGAACACGTCCGGATGCAATTCCCATTCCCCTGCATCTACTCGGACTCTGCTGAGAAAATCCGCCGCCACGTTGTCTTTTCCTGCAATGTGTGCCACCGATATTGCTTGTAACCGCGACTCTATCCAGGAGAACAGCCCTTCTGACTCCTCTTCCATGGCCATACTCCTGCTACTGCCCTGTCGATTTATGTAGGCCACCATCGCGGCATTGTCTGACAGTACTCGCACCGCTCGCCCCGTCACCTTGGCTTCAAAGCTTTGCAGGGCTAGAAACACTGCTCTCAGCTTCAGACGGTTGATCGACCAGCCGCTCTCTTCCACCGACCACAGGCCCTGCGCAAAGTCTTCTCCGCAATGCGCCCCCCAGCCTGCGAGACTGGCATCCGTTAGTAGTGGAATCCACTCCGGCTGATCCAACGGCATTCCCGCCCGCAGGGACACAGGAAGCATCCACCATCGGAGAGCCTGCCTGACCTGCAGAGGGCAAGGGAGATGTTTGCTCAATGAGTCGGACTGGTTGGACCAGCGGCGAAGCAAGACCCGTTGCAAAGGCCTCATATGGAATCTGGCCCAAGGGACTACCTCCAAAGTCGCCGCCATTGTCCCTAGAACCTGAAGATAATTCCACGCTGTGGGCGCTGAAACCTTCCTGAAGGTTCACACGAGCTTTTGAAGTGCTTGGGCTCTCCTCTCTGTCAGGAACACCGAGCCTTTCCGAGTATCGAACTGTACCCCCAAATACTCGAGGACCTGCATCGGAGTCAAGTGACTCTTGACCGGATTGACCATAAGAACATAAGATATGCCATACTGGGTCAGACCAAGGTCCATCAAGCCCAGTATTCTGTTTCCAACAGTGGCCAATCTAGGTCATATGTACTGTCACGCCCCGTCGTCCGCCTAGGCAGTTGCCTGACGTCGGATAAGGTGTGATAATCACTTTCAAGATGACTGCCCAGTGCAAGGGCTCCTGGGAGTCGTAGTTCAAAGCACCTGTAGTTGTGTAGCTAAATAAAGCTGGAGCCGAGTTGAAAGCAAACAGGAATATTTTTTTATTTTTAAGCCTCCCTTGGCATAGAGAACTTCAATATGAAGCTTGGCATTACATGAAAACTTGAAGTAACAAAATACAAGATAAGAAAATCAAAACAGCTTTCTTCAGCATTAGAAAAAATCCTTCTTCTGGCAAATAAGGCTTTTTTCAAAAATGCTCAAACACAAATGTTCCTTTTTCTTATTCAAGGTAAATGCAAAAACTCTTCTCAAAGAATAAACTTTTTCTTTGTACAAACTTTCAGAGCTTGTTCCTGGTTCTTAATTAGAGTACATGAGACTTTAAAACGTTAGGCATTCTTACGTCTCACTCAGCACAGCAACCACTCTAATTAAAACTCTTCTGGCTCTAAAAAGGTTAGGTAATCCACACAAACTGTACCTTTCTTGTAGCAGATGCAAAAAGACAGTTCTTTACTTGACTACCTGTGACAAATCACATTCCATACAAATCTCTGGATCAGTTAATGGAACCTCTTCTTCAATCTCCATTGATTCACACATAGAACCGGAGAGGTCTGAGTCCTCATCAGCAGACACCTGTGCTTCTGCTCGGGAAACAGAATACCTCTGCTTCTCAATTACTTCCTGGTTCTGTAATAAACTTTGTAGTAGCTCTAACACATTAGCTCTTTCATGGTTAAAGACTTTTCCATATGCTGGCTCCTGGCTCAATGCATAAAGCTTGCTGGCTATTATGTCTTCCTGAGACTTGGCTTTGTTAAGATAATCAGTTTTACCTCTGAGACGTCCTTTCATGAATGGCTCTCTGCTCTTGCTGAAGCCATATGGTTTCAGGATATCTGCAGCCTGATTATCTCCCCTCCAGGAATACAGCTCCTGACCTGAACAAGGTTTCTCTTCAGCCTGTTCCTCTGAGAATGGGGTCAGTCTCCCTTCCTCTCCTGGGAAGTGTATAATGCTGGCAGCTCCTTTCCTTCCAGCTGCACTCCTTGAGCTATCCTCTGAGTTCAACGCTGAGCTCCGTCCTGAGCTCCTCAGTGCACTCCTCAGTGAACCCTTCCATGAACTATCATCTGATCTCTTCACTGAACTAACTTCCTCTGCCCTCATGGGTTTATAAGCATGTGACTTGCTGCTCTCCTTCCACCCCGCCCCCAGCTGAGTTGTATCAGCACCCTTAGCTATTATGGACCTGGGGCGTGGCTTCTGCCCAGCAAGTTCTGACTGACTGTTTTTTTTAATGCTGACTTTGGTTTTAAAGCGAGCCTTTTTTTCTTTTTCCCTCTGCCTAGGGGAAATTTCCTGTATTCCCTCTATTTCCATGGGAATCTGACCATCTTCGCCATCACATATCCCCCCACTTAAGCTATTACGTGCTGGCGTTATTTCTTCAGCACAGTACGTAATACTACCAAGGGCCTCATGTGTATGTGAAGTTTTATCTGCGCTGTCCTGTGCTATAGCTACTCTGGCCAAAGCTACCCTGTCGTGCCAAGGGCGTAGGACATTGATGTGGTAGATCTGCGGCTGTCCCTTTCTGTCCTGTACAGAATAGGATACGGGGCCTACCTGTTTTACCACCCGGTAAGGTCCCTTCCACCTACTTTCAAATTTTGGACTGGGTCCGGTAACCATAACGACTACCTTTTCTCCTATCTTTAGCTGACGTGGTTTTGCCTGCCTGTCATAATACGCCTTTTGGCGCAACTGGCTGGCTGCCATGTTTTCCTCAGCTACTTGTGATGTACGGCGTAAACGCCTTTTTAAATCTTTCAAAAAGTGAGGTACCCCTGTCTCCTCAACATTTGGCTCTACCCACTGTTCCCTCAATATGTCAAGGACACCACGAGGGGTCCGCCCATACAATAGCTCATACGGGGCAATGCCCGTAGAAGCTTGCTTCCTCTCCCTGCATGCATACAAGGTGAAGGGGAGCATGACGTCCCAATCCTTCATATCTCCCTCCAAACTCCGCCTCAACATCCTTTTCAGGGTCTGGTTTTGGCGCTCAACCAGCCCATTGGACTGGGGATGATAGGCTGACGTTCTAATATGGTGAATGCCGAAGGCATCCCATACTTGGGCAAGATAGCGAGACATGAAATTGCTTCCCCTGTCTGATAACACTTCCCGTGGAAAGCCAACTTCGCAGAATAATTTTACTAGCTCAACGGCTATACTCTTAGCCGATACATTGCGAAGGGGAATGGCCCAAGGGAATTTGGTGGCTTGATCCACGATTACCAGTATATACTGGAACCCTCGTGGCGTTTTTATAAGTGGGCCTACAATATCCACGGCTAACCTATGAAGGGGTTCAGTTACCAGGGGTATGGGGATCATCGGTACTTTTTGCGGATGATGGGTAGCTACCCGCTGACAAGCGGCACAAGATTCGCAGAATCTAGCGGTTTCTTTGTAGACACCTGGCCAGTAAAAACGGGCCAGGATCTGATCCAGGGTACCATGTGCCCCTTTGTGCCCTCCTATGGGGTGATCATGGGCTAAGCGCAGGACTGACAGTTTGAATGCAGTGGGGACCACCAACTGCTTCCTGCTTCTCCCTGTTCCTGGATCTATACTCTCCCGATATAGTAACCTTTTATCCAAAAAAAATCAGGGTAAAATATTTGTTCCCTTTTTGGCATATTCAAATGCCCTTTTTAGTGCGGGATCTGTCCGTTGCTCGTCAGGGAAGGTGGGAAACTTTTCCACCAGTTCGGCAGGAACCCATGGTAACTCCTGACCTGCTAACAGTTTATCCTTATTTTGAGACCTAATCTGTCTCTCCCTACGTTTCTCCATATTTTTCCTTTTATTTCCCTCTCTCGGAGGAGTTACCAGATCATCATGAGCAGGTAGGCCACACATCGGGTCACTTTGTGGGTCTGATTCCTCCTTGCTAGCTTTTCCCTGAGCCCTGGTGGATACCATACCCGTTTTCTGGTGAAGCCCTTCGGCCATCCCTCGGCTGAACTGTGGCCAATCTCTTCCCAGAACTAGTGCTTGCGGGAGTCTGGGGACTACTGCAACAGGTACCTGGCGCTTAACCCCTAAGCCTTTTACACTTACTTCATATATGGGGTACGTTGAGGCTGCACCATGAATGCATTTGATCTTAATGGATCTTCCTTGAAGCTCGAGAGTCGGACCAATCTGCGATGATATTATTTTCCACAATTTCTGCGAAATCATGGACTGGTCCGCTCTGGAGTCCAATAAAGCCTCCACCGGAACACCCTCGACCTCTACCTCAAGGAGAAAACCCTCTCCACTCTCCTCAGAGCGAGATGTCATAAATGCTGTCTTAGCCTTGCAGTTTCTCTTGATATGGCCTTCCTCACCACATGCATAACACTTTCTATTCATATAATCATGTTTAGCCAATGACATTGTTTTTACACCCTCCTTCCGTACACTATTTTCTTTCCTTCCTGATGCCACCTTGACTGCAGAAGACAGACCACCCACTTTTACTTGGCTTACCACACTGGCCTCCAGGTATCGCTCGGCCAATGCAGTCGCTGCCTCTGTGGTTCTGCAGTCTTGCAAGATCAGGAAGGATCTCATTTCAGAAGGAACTGCTTCCATAAACTGTTCCAATATAATTTGGTCTAGTAAAGACTCTTTTGTCTGTGTCTCAGGCAATAGCCACTTTATGAGTAAGCTTTTTAGCCGCTGACACAGCGCTCTCGGTGTTTCACCGGGCTTTAACATGGAGCTTCTTAAAAGGCGGCGATAGACCACGGGACTTAGCCCAAGACGGTCCCTAATCGCCTTCTTTACCTCTTCATACTCTGTGGCTACTTCCACTGGCATGGCCCTATACGCCGCTAGCGCTTCTCCTGTTAATGAAGCGGCTAGGCGTATGGCCCACTGCTTTTTATCCCACCCGGACAACAGAGCAACCCTCTCAAAAGCAGCCATGAAATCATCTACGTTATCATCCATTGATAATTGTCCAAAGGCAAAAGGTCCAGTACTACTCATGCTCATTCCTAGCATATCACCCAAATGTGATGTCACTGTCTTTGCTGTGTCCTCCGTCGGTCTCTGCAGGCCCAGCCATCCATCTAGCTTCTCCAACAGGGGCTTCTGTTGGACTTGTAGCAGTCCTGCTATCTGGTCCAGCGTTTTAGCCGTCATGTCTTGTTGGCGCTGAAATTGGTCAGCGACGCAGCGTAGCAGCGCTTGCTGATCCATGCTGAGTTTCCACCTGAAATGAAAGAACACAGAGAAACACCAAGTGCGGCCTCCTAGTTACCAGGCCCTCACTCCTCTGACCCTGCTGCACTGCTGTGGTCCCACCCGGCTTTAGTATCCTTATGTATCCCGAGTGAATACTTTATTACCTTAAGCCAGGGTAGACTCAGGCTTATCACACAGCAGGCACGGCTTCAGGAACTGCTCCATCGGTCGTCCGCTGTTGATCACACCCTCCAGCTGCAGCTTGCTTTCAGAGCTCCAAAGAAAAAAAAAATTTTCTCTTCTTTCTTCTTTCTTTCTTTTGACAACTTTTTGTACTCCAAAGTTTGGGGATCACGTGGCCAAGGCTTAATCCTGCCAACTACGCCACCTGTCACGCCCCGTCGTCCACCTAGGCAGTTGCCTGACGTCGGATAAGGTGTGATAATCACTTTCAAGATGACTGCCCAGTGCAAGGGCTCCTGGGAGTCGTAGTTCAAAGCACCTGTAGTTGTGTAGCTAAATAAAGCTGGAGCCGAGTTGAAAGCAAACAGGAATATTTTTTTATTTTTAAGCCTCCCTTGGCATAGAGAACTTCAATATGAAGCTTGGCATTACATGAAAACTTGAAGTAACAAAATACAAGATAAGAAAATCAAAACAGCTTTCTTCAGCATTAGAAAAAATCCTTCTTCTGGCAAATAAGGCTTTTTTTCAAAAATGCTCAAACACAAATGTTCCTTTTTCTTATTCAAGGTAAATGCAAAAACTCTTCTCAAAGAATAAACTTTTTCTTTGTACAAACTTTCAGAGCTTGTTCCTGGTTCTTAATTAGAGTACATGAGACTTTAAAACGTTAGGCATTCTTACGTCTCACTCAGCACAGCAACCACTCTAATTAAAACTCTTCTGGCTCTAAAAAGGTTAGGTAATCCACACAAACTGTACCTTTCTTGTAGCAGATGCAAAAAGACAGTTCTTTACTTGACTACCTGTGACAAATCACATTCCATACAAATCTCTGGATCAGTTAATGGAACCTCTTCTTCAATCTCCATTGATTCACACATAGAACCGGAGAGGTCTGAGTCCTCATCAGCAGACACCTGTGCTTCTGCTCGGGGAACAGAATACCTCTGCTTCTCAATTACTTCCTGGTTCTGTAATAAACTTTGTAGTAGCTCTAACACATTAGCTCTTTCATGGTTAAAGACTTTTCCATATGCTGGCTCCTGGCTCAATGCATAAAGCTTGCTGGCTATTATGTCTTCCTGAGACTTGGCTTTGTTAAGATAATCAGTTTTACCTCTGAGACGTCCTTTCATGAATGGCTCTCTGCTCTTGCTGAAGCCATATGGTTTCAGGATATCTGCAGCCTGATTATCTCCCCTCCAGGAATACAGCTCCTGACCTGAACAAGGTTTCTCTTCAGCCTGTTCCTCTGAGAATGGGGTCAGTCTCCCTTCCTCTCCTGGGAAGTGTATAATGCTGGCAGCTCCTTTCCTTCCAGCTGCACTCCTTGAGCTATCCTCTGAGTTCAACGCTGAGCTCCGTCCTGAGCTCCTCAGTGCACTCCTCAGTGAACCCTTCCGTGAACTATCATCTGATCTCTTCACTGAACTAACTTCCTCTGCCCTCATGGGTTTATAAGCATGTGACTTGCTGCTCTCCTTCCACCCCGCCCCCAGCTGAGTTGTATCAGCACCCTTAGCTATTATGGACCTGGGGCGTGGCTTCTGCCCAGCAAGTTCTGACTGACTGTTTTTTTTAATGCTGACTTTGGTTTTAAAGTGAGCCTTTTTTTCTTTTTCCCTCTGCCTAGGGGAAATTTCCTGTATTCCCTCTATTTCCATGGGAATCTGACCATCTTCGCCATCACAGTACCTAGCAGTTTCCCCAAGAGACACAAGTTCCACAATGCTTGTACTGGGTCAAGCATTGATATCTTCGGTCACTTCTTAATAATGGTTTATGGACCTTTCCTCCAGGAACTTGTCCAAACCTTTTTTCAACCCAGCTACACTAACAGCCTTTACTACATCCTCCGGTAACAAATTCCAGAGTTTGATTACACGTTGAGTGAAAAAATATTTTCTTTTATTAGTCTTAAATAGTTTACCCTGTAGCTTCATTGCATGTCCCCTAGTCTTTCTATATTCTGATAACGTAAACAATTGATCTACGTTTACCCGTTCCACTCCGTTCATTAATTTATAGACTTCTATCATATCTCCCCTCAGCCGTCTCTTTTCCAGGTCCCTTCTTAATAATGGTTTTATGGACCTTTCCTCCAGGAACTTGTCCAAACCTTTTTTAAACCCAGCTACACTAACAGCCTTTACTACATCCTCTGGTAACAAATTCCAGACCACCCAGCCTAAACTCCCAGACCACCCAGCCTAAACTCCGGAGAAGTGCTTCCACCTTTTCCGTGGCTCTCTCATTCTCGGCCTTGGATTTTGCTCGAATCAACTAATCGTCGAGGTATGGATGTACCAAGACCCCCTCCTTCCGTAGAGCCGCCGCCATCACTACCATGATTTTGGTGAAAACATGCAGAGCCGTCGCCAGACCGAAGGGCAATGCTTGAAACTGGTAGTGTCCCCAAGGAAGCGCGAACCGTAGAAACTTTTGATGAGAAGCCCTGATCGGGACATGGAGATACGCCTCTGTGAGATCGAGAAACGTCAGATACTCTCCCCGACGAACTGCCACAATGACGGACCGCAGCATTTCCATTCGAAAATGCAACACTCGAAGGCAACGATTTACCCCTTTGAGATCCAGAATTGGATGAAGAGACCCGTCCTTCTTTGGCACCACGAAATAAATAGAGTAACGTCCCACACAGTACTCCGTTAATGGCACTGGTACAATGGCCCCCAGCTGCAAGAGACGGTCCAAAGTTTGTCGTACTGCCAGGGTCTTCTGCGGATTTCTGCAGGGTGAGCTCACGAAAGAGTCCAGCACCGGCTTTGCTAGATCCAGTGCATAACCATCACGGATGATCTCCAGCACCCACTGATCGGACGTTATGTGGGTCAGGCAGAAAGGAAACCCCGAAGACGACCTCCAATCGGTTAACCTCTGCCGGGACCCACCTCCATTCATTGCGGCTTTCGAGCAGGCCCTGCAGCTGCCGCTGCGAATCCCCTACTTGCACCACAAAACCCTCGGAACCCTTGGGCCCGAGAAGCAAACCTTCCTCTTTGGAACCCCGCAAAACGGGGAGAGCGAAACCTTCAAAAGTCTCTAAATTGGCCCCAAAAGGCCATTGAAGATTTTCCTTGCTTGGGCTTGTCCTCCGGAAGCCTACCGCCCTTGGACTCCCCTAAATCCTTCACCAGCTTGTCAAGGTCTTCTCCAAACAACAGCTTCCCCTTGAACAGGAGCTTACTGAGTCGCGACTTAGAGGAACCGTCGGCCGCCCAATTTCTTAGCCAAAGGGATCGCCGCGCAGCCACCAAGGAAACCATACTATTTGATAAGACTCTAATCAGGTTATAGTGTACATCTGCCAAATACGTGGACCCTGATTCTAACCGCTGCAGCTCTTTTACGTCGTCCTGCTCTAAGGACGTTGACTGCCTTAAGTGTTGAACCCAGTGGAGGCAGGCCCTTGCCATCCAAGCCCCACAGATGGAGGCCTGCAAGGAAACCGCATCTGCTTCAAAGGATTGTTTTAACAAACCATCCACCTTCCTATCTTGCGCATCCTTTAAGGCTGCGCTACCTTCCACTGGAATTGTGGTCTTTTTTGTGACCGCCCAGACCGCCGCATCAATTTTCGGACAGCGGAACTTCTCATTGTCTCTATCCACCAGGGGATATAGCCTGTTCATAATCCTTATCCCTTTGAGCCCCGCTTTGGGATGATCCAACTCATCCTGAATCATTCAATCCACCACCTTGTGGATAGGGAACACCACCTGTGTTTGACGTACCGCCTGAATAATGGGATCTGCCCCATCCTCTTCCTCTACCGGCTGTTCTGTAGCCAGCTTGAGCGTCTGCAGGGACTCTGTAATAAGGGCTGTCAACTCTTCCCTTCAAAACACTCGTATGATCCTCGCCTGATCCTCAGGCTCAGGAATCTCCCCCTCCTCCAACTCATCAGCATCTACATCCATGTCTAGCTCTGCCTCCTCTCCTTCCTGCCACCCCAACTCGGAGGGCGAGGGATCTAGTGGACGAGGCCTCTTGGAAGATTTAAGCGCTAGACTTTCTCAATCCGCCAACCCTGACCATGAAACAGTGGAGGGGATAGGCAAGGGTCCCGGCGACTTACCTTGCTGCCTGAGACAGAATGCCTGGTGTGTGGGTAAGACGAAGTCTGGACAAAAATCCTCTAGCTGCGCCTCGGAGCTGAGCCCCGAACACGCACTAGGGTTCCCTGATGCAGCATCCGGACCAGACGTGGAGGGAACCATCAGCTACGCTTCTCCCTCCATCCCCGCTGCTGACTCCTGGGGAACGGGTACCATGGAGCTCTCCATCTGCTGTTCTACACTGGCCAAGACCGCAGCACAGCCCCGACAGATGCCGGTATCCATGATCGTGCCTCTATGGATGCCGCAAACAATACACTGCAGACGTGCTGACATGAGTTGGTTGTCCGTCAGACTGTTATAGATTACCATACTTCTTTATTTTTTTTTTTTGTACACGTGCGCCCTAACAAAGGTACTTACTCTGCATGCACCCGGCCTGTAAACTGTTTAAATCAAACCTCCTCAAACCCACTTCACGGAGACTGTTGCCCACAGAAAGGAGATTTAAGGAACCTAAAGTAACTAAAAGAAACATAAAGAAATATAAAGAAAATAAATAACTGAACCCCTAAGAACTCCCAAAGCTAAGTGCTCTCCGGTTTAAACACTCATGCTGTTAAGGGGAAACCGGTCTGCACTGCAGGCCGATGACGACGACGTGCTGAGCAGAAGCGCTGAGAAACCGCGTGTTCAAAATGGCCACGGTTTTCTCACAGCGCTTTTGGCGCGCTCCGAGGGAGAGCCCTCCGGCTGAAGGGAACACTCACCGCACCTGCTCTGGACTGCCGGCCGCCCCCAATAGCTGCCAACGGGCTCCAAAGTCCCTTCTCGCCGCGGCACTACTCCAAGAAACCCAGGGTGAGGTCCACCGCAAGGGCCGAAATAAAGGCCTCAGTGTCACTTCGACGACGCCCCCGAAGCCGCAGCCTGCAGCTCAACGGGGGCCGAGCTGTCCTTGCGCTGTTCTAGGAGCTCTGCCCCGTGCCTTCAAGGGGAAGAGATCCCGGAGGTAAAGAATAATTATTTTCTTTCTTTTTGGCTTGGCAGGGAAAGGAGCCCTGGACCTGGATACCTCCCTTTAAACTTTGAATCTGAATTGTATTTATTTACCTATTTATTTATTTATTTTTAAGAAATATAACCCTTAAGCCAAATCGACCAGAACAAATTTGAAAAGAAATTTAAAGAACTATTAAGAGATCAAAATCTAACTAGCCTGCTCCTTATTAGTTTCTCTAGTGAGCCCAACACCTAGGCTCACTACGTCTTCCTGCTGCGTGGAGACTGGATACATTGGAGCTGATGGGGGATTCCAGCAGGCTACATCCAGTGATGTCAAGAGTTTGATTGGTCCAGTCTCCAAGCTGCAGGAGGAGGTGCACTACCCAGAGGTGGAGGACTAAACTGGAGGAACGATAAGGAATGTGTTTTATTGATAACTTCAGTGGCTGTTTGACTATTTGATGGACATTTCCCAGATTTCGGGCCAGTGCAATGTAGGTGGATTCCCTTCCCCGTTCTTTCCGTGGCAACTCCATTTTTTTTTTAATAAGGTTGAGGTTGGAGTATAGATAACTTTAAGATAACATCATTCTTTGCACACTACCTGTGGCGTTTGCATCTGAGTGCTTGGTATTTAATGGCATTTTCTTAGTTTGTTCTGAGCGTAGGCTTGGTGAGGTTTAACTGTGTGGTAGCACCTGACACAAGCTTGGTTTTGAGCTAAAACATGGATGGCGAGCATGGCTACACAGTTTCTTTTTTTGCCATCTGTAGAAAGTTACTTTGTTTCCATTGCTGATTGTTCCAGCTTCGGACCCTGGCCACTTGTTAAGTTTTTGTCTAGCCAAGCCTTGTGTCAGATGCTGTGAAGTTGCTTCGTGAAAGTTAACTGGCTCTCTCTTTTTTGGTCTTTGATATAATCATTTACTATTTATTGAATGCATTCTTTTAGTGCACAAAAAATAATTTTGAAATATGTTAAAAAATTATTTGTTGGAAATTGCAGACAAATGATGAGGCTGGGGCTATGATAAGACGTGAGGTTAGGGGTTTATTTTGATGCCTGTTGATGCCTCCATTTTCCCTTCATTATTATTATTATTAATATATTAGAATAGTTTTTTGAGACCCGGATATTTGTTGTTTGAGTATATTTTTGGGGTCTATTTATACATTTTTGTTTTTAACCTGAAATATCAGAATCAGAAAATCAGGAGAATAAGGTAGGGTAATCCACTAAGTCAAATGCTGCAGAGAGATCGAGTGAGAATGCCAAGAAAATTTGCCATTGTTAAGAGAAACATATGATCTAGTTAAAACAAGAAAGATCCAACATGACTGGAGACTTTTATGCTTTTCCCTGATTATTTTATATCACTTTTATCCCATCTTGGATTTCAATCAATAAACCTCATCCAATAGCAAACGACAAGATTCTGATTAGGATTTACAATTGAGATCCTGGCCAAGGTTGTGCAGTATTTTCTGTCCTGCCCTCCAACCAGTTTGCTCAGTGAATAAATATTCTCCATATTCTGGTATCCCTGGGGAAGAGGGGATGGTGGTACACTTTTGATGGCTTGTATGCTGTTAAAGATGCCTGCCATCAAATTTCAAATAGGTTTGATTGAAAATAGATGGTAAACCTCACTCTCTCATCATAAAAAAAAACATCATGAAGGCTACCTTCATGATCTTCATCGCCTACCCTCAAGATCTCAAGCCTTCATGATGACAAACCAAATACACCTCCTACAGAATATGTAACATAGACCATATAGACCTGTATCTACGCATGATGTACTGTAATGTAAATAGAATTACCTTCACTATATCTGTTAAAATGTAAATAGTTTTCCCCTAGTTTAAGCCCATGTTACGCTCCCTGTTATTTGTAAACTTAAGACAGGTCTTATCTGTCTGAGTAAAATTTTGTTGTATGGAAACCGCACTGGTAACAAAGAGTGCGGTATATAAGAACTGTTAAAAAAAAAAAAAAATAAATAAATAAAATACCTCCCCCCCATAGAATTTCATGGGGATGAATGGGTCAAATACATGAATGATTCAGCTCCTGATGACTTCCGAATGGGTATATTCTGACGAATAAAAGCAAGCACGAAAATCTTTGGCACGCACATGCCTAGTGCTTATGTTTCTTTATATAATAGTGACTAAATAAGGCATCTACTTGCTCTCTTAAACTTGGTAACCTGTTATAAAATGATCTAATGCAAGCCCCCTATTTACTAACAGTGAAGGTAATTTTAGACAGGCCTTTTTACACATATATTCTTCTATAAAATCACCCGATATTTTTATGCAGCTCAGGTGCAGGTCTGTTCAGGGGCAGCCAGAGGCATGATTTATACGTGAACATTTATACCTGCTCCTGAGCAAGTGCAAATGTCTGTGGCTTCATTTTAGACACAATGCCTACTGATTTGTGGTGTAATTTTATGAAGACCCATAGACACTTGTATTTCTTTATAAAATAGGCTTGCAATAGGCACCTACTTGACATTCACACATAGGTGGCCTGTTATAATATGACCTTTGATAAGGATCATTTTATAACCAGGCACCTAGGATCTGACAGCCAGCATGCGGCTATTTTATAAAGATGCATACTGTATGTACTTGTTTGTCTTTATAAAATACTAGATTAAATGGCAGGGATCATACCTTAAGAGCAGGCATGACCATTTAAACTAGCTCTATTGCAGACGTAAATGGACATGTGTGAAGAATGCAAGTATGCACTTAAAATAAGGGGTTGTATAATCAACATATATCTGCGAACGCCTCCCATGCTCTGTCCAGCTGCACCTTCCATGCCCCCAGCTGCACTTACCAGCAAGGTACATACATTCATGCTAACATATATACTTTTACGCCATTCAGTAGTTTATATGGCCACATAAGCATGAAAATGACTTTATAAAATTACCCCATATGCTTAACTCTATCATGCATTAATGTGCATTAACACTTGGTAGTAAATGAGGCCCTTTGAGTCAAAAATGTCTTCATTTGTTGATGATGAATATTCTTTGATATGTATTCTAAGTTACTCAAAATGTTTCAGTTTTGTTTACTATAACTTTATATCAGACATCACATCTCACCTCTATACCCAAGAGATGTGACTTTGATCAATGCATTCCTGATGTATCACTTTAGATTGTAGCTTTCACAGTCTGATTACTTGGTTTGCCCTTCTAGTTTCACAATAAAGAGATGGCATCAAATCAGTTTAATATAGTTGTGTTGAAGTGAGGCAAGAAAATTCTCTCTCACCTGACTGGAAATTCTCTCCTGAACATTTGTCATCACAGTGAACCTTGCATATCTAATAATACAAAAAAGGTAAAATCAGAAACAAGATCAAAAAGATGAAGCTATCATAGCTATGCTTTTCAAACAGAAGGAATTATCTGTTCAATCTTATTGTTCACATAAAATATTAAATAGGACTTTTATAACAGCATCAAAGCAACATTAGGAAATGGGAGACAAGATCTTGCAAATACCGTAATACTTCCAGGAATGTTCTTCCTGGTCACGTCATGTGACTATTACATTTTTGACTTTAATTACTAGAACTCCCATACACAAGTGTGAATCAAACAGAAATAATATATGACTCAGACCACAACTGCCATAACAGGAAATCCAGGGCCATCCCATCCACTAGGCAGGCTTGGATGCTGCCTAAGGCAGCAGATCTCTATGGGCAGCAGGCACACATACCTGCCGCCCACCAAGCCGCACTGTCCTCCCCCCCCCCCACGCTGACCCACACAGCACTGCCACTTATTCCAGCGGTGGAGGGGGTTGGCTCAGCAGCAGGCCATGTGCTTTGGCACACATGGCCTGCTGCTTCTGAGCCCCCAAAGTTATGTTAGAGGGGGAGTCAGAAGTGGCAAGTCATGTGTGCCGAAGCACATGGCCTGTTGCGGAGCTGAGCTGTGCCCCCCCCCCAAGACCCCACCTCCAGAATCAGCAGCAGTGAGGGGGGGGGGGAGTATGGCCAGGGCTTCTGCGTAGAGTGGCAGGAACCCTTGGGCCAGCTTTGAGGAAATCTCACTAGTTTCATAGGGAATATCATTATATCATGCTACCCCGTCACAGAAAGTAGACAAAATTCAGTTTTATTTTGATTTACTGAAAGTCAAAGAATAATTCTATAGAAGGAAAACATTCAATACAATAGACTATATAAAAAAAGAATGCCTATATTACCCCACCAAGAGCATAACTTTATGAAATCCCACATTGCCAATGCACATTTTTATATGCATACATCATGCCTATTTTATAAAGTCAAATATGCACATATTTTTATTTTATAAAAATACTAGCTCAAATTAAGGCATGATCACTGACATCAGCTCAAACTTTGTAAGGAATATGCATAAATTATAGTATGTTATAATTTATGCACCCCACCCAAATGTCACTCCTGTACATGTCCTCAGTGAATGATTATATGTGCACACATACTCACGGAGATGTGACCCATCTTTTACGTATGTAAGAGAATTGGATTTAGCTCATGCCTTTTCTTAGCAGTTCAGGTACAGTAGGTATTTTCCTGCCCCCCAGAGGGCTTACAGTTTGTTTGTACCTAAGGCAAAGTAAGGTTAACTGACTCGCCCAAGATCACAAGGAGTAGCAGTGGGATTTGAACGCTGGCTTTTCTGTGTCTAGCCTGCTGCTCTAACCATTAGGCTACTCCCCCACTCTGCATAAGTCACCTGTGCACATAGATGGCTAAAATACCTAAATATGTGTGTGGTGTTCATGTGTAAATCAAAGTGAACATAACAGAATCAATTTTAATTCCAGGATGTAATGAGACAAAACAGGACAAACACCGAGGGGATGAATATTTTGCAAGGCACTGTATCCTCTGCAATTAAACAGCAGTTTTATAGTGTTTACACAGCTTCATTGGATGAGTCTGCTAATTTATGCATACCAACATCCATACATCACTCCTAGCAATGAGATCTATGACTCTTTCCAGTCTTGTACTACATAATTTGGATTTGTCTGTTTTTCCAATCTTTCCCATATGCTGACTGTAATCTCTTTTCATAACAGTCCACTGCCCTGTGTGTCATTTTTCTCTCATCTTTACATTTAATTTATTCTGTTTATTGGCAGTGGTGTTAGATGGCATTTGTAATTTTGCCCTGTGTCTGAAGCTCTCTATATAGTAACCTGATCTTTTTCGGGGGTTAGCACCATGTGATATATTCAACATGCCTACGGCTTTGAAGCTGCAAAATATCCTTTTATTGTGACATGAACAATAATTAAGAAAAACAACTGAAATCTGGAGTGTGCATATATATTCCCCCTCCCCCCCCCCCAAGTCAATTGCAGCAAAAGGTGGCTCTACAATACTTTATTGCTTAGTACATCTAGCCACTGAGATTTTCACCCATTTCTAAAGGCAAAACTGCTCCAACTCCTTCAAGTTAGATGGGTTGCGTTGGTGTACAGAAATCTTCAAGTCATGCCACAGATTCTCAATTGGATTGAGGTCTGGGCTTTGACTAGGCCATTCCAAAACATTAAAATGTTCGCCTTTAAATCACTCCAGTGTAGCTTTAGCAGTATGTTTAGGGTCATTGTCCTGCTGGAAGGTGTACCTTCGTTCCAGTCTCTAATCTCTGGCAGACTGAAACAGGTTTTCCTCAGGATCTGCCATGATAGATAGTACCATCTATCATTCCTTCAATCCTGACCAATTTTCCTGTACCTGCCAATGAAAAACATCCTCACAGATAGGGTTGCCAACTGGCTCCAGATGCACCTGGCAGGTTTGATCCAGTCCTGGGTTTACCTCATTGTATGCAGGGATATGTAGTTCTGATTTCTCCATTGCACTCCATAAGAAAATGAAAACTACAAGTAACTGTATGCAATGGGGTAAACCCAGGACTGGATCAAACCTGTCAGGCGCATCTGGAGCCAGCTGGCAATCCTACCACAGCATGATGCTGCCACTACCATGTTTCACTGTGAGAATGGTGTTCTCGGGATGATGGGAAGTGTTAGGTTTGCCACACACATGGAGTTTCCCATGATGGCCAAAAACTTGTTTTCATCTCATCTGACTAGAGAACCTTCTTCCATGTGTGTGGGGGGTCTGCCACATGCTGTTGTGCAAACTCCAAATGTGTTTTCTTATTGCTTTCTTTAAGCAATGGCTTTTGTCTGGCCACTCTTCCATAAAGCCCCACTCTGTTGAGTGAATGGCTTAAAGTGATCCTATGGACAGATACTCCCATCTCCGCTGTGGATCTTTGCAGCTCCTTCAGGGTTATCCTTGGTGCCTTTGTAGCATCTCTGATTAATGCCCCCCTTACCCAGTCTGTGAGTTTTGGTGGGTGACCTTCTCTTGTCATGTTTGTAGTGGGGCCATATTCTTTCCATTGTTTTTATAATGGATTAAATGGTGCTCCGTGGGATATTCAGAAGTTGCGATTTTTTTTTTTTATAACCCAACCCTAATCTATAATTCTCCACAACTGTCTCTGACCTGTTTGGAGTGCTCCTTGATCTTCATTTTGCTTGTTTAGTGATTTTGCAGAGTCAGGGGGCCTTTCAGAACAGGTATATTTATACAGGCATCATGTGACAGATCATGTGACACTGTTTGCACACAGGTGGACCCTAATCAACTTATTATGTGACTTCTGAGTTTAATTGGTTGGACCAGATCTTTTGTAGGGTTTCATAGCAAAAGGGATGAATACATATGCACTCACAACTTTTCAGTTTTTACTTGTTTTTTTATATATATACAAGGTATTTTATTGTCATTCCACTTCACCAATTTGGACTATATTGTTAGGTACATTAGCCAACATCCCAATAAACCTCCATTTTCATTTTAGGTTGTACGTAATGCAACAAAACAGGACAAAAACCAAGGGGATGAATAATTTCACAAGGCACTGTATCTATAGGAGACCAAGGGCCAAGGAAGGATCCCTTCATTTGTTGCCCCTGGCCAGGAAGTCAGGAACAGATTGCAAGCAACACTATGGGGGTCATTCCGATCGCCGAATAGTGGGGTTGGACGTCTAAACTGTGCTCATCGCCAGGACCATATTCTGAGCCATTGGCTCCCTGCATGTACAGACCCATTGTGCAGGGAGTGCTGAACTAGACTGGGAGGGGGCAATGCTGGAGAGAAGCAAGGGCGCAGCGGGGGTGTGGCCAAGCACCGGGACGTACATAGGTCATTCAGGTCAGACCTCTGTATGTCTCCCGGCATCAACTTGAAGACTGTTTGTGGAAGAAGCAGAACTTGAATCCTGGTTTCCCTGGTTCAAAACCTGATTTTCCAGCCACTAAACTACTTGACCACTTCACTCTGTTGAGGGGCAGGTTGGATAGGCTGTTGGCTCTTTTTCTGCCATTAGTTTATAGATACAGTGAACCGATACATCTTTATGGCTATTCCTGAATGCTTTATGACAAAGATCAGTGACTAGTTTAGTAACTGCTCTCTGATCTAATTCCACCCGATTTATATCCTTTGAAACTGCAATCTCTGCCTACGCCTTGTAGCACATACAAATGATAAGTAATAGTAGTAGTAGAACTGCACATAGTACTCAATCTCACCAGAGATTTGTAGAGAGGCACTGTTGAAACCTTTTTCACCCCAGATCTCACTCTTATGATTTATGGTTACTTTAAATTTGTCATTCCATCTTTGGCGGGAGCATCTTCCCTTGTGTATGGAAGAACTTCATTCTCTTAGTCCTCTCTGGTTTTGGTAATGCAAATGGATGACTCTGCTTAAATCTTAGCTTGGTTGTGACCACCCATGACACTTTCATTTTACCTGATAAAAAGCAAGATGCTAGAGCACCAGCCATGCCAGTGCAAAGGTATTAAGCACCCTAGGCAAACCTTCATCCTTGCACCCATCTCACTCAATTTTGAGATCACTGGCCTCCCACCCTCGAGATTTTGATAATTAAACTCATCAATCATGATCGCCCCTATATCTCTCCTCCCAGAATGATCCTGTAAAAATGCATAATTAGACATCATCCGTTTAAGTATTATACTTTTTTATTGTATATATACACACCTAATGAAGGCAATTTACAAAAATCATTTACCTAGGAGGATGTTCCTCAGGGCTTTACTTTGCCGCCAGCTCTTTTTAATCTTTTCTTGATTCCCACTTGTTCATTATTGTTAAACATAGGAGTGGTTTTCAGATTTATGCAGATGACATTCATTTGGCTATCAAGTTGCCTAAGGGACGTTTTAAGATCAGCGGTCAAGAAAGTCCTATCTATCTAATTAGACATAGGGACCATGGTGAGGCAAGTCATTGATCTGTGGTTTTCAAAGAATGGTCTGGTTTTGAACCAGAGTAAGATCAAGATATTGCTGTTTGGACCTAATCGTCAAGCCTCCCCTCCTCCTATATCTGTGGAAGGAAGCTTTGGTATTACATCACGAAGCAAAGAATGTGGGCCTGTTGATGACCAGTTGCTACTAAAAGAGTATGTTGCCCTTATTTGGCAGATTGACCATCTTGTGGTAGTATCATGATACTATTGCTAAGAGCCAGAGTCACCATTTTGAACCCAGGAAGCAATAGGGAAAGAGCAGAGGGGGATCACTCCTGCCAAGTCCACTAAACTACCAAGGATATTGTGATAAGTGCTGGGTGGGAATCAGTGGGTGGGAATGTCTTATGGTCTCTGGGGTGATGTGATCATGTGTAGGGGTCTCTGGGGGAGGGGCCTTCTGATCGGGTGGGGAACTCTCTGGGGGGAGACTTCATGATCAGGTAGGAGATGAAATTTTTGAGGGTTAACTGAGCGGGGGCTGACTTGGAGGGGCTATGCTCTCATGGGGGGGTTGTGATCAGGGCTGTGGATATTTTGGTTTTTTTTAGGACAGTATCCACGCTTCATGCACTTAATGCCATTTCTTGATAAAAGTAAGATGCTAGAACACCAGCCAAACTGGTGCAAAAACATTAAGCACCCTAGACATAATAGGCAAGCATAGTACACAAAGGGCCCGAAGCAGAGTCGCGGGGCTGCATGTCTCGATTGGGCATGCAGCCCTGCAAGCCATTCAGGCCCAATTCCCCCTCTGTCTCTCCCTGCATGTCCAGAGCAGCAGGATGGGAAGAGCCGATATGGGGGGGGGGGGGGTGTGTGAGAGGTGGCAGGATCTGGGCAGAACAGGGATGTGCCGAGATGGCAGGACATACAGGGCCAATTCTGATCATGGCTCATACATCCTGCTGGGTCAAAGGGGATGTGCTGCTTATTCCACCTCAAAGGTTGAGAAAGTAGCACTAACCAGCGATCAGGCCCGAGGATCCCCGGGGCTGGGACCGGATGCAGGGGGGTCCCTGCCACCCAATCCAGGCCCTGGCTGGCCAGCCATGGGTCAGGCGACAGGGAAGAGGGGGGCTGATCCTCAGCAGGCAAGGGAGCCCACGGAGATGATGTCCTCGCAGGCAGGCAGGGGCACGCCAGGCCATCCTCGGGCCTGATTCCGAGTACCACAGGAATGTTTTGTTCCCACGGTCCAGAATTGGGTCCTAACAGGCCCGTCCTGCACAGGGACATCTGGATGGCCTAGATGTGCCCCTTTCGGAATCGGGCTTCACATGTCCTCTCAGAAACAACCTGATTATCAGGGATTTTGTCTGATTTGGAGGAAAAGATTTTCCAGGACTGATGTAGGTGAGCAGACCTCTAGCCTTTCCTTCCACTGCTATTAGAAGTTTGGCAAGGTTGTGAATAGAGAAACAAACATTCAGCCCCTCTTCCCCAAGCAGCACATCAAATAGTAAGGCAATAAAGTGACCTTCAGCTGGAAGGCTCTTGTAGGGGAGTGTGTAAAGAGAAATGTCAGTCCTCTAGCCTCTCTCTGATCAGGGTAGAGATTTTTGTTGGAACAGTGTTATATTAGAAAAACACAAATCCTGGGATCTCTGTGTTCTTTTTGTCCTGTTTCATCGCATTACGTACAACCTGGAATGAAAATGGAGGGTCAATAGGATGTTAGGAAATGGACCTAACAATATAGTCCAAATTGGTGAAGTGAAATGACAATAAAAATACCTTGTATATATATTAAAAAAACAAGCAAAAACTGAAAAGTTGTGAGTGCATATGTATTCATCCCTTTTGCTATGAAACCCCTAAATATGATCTGGTCCAACCAATTAAACTCAGAAGTCACATAATAAGTTGACTAGGGTGCACCTGTGTGCAATCAGTGTGACATGATCTGTCGTATGATGTCTGTATAAATATACTGTTCTGAAAGGCCCCTGACTCTGAAAAATGAAGACCAAGGAGCACTCCAAATAGGTCAGAGACAAAGTTGTGGAGAAGTATAGATCAGAGTTGGATTATAAAAAAATATCCCAAATTCTGAATATCCCACGGAGCACCATTAAATCCATTATAATAAAATAGAAAGAATATGGCACCACTTTACAAACTTGACAAGAGAAGGCCGCCCACCAAAACTCACAGACTGGGCAAGGAAGGCATTAATCAGAGATGCTACAAAGACACCAAGGATAACACTGAAGGAGCTGCAAAGATCCACAGCGGAAATGGGAGTATCTGTCCATAGGACCACTTTAAGCCATACACGCCACAGAGTGAGGCTTTATGGAAGAGTGGCCAGAAAATAGTCATTGCTTAAAGAAAGAAATAAGAAAACGCATTTGGAGTTAGCACAACAGCTTGTGGCGGACCCCTCAAACAGATGGAAGAAGGTTCTCTAGTCAGACAAGATGAAAACTGAACATTTTGGCCATCATGGGAAACACCATGTGTGGTGCAAACCCAAAACTTCCCTTCACCCTGAGAACACCATTCCCATAGTGAAACATGGTGGTGGCAGCATCATGCCGTGGGGATGTTTTTCATTGCCAAGGACAGGAAAATTGGTCAGAATTGAAAGAACGATGAATGGCACTAAATACAGAGCAATTCTTGAGGAAAACCTGTTTCAGTCTGCCAGAGATTTGAGACTGAGACGAAGGTTCACCTTCCAGCAGGACAATGACCCTAAACATACTGCTAAAGCTTGTTTAAAGGGAAACATTTAAATGTCTTGGAATGGCCTAGTCAAAGCCCAGATCTCAATCTAATTGAAAATCTGTGGCATGACTTGAAGATTGCTGTACATCAATGCAAACCATCTAACTTGAAGGAGTTGGAACAGTTTTGCCTTGAGGAATGGGTGAAAATCCAGGTGGCTAGATGTGCTAAACTAATAGAGACATACACCAAGGGGCATGTTTACTAAACTGCGTTAACATAACAGCGGCTACGTTAAGGCGCGTTAAGGCGCCCTAACAGTACATTCCGTACCGTTAAGGCGCCTTAACAGCCCTTAATGCGCCTTAACGTTCCCGGCCGCGTTAAATGCAGAAAAGGGTGGAGAGAGGGCGGGGAGAAGGGGTCAATGGGCAGGGAGTGGGCGGGGAGAGGCCCCTTTCACACTAACATGGAGGAATTAAGGGCTGAATCCTAACGCAACTGAAAACCAGGCGTTAGCACACAATTGCAGGAGAGAGAAACCATTTCAGTCAGCAATGTACAGCAAAGACAGGGAAACCTACAAAAAGTGATAAGTGTGATACATATGCACAGAATAAAAGGGCAAATAAACACTTAAAATGACCTGAACAAAATGTAAAACAAAAATAACCAAGCTGGCCAATAGTGATATGAATGGAAAACATCAAAAAACACTACTGAGAAAGCTCCAAAAAAGGATATTAATTTGGAAGGGTCTATGCTCTGTCCCCATACAAGGAGAATGATCCCACTGTGAAATAGCGCTGATCATGGTTTCCCCTTGTTATTGGACAGGTTTTCTATGGCGTGCACATGTTCCACAATGGCAGGGTGGGCATGTCGGAACGGGCAACTGGACAGATGCTGGAAAAGGGGATACAGAGGGCTGCAGGCGGCACATGCTGTGGTGCAGCTGGGCCACAGTGTGGCCCAGGGTGATGCCTAGGTGGCCCATAGGAATGCTGAAACAGTAGAGCAGCCAGACAGCAACTGATGAGGGCCCAACATGGGCATGAGTGTGTTTCCCACAGTGTCACAGGGGATAAGTACCCAGCAGGTACCCCCAAGGGCACAGAACATTGGAAGGCGGTGCTGGGGGGAAGCGTGGACATCTATGCGGGCACCCCTACCCCAGAACCCGAACCATAGGCAACCGCCTACCGGCACACTGGATGGCCTGTGACTGCGCACCACCAGCAGAAGGGCATGTCAGCATGGTGGCAGAGGGGTACTGGCGGTGGAGGGGGCAGTGGCAGCTGCCCACAGCAGACCATGGCCTAGCCCTGTGTAGGTGGGTGCCATGCATTGCAACAGATAAGCCCTGTCTGACAAACAGTCATGGTATCCCCAGGGACTGCACTATCTCTGTGGCAACACGGTGGTGCAGTACACACAGCCAGTGTGTTCAGGAGCAGAAGATCACAGGTTCAAGTCCCAGCTGTGGTTCCTGCCAACCCAGTCCCCATATTTTACCCACTACTAAAACGTGGTAATAAAGACGGAACCTTTATTGCAGATAGCATAAACATGGAGGGAGGAGTGGTCTAGTGGTTAGGACAAGGTACTTCAGGCCGGAGGGCCGGGGGTTCAAGTCCCACCTGGGGACAGCAATCTCAGGCCGGAGGGACTGGGATTTCTAGTCCTATAGGCACTCCTTGTGGTCTTGGGCAAGCCACTTAACCCTCCATTGCCCATGTTCCCTGTAAGTATTAACGTATGTGTGTCATATCCCCCTCGTGTTAAATGTATACCCCAATTGACCGCTTTGACCCGGTGAAAAGCGGAATATAAATACAGCTAAATAAATGCCTTAAATGCCTATATTTTACCCTACAGAGCACAGACACCATAAACATGCGCAATACCTAGAGCAGAGTTTCCCAACTGCAGTCCTGGAGGGCCAAACACCATTCAGGTATCATGCTGTCTCTAATACAGATGTCTGTGCTGCATTTCTATGCACCGCCCCCATGGTATGCAGATGTATCTCATGCATATTCATTAGGGACAGCATGAAAACCCGAACAGTGTTTGGCCCACCAGGACTGGAGTTGTGAACCTCTGCCCTAGAGCAGCGGCCAACAGGGGCAGACACACCTGCAACCACAGGCTCCAGTATCCAAAGCCTATTGGAAAGGCAGGATGTTGGGCCCTGAGTGTATCTCCCAATACTAGCACTTACATACCCTAGCAATACCACCCTAAACCTGGGAATATGGTACACATATATCAAGAGGTTGCTATGATTACTGGCAGATAGCAATTCCTAAGTTAAGCACAATCTGCTCATTGAGCTGTATCATACCAACCTCTCTGATGTCTGTGGAGTGTGTTTCAGGTCTGGTGTCTGACAGTGTTCACCACCCTGGGGATTGACCCCAACAGTATTGCGTACCATAGCCATGCCTGCACTGTGCCCAGGACTGGTGCGGTGGCCAGGGCTGCCAAGAGCCTCTATAGTTGCACAATGCTGGCATAGGTGTGGGAGTGTGTGTCTGTCTATTCAGTGTGTGGTGTCTGCCAACACCTTCCTTAGCCCACACTGCTTGCACTGTTGCCAGTGGAAGCCTGCCAATGTGCATAATGAGGAGCAAGGTACCGTGGGTATAGCCTGGACAGGATGGCCTGGCCTGGCTGCATCTGCACAGGGCATAGGGCAATGGCTCGGACATTGTAGTGCCCGGCCACAACCTGCATGGACAGGGTGGCCACAGCATGTCCTGCTGGGTGGGGGGGTGGTCACTCTCACCCTGACTGAGCAGTGACCACGGCATGGCCAGGTTTCCCCATAGTGCTACACAGTATTTCTCTCAAGTGATATTTTTGGGTTCTTTTTTTCTGGGGCCCAAATCACTGACTTAGCTGCTTGGTGTGTGCACTCACATCCCCTCCAGGAACATGCGCTATGGACTAGCTAGCAGACTGTCTGTAGTTAGTATGTGTATGGCTGGAACACCTTGCAGGGTTCAGCGGCTGGAGGCTCACTGGGCTTGCTGCTGGAGAATGTCAGATAGTGGTGGGGGGCAGCTGAGCATCTCCAGGCCTACTGTCTGTCTGCCATTGCCTTATGGATGTGTACAGATCTGCATTGCCTGCCCTGTAGGATATCTGTTCCCCAGCAAGACTGGGGTCGATGGTCCCCTCTACTGCCACCATTGCAGGGATGTAGACTGTGGATCTGTTGGTGGGGGATCCTGTTCTTCACCCTGACCCACAGGGGCTGGTTGGGTGGCGCTCATATAATCCGCTTTAGGGTCCACATGCCACCCTTCCCGTATTCTGTGACCATGGCACCCACACAGGATATGCACTATTCTGGGTGCATCATAGTCCACAAGGGCTAGACATGACTGGGGAATACGGATGGACACAGGTGTATCTGCAAGGACTACCTATCACACACTGACACTGATGAGGACCTGCAGCACAGCCTATTTCAGCCATGCCATGTGCTGCAGACCTGGTGCTGGGCCCCCCACTTCACCCTCAGGGTGAGCACAGGAACCACATGCTGTCACGGTCTGTAGCTACTCTGTGCCAGTAACACACATGTTAGCTCCCCCTACCAGGCCCATCTTGTGATCAGACATAGGCTGCTGATCTGCATGTGCAGTGCATCATGGGTATGGGTCGGTCTACTCTATCCTGATAACCACAGCAGACAGCTTGTGTGGTCACCTGCAGTCTTTCTGTAGCCAGCCAGCAGTCTGTTAGACACTATAGAGCTGTAGCCCACTGGTTACGTTGATGACTGTGGAGGCAGAGGTCATGGGTTCAATTCCTTGTTGTTCCCTCTTGTCCAGGGCAGATATTTTGCTTGCCTGTGACAGTCATATCTTTGCATATCTGTACTGCCAGCCACACAGTACCCTCTCCACAGCTATCAACACTCCTTAAAATACATTACAAGGCTCCTAATTAGGCACAGTAAAGGCGCCTTATACGGCACGTTATAAGGTGCTTTATAAGGCACGTAAGGCACGTAGGCACATGCCTTCTACGGTGCCTTTTAACACGCCTTCTAACGCACCTTATCTGACACACAGCTTTACTGCTGTTCCCCCACCCACTCCTTTATATGGGCATCTCTACCTTTACCGCGGAATGACATTACTGCAGTTTATTAAACATGCCCCCAAGAGACTTGCAGCTGTAATTGCAACAAAAGGTGGTTCTACAACATATTGACTTTGGGTGGTGAATACATATGCACACTCCTGCTTTCAGGTTTTCTTTTGGTCTTAATTATTGTTTGTGTCACAATAAAGGATATTTTGCACTTTCAAAGTCATAGGCATGTTGTGTATATCACATGGTACTAACCCCCAAAACTCCATTTTATTTCAAGGCTGTAATGCGACAAAACAGGACAAACACAGAGGGAATGAATACTTTTGCAATGCACTGTAATTGTTTGCCTTCCTGTTTACCACTGAAACAATAAAATTATTTCCTTTCATCCCCCTATTCCCCCTGCAATAAGTCTGCCTTGTCTGTTACCTAAAATGAAACATTTAAGTTTGCTAAGCCAATGGAACAAGCAGGGTTTTTTTTAAATCCATATAGTTGGTAATTCTTGAAGTTTTTAAATAGGTCACTACTGTTTAAATACAGATCTGTAAAAAGGCCATGCTGAAAAACTGCTCCCTCTTCAACTACATGGTTTTTGCTTAGTAACAGTTCTGGCACTTATCTCCTCTGTATAGCAGGCATTTCCATTCCAATAAGGGTCTCAATTATTTCCTTGGGAGTCATCTTTGACAAAGACTTATCTTTTCATGCTCAGGTTTCATCTTTAGTTAAGAAGTCCTTCTACTCCTTAAGGCTGATCAGGTCGGTCAAACCTTTCCTCGGTACACTCTGGTTCTTTCCCATTTAGATTATTACAATTCCTTGCTGGTAGGTCTCCCTCATTACTTGATTAACAGACAACTAATTCAGAATACAGCTGTTAAAATACTACACGATGCATGCCAATCAGATTATGTATTACCTCTGTTGGTTAAGGAACACTAGTTACCTATTAAAGCCCATATCAAATTCAAGATTTTAATTACAGTCCATCGGGCATTCTATACGGGCCTCCTCTATCTGTCCTCCCTTTTGGTCCCATACCACTCATCCCATCAGCTCAGATCGTCTTAAGCCTAACTTCTGGCAGTTCCCTCTTTCAGGCACCTTAAATTTGAATGGATCCATTCAACAACCTTTGCCATGAATGGTCCCACTCTTTGGAATGCTGTGCCCCCAATTATTTGTTTTGAGAAGCTGTTGAAAAACCTGGCTCTCTCAAAGCTCATACGATTTGAATTAACCCTTCCAATTGTGTTCAACCCTTGCTATGTTTGTCACTGGCTGGAATTGTTGTTTTACACATTCCCCTCCCTACTGTAACTTATTTTTATTTATGATTGTTTTGTTGTGTCTATCCTCCTATGTTGTACTCCTCTCTGTTAACTTGGTCTTATTATAAATAACTTAGATGCTGCTATGGCATACCCATAGTCATATAACAAATATTTGATAAATAAATAAAAATAAAAGCATGCATGCTGTTCACAGGGTCAGTGCAAGGGTCCTCTATGCTACAGGCAAATCAGCTTTGTGCCTGCCCCACAAAATCCAATTTACTTGCTGTTCTTCCTTAAGGCAAGCAGTGCAAGCTCATTCAAAAATGCATGGCCATAGGGTCAGCACTTCTTGATATGAACCTCAGAAAATGAGATCAGCACCAGAAAATGCTACCCCTCACCATGTGATTTGAATGTATTCATCAAGCCAGCTTTAAGGAAGAGCAGTAGGGAGTTCTCTCCACTCCACCTGGCTGACTCAATTTCTCTTCATCTAGAGGGACGTGGAGATCCCTGTCAGCCATGCTGTACCACCTGACTGGTTCCACTGGTTATTTTGCCGCCCCGCCGCCCCCCCCCCCCCCCCAATTCTTGCACCAAAGATGACTGCCTAGATTTATCTATTGGTAAAGTTGGCTCTTTTACCTTTATCAAAAAAGAAGCAGTGTTAAGTCAGGGGATGAAAAGTACATGTGGGGCTTTCATATTGAACGCTCTTTCAGTACTTCTGTATCCGTTTCATAGCAGGCACAAATGTACCCAGGAACCATGTATCCGCTGTCCCCAGTTGGCTAGATTTTCAAAGGGAAACCCCTTGCTGGGGGTTCATTTTGAAAATATGCTTGTAGTCCCATGGGTACTATATAACCAATGGACATCAAGCCCTTCATTTAGATTAAAAATTAACCACCAAATTATCAAGAAGCAATTTATCAAACACAGGAGAAGAATGGATCATGTTCCACAAGAGAGACTCCTGAGGAAATTAAATAGTCATAGGAGGCAATGCTCTATTGTGGATTGGAAAATGGTTAAAAAAGATAGAAAACAGAGAAGGAATACAGTAAATGGTCAATTTTCTCAATGGAGGAAGTTGAATAGTGGAGTATTCCAGGAATCTATACTGGGACTGGTGCTTTTTAGCATATTTATAAATGATTTGGAACTGGGAACAAGTGAGGTGATTAAACTTGCAGATGACACCAAATTATTCCAAGTTGTTAAATCACATGGAGATTGTGAGAAATTTCAGGAGTACCTTGTGAGACTGGGCATCCAAATGGCAGATGAAATTTACTGTGAACAAGTGCAAAGTGATGGACATAGTGAAGAATAGCCCAAACTATAGTTACACAATACTAGTTCCATATTCGGAGTCACCACCTGGGAAAAGGATCCTAGGAGTCATCTTGGACAACATATTGAATTTTGTTTTCAGTGTGCGGCAGTAGCCAATAAAGCAAATAGAATGATAGGAATCATTAGAAAATAAAACAAAGAATATCATAATGCCTCTATATCGCTCCATGATAAAACCACACATTGAGTACTGTGTGAAATTCTGGTCTCTTCCTCTCAAAAAAAAATATAGCAACATTAGAAAATGTACAGAAAAGGGTGACCAAAATGATCAAGGGAATGGAGTGACTCAACTATAAAGGAAAGACTAAAGAGGTTAAGGCTCTTCAGCTTGGAGAAGAGAAAAGACTGATGGAAGATATTATAGAGATCTATAAAATCCTGAATGGAGTGGAATGGGTAGACGTGAATTGATTGTTTACTCTTTTGAAAAGTACAAAGACTAAGGGACACACCATGAAATTACAAAGGAGTATACTGAAAACAAATAGGAGAAATATTTTTTCTCATTGTATAATAATGCTTTGAAATTCATTGCTGAAAGATGTGGTAAAAGCAGGCAATGTAGCTGGGTTTAAAAAAATTCCCGGAGAAAAAGTACTTAACAGTTATTAAGGCAGACCAAAAGAAAACCACTGCTTATTCCTGGGGATAAATAGCATGGAACTGACTACTTTTGGGATGTGTCAGGTACTTGGCCACTGGGCTTGATGGACCCTTGGTCTGACCCAGTACGGCAGTTCTTGTATAAAATTTTGTGACTGATCTTCCTTTTCTTTCTATTTCAAAAGTAATGGAATTTAGCCCTACTGACAATCTTTGAAATATTCCACAAAAGAACAGTATCATCAGAATGTGCCATGTTTTCCATAAACTTTCATTGGTTGAGACCATTTTCATCTCTTTTCCCAAGAATAATAAATTGCTTTTGGATGCTAATAACATTTTCTTGTAAAGTACAGCCTTGGAGAATGCACAGTATATCAACCAACCACTCCAAAATTGCTATCCTCCAAACAAAAGATGAAATCATTTCATCTCGGAGGGTAATGTCTCCAAATGGGTTAGTTTAGGGCATCCTTGACAACAGTGAACTTCACTCGTAAACCAAGATATGTAGAATATAATCTCAATCTATCAGATTTACTGTTAATGCTCACTGTAGTTCATGTAAAGACTCACCTTAGGTTCTGCTCCTCTAAGCAACAGAGACCTCTACTACTTAGTAGTCCTATGAAATTATTGCAATGCAACCTATATCCTGTTAATTTTCCAGAACCAGGGTGGTTACTCTTTCCACATTAACATAATGCTGAGAGTAAATTCTTCAGGGAGGGAAAATTCAATCACTATTTAAACCCCACCCAAAGGCAGAACCTGTCTTTAGCTGACTAAGCCACTGTACCACAGCAGCAAGTATCTTTGGCTCCGCAGTCACTGCACCATCAAGATAGATCCACCTGGTTAGATACTGCATCAAGAGGAAGCGGTGGGGTTGGAGGTGACAAGTTGCTTAGGCTATACACCCAAATCCACTGAGCCTGTACAAATACTGCCACTCTACCCCAAGCTCATGAGGACAGGCTTCAGTCATACCATAGAGAGGAGGAAGAGTAAAGCAATGGAACATCTGGGAGCCGCTAGTCCTAAAAAGAAAGGAGAGGAGCGAGGGGAAGAGCCTTGTAACGAAGTAACACCCGAGCCAGAGCTTCTAAAGTGCTACACCGGGATAGTACCTATAGCAGCCATCAGCGCAAAGGTTCACTGAAAGTTTATATTGCAGGAGAAAGGATTTTACCAATCCACAGAGTAAGAAGACAAGGAAAGGAGAGAAGAGCTAGGAGAATTGGCACCAGAGAGGAAGAGTAGTAGCCCAGTGATTAAGGTGGCAGTCTCAGGCCAGAAAGTCCAAGGTTCAAATCCCACTGGTACTCCTTGTGGCCCTCCACTGCCTCAGATACAAAACTTAGATTATAAGCCCTCTGGAGACAAGGAAGTGCCTATTGTACCTGAATGTAACTTGCCTTGAACTACTACTGGAAAGGCATGAGCTACATACTAATAACAAAAAATACTGTTTGTTGTATATTTTTCTATATCTGCCAATATTTACTTTTGTTATTATCAGTGACCCTCAATTTTATTTAAGTACATTTTTTGGTTCTGAACACAAATTCTGACCTGCAGTCTGTTACTGAGAGGGAAGGAAGTAGAGTTAGTGGAGTAAAGGTGCCAAAGACCTCCCATTGTATACTGGTACCACTTCAGGAACCCTAACTATCCCTGAAAGTAGAAATTGAAAGGACGGCATTGCTCTTGGAACTTCTGCCCCCAGTCTGCCAAATAGCATGCACAGCCTCTGTAAGGGATGCACAGCATTCTATATGGAGACTCAATGCATGGAGGAAGAGAGGAAGATTTCATTTTCAACCAGGGAAACAAGCACATATTAGAGGAAAAGATACCTTATTTTAGTATCTTGGAAGAACAAAGGAACAACTATGATAATGTAATTAACATTAATGGGAGGATTCATAAATCTACAGAGATCTCTCGGACTGTATATTTTGAACAGCTA
The DNA here is from genome assembly GCA_033557465.1 of Ichthyophis bannanicus. NCBI lineage: Eukaryota > Metazoa > Chordata > Amphibia > Gymnophiona > Ichthyophiidae > Ichthyophis > Ichthyophis bannanicus. The sequence continues at coordinate 331,633,177 of CM066032.1, forward strand.
AGCAAGAGGGAATTACTTGGGCAGGTATACTTTTAACTCAGTGTAGGTAGGCTACAGTGACACTGACTATGACTTAAGAGGACTAGACATAAACATTTACATCTTGACTGCACATGTTTTCTGAGTTAATAAGCATATTTTCAAAAGTAGGTGCTTAAATGTGAACCCTTCTCCAATCCTTTTTGGGACTATCTCAGTTCAGTATGCATTATAAAGGCTGTATGCACTTAACTTTATATGCATATTGAAAGTACAATGTTATAAGCACCTATTACTGCACATAAAACAATGCTTTATGGGCAGAAATGGCTTTTTGAACTGTCTTCTATGTGCATATGAGAATTTTACATTGGCTATAATTAATCTAAAAGAAACATCATAAGAGCCTATGTCCAATGAGGAATCCCCTGACCAGTTAAAACTTCACCCCCCTCCTCCCAATAAAACTGTTACTAAAATTACTTGATAGCATAATTCAACCAATCCTCTTAAACAGGAATGAGGTCTGGAGCCTATCATTAACCCTAAACTATACAGAACTAGACAGAACCCCAATAAAATACTTCCATCTACAGTTCTGTGAAAAAGGTGCTCAGTGCCCATAGCAATACCCCAAGGACAGCTGCAGAACAAAATCAGGATACTTTTTCTTACCACCAACCATGCAAAAATTAATATTCAAATTTTGCTGACATCTCAATAACAACAAAATAGAAAAGAAATGAACAAGCCCCAGAAACTGGGAATTCTTCTTGTTACTGTCCTCCAGGCATCCTGTCATTTTAGTTTAGTGTTGTCACCATTAAGTGATTTTTTTTTCTTTTCCCCTTTTATTTTAATCATGCTCCAAGTAATTTTGAAAGCCATTTCCTGGGGTAAAACCATGTTTTATTCCCAGATTTTTGAAAACTTCCCTTTCTGTGTACAGGTACACTTAAGTGTTCAACAACCATTAGCTATCAAAACTTAACTATCTAATTTCTCAACAAATAGGGGTGTCCTACACGGAGCGGCGGGTTCACCCCTAAATAAAGACATGGGGAGGGGTGGTCTGCACGGAGTGGCAGGTGCACCTACTCCTGCCATCTTACTGGGCAGACTAGATAGACCAAACTGATCTTTATCTGCCATCATTTACTATGTTACTATGTTCCAGAGTTTACCTTCAATTGCAAAAGACTTGCCTCCTATGCATTTATATAACAGAGGTATTTAAATATCTCTATCATATCTCCCCTCTCCTACCTTTCCTTCTAAGTATACGTATTGAGATTTTTAATTCAATCCCCATATGCTTTTTGACTAAGACCACCACCCATTTTAGTTGCCGCCCTCTGCACAGATTCCATCCCATTTTATCTGTTTGAAGTATAGTCTCCAGAACTGCATACAGCACTCCAAATGAGGTCTCACCAGAGATTTATACAGAGATACTATCATCTCCTTTTTCCTGTTGGCCATTCCTCTCGCTATGCACACAAGCATTCTTCTGGCTTTCGCCATTGCCTTTTCTACCTCTTTGGCAAACTTAAGATCATCAGCTATGATCACTCCAAGGTCCTGCTCTTCTTTACAGAGATATTTCACTCCCTGTAATGTATATCTCCCTTGGATTTTTGCAGCCCAAATTTATAACCCTGTATGTTTAGCATTAAATCATAGCTGCCAAATTCTTGACCATTCTTCGAGATTTGCTAGATCCCTATTCATGTTATCTACACCTTCCTGTATCTCTGCTAATTGCAGATTTTGGTTTCATCTGCAAAGAGGCAAACCTTACCAGCAGCCATTTTGCAATATCACTTACAAAAATATTAAACAGAATCGGACCAAGTGCCAATCGCTGTGGCAAACCATTGATATCATCCTTATCCTCATACTGAATTCTAATCAGCAGGACTGGTGCTACCATTAGACAAACTTCTTTCTTTCTTTGTATAAACCAGAGGTCTGTGGCAGAGGGGGACAGAAGCGGCAGACTGAGCGAGAGTGAAACCGCGGTGCAGTCGCAAAGATAGTGATAAATGTTATGTTGCAGTTTCAGGGACATTGCCACTGCTGCTGGCCCCGGAGAGGCAGTGACGGCAATGGTGCGGGGGCAGTGGTATGGTTGTCCTGCCTAGGGCACTTCTAGTTCTTGTATGGCCCTAATTATCAGTATCCTATGTTGCATTCCATTTAACTGATTTCTAACCCAGTCAGTCTCTTTAGGGTCCATCCTTAGAGTGCTTAATTTATTTATAAGTCATTTGTATGGAACCATGTCAGTCTTTACTGAAATCTAAGTACACCACATTTAGCACTCTCCCTTAATACAAATCTCTGGTAACCCAGCCAAAGAAATTAATCTGATTCATCTGACAAGACCTGCCTTTATAAAAACATGCTGCTTTGGATCCTGCAATCCACTGGATTCCAGAAGCCTCACCACAGAGGTCAGACTAACTTGCCTGTAGTTCCCAATCTCCTATTTACTGTTAAGGACACTGGTGATTTTTTTCACTATGTTCTATAAAGTGGTTTTCATATGGTAGGCTCTTTTATTTTTCTTTCTCTTATAGATTTGTGCAGTCCCTAAAGTGGCATTTGTGAAACATGGCTAACGTCGGACTTAAATTTAGTTTAAGATGCCAGCATGCTAACTTGTTGTTCTGCTAAGTTTTCATGTTTTCACATTTTCACTTTCACTTATAACATGCTTCTTTTTTTGTTTTACCAGTGATTGAATCAGTTGAATCCCTTAATATTTTTGTTTTTAAAGGGATGGTCTGAGGTTTTTCTCCTGGGTGTATTAAATAACAACATTAGAAAAAAAGTTCCATAATAGAACCCTTATAGATATTCAGTCTTAGTATAAATATTGTAAGATTTTGCAGTGGGTGGCTTTGTTTGTTTGGGTTTCGGTTATACCCCTCAGCCATTTTTGTTTGGTTTTTAAACAATGTCCAGGTCTGATGTAAACTCTCAACCTTTGCAGCTGCTCCTTTTATTTTTTTCCTAACCATTTTCCTCATTTTATCATAGTCTCTATTTTGATAGTTAAGTGCCAGTGCAGATTTCCTTACTGTTCTTTCTCCATTTATTAAGTCAAATTTAATCATGTTATGATCACTATCGCCAAGTGACCCCAGCACAGTTACCTCTTGTACCAGATCTTGTGTTTTATCTAGGACTAGATCTAAACTAGATCCACCCCATGTTGGTTCCTGAACCAGCTGTTCCACAAAGGAGTCATTTATTTCATTTAGAATCTATCTCCCTAGCTTGTCCTGATGTGACATTTCAATTACTCAGTATCAACTGGGACAATCACCCATTATTGCTGCATTGCCAATTTTGTTAGCTTCCCTAATTTCTGTTAGTATTTCATCATCCGTCTGTTTGTTCCGGCCAGGCAGATATCACACCCCACTCCCATTCCCTTCCCCTTCTCACATGTAATTTCTATCCATAGAGATTCCAGTGTATTTTGTTTGTTGCAAGACTTTTATCCTGACTCATGTCCTCTTTAACATATACTGAAGCACCACCCCTCCACCAATTTGATCTACCCTATTATTGAGATATAGTTTGTACCTTTGTATCACAATGTCCCATTGATTATCCTCAACCACCAGGTCTCTTAGATGACAATTATTTCGACTTCTTCATTCAGTGATATATTTTCACCCATTTGATTTTTTTTTTTTTTTAGATTTCTAGCACTTGTATACAGGCATTTCAAAGAATGCTTTTTGTTCATATTGACAATCTGCTTATCAGTTGATGTAGTACTTTGGAATCTTTCAACTCTGTTTTTTACTTAAAGGCACCTAGACTACTTTTGCCTTTATTGTAGTCTCTCTATTGGGATGCCCTAATCTCCCTGTTTTGGAATATCCTTCAAAGATACTTTTTTTCAAACCTGGAAGCATGCCTCTACTACTAATAAATATTTCTACAGCACTACTAGATGGACATAGCGTTGTACAGACATATTAAACAGACAACCTTGTGCTTTGTGCAACTTACATTCTTATAGTATAATGTTAAAAGGCTGGATTAAATGTCTCTGTTCCCTTCCTTATGCATATTTTCCAAAGGCTGAAGGAGGGCAATTTTATAAGAGGGTGCTAAGGGGTAGTTTCCCCAAATGGGTTAGTTTTGTGCATACTATGGCATTCGTGAACCTCACATCTAAGCCAAGGTATGTGTAGTATGATCTTAGTCTCTCAAATTTACTGCTAATGCTTAGCGTAATACTTGCATCATGCAAAGAGATCCTCCTGCAGGATTTTGTAAGATGTAATATGTATGGGTAGTTTGTTAAGATGTGCTTGGAAATTCTTCTTTATCAAGCCTGTTGCTCCCAGTACAATGGGAAATATTTCCATATGTTTTTGCCACATTTTTTAGGTCTCTGACTGAATTTCTTGGTAGTTCAGGATCTTCTGCCTCTCCACACGATTCACAGAATAATTACTCAGTACTAATACTTATCAATGCCGTTCTGGTATTCTTCTCCTTTACCATTATGTCAGGTTTCCTGGCATCCAGTTTCTTATCTGTCAGAATGGGAATGACCCAGGTGATCATAACCTCTTCATTCTCTGTTATTCTCTTAGGGTCATGATCCCAGTGCTTTTCAGGGACAGCGATGTTATAGTGTTTACAGTTTCTAGTGGAGGAGACGTGGGACAGTGATGTTATAGTGTTTACAGAGTTTCTAGTGGAGGAGGCGTGCTACAGTACTTTGTTGTGGCTTTCTGTATAGAAATTTTCCGCCATCAGAACTTCACAGCCTGCTATTAGGTGAGTCATTGTTTCCCGCTCGTTCTTACAGGATCAGCATGTGTCTGTTATGCCAGTTTTTTCAATACTCGCCGCAAACCATCTCGTCTGTAATCCGCTGTCCTGGGCTGCAACTATCAACCTTTAATCCTTCAGTTTCAGTTCACCTCTCCTCAACCATTCATGTGTCCATTCTTGATCGACAAAAGGTTCTTGGAGTAACACTCTGTTTTTTCCACTGTATTTGTGCATTTGTCACTTGTTTTTCCTCATCTTCTGATCTAATTCTTTGAAGAGTTTTTTTCTCTTGTTTTGCAAATTCTGTTACTTCCTTTCCCATGCATGCCTGTGGATTCTCACTCATTCCTTCTAATCGTCGGAACGCTTGTCCAAGTTTGATGATGGAGACAGATTCTGGATGTTTACTTTCATATTTCAGCACTTTTTGCATATTTGGATCCGTCGATGCTGTCAGAAAGGCTTGGAAGCCTACGATAGTAGCTCTGTAGGTCTAATCAATTTCTATAAGCCCTAGCCCTCCTTCAGCCCTAGAAATGTACAATCTTGGCATACACTGGGGCTTGTTTACAAAGCTGCGGTAGCGGTTTCCGATCGTTATCAGAGCTGCGGCCCCACTGAAATCAATGGGGCCGCGGCTCCAATAATGATCGGAAACCACTACCGAGGCTACGTAAACAACCCTCACTGATTCTTGTAAATTACTTCATGAGCATGGAGGAGTTTTTTGTTCATACATACAGTTTTTCAAGATCTTTATGAGGCCAATCCACAATACCAAAACTGTATTAAAGTACAGGACTTGCCAGCTGATTGATGGCTTGTATCTTATTTTGTGATGTTAAAGCACTTTTCAGTAACAGTTTTAATCTCCTGTAATATTCTTTACTGATTTTCTCTCTCAATATTTTCTGCTCGAGTGCCATTCCTTTCCCTCTATTCCAAGATACTTATATACACCTTCCTGTTCAAGGTCCTTTATGTCACAGACCTCAGCAAGGGAGATGTTTTCAATTTTGCTCAATTTTCCTCTGAAAAAGGTTGCTTTAGAACACTTGTCAAGGCCAAATGTCATCTGAAAAGTATTTCACCAAAGTTGCTCTGCTAATTTTATTTTATTTATTTAACAGGTTTTATATACCGTTTATCATTTCATATCAATTCAATCAACTAATAGTTGGTCATTGGAACTGTAGAGTGTCAGATCATCTATAAATAGCAGATGGGAAGTTGCTTCTGGGTTGGTACCTTCTTTAGGATTCAGGCTAAATCCATATCCCAGAGTCTTCATATCTCAAAAAGAGTGTGGATTGCCACATTGTCATAGTGAACTTAATGTACTCTATCAAACCAGAATTTATTTTATACAGTTCAAGGCAATGTATTATTGAAGAATGAGGGATGCTGTCAAAAGCTTTCTTATAATCAATCCATGCTATACTGAGATTTCTGCCTTTGTTAGCACTGGCCATAATGGCCTTGTTCAACATTAATTGGTCCTTGGTTCCATATGCTTCCCTCTTATTGCCCTTTTGCTCTATCGCCATGATGTTATTGAGCTCGATGTGATTGTATATTCTGTCTGCATCTATCACAGTAAACAGTTTATAGATTGTAGGTAATCAGGTTATTGGTCTATAATTTTTAGGAATGTTACTCGGGTCTCCCTTCAGATGGAGAAACATTCTTCCTGTAGTAAGCCATTGCAGTGTTAAGTTTGGTTGCTCAAACAATTGATTTTTGCAGTTCGCCAGGTCTTGGTGAAATGCATGCTCAGTCATTAATAAAACCCATTTTATTCACAATCTTTTTATCTCTAATGCCCTACACCTTCTTACCTTGACTGAGACCTGGCTCCCCCCAGACGACACTGCATCCATTGCCTCTCTCTGCTATGGGGGCTATCAGTTCTCCCATACACCTCAATCTACTGGTCGCGGTGGTGGCATTGGCCTCCTACTCTCTCCCTCCTGCCAATTCCAACCCCTCCTGCCACCCCAATCACACTCCCCCCTCTCCTTCGAAGTCCACTCCATTCGCCTCCTCACACCACTTCCCCTCCGAGTAACTGTTATTTATCGCCCACCCGACAAATCCAAATCAACCTTCCTCACCGACTTCGACTCCTGGCTTTCTGCCTTTATGGATCCCTCCTCCCCCACTCTCATTCTTGGCGATTTCAACATTCACATCGGCAACCTTTCCGACCCCCATGCCTCAAAGTTCCTCGCTCTTACCTCCTCGTTCGACCTCCAACTTTGCTCCACTGCCCCACACACCTACACAGCCACTGCCTTGACCTAATACTCTTCTCCAATTCCTCTCCCTCAAACCTCCGCAAATCAATCCTTCCCTCATCTGACCATCACCTCTTAACATTTACTCTTCAGCTTCCGCCGTCCCAACCTCGTCCTGTCTCCTCCGACCTATTTAGAAACCTTCGTAATGTTGATCCCCTGACCCTCTCCTCCACCATTTCTCCATCTCTCTCCTCCATTTTATCCTCCAAGTCCGTCGACGAGGCAATATTTTCATACAATGCTACACTATCCTCAGCCCTTGACACTCTTGCCCCTCCCACCCCACGCCCTGTCAAACAATCTACTCCCCAACCCTGGCTTTCACTCACAATCCGTTACCTACGCATCTGCACCCATTCTGCCGAATGAGCTTGGTCCAAATCCCGCTCCCCGGAAGACCTTCTACACTTCAAATTCATGATTGGCTCACTCCAGTCAGCCTTAGCACTTGCCAAACAAGATTACTACATCCATCTGACCAACTCCCTTGCCTCTGATCCTCCCCGTCTCTTTAATACCCTCAATTTTCTCCTCAAGATCCCCCCGCCCCGATCCCACCCTCCCTTTCTGCCCAAACCCTAGCCGACTACTTCCACGACAAAATCCACAAAATTACCCTCCAATTCCCTACCCCCTCATCTAGCTCCCCTCCTCAATTCTCTTCCCCCATCCATACTCCCCCTGCCACCCTCTCCTCCTTCCCTCCAATCTCTGAAGAAGAAACCGCACTCCTTCTTTCCTCCTACAAACCCACCACCTGTTCATCAGACCCTATCCTCACCCATCTCCTACATTCCATCTCCCTCACCATTGTCCCCTCCATCACTCATATCCTCAACCTTTCACGCTCCACTGCAACTGTCCCCGTTGACTTCAAATATGCTGTTGTTATACCTCTCCTCAAGAAACCCTCACTTGATCCCACATGCCCTTCTATCAACCCATCTCCCTCCTTCCCTTCATATCCAAACTATTAGAATGAGCAGTCCACCATCGCTGCCTTGACTTCCTCACCTCCCAGGCCCTCCTGGAACCACTACAATCCGACTTCCGTCCCCTACACTCCACTGAAACGGCACTCACAAAACGGCACTCACAAAAGTCACCAACAACCTGTTCCTGGCTAAATCTAAAGGCCTCTATTCTATCCTCATCCTTCTTGACCTTTCTGCTGCCTTTGACACCCTTGACCACAACCTTCTCCTCACCACCCTGTCCTCGCTTGGCTTCAAGGACTCCGTACTATCCTGGTTCTCCTCCTACCTTTCCCATCGCTCATTCAGTGTATGCTCTGGTGGCTTCTCCTCCTCCCTTACCCCGCTCCATGTAGGTGTACCTCAGGGCCCCCTCCTCTTCTCTCTCTATACCCAAGGCCTTGGCGCACTTATCTCCTCCCATGGCTTTCAGTACCATCTCTATGCCGATGATTCCCAAATCTACCTCTCTACACCTAATATTTCTCTGGCAACCCAGTCCAAGATCTCTGCCTGTCTTTCGGACATCGCTGCCTGGATGTCTCATCGCCGATTGAAACTGAACATGGCCAAGACTGAACTCCTTGTCTTTCCACCCAACTCCTCCCCCCCCCCCCACTTCCCCCTCTCTCAGTCCATGTGGATGGATCTACTATCCCTCCTGTTCCCTCGGCCTGCAATCCAGGGGTTATCTTTGACACCTCTCTCTCCTTCTCCGCTCATATCCAGCTTGTAGCTAAGACCTGCCGCTTCTTTCTCTACAACATCAGCAAAATCCGCCCCTTCCTCTCTGAACACCCTACTAAAACGCTTATCCACTCCTTAGTCTCCTCTCGTCTCGATTACTGCAACCTAGTCCTTGCTGGTCTCCCTGTGAGCCACCTCCTCCCCCTTCAATCTATACAGAATCACGCTGCTCGACTAATCTTCTGCCAGCCTCGCCATGCCCACATTACTCCTCTTCTCAGGTCGCTTCACTGGCTCCCTGTCCAATTCCGCATCCAATTCAAGCTTCTCCTACTGACCTATAAATGCATTCAACTCTATGGCCCCTCAATACCTCTTATCTCTCCCTATGTCCCCTCTCGAAATTTGCGCTCCGCTAACAAATTACTACTATCAATGCCTTTCACCTGAACCGCAAACTCCCGACTGCGCTCCTTTCACCTTGCTGCACCATACGCCTGGAACAGCCTACCTGCGTCTGTGTGCCAAGCATCCTCCCTAGCCCTCTTCAAATCCAGGTTGAAGACCCACCTCTTCACCGTTGCATTCAGATCCTGACTTCCATCCTCATTTTACCCTAACCCCTGTCAACGTTTATGGCCAAACTATAAACGAAACTGTACCACACCGTACCTTGCACTGAACTGACTAATGCTCTGTACTGTTCTACCTAGGTTATAAGCTCCGATGAGCATGACTCTAACGGGCAGGGACTCTCTCTTGTATGTTGCCTACCTCTTGTAGGTTAGCTGTGCAGCACTGCGTGCGTGGCACTTTATAAGTGCTGAATAGTAGTAGTAGTAGTAGTAGTAACTGTTTGAGCCAAAGGTTGGTTACTCCATCTGGGCCAGGGCTCTTCCAATTTGGAGCTCATTTTAACCTGCTTTCCAGCTCTTCCTTTATTACTACAGGCCATTCCATAGATTTGATGTTTGTTTTTTCTAAATGCTTCTGTATGCTGGATAACGATTCTGCTTTGTGATTGTGCACACCATCTCCGATTCAGTCACCTTTGGAGATGGTGTGCAGAAACCTTCAGGAGGTATTATTGATCCCTCCAGAGAATCTTCCCCCTCCGACTAGGGTCCAGTATTTGTCCTGGGCTCTAATCCCCCTGCAGCTTTGGTGGACCCTTCCAACATTGCTGGGGACCTTACGGGGTTCCTGGAGAGTTCACTGGACGTAGTGACTGGCTGCTGTACCCTCCTCATTGCACTGGCTCTGGAATCTGATAAATCTATAATTCTGCGTTCATATTTTATGAGTTTTGGGAAGCAGTTTTTTGGCTCTTTTCTACGTATTTTCCCAAATTTATCTTGTGATACCCAGGCTAGAAGGAGAGTGTTTCTGGGATATAAGCTCAGGATTCTTTCCCTAGGTAAATCTTTTGTATAAAAATTTCCTTCTAGATGTCATGTGTTTTATCTTGGGAATAATTTTTTGGGTTTTTTTTTAGCCATGGCAGCTCCTGGAATTTATAATAGCTAGGGAGGGTGAAATGGTTGTGACAGGGTCCAATACAGTTGATGCATAAGTCTCTAGTCAGCCAGTAATGTATTATTGCTTAGCTTGGGAGTTTTTCCTATTAATATTTCTTGATGCCCCTGGTAATTTCCTATTTTTGTGGGCTAATATAATGGCTTTATCTTGCCTTTGCTGAATTAGTGGATTTTGTACTTACATGTTATGCCATGATGTTTCCCTCATTCTTAAGATTATACTTGGATATTATTTAAAAAAAGGCAACATAAATGCAAGTCATAAAAGAATACCTTTTCCCTTCTCTCCTTCCCCTCTCCTTCCTCGCTGTATACTTTCTATGGGACGGTGCAAACTCCTTTTTGCTGCAATGTTTCTTAATCTGGTGGTTTCCATTTCAGCAATATTGGCCCATCCATTACTATATATTATATAGTTTCTGGATCTATAGCCACATGAGTTTGTGATTTTAAAAGTGTCCCCCCATCTCTTGCATGTTTTTTTATAGATATAGATCATTTGTAAAGGTAGTTAGGATTAATAATATAATCCATTGGTGGTTCTGACCCTCAACCTTTTTATGTCTATGATTTAACTACAATTTACATTCCCATGGTCTCCCCCTTTGTTAAATCTTAATTCAGTATCCCTTGCACTCTAGACATGCCTACTATACGATGTTTATATATTTCTTCTCCTTTTATGTTTATAGCTCTTAGAATTTTGTTTGAAAACATAACTATACAGCCTTTTAGAATACAGTATACAGATATAGCAATAGGAATTCTGTTTATTAATATGAAGGATTTTAAATGTCATTCATCTTGTCATGTCATTTTGGTATTCTTTTATGACTTGCATTTATGTTATTTCCTTTTTATGTATCTCTCTCTTGAGATGTTATTATTTGTTTTAATGTTATTATATTTATTTCATTTTAACAATTGTGTTACTGCTGTTATATATACACCTTTTAATTTTTACTTTGTGTTTGTCCGCTGAAGGGTCCCTACACCCCTGACGAAGGCTAGGGCCGAAACATGGCCCATGTAGGGTGGACCTACAGACATGATATAATAAAGATCGACCATACCACTTGTTGGTCTTCTGTGGTGTACATCGCCTCACTCCCTACTGGCAGTCTTGCCATAGCTGGTGGTATGCAGTTTCCAGCCATGGCAACACAAGGACAAAATTAACCACAGAAAGTTACTAAATGTGCTATTTTACTGCAGCATAGTAAATCAACCTCTGTGCCTTTATATGTAACCCCAAAGTTGACTTTCATTGCTAATGGTGGTTGATTGCTGGATACAGTCTTTACTTTTTATTCAAAGAGAACCCTTAAGAAACACTTGAAAGGAAGGAATATTGCAGAATTACAAATCCCTGATGGCAATCTGGCACAACCTCCCATCTTTCTTGGCAAATGCTAGTATTGATGCACTGTTTACTTACAGAAACCTGTGAGGTATTAGGTTTCACTGAAGAGCAATACATCTAGCTCTGCAAACTCTTACCAGCTGTCATTCTAATTACTAGAAAGCTTATGGCTTCCATGAAACATACGCTTGCTTAAGAACATATTAAGAAGTAAGGACTTCAAATATAAACATGTTTTACTTTCCTAGCACGAATCAATTTAAGTCTGATGTATAAGGCTAAGCAGTAACAAATGGATGAAAACATTTCAAGCATTCAGAAAAGCTCTATTTCATTTAAAACCAGTTTTCTATTTACCATAAATTTACCATTTCTCTGTATCAGATAAATAGCTAACAACTTCTAAGAGCTACATCAAAGGATATTTATGATCACATCACTGAGCACACAAAGTAGTGACATTTGATAATGATTTTTTTCTTCTTCTTTATGATCTTTTCATATGTATTTTAACTTCTGTCCCTTTCCTTCTATGATTGTCTGAATAGTACAGGAACTCCTTGCTAGTCAAGGGCTTGAAAAGAAGTCATGACTGAGGCATTTACTACTACTCCTAAGGCAACAGGGGTCATAAGAAAATATGACAGTCTTTCTCCCTTCACTTCTACTAGCAGCATAGCCAATTTTTGGGGATGTCCAGGGTTAACAGGGGAGGGGCAATGGGCATACAGCACCCCTCCATCAGCATGGCATTCATTCAGTGGTGGGAGCCTAACAGACCTTCCTTCTCTGATTTGCACATTAAAACCTTGCTAGCAATATGACTCACAAGATCATGAATGGGACGTGTGCATAGTGCCGGCTGCAAATCAGAAAAAGTCATGGGAATCGTAAGGGCCTGGGATAAAATTAAAGAGGCCTAGTCATGGCTACACTCGACTTCTACAATGGTCCATAACCCAGCTGGTCCCATTATGCAGGAGAACTAAATAGGGCTTTACTGTATTTCAGTAAATAATGCTACAATGGAACAACTTGGTAGGTTTAAAATAATGCTCTACCTGTCAGTTTTACTGTCACTGAAATGATCCCGCTCATTAGTCCACTCTTTTAGTATGATTTATGCTGTTTAACATTTTTTTAAATTGTGGTTAAATTTGTAAAAGTCATGGTTATCGACATGAAAGGTTGTATTATCTTAGGATTTCTATCACTGACACAAAATGACAATGAAATCGATGGTAGATAAATATCTCTTTGCATTACTCTTGAAAACATGTACTTTTTTTAAAACTTTGCAATCAGACTATATTTATACCCTTGATTTATTTTAATGTCTTTTTAGATGCCTTTATCATATATTTTGATATCCCTCTTCTTTTCTTTACACATGTACAGTACATTAACTTAAGGCCCTTTCTATTGAAATGCGTTAAACAGTTAATGTGAAAATTAGCATGCGCTGATAGTGTGAGCATGCGCTAACAGTTAATGCAGCAGTTTAACACAGAACATATGCAAATTCTTACATAAGCAGAAAGCATAAAATGGGCTGAGTGGGAGTCCTGGGAAAGGCTGAACTGTGCTGGGCGGGGCAAGGGTCCTCCCTCCTCTGGCATCTTTTCCCCACATATTCCAAAATGCCAGTCTGAGCAGCATTCAGTAATTTCTAAAAAGGACAGTAGCTGCCCTTCTCAAGTTATAAGTGTGCATATATACAAAGTATGCATTGCTATGTGTGCCTTCGAGTCAATGCTGACTCCTGGTGACCCAGCAGCTCCTGGGTTTTCTTGGCAGTGTGACCGGAAGTAGATTACCAAGCCTTTCTTCTGAGATAATGGAGGGTTAAGTGATCTGCCCAAGGCCACAAGGAGTGCTAATTTATTCTTATGTTTATTTACATTTGTTATACCGCCCTTTGTGCTTAACCGGAGTGGTTTACGGTTCATAAAATCAAAAATATAATGCAGACAAATTTTGAAAAAGTTACATTTTCAGTTGGGAATAGTTTCCTGAAAAATCAAGAATAGTCGGTGTATATACACGCGATTGTCAGACCACAATTGCCCCTGAATTACAGTGTTGGCCTTAGGAGTTCACAAATGCCTGCTCAAAATAATTTTTTAGTGCTGTTTTAAATCTAGCATATGGAATCTCTAGTCTGATATCATAAGGTAATGAATTTCATAAAGTTGGTGCCAAATAGTAAAAAGCATCCTGATGGTTAATGTCAAGATGTGACCTGGAATGGGCAGGCAATACCAATCTGTTTTGCTGCAAGGAACAAAGGGTCCTAGATGGAACGTACGTTATCAATAGGTCAGAGATAACCTGGGACACTTACATAAAAAGCTTTATGCACTAAGATCAGAACAGATAGCTAATGATGATCCTTTTCTTTCCTTTCTCTCCTTACACCCCTGCTTGGGAACTCCGCTCTTCTGGTAGATCCCTTCTATCTGTGCCCTTCTCTTCCACTGCCAACTCCAGACTTCGGTCTTTCTACCTTTCTGCTCCTTATGCCTAGAACAAACCACCTGAGTCTGTACATCAGGCTAGGAATGGAACCCTGGTCTCTTGGTTTCCAAGTCAGTGCTCCAATCACTAGGCTACTCCTCGTACATATATGCATACATTTTATTTTATACATATAGATAAATATTCCATATATTTCTAAAATTCCCCCTCTTTTTTCAGAAAAGAAGTTAATTTTGCATTTTCTCCTACCAGGATCAAGAAGACAATTGGAGACATATATAGGAGAAGCAAAGTCCTTTGCCTCTGTCCCCACTGACACCGGGGACAAGAAGTGGTTATAGTTGTAATGTTGCTATTACCCACAGCTTGAGCTTGTGGATATAAGCAGCCTGATTCCTTATTCAGTTAGTAAAATGGTGCTTGGGGAAAGCACTGCCTTCTGGGAGTTGAAGTTTTTTCACTATTTGAAATAAGGCGAGTTGTGGAGCTCAAGTGTTCAGGCAAATAACAGGATTTTAATTCCCCTTCCCAAACGGTTTTACAAATGGAAAATAAAGAACAAGGCCATACAACGTCTGGCAGGAAATAATATAAGAATGTAACTCAAACAGCTTCTTATATCAGCATCACTATAATCCAACATAAAGAGCACTTCTGTTCCAAAACCTTTGGTGCTGTTTCCTCTGGCTGCTACCGGCAGCTCTCTCTCTCTCTCTGCACAGCTTAAACTTATTATACAGGTTTTATCTTCTCAGACACAGACATTGTACAGTCCATTGACTCAATAGGCAGATATTCTACAGATGGCTCAGTTTCCATCGGTTCATACTGACTCTCAGTTGGAAATGTCTGCAATTGCTTACAAGGTGTTTCCAGGCACACACCTGTTCCTTCAGCAATAGACTTTTCCCCGTAGCCTTCTGCTACACACGGCTTGTAATTGCCACAGTGTTCACCACATGGAAAGCCCCACCCTTCTGGGTTAATAGCAGAGCACTTCTTAAAAACAGCTTTACTTTTATACCAGTCACTCAGCCTACCTCTTGGCTTCCTTATGAGAAATTCCTTCTGCTTTCCAGGATCAGCTACAGCTGTAAGCCTTGGAGTCTCTACGTGCACACAAGTCTGCCTTCTTGGTACATTCCCCTTATAGCTGCCTTTTACCCACGGCAACAAACCTGGGCTGTTTGTACCTTGCTCCTTTGCACGGACTCTCTGCTCGTCTCCTGTGCTGACTTCCCCTTCTGAGTTAAAGGTCAGAGAATCCTCTGTTACCATAAATTCCTCTGTGTCTTCACTCTCAAGCAAATCCTCTGTTTCTCGTGGCTACTGTCCTCGTGGCTGTGCTCTCAGCTGGCCTTCCAACTCTGCTTCCCCATGTGCTTCCAGATCTGCCTGCTCATGTGCTTGCTCCCTTCCTAATGAGCTTCTCTTAAATCTCTGGTTTTCTGGGTTTAACCTGACCACTCTTTTCAACAGGTGTCCAGCCTTAGCTCGTGATTGCTGAGCTGAACTGCAGCAGGGGCGTGTTTTCCTCTCCTCTAATCTGCTTTGTCTGTGGTTTCCCTGGAAACCAGGAGCCATGTGCACTTGTTTACTTCCCTTAACTGAAGCTGAATCCTGCATTTTATCACTCTCTAAGGGATCTGAGGGACCTTCTACACCACATAGTCCATGGAGCCAGGGTCACTATTTCAAAATTGGGGACAATCCCCAAAAATCGTAGACATCTTGTAACATTATCCTTTGTCAATACAGCAAATAAGGCAGAGCAGTAAACACCACCTCAACAAGTGCTGTTAAGTGCATTTGTGTTATCTCAAAGCTGTTAATGCTGCAATGAGGAGAAAGAGGTCAGACTAAAATCAGTGTTTAGAATGCCCAAGCATGCTGGTGAGAACCACCTTAACAGAAAGCCAGAGTTCAGAAACACCTTACGAGCAAGGAAACTAAAAGGGAGAGCTCTGATCCAAAATAGCCACTACAGCACCCATAAATCCATGGAATGAGGCCAGTATGAGGCAGGTAGTGGGTATAGACTGCAAAGATCCAGGTGAGCTCATTAGGAGTAATAGTTTCAAGACAAAATAGATGTTCTTAGCAGGAAATTGATCTGTTTGCAGCCAAAGAGAAAGATGATTTTCCTCAGCTTGATTAGGAGGACTACATAGATGTGGAGGTGCTAAAAGAGATAGAGGAGCCATAGAAATCCATATTTTAAGATGAGGAGAAAGAGATAGAGTTCATTGAGGAATAGCATGCAGGTCAGTGAGGAATACTTTACTGCTTTGTTTTTCTTATCTCCAGGAACAAGTAGGAATGAGTCTTCACATATGGGTACGTCGGTACCGACGGAGTCTGCGTGGGAACGCTCCCCAGCGTCCAATCAGAAAGCTTTTGGGAGCATCCCTCAGCGCCTGCGTGCTGCCTTCCCGCCTTTCCAACTGTCTCTCCTCAGTTTTCGTTTTTCCTCGGAGCCGGCAGGACGTCCTCCTGTCACCGCAGAAAATCTTTTCTTTAATTCTTTAATTATTGTTTTCTTGTGGTCGCGGCTGTTTCCCCGCCTCCACTGGTACCGTCGGTGGGTTTTTTCTTTTCTTTTTCTCAAACTCAGGGAGAGTTTTTCCCTCAGTTTCTGTCTTAACTTTTTTGGGCCTGTAGGGCATCTCCATCATGGAGCCTTCTTCTCCTAAGAAGTGCCTTAACTGTGGAAATACAGTTTTCTTTTTAGATTCCAATAACTGGTGTCTAACCTGTTTGGGTCCTGACCCTTTTCCTCCGGAGCCATTAGGCTACAATTTTATGAGAAGAGATTTTCCATTTCGAGTTTCCCTCGATACCGAGTTCCCTTCCAGTTTCAGGGCACCGACCATTTCTTCTCTACAGGATCAGGTAACCCACAAACAGTCTGTTAAGACTAGCCAATCCTTGAGTGGTAGGTCTCATGCCAAGCATGATGACGGCTCCGGCCTTGCCCTCAAGACCCTATTGGCTTTAAAACCCCGGCAGGAGTCTTCGGTCTCCAAAGCATTTCAGGGGTTTCAGGTTGTTCCTGGGGCTCACCCCTCACAGAACATACCTGAGCCATGCTCAGTGGTGGCATCCGCTTCGAGTGGTACCGATACCCCGGCATCGGCACTGGTGTTGAGTGATCCACTCCTCACCAGGGATCGTCATCTGGCGTTCTCGGTACCTTCGGGCCCGATCGATACGTCCCAGATTGACTTTCCAGTATCGGCAGCATCGCTGATACGACCACCGACGCCGGTACCCTCTAGACATACTTCGATAGACTCGCTTCCTTCGATGCCGAGTCTAGAATCGATATCTAGTCTGGAAGACTGGGTACCGACGCATCTCGGAACTGACGCTTACCGATTCCGGATGCGCGGTATCGAGGATACTCACCAAGAGTTTTTGGTTGCCTCGGTACCGATTGAGCAGCCTTCGATGACTGCTTCGATGTCGGTATCGCCTCCGATTCCGGCACACCCACCGGTATCGATATCGATACCGGTTCCTGCAGTAACATCGGGACCAACTACTTCCATGCCTTTTTCACCAGGATCGCTCCTTTCTATAACTAGTTTGGAGTCGATACACGGCATGGACGATGCAGTACTGACTGTCTCAAGTCATAACCGCCAGTACCAGTATCCATCCATTAAGGCTCCTTTCCTGCACTGGTCCGGTACCCAGGCTAGTTATTCACCTTTAGCCTGTCCAGGGATGGTTCCCATTGGAGACCATTCTTTTCAGAAATTTCTCCTTGACATGGCTACATTTCTTGCCATTCCTATCCCTGGCTATGATCCTACACAAAGCTCTTCTGGGGAAAAGGAAAATATAATGCTTCCTTTACATCATTCTTTGCAGGATCTTCTTCTGAAAATATGGGAAACTCCTTTAAGGGTTTCCTCACCTTCTAAAGCAACTGATCTTCAGTATCAGGTGCCCCCCTCTCCAGGTTTTCAAAAGACTCAACTTCCCCATCATTCCATTGTGGTGGAATCAGCAATGAGGAAGGTAAAAAGCAAGAAGAAGCATTCTTCTCATCCGCCAGGTCGTGCTTCTAGAACACTGGATGCTTTTGGACGTCAAACCTTCCAAGCATCTATGCTGGCAACAAGGATTCTCTCATATATTTTTTATATGAGTCTATCCCTTCAGGAGGTCACAAAGAAATTATCTCTTTTGACTCCTTTTCTATCAGAGCCCAAGGCTGCAGACTATTCCTCACTTCTTGGTCATAGCCAAAATATATCTTGGTTTCTTTCTCGTGCTTCCCTTGACTCCTTTGAGTCTGTTAGCAGAACCTCTGCTATAGCCATAGGAGCACGACGTAGAGCCTGGCTCCAAGCTTCAGACTTGAACAGATGGGCACAACAAAGACTGGGTAATACTCCTTGTACTGGAGAAAACCTTTTCAATAGGGAGTCTTTACGTCAGGTTGCTCATTGCTCCACTGACTTCCCTGTTTCTGAGGGCTACCCTAAGCCTTCTCCTTCCCCAGTAGGTAGGAAATGCCCTACCAAACCTTCTTTCCCTAAAAGAAGAAGGTTTTATTCTTCTCCTGCCCATCATACAGATGTTCCCAAACAAGGGAAACCTCACCCTGGTCTGAAGAATCCAAACTCAAGCCAGGAAAATTAACCCTCAATGGGGTTCTAATTGATCTCTTATGACATACAGTTCACTTCTTCTCAGCAGAAGTTTTTTTACTGTTTTTTCATTTAAAACTCTACGCATGGATTCCTGTTTCCAGGACATCCACTTGCTGTCAGGTAGGCTGAGCTGTCAGGAGATTCATGTCTGTGGGTCACAGGGTTTTCCTCCTCTTCCTATCATGAAGAGAGGTTTGCCAACTATCTCATGATAGTTTTTCTGTACCACCATGAATCTTTTCCTTCTACAGACTTACCATATAGCAAGTCTCCCTTCAGCTCCTATTTTTCTTTACCTTTGTTCCCAGAGCTTCCCCTGTACGAGTGGTACCATACGACTGGAAGGCTTTCTTAGCCTTCCTAGTCTTCCTTTCCTTCCAGTGTAGAGTTTTTCTCTGGAGTAACCTCCCTGCTTCATTGGGCAGCTCATCAGACATACTCAGGATTTCTCCTCTGTTCTGTCTGTTCTCTCTGTTACAAACAGAAGGATTCTCTCTGCTGTTCTATTCAGCAGCTGCCCATGCAGGGGTTCCAGTGATTAGTCTACTGGTACTTTCTACGAGTTCCAGTCTTGTCTTCCACTACTTTCTCTAGTCTTAGTAGTGCTTCCAAGATAGTGCTCATCTATCTTGGAAAATCCTTATCGCTTTTTTTCTGTCATCTCCAAATCCCTGGAGTTGGCAGCATAACTGAGGTGGCAGCTGGTTTCCTCCAACAGCCACTTTTAATTCCCAATTCTCCTGCATAGTGCTCTCTGCAATCCTACTGAAAAGCTTTCCACTATGGGCCCTTGCTAGAGAGCATGAGGATTTTTTCTCAAATTACTATCCTATATGGTTGAAAAAGGCTTCCTCAGTCATTCCTCATGACTGTAGGGGTTCTTTATACCCTTCTGTTTCCTTTTAATAAAGGACTTAAGCCTTCTCTATGTGACAGTCTAAAGAGTCACCCAGTTTCTACAGGAAATATGCTCTTTTTCCTTGCAGCTTGTCCTCATGGTATCCTAATCCTTCATGGACAGCACATATTTAATTAAACAACGCATGATACCCCCCCCCCCCACCTTGTTCCTCACGTGGGTCAACCTGGTATCTCATCCTATGCGTTTTCTGTCCATTTACCATGCAAGATTTCTATAGGACTCAGGACTTGCTGTTTACAGACTGATATTATCCTCTGTTTTTCACGCAACCATCCTGGTTATTCCACTGGATGACATTCCTGCACCATCTTAGCCAGGGGGAATGGATAAGAACATAAGATATGCCATACTGGGTCAGACCAAGGTCCATCAAGCCCAGTATTCTGTTTCGAACAGTAGCCAATCTAGGTCATATGTACCTAGCAGATTCTCTATATATCTTCTCAAGTGGGTTCCACCTTCTTGTTATTAGATGAATCTTTCTCCTTCACATCTCCCATGTGAATGTTCTTATGGGCATATCTCTATCTGCTTAGTTGCAGTCATTTATCTTTAGACATCTATATACATGTATGTATATATTTCTATATACTTCTCTATAGATACATATGTCTGTAAGCTGCGTGTGCATATCTTATGCCCCTCCTTATCTCCCTATAGACATATATATATATATACCCCGGTATATCTATCTATATATATACACCTATATATATATATATATATATATATATATATATATATATCCCTATATATATGTGTATCTGTCAAAATACTCCTTATGGGTAGATATGTAGTTAAATATATATCTCTCTGTCTATGCTTATAAAAGGGTTTCACCTTCCTATAGGTTCCAGACAGTAGGCTTTCATATCTTCATACTGTCCCTCAGTATGTCTGGGGTATTATGCACACAACCACTACTGTGGTACTGACAGCTCCTACTTTAACCCTAGGTCTAGGTATCCCTGAAGCTCCATGCTTCACTATCTTTCCTATCTCTCAACAGATAGGAAAGACAGGGTGGATCTTCAGTAGATCTGAAGTTTCAGCCCTTTAAACATCTGTCCTCCTTGGGAATATGGGCTTTTTCCCATACCCCTTCTTCCCTCCAGGACTTCGCTATTTGTCCAAATCAGTCAGTCTTCCTCTTTTGCTCCTAAATGTTACTCTGTATCCAAAAGAGTTCCCAGCTTTTTCCATAAAGCTTCCACTAAAGACCTGACGTTTTTGTACTACCCCGGTTTACACATGGGTCGCCTATCAATCCCAGATTTGGACCTTCGCCTTCACTTCAGTGAGGTCACCTTGAAGATTCCTCTACTGGATCTCCTGTAGACTCCATCACCCTCTCTACTTCCTGCAGTCCAGTAGGTGAGGTCCATATTGTGTTTGTTCATGTCAATATTTTTCATGATAAGTATCATACATACATGGACTCCTTACCAGTAGTCCTTAGGTTAGCTGTTTTTCCTACAGCTCCTCTCTTCTCAACTCCTACCCTCCATCCTCAGGATGCCTGGCCATATGAGGTGTAGCATGTTCCAATCCTCACCATGCTGGGGCTCCAGGCATCTTAGCTTGGGAGTCCCCATATGTGAAGACTCATTCCTGCTTGTTCCTGGAGATAGCACAGTTACTTACCTGTAACAGGTGATCTCTGGGAACAGCAGGAATAAGTCTTCACAACCCACCCACCTCCCCTAGGAGTTGTATCTCTCTATCTATCTTCCTTTCCTCTTTCTCTCTTTTGTCTCAGCTATAAAACTCAACTGAGGAGAGACAGTTGGAAAGGTGGGAAGGCAGCACGCAGGCGCTGAGGGATGCTCCCAAAAGTATTCTGATTGGATGCTGGGGAGCGTTCCCGCGCAGACTCCGTCGGTACTGACGTACCCATATGTGAAGACTTATTCCTGCTGTTCCCAGAGATCACCTGTTACAGGTAAGTAACTGTGATTTATCACTGTGTGAGAAATGTTATGAAGAAATGTTAACACTCGCTGAACACCAGTGGGAGGGTGGTAGCATGTTTGAGCTTGACACAGCTACTGTGGAAGGCAGAAGATCAACTCTTTTACTCTGATCTAAACTGGGAAAATTTTCAGCAGATAAAGAAAGAGAGAGAGAGAATCTGTTTTGAGATTTTTTGGATAAAGACTCTGAGCTGAATTGCTTGTTCTGAATCTGTTTGAACTGCGGGACAAATGGTTCTTCCTTGAATTGGGTTTACAAACTGCCTGATTAGAACAGAGGCCATTATAGTTGGTGATTCAATCATTAGGGATGTACTGTAGATAGCTAGGTGGCTGGTGGACGTGAGGACTGCCTAGTGACATGCCTATCTGGTGCAAAGGTAGTGGACCTCGCTCGCCACATAGGCAAGGTTCTAGATAGTGATGGGGAGGAGCCTGTTGTCTTGGTAGATACTGGTACCAATGACATAGGAAAGTGTGGGAGGGAGGTTCTGGAGGCCAAATTTAGGCTTTTAGGTAGGAAGTTGAAATCCAGAACTTCCAGGGTAGCAGGACCCAAAAGGCAAGCAGAGCTCCAGAGTTTCAATACATGGATGAGACGATGGTGCAAGGAAGAGGGCTTTGAGTTTGTTAGGAACTGGTTAACGTTCTGGGGAAGGGAATTTAATTTTAATTTAATTAACAGGTTTTTCTATACCGCTTCTTCCATTGATCAGATGCGGTTTACATATAACAACAATTAACAGAGCAGGCTGTTTTACATATAACAGTAGTAACTTGAAGGCTACATTTACAAATTAACAGTTAACAATTAACAATTAGAGAACTATTTACATTTGTACAGGATTAAACTATATACAGGGTTATTTGTTGTTCAGTTTTCAATATCTTATTTTATTGCCACAGTACCTTTTCCCTTATCTTAATATGTATCAGCTATGGTAGAGTTATCCTTTATCAAGCTGGGAGGTGCTGGGTGAGTTTGCTTCGGAACCATAGTGCAGTGTGAATAGATGAGTTTTGAGTCTTTTTCTAAACTCCATGATTTCAGGTAATTGTCGTAGTTCTATTGGAATTGCGTTCCACAATGTGGGGGCTGCGTGGGAGAATGCTTTTTTGTTAGTGGATTTTTTAGCCTTAATGAATTCTTTTGGTATTGTTAGTTTATTTAGCTGGTCTCTCCTTTGGGGATTATGGGTGGGTTCTGTCTTGATGAGGTTGTTTATTGTCCATGGTGCGGTTTTATTTATGCCTTTGTAGGTGGTTAGGAGAGTTTTGTATTCTATTCTGCTTTGAATTGGGAGCCAGTGTAAATATTCTAAAATCGGGGTAATGTGTTGGAAAGGTGGGGCCTTCGTAATGGTCCTTGCTGCCGCGTTTTGTGCTAATTGTAGTTTTTTTACGGTTTGCTTAGTTACACCAAGTAGGATTTGATTTGCGAAGTCGAAATGGGGGGTTATGATAGCTTGTATTACTCGTTGAAAATCCTGTAAGAGCATTAGGGGGCGGAGTTGCTTTAATATTTTCAGTTTAAAGTGGACTTTTTTTGTTATATTTCTTACGTGTGTATCCATGTTAAGGTGTCTGTCCAGAATAACTCCCAGATATCGTATTTCATCTTTCAGTATGATGTTGTTATTCTGCAATGTTATATGTGCTGGGGGAGTGAAAGTTGTGCTTTTTGTTACTATTAAAGCTTCTGTTTTTGCGTGGTTAATGTAGAGGTTTTTTTCACTTAGCCAGGTGGTTATTTCATTGAGGCATTCATTAATTAGTTGTATGGGAACGTTAGGTATTTTGAAAGGGACATACATCATAATGTCATCCGCGTATAGGTGATAGAGGACATTAAATTTTTTAAAGATATTACAAATAGGTTTTAAGTAGATATTAAATAGTAACGCTGATAATGCTGACCCTTGTGGGAGGCCTATTTCTTGATTGTATGTTTCAGAAGTGAGGTTACCGATTTGAACCGTTTGGGTTCGGTCTGTTAGGTAAGAGGTGAACCATTTTAGAACTGTCGATTTTATACCTATTTGCCTAAGGTTATTAATCATTGTTGCATGGTGTACACTGTCAAAGGCTGCGGAGAAGGGCTTTTCCAAAAGGATGGGCTCCATCTTAACCCGGATGGAACCAGGTTGCTGACATTAACCTTTAAAAAGCAGATAGAGCAGCTCTTAAAACCGATAATACGGGAAAGCTGAGAGTCATCCAAGAGCGCATGGTTCAGAAGGATGTATCCTTGAAGGATACTGGCAAAAGAGGGAACTTAGGGCACCCCAACAGAAAGGTTCCAATAAAGATAAATGTAACGCAGATGCCCTTAAGTATAGAGCAGAAAGAGCTGAAAGTGTTCAATGTAAAATGCATTTGATCTATTGGAAAAAGCGGTATAGAAATGCTAATAAATAAAATAAATAAAATTTCAAATTACCTCTATCAACTGATAACCAGATTAATATGAATAAAATACAACCTCTAAAATGCATGTATGCAAATGCTGGAAATCTAAAAAATAAGATGGGAGTGTTAGAATAAATAGCACTAAATGAAAGGTTAGCTATAATTAGCATCTCAGAGACCTAGTGGAAGGAGGACAACCAATGGGACACTGTGACACCTAGGTACAAACAGTGATAGGGTAGATCAAATTGATGGAGGGGTTGTGCTCTATGATAGAACGTGCATTGACTCACACAGGATTAAAATTCAACAGGTAACAAGATACGCTATAGAATCTATATGCACAAAAATGTCATGTAGAAAGGGGAAGGCAATGGCAGTGGGGGTGTTCTACCGACCGCCTGGCCAGAATGAACAGATAGATGATGAAATGTTAAAAAAAACTCAGGGAAGCTAACAAAAGTTACAACACAGTAATAATTGGCGATTTCAATTACCCTAGTATTGACTGAGTCAATGTCACAGCAGGACATGCTACGGAGATAAAGTTTCTAAATGAAATAAAGAGACAGCTTCTTGGAGCGGCTGGTTCATGAACTGACAAGAGAGGAATCTATTTTGGAGCTAGTCCTTAGTGGAACACAGGATCTGGTGCAAGAGATGTTGGGGTCACTTGGCAATGGTGATCATAGCATGATCATGTTTGATTTAATAAATGTAGTAAGGATGGCAAGGAAATCCATAGTACTATCTTTTAACTTTCAAAAGGGGGACTTGATAAAATGAGGAAAATAGTTAAGAAAAACCTAAAAGGAGCAGTTGTAAAGTTTAAAGATTTACAAAGGTCGGGGGTTCAAATCCCACTAGAGGACAGCAACCGTGGGCCGGAAGGACTGGGGTTTCTAGTCCCACAGGTGGTCCTTATGGTCTTGGGCAAGCCACTTAACCCTCCATTGCCCATGTTCCCTGTAAGTATTAGTGTATGTGTCACATATCCCCTTGTGTGAAATGTATCCCCCAATTGTGTTGTGACCACTTTGACTGAAGGATAAGGTGGTATACAAGACCATCTAAATAAATAAATAAATCAAACATGGGTGTTTAAAAATACTATTCTGGAAACACAGACCAGATGTATGCCACACTTTCAGAAAAGTCGAAGGAAGGCCAAAAAACTGCCAGTGTGGGTTAGGCGAGGTCAGAGAGGCTGTTGTAGTCAAAAAAGCATTTTCAGGAAATGGAAAAAGGAGCCAAATGACGAAAATAGGAAACACCACAAGAACTGGCAAGTTAGATGCAAGGCATTTATAAGGCAGGCAAGGAGATAATTTGGAAAAAAAGCTTGCCATGGAAGCAAAAATGTATACCGGAAACCTTTTCAAGTATATCTGTAGCAAAAAACCTGTGAAAGAGTCAGGTGGACCATTAGATGACAGAGAAGTAAAAAGAGCACTAAACAGGAACAAGGAGGACAAAGCCATAGCAAAGAGACTGAATTAATTCTTTGCTTTGGTCTTTACTGAAGAAGATGAAGGGAAGTTACCTATGCCTGAAATGGTATTTAAAGGTGACATATCAGAAGAACTGAAAGAAATATCGATAAACTGGGAAGATGTATTACAACTATTTGATAAACTGAAGGGTAGCAAATGACCTGGACCGGATGGTATATATCCAATGGTGTTGAAAAAACAAATATGAGATTGCAGACCTACTACTAGTAATCTGTAAACTATCATTAAAATCATCTGTAGTACCGGAAGATAGAAAAATGGCCAATGTAACACCAACTTTTAAAAAAGGTCTACAGACCGGTGAGCCTGACATCAGTACTGGGCAAAATGGTAAAATCCATTATGAAGAATAAAATTACTGACCATGCAGATAGTCATGGTTTAATGAGAGAAAGCCAACATGAATTTAGCCCAGGAAAGTTTTGTCTTACTAATCTGTTATATTTTTTAAAGGTGTGAATAAACAGGTAGATAAAGGTGAGATGGATCATATAAAGGCTCATTCCATGGCACGAATAGTAGGGATGGACATCCCATTGGGACGCCCATCCCTGTTATTCATTCCCCCTCCTGACCCCATCTAACTTCCCCGATCGTTGTACAGGGAAGTTAGACGGGGGCAGGGAAGGGGCAGATCAGGGGCGGCATTAGGGCGGGTGGTGGGCGGTCGTCAGCCCCAGATGTACAGGGTCGATACCAATGTCAGCCCCATACATCCAGGGCTGACAGCTTGGACAGGAAACTTATACCACCTCTGAGGTGGAATAGGTTCCCTGATCCGGGAGGAATGGCAGGTCCAGGGCTGGGAAGGGGCAGCAGGGGGCAGAGAGCATTCCCCAGAGCCCAACCCTGGACCTAGGAGGCCAGATCAGCGGTCGGGCTGCGGGGAAAGCACTTTGGGAGCTGGTGGCTGGGGATCGCGGTTTTTCAATGGAGCCGCGGTGCCATGGCAACCGGACGCCATGGTGCCGTGGCTCCATTGAAAAGCCCTAACTGAATTAGTCGGGTAAGGCCTGTACGTGCAGGCCGGACAGAATCGGGATCCTGGCCTGCACGTACAGGCCTGTTCGCGATTCTGATCCCACGGGGCTTGATGTGCCCCACAGAATCAGAATCGCGACTCCCTCTATGCGTCCAGTTCCAACAGAGGGCCTGGACATTGGAAATGGAATTGGGCTGATAGTGTATCTGGATTTTCAAAAAGCCTTTGACGAAGTCCTTCATGAGAGACTCTTGGTGAAATTAAAACGTCATGGGATAGGAGGCAGTGTACAATTGTGGATCAAGAATTGGTTAAAAGATAGAAAGCTGAGAGTAGAGCTAAAAGGCCAATTTTTTCAATGGAGAAAGGTGTAGTACCCCAGGTATCTGTGCTGGGCCTGCTGCTTTTTAACATAATTATAAATGACCTGGAAATAGGAATAATGAGTGAGGTGATTAAATTTGCAGAAGACACAAAATTATTCGAAGTTGTTAAAACACAAGAGGATTGTGAAAAATTGCAAGTGGGCTTTGATAACTTTAAAGACTGCACATCCAAATGGCAGATGAAATTGAATGTGGATAAGTGCAAATTCATGCACCTAGGAAAGAACAACCCAATCTATGTTCACACGATGCAAGGTTCCACATTAGGAACCATCATTCAGTAAAAAGATTTAGGCATTATCACATTGAAACCCTTTGACAAGTGTGCAGCGGCAGCCAAAAAAGCAAATAGAATGCAAGGAATCACAGGAAAGGTAATGGAGAATAAAACCAAGGATATTAAAAATGCTTCTGTATCATTCAATATTGTGACCGCACCTTGAATATTGTGTGCAATTCTGGTCACCGTATCTTAAAAAGGATATAGTGAAATTAGAAAAGGTACAGAGACAGGCCACCAAAATGTTAAAGGGGATGGAAGGATACCCCTATGAGGAAAGACTTAAAACATTAGGGCTATTCAATTTGGAAAAAAGATGGCTGACAGGAGATACAATAGAGACAAGGGGACATGCAATGAAGCTACAATGTAAACCATTTAAGACTGATAAGAGAAAATATTTTTTTCACTCAATGCGTGGTCAAACTCTGGAATTTGTTATTGGAAGATGTAGTAAAAGCTGTTAGTGTAGCTGGGTTTAAAAAAGGTTCCGACAAATTCCTGGAGGAAAGGTCCATAAACCATTATTAAAGAAGTCCTGGGAAATCCACTACTTACTCTGAGACAAGCATTGTGGAACCTGTATACTTTTTTGGGAACCTGCCAGGTACTTGTGGCCTAGATTGGCCACTGTTAAACAGGATACTGGGCTTGATGGACCATGGTCTGACACAATATATCATTTCTTATGTGAGAAACATGATTTCTTGAAAGTTGGGCTGCAAGAAAATTTCAGAGGGAGATAACTGCAGGGCATATACATAGTTTTGCATTGCTAGTATTGCTTTAGGTTTTGGATGCCCCTATCTTCAGTGAACTAACCAGAAAAACCCCTAGGAAAATTGCTTCGAATTTGGAGAGACCTTCAAAGTGAATTCATAAACCAGCTTTCTGCTAAGTATATTTTCTGTGTCTTAACTATATGGGAAGATGCTGGGCTTAGCCTCAACTGTTAACACAAAGACCCTGTAGTTATCATATGCTAATTGAGTACTAATATGTAGAAACTGCAAGATTTTACAGCACTTTAGTAAAAAGGGTCCTTAGAATCATCAACTTGTGGTACAGATTGTGTACAGTTTGGTAGTCCTATTAGTAATGCAGCCTCCAGAAATGGGCTTAACACTCCAAATGAGCTTACCAACATTATTTACTAATACACCTTTTCCTTCCATTAAGTATTAGTCAACTAAGTTGCTGTGCATGGCTCGAGTTTTAAGAGGGTTAAGTTTTAAGCTATAGTCTGCCAACCATTGGGTGACCACAGTGAGACAGGAGTTCAGTGGGGATAAGTCAAAATTAAAAGGTTCAATGTTTTCCATAAGTTGAGTATCATCAGCATAATAAAGTCCATGAATGCCACAAGATGTACCAAGGTACAAAGCAGACTAAGAAAAACATTAAACAGGAGTATTGCGAGGACTGAATCTTGATGTATTCCACAGCCTAACAAATAAAACAAGGACAAGAACATATTGCTGATGACAATACTTTAGGAAACATATGATATGAACTGGTACTTTTATGAAACTTGTGCTTGCCTTGGAGGAGGTGCAAAAGTCAACAGACACATTATTTTTAATATATCTATATTTCCATTATAAAATGGGAAATACAGAATAATATTTTGGCCATGAGACACCCTTTTGAAATCTTTGCATCCCAAGCATCCACTTCTGTAAATAACTGCTTTCTAGTTATACGTGCAGCCAATCTACACGTCAATGCTGTTATATGTTTTATATATTTATTTAACAGGTTTTATATACTGCTTTATAATTTCAATCAAAGTGATTTACATTGAAACTTAAACTTGGTAATGTACATTAAACAGGGGCATTGATAACTTGGATTTTTCTGAGGCAATGGGATTCTCTTTCCAGGCAGTGACTTGTCCAAGGCCACAAGGAGTGCTAGTGGGAATTGAACCCTGGTCTCTGGGTTCCCAAGCCAGTGTGCTTAACCATTAGGCTACTCCTCCACTCCATATATATATATCAAACCCAAATATATATATATATGGAGTATATATATATGATGAGCAGTATATATATATACATACATACATACATATATATATATATATATACATACATACATATACATACATATATACATACACACATATACATACATACATACATACACACATATATATATACTTCTACATTGACCTCTTATACCTACCAAAAGACCAAGGTGTGCATGTACTGAAAAATAAAAAATAGCTGTACTGCACATACTGTACATCTCTCATATGGATTTCTTAGATGTAAATAAGCTTGGCAGCAACTTCTGTTTTATCAGTTTTCTATCCGTGCACTATGGTACAGTTAATCATACTGTGCACTATGGTACAGCTAATCATACTGTTCTACTTGCTGCCGAATTCCTGATGCTAATTCTACCTTGTATGCTGTCAGAACACTTTCTGGAATCCTGTCCTGAAACCACTGTGAGTGTGAACACCATGACCATGCTTTCTACCTGCGCAGCTGGAATAGCTTGTCTGTATTTCCTCTGAAAGGACCAACACCTTGGAATAAATGGAAACTGTGGCTCCCATCAAAAAAGTCCATTTGGAACATTATCTATCTTATTCCTTAATTTTATCCTGTGAATTTTTTTTTGCCGGATTCTGCTTGAAATCTCCATTGATATTCAAATCATGTTTTTATCTGCTTGAGTCCATTTTATTGTAAAATCTAAACACTCTTTAAAGCACCAAATAATTTTTATCATCAAAACTATATTATGCAATCTTCTATTAGTCTGGTCTCTACTTCCCCCTATGTCCCACCTTCTTATGTGTCTGCAATTTTCAAACATATTACACCATATGCTTCGCTCAACAGCTGCCTTGGTCATAAGATAATAACTCATTATCTCTGTGTTCAGCTCCCTCAATTGTATTTTATTTCTTTTTAAATCAAAGAAACCCAATCAAATTCTAAATTCATAATAATAATGATAGTAATTATCTCAATATAAAGTGTAGTTACTCACCTGTAGCAGGTGTTCTCTGTGAACAGCTGGAATAAGTCCTCACCTATGGGTGACGTCACTGACAGAGCCCTGCATGGAATGCTCCCCAGCTTCCAAAGGAAGCTTTTGGGAGGTACACCGCACATGCGTGCCTGCCTTCCCCACCCGCTACGGCGCTATATTCTCCAGTTTGATTACATAGCAGGAGCCCAAAAAGGCAATTCCCTGGGGAGGTGGGCGGTTGTGAGGAGTTATTCCCGCTATTCACAGAAAACATCTGCTAT
Source organism: Ichthyophis bannanicus (assembly GCA_033557465.1). Taxonomy (NCBI): domain Eukaryota; kingdom Metazoa; phylum Chordata; class Amphibia; order Gymnophiona; family Ichthyophiidae; genus Ichthyophis; species Ichthyophis bannanicus. The sequence continues at coordinate 331,663,704 of CM066032.1, forward strand.
CAATGTTCCCTCTAATTTTCTGTAGGCTATATGCGCATAAAATATCAGCTGTGCAGCTTTTGAAGGAAGGTTAAATTTTTGTGCGCCACATAACGACACTCGGAGTTATATACTTTAAAATTTGACTACACGTCAGAATACAGTATGTACACCACACTGATTGCACTAAAAATATTGTAGAACTTGTGAAAACCATAAATACACAACAACTTTTAAATTTTAAGATGTCTGTGTTGTTTTCTATCAGAACTGTAATTTTTGTGTGCTCTGTTGTAAAGTATGTGCGCTCGCTTGGCGAGGTGTGTGCGCGTGCACACGCGCACAGCTTAGAGGGAACAGTGTCTGCTATAGGTGAGTAATTATGCTTTCTCCGTGAACAAGCAGGAAATAAGTCCTCACATATGGGACTCCCAAGCTACAGGCAACTGGAACCTGAGGAGAAACAGCCCAACTGGGCATCAAGAACTGGAGAAGCCAGGAAGACCAGAGAGGCAGTCTTGTCGAGGGACTCATCTGCTGTAGTATCCACGGTCAACATCAACCAAGGGAATTTTAGCAGGTAGCCTGGACGGACAGATGGGCTGGTAGGCAGACGTTGACCCTCAAGACCCAAAGAGATACCGGAGCATGACCTGGCCAAAAATGCTGTCCTGTTAGGAATCCCCATCCCCATTGCATGGAAATGAACTGTGACATAATCTTCAAGGCTCAGACCAGCCAAGGAATATGAATGGTCAATCCAGTCCGCGAGCCAGAGGGACAGCGTATGCTTCGAAACAGTGACATCCAGCCTATTGGGGTTGAAGGAGACGGTGTGCCTTTGTGTGTTCCAGGTAGAAGGTAAATGCACACTTGCAATCCAGCATGTGCAACACTGCTTCACCACGATTGGCATGAGGATAGGGAAATAACATTGGAAGTATAATGTGCTAGTTGAGGTGAAAAGCAGAGACAACCATCAGCAAAAAACAAGGGTGTGTGCGGAGCATGACATGGTTCTGGTGAAAACTGGTGCATGGAGGATGTATGACCAGAGCCTGGAACTTGCTAACATGTTGGGCCAATGTGACGGCCACCAGGAAGAGGACCTTCCAGGTCAAGAACTTCAGAGGGCATGTGTCCAGTAGCTCAAAAGGAGCCTGCAAGAGCTGGATGAGGACCACATTCAGGTCCCAAGCGACCAGAGGGGGCTTGACTGGAGGCTTCGAGAGAAGCAAGCCCCACATAAATTGGCCACCAGAGGTTGAGCTGACATGGCTTCCTCCCCCCCCCCCCCCCCCACCCCCAGTCACGTGCTGAGTTGGACATGCACAAAGCTGGACTTCAGCCCAGAATTGGAGAGGTGCAAGAGGTACTCTAAACAAAGGGGTCCAGTGCCCGACCAGCATGCCAGATGGCAAACCGCCACCCACGAACATGTTGACTTTACGCATTGACCTTTTGCGGTATTGCCAGAAGGACCTTGGGGAGGGTGAGCTCCACGAGGGCTACATGCTCAGCATCTATGCCATGAGCACCAGGGAACGGATGTTGGGGTACAACAAGGAACCGCTGTCCTGTGAGATGAGGTCTGGGTCAGAGCCCAGACAGAGAGGCTGCCTCTGTGAGAGTTGCAGGAGTAGCGGGAACCACAGTTGTTGAGGCCAGTAGGGAGCAATGAGAATCATGGGTCCCCCCCCTTGGCCTGGGGTTTCAATAGTGTCTTCATGATGAGCAGTATCAGGGGGTAGTCCTAGAGCAGGCCTTCCCCCCAGTGGAGAAGGAAGTCATCTGGAGCAAGGCGATCGCTGGCTGACCTCCGCGAGCAGAACTGAGCTACCTGGGCATTCTGTGCCGTAGTGAAGAGGTCCACTTCGGGGATGCCCCACTCTGGGAAACTACGGTCTACCAATGCCCTCTTGAGGGTCCACTCATGGGGCTGAAGTACCCAGCTAAAGCAATCCGCTAAGCTATTGTGCTCACTGGGCAAATACATCATCCTGAGGTCCATGCCATAGAGCAAAGTGAACCTCCAGAGGTGAACAGCCTCCTAAAACAGGAGGTACAAGTCCATGTCCTCCTGCTTGTTCACAAAGAACATGGCCACCTGGTTGTCAATCTGGATCCGGACCACCTGATTCGCCAGGTGTGCTCGAAAGGCACCAACAGCATTTGCAAAAGCCCGGAGCTTGAGGAAGTTGATCTAATGGAGGCTCTCACTCACAGACCACAGACCCTGAGTGTAGAGACCATCCAGGTGTGAGCCCCAGCCAAGCTTAGAGGCATCCATCATGAGCAGTCTGCAGGGTGCTGCTGGTTGGAACAGGAGGCCCCAATGCATGTTTCCCAGCATGAGCCACCACTTCAGGGACTGCATGAGTGGCGCAGTGACCACAAACCTGTCCTGCAGGTGGCCAGAGGCTTGCTGCCATTGCATTTTAAAGATCTATTGAGCCTGCTGCATGCAGAGGTAGGCCAGAGGGGTGACATGCACGTACCGTGGTGCGATGCTGGTGCTGCAACGTGCCCCCCCCCCCACATTGATGAGATGCTGCCGGCGGTCTGCCAGCAGAAATGCTTTTGCTGGAGTGATATTGAGGAGGGCCCCGATAAACTCCAGTTGCTGCACCGGCTAGAGGTGGGACTTCGGATAGTTGATCACAAAACACAGCCCTTCAAGCACCCGAGTAGTGAGCTCAGTGGACTGCCATACGCTGGCCAACGTTTTACCAGCCAGTCATCCAGGTGGGGATGATAAAGAACCCCAGGGTCTGGAGAACAGCTTCCACAACCACCAGGTACTTTGTGAAGATCCTGGGGGCTGCAGCCAATCCAAAGTGTAGCACTCGATATTGATAGAGCTGGCCACCCAGCACGAATCGAAGGTACTGTCTTATGCGGGTGGATTGGAATATGCACGTACGCATCCTTCAGATCCAAGGAGCATAGCCAGTTATCCTGCATGAAATATGGGAGTCCCTAGCGAGACCATGTTGAACTCTTTGTGCACCAGGAACTGGTTGAGGTTTTGCAGATCCAGAATGGGGCAGAATCCGCTAGTCTTTTTGGGAACCAGGAAGTACCTGGAGTAGAAGCCCTGCCTGATTTGGGCCGGGGAACTGGCTTAATGGCAAGGTTGGCCAGCAGGGCCATGGCCTCGGTCTGCAGCAGGCTCCGGTGCATGGGGTCCATTGGGTACTCCCCAGGATTGTAAGGAGATGGCAGCAGAGTGAAATGCAACTGGTAGCCGCTTTGGACGATCTGCAGCACCCAGGCGTCCAAGGTGATGAAATACCACCGGTGGGCAAACTGAACAAACCACCCCTCCCACCTGTGGAGGGACCTCGGCGGACAACGGTTGACTGGCTATGCTCCTGAGGACCCTGTCAAAAACCCGCACCCAGGTTAGGCTGGGGGTGGACTGTGCCTTTGGGGTTTTATCCCTCTGCTGTGAGCGGGGAGCCAGGACCTTAGCATCTGCAACTGGGATGGAAAGTACAGTCTCGGGCATGGGAAGAAAGCCTTCTTGGCTTGTTTCTTCAGCGTTGGGTAGCAGTGTTTCTGGAGAGCTTGGTGAGAGTCACCTGCTCCTTCTCCAGCTCCTTGGCCTTCTCCTCCACGGGCTTGCTGAAGGGGTTCTCACCTGACAGGGGATGTTGGCGATCTTGTCCTGGACACAGTGCTTCAGGTCAGAGGACTGTAACCAGGCCATCTGCCATGCGGCGATACCCATGGTCACCACTCTACTGGCGGATTCTAAGGCATTATAGGCACTACGCACCATAAATTTAGATCAATCCTTACTATGAGCCACAAGGTCTTGAAAAGACTCATGGCAGTCCTCGTGAATGAGGGAAGCAAAATCCTCTATATCCAGCTTGACATCCTTGAGGATCATGGTCAGGTAGGCCAGGATTGGGGCTATGAGCATGGTACCCTGGAAGCACCTCCTCTTGAAGGAGTCCAGGGTCCTTGTCTCCTGCATGGGCGGCACCGAGGAGTGCATTTTAGCATTCAGCACGTTTCAAAGCGGACTCAACCACAATGGAATTGTGGGGCAAATGAGTCTTCTCAAACCCCGGTGCATTCATGACCCGGTACAGGAAGCTGAGCCAACGGCTAACAACCAGCAGCATAAGCAGCGCCTCCCACAGCCACAGTAGCAACCTCTGCAGGACATTGTAGATGGGGGGCCATCTCCGCCTCATACAGGGCCAAGGGGCACTGGAAGAGTTCCACTTCCTCTATCCTCGATCCCAGAGAAAAGAGGATGGCCTTGGCCGGGTCCTGAACAAAATCCCGGAGGACATGGCTTCCGGCGGTGACTTCCACTAATCCGGAGGGGGTGACAGGTTGGACAGGAGATCTTGGGTGCCAAGATCCAACACAGTCGATTCCACCTCAGTTTCCCACTCTGATTTGGACTCTGAGAGGAAGTCAAAGTAATGGCGAGTTTCCTGCGACTGCATGGCTCAGGAGAGGGTGGACATCGATTGGTCCCCTTGTGCCAGGCATGCCAGTGGCGATGCCCCAGGACCTCGGACTCCCACACACTGGAGAAGGAGATGGCTTCAGCTACCAGAGTCGATGCCGATTTCCCACCCAATGTCCCAGCTATGATAGGCAGAGCATGGGTCTCCAGGATAGGCTAGAAGGAGTGCGGTGATGACATGCTCCATGCTGCAAAGGCTGCATTCTGCAGGGCTTCCACCACCAACAAGTGAGCTGCCAACGCTCGTAGGCATTTCCCCAGAATGACCACCAATGAGAAAGTCGATGCCTCAGTCACGGACATTGCCAATGACTCCTCGGGTAGGGACTCCACTATGAATGGAGCATCAGGAGACATCCAACTACCATCCTAGTCACTGGGAATGGTGTCCACCATCTGGGTCATGTCCTTCCACCGAGGATGTTTGGCCAGCAGTTCCCAGCCTTCATTGTCCATCTCACGCAGAGAGGGGCTGTGGTGGCACTGCACAAAGATCTTCTCCTTGTGCTCCCCTTTAGACGTTGACAGGGTCTCTGCAGAGGGTCTTCCCTCTCTGCTCTTTTCCCTTGGCTACCTCAGGTGTGGACAAGGGAATCAGGGCAGAGGATGCTGAATCAGATGAGCCAAAGAGGGACTCCTCCTGCTTTTCCTGACCCTTCAATCCCCAATGCGTCATCTGCAAGCAGAGATCAAGGGCATTGGCTGGTGGTCAGGACCAAGGCATTGCAAGCACCAATTATGGTGGTCTATGGCAGAAATTGTCTTGCCACATTTGGTGCACTTCTTAAAGTCCCTAACTAGCTTAAACATGCTGAAATATACCACCTCAGCAAAATCAAACTGAAAAATAGCCGTGGGCAGGAAAAGCCCCAGGAGGGGGGAAAACACCCAAAAGGCGCAAAAAACTATAGACAAAAACACACAAAAGGTAAGAAAAAGGCAAATTGATGAAGGCAGGTGAAAAAACAGGCAAGAGCTCAGCCACAAGGGCAGAAAATTCAAACATTTTTCTGGACTGCAGGATCATGTCCTAAGGGCTCCGCAGAAAAAAGAAGACTGGAGAATATGGCGCCACGGCGGGCAGGGAAGGCAGGTATGCATTCGCGGTGTACCTCCCAAAAGCTTCCTTTGGAAGCTGGGGAGTGTTCTATGTGGGGCTCGGTCACTGATATCACCGATACATGAGGACTTATTTCCTGCTTGTTCACAGAGAATATTACCTCCATATAAAATTATACTCTACACATATAGTGATTGTTGTTAACTGTAAACCGCAACTGAACTTTGGAAGTTGCGGTATATAAATGTGATTAAAAAATAAAATAAAAAAAAAAAATAAATAGTGGACTATTCATATTCTACTATATGTACAACATTATACAGAGCAGAGGGGCAGGTCTGGGACATTCTGGTGGCATGCCCACAAATATGTTTGGCTCAAACAAACAAAAAAGTGTAGTTACTCACCTGTAACAGGTTTTCTCTGGGAACAGCAGGAATCAGTCCTCACATATGGGTGACATCGGCACCGATGGAACCCGTGTGGAAGCATCCCCCCAGCTTTCAAAGAAAGCCTTTGGGAGATGCCACCACACATGCGTGGTCCCCTTCCCACCCAAGGGTGCCCTCTTGCTCAGTCAGAAGACATAGCTAAGAGATGGCAAAAATAAAAGATGGTAAAGAAGCAACTCCAAGGGGAGGAAGGAGGGTAGTGAGGACTGATTCCTGCTATCCACGGAGAACACCTGTTACAGGTGAGTAACTACACTTTTTTGTTTGTTTGAGCCAAGCATATTTGTGGGCATGTCACCAGAATGTCCCAGACCTGCCCCTCTGCTCTGTAACTACGCTTTCTCCGGGAACAAGAAGGAAGTCAGTCCTCACATACGGGACTCCCCAACTACAGGCTACTAAAAACCCATAGCACAAAACAGAGGCTCCCTCACGGGGAGCCGCAAGCAGCAACAATGAGTCCGTGCCCACAGATCACAGTAGGATCCCTGTGTCTGATGAAACCAGCACTTCGGTAGCCTGAACACAGAAGGGTCGAAGGGTAGGAGTTGCCTAAACCCCGAAAAGGTTACAAAGCACAACTTGGCCGAAGGCACTGTCCCATTAGGACTATCTTTCCAGGCAGTAATGGGCTGAGAAAGTATGGACTGAAGACCAGGTGGCGGCCTGGCAGATGTCCACCATAGGGACAGAGTTCAAGTTTGCAACTGAGGCCACCATGGCCCTGACACGATGCACCATGATGCAGTCTTCCAGGGGGAGCCCCGCCTACTCATAGGTGAGGGTGATACAGTCCACCACTCAGGTGGACAGCATATGCTTGGTCACTACCTCCCCCAGCCTACTGGGGTTTAGGTAATGAAAAGCTATGAAGCTCTGCAGTGGCCCTGAGTGTGTTGGATATAGAAGGACAAGGCCTTCTTACAGTCCAAGATGTGAAGGACCGCCTCTGCCCAACTGGAGTAAGGTCTTGGAAAGAAGGTAGGGAACACCACTTCCTGGTTGAGATGGAAGGGCAATACTACCTTCGGAAGGAATTTGGGGTGCGTGCGAAGCACCACTCCGTTCTTTTGGAACCTGGTATAAGACACTTCCACCACTAGGGCCTGAAGCTCGCTAACTCTGCAAGCGGAGGTGAGCACAACCAGGAAAACCACCTTCCAAGAGAGATAGCGAAGGTGGAAGGTAGCCAGAGGCTCAAAGGGTGGGCAAGTGAGCTGCCCAACACTACACTGAGGTCCCATTCGGTTGTCGGAGGGTGAACCGGGATCTTCGATAAGAGCAGACCCCGAAGAAAATGGGTCAACAGAGGCTGGACCGAGAGGGGCTTACCATCCATTGGGTGGGGGTGGGCCACCAAGGCACTAAGGTGCACCCAGAGTTAGACTTGAGCCCGGATTGAGAGTGGTAGAGAAGGTACTGTAACACAAGTCCCACCAGACAGGAGAATGATGCGCCGAGCACAGGGCTGACCCAAGCCGAGAACCTGCGCCATTTGAGGGCGTAAGCCTCCCTAGAAGAGGCCTTGCAAGAGGCCAGCAGGATTTCCTCCACCTCAACCGAAAGGTTGAAAGGGGCCAGAGTTACCCTCTCAGTAGCCACACTGTCAGCAACAGGGACTCCAGGTTGGGGTGCAAAAGAGAGTCCCCCTCCTGAGACAGGAGTCCCGGAGAGGTCCTCAAGGAGATGGGAGTCTCCACCGACAACTGGAGGAGCAGCGGGAAGTACGTTTGCCTGGGCCACCAAGGAGCTATCAGGAGGAGTGAGGCCCTGTCATGGAGGGTCCTGAACAAGGTCTTGGCGATCAGTGGTGTAGAAGGGAAAGCGTACATGAGGCCTTCCGACCATGAGACAAGGAATGTGTCTGCTGCCACCCTGGATGGGTGGGCCTGCGTGAACAGAAGTGGGGCAACTGGAAGTTGTCCGGGCTGGTGAACAGGTCCATCACGGGTTCCCCCCAGATCTGGAAAAGCCAATTGGCTACCCTGGGGTCCAGCCACCACTCATGCGGCTGGAGGACTCTGCTCTGCCTGTCGGCCAGAAGGTTGTCCTGGCCTGGTAGGTATACTGCGCGCAGGAGAATACCCTGTTGGACTGCATACGAGCAGAGGACCACTGCCTCCTGACAAAGGGCATGAGACCCTGTGCCCCCCTGTTTGCTCACATAGAACATCGCCACTTGGTTGTCCGTCTGGTGATGCACATGGTGGCAGAAAATTCGCAGGGCCAAGTATATGTCCCGCAGCTTCAGGAGGTTGATCTGCTGGGTGCTCTTGCCTAGTGACCAGTTGCCGTAGTGGGCTCCCCAGCTGAGCAGGGAGGTGTCCATGGTGAGGATCCCTGAGGGTCTCGGGCCTCAAAAAGCATGCCCGACTCGAGATGCTGGAGAGATGCCACCAGACTAGAGAGTCTGCCAGCTGGCGGTTCACCGACACTCTGTCTTAGAGGCGACCCGTGGCCGGAGACCACTGGTTCCGGAGACACCACTGCACCACCCTTATGTGGAGGTGAACATCTGGGGTGACGTGCACCGTGGAGGCCATGTGCCCGAGAAGGCGCAGAAGAAGCCAAGCAGGCACCGAGGGACGGTACTGTATGTCCCATACCAAAGTCCTGAGACGGTTGGCTCGAACCCTGGGCAAGAAGACCTTCCACTGGAGAGTGTCGAGCCTTGCCCCAATGAACTCCAGACACTGTGCCGGGAGGAGGTGGGACTTGGGGTAGTTTATGACAAACATCAAGTGTTGCAGGACCTGAATTGTACATGCGGTGGCCTGCTGTACCTCTGAGGCCGTGCTTCCCTTTATGAGCCAATCGTCCATGTAGGGGAAGACAAAGACCCCTTAGAGATAGAGGAAGGTGGCCATGACTGCCAGGCATTTTGTGAAGACTCTTGGGGCAGAGGCCAAGCTGAAACGGAGCACCCTGTACTGAAAATGCCTGCCCCCCTACTATGAAACGCAGGTACTGCCTGTGGTTGGGGTGAATGAGGATGTGAGTATAAGCATCCTTGAGGTCTAAGGAGCATAGTCAATCTCCCTGCTGGAGGTATGGAAGTAATGTTCCAAGGGAGAGCATCTTGAACTTCTCCTTCACCAGGAATTTGTTGAAGTTGCACAGATCGAGGATGGGCCTTAGGCCCCCTGTCCTTTTTGACACGAGGAAGTACCTGGAGTAGAACCCACTGCACTTGAGATGGTGGGACACCAGTTCCACCGCTTTGTCCTCGAGAAGACCTGCCAACTCCTTCAGTAGAAGGTCCAGGTGGAGGGGAGACCTGAGGGGCTCTCCTGGGAAATAAGGGGGAGGTGTCTGAGTAAGATGGAGGAGGTAAGCCACACTGACCAACTGGAGTGCCCAGGAGTCGGTGGTGATGGTCAACCACTTCTGGGCATAGTGGGCCAGACGTCCCCCTGTGGGCTGATCTCCTTGGGGTAGATAGGCTATCTCAAGGAGTCAAAAACTCCCCCCTGGCTGGGCCAGAGCCACTGCCTGGGGTTTTAGAGCCTTCTGCTTATAAGAGCCATGCCCATGTCCCTCGGCCTGCTGACCCTGCTGAGGAGCTAGAGAGGCCTGAAAAGGTGGGTAGTTTCTGTAAGCGGCTCCCTTCCTTGGTAGAAGGGCTTTTTACCCAAGCCCTTCCTCGGGTAGAAGGGATTTTTACCCAAGCCCTTCCATTGGTGAGGGGCAGTGGTCTTTTTTGAGAGCCTGGTTCTCATCATGAACTCGGTCTCCAGCTCGGCAGCCTTGTTGGTCATGGGTTTGTCAAAAAGGTTCTCTCCATGGCATGGGATAACGACCAATTTGTCCTGAACCCACTGCTCGAGGTCAGACAACTGTAGCCAAGATTGGCGGCGTGCAACAATGCCCGCTGCCGCTACTCGAGCCGCCGACTCAAACCCGTCATAGGCCGCTCAAGACATGAATTTGGAGCACTCACAGACTGCCTTGACCAGGTTCTTGAAGCACTGCAAGGGTTCCTCGGAGAGACCAGCTGAGAATCCAACAAGTTCCTTCACCAGGTCTCTCAGGTACATGCCCATGTACAGCTGGTAGGCCTTGATGTGGCCGAGGAGCACTGAACTCTGGTAGCACTTTCTGACAAGGTAGTCCAAGGTGTGGGGTTCCCTACTGGGGGGCACCTAGGAGTGCATCTTCTAGCTTTTCAGCCGATGCATGGCCAACTCCACTACCATGGAGTTATGTGGCAGCTGTGACTTCTGGAAGCACGGGCTCAGGCGGACTCGATACATTGAGTCGAGCCGTTTGCTCTCCCACATTTTGAGCATCAACCATTCCAGGATGGGAGGGACGGGCACTGAAAGCAATTCCCGTGGAGGCACTTTGTACTTGAGGTTTCCAACTCATCATCCCGAGGGTCCTCCTCAGAATCCATAGGGAACGCCAGGGCCTTTGACATATCCTTGACAAAATCGTGAAAGCCCATATCCTCCGGTGGGGACCGCTGTCGAGGCTCTGAGACGGAAAAGTTGGATGGGATGTTGCGGTGGCAACGGGTATCAGAGGACTCATCCTCCATCTCCCACTCGGAGTAGTTCATCGAGGACTTATAGGAGGGCTGCTTCGCGGGCTTTGGGGCTCCCGATGCTCTGTGACCAATGCCCGGCATAGGTGGACCCATCGAGCGGGACTCGGATCGCGACCTCGGCCAAGTATCGGCTCGGACTCCAGGGATGTCTTGGACGCCGAGGGTCCGGTGGTCGGGACGGATGAACCGGTCATGCCGGACAACAGTGCCCGCTGCAGGTCCATGAAGGCAGACAAACTGCGCTCCAGGGCCACCATTCTGGACTCCAGACCAGAAGGCTCTGCAGCCTAAGTAGCGGGCACCGAGAAACTCGGGCCCGATGCCAGCTCCCCCCGAAGGGGAATCCTCGATGAGGATGCTGTCTAGGGACAGAGGCCAGTCCGCGGTTGAATCCTTTTGGGGGACATTTGCAGGCTGCTCCTTCTCCGAAGCTTCAGACGAGCATTTCGGACTGCGGGACAGGGGCCCAGGGGACACTCAGACAGTCGGAACTGTCCAATGATGCCGCCTTCGAGGGTTTCTTCCTCTTCCTAGGTTCCCTCAAGAGAGACCCTCTTTCTGAGGACCCATGATGGGGCTCGAGTTTGGGAGGTTCCGCCTGAGGCGTCAAGACCTCAGATGAGGCCCTGTCCTTCGGAGGCACTGGGGACTGGGGGGAAAAAAGCTTATCATACTGCTGCTGGTGAATTTTTACTAGATATCCTTCTGCAGAGAGCGCAGGCTGCCGGGCCATGGTCCGATCTGAGGCAGCGGAGACAGCAGTCATGTGTGTCGGTCAAAGACAATGTTAGAGCACACTTCTTAAAGCCACTGGTAGCCATGGGGGGGAAAAGTACCCCTGAGAGGTCAAAGACTCTCCAGGCTGCCAGTTTGAAAAAAGGCATGAAGACGCCAGAAAAAAGAAAGAATGAAAACTACAAAAATATATCCGAGACCTGGATCCTCCCAGATGATACTGTATCTACTGCTGCTATCTGTCAAGGGGGCTATTAGTTCTCCCACACACCTCGTCCTACTGGCTGTGGTGGTGGTATTGGGCTTCTACTTTCTCCCTCTTGCCAATTCCAACCCCTCCTGCTGCCTCAGTCTCACTCCTTTCTCTCTTTGGAAGTCCACTCCATCCGCCTTTTCACTCCACTTACTCTCCGGGTAGCTGTTATTTATTGACCTCCTGAAAAGTCTGCTTCTACCTTTCTCAGTGACTTTGACTCGTGGCTTTCATTCTTTCTGGATTCCTCTTCCCCCACTCTTATTCTTGGAGATTTTAACATTCATGTCGATAACCCCTCTGATCCTTATGCTTTAAAGCTCCTCTCCCTTACCTCCTCGTTTGAACTCCAACTTTGTTCCACTGCCCCCACTCACCAGCATGGCCACTGCCTTGACCTGATATTTTTCTCCAGTTGCTTACCTTCGAACATCTGTAGCTCAGTTATTCCCTTATCTGACCATCACCTTTTAAGCTTTAATTTTCATCACCCGCTGCCTCAGCCTCATCCTGTCTCCTCCAACCTATTTAGAAATCTTCATGCTATTGATCCCTTGGCTCTCTCTTCCACTATTTCTTCATCTCTTTCTTCTAGTATGTCATCTAAGTCTGTTGACGAGGCAGTAACTTCTTATAATGCTACACTCTCCTCAGCTCTGGATACTCTCGCAATGCCCATGCCACATCCTGTGAGACGTTCTGCACCCCAGCCCTGGCTTTCACCCACTACCCGCTATCTACGTTCCTCTGCCCGTATTGCTGAGCGTGCTTGGCTCAAATACCGCTCCCCTGCAGACTTTCTACACTTCAAATTCATGCTTGTGTCTTTCTAGTCAGCCATAGCTCTTGCCAAACAAGACTACTATGTCCATCTGACTAACTCTCTTGCCTCTGATCCTCGCCGTCTCTTTACTACGCTCAGCTCTCTTCTCAAAGTGCCTCCGCCTCTGATCCCTCCCTCCCTTTCTGCCCAAACCCTGGCTATTTCCATGACAAAATCCACAAGATCACACTCCAATTCCTCACAAAGCCAGCTACTTCCCCTCCTCCCCCTCTTCACTCCCAACTCTCCCCGCCTACCTCTGCTACCCTCTCTTCCTTTCCTGTGATCTCTGAAGAGGAAACTGCACAACTTCTTTCTTCCTCCAAACTCACCACCTGCTCCTCTCATCCTATCCCCACCCATCTCCTAAGCCCCATCTCCTCCACCGTTGTCCCTTCCATCTCTCATATTCTTAACCTATTGCTCTCCACTGCAACAGTCCCTGCAGACTTCAAGCATGCTGTGGTCACACTTTTCCTCAAGAAACCCTCACTTGATCCCACCTGTCCTTCTAATTATCAACCCATCTCTCTCCTTCCCTTCACTTCTAAACTACTCGAACATGCGGTTCACTGCCACTGTCTCGACTTCCTCTCCTCTCATGCCCTCCTGGATCCCTTGCAATCTGGCTTTCGTCCTTTATACTCTAGTGAAATGGCTCTTACCAAAGACTCCAGTGATTTGTTCCTGGCAAAATCCAAGGGCCTTTACTCTGTCCTCATCCTTCTTGATCTCTCTGCTGCTTTTGACACTGTTGACCACAACCTTCTCCTTGATACCCTATCCTCGCTTGGTTTTAGGGGCTCTGTACTATCCTGGTTCTCCTCCTATCTCTCCCATCGCTCTTTCAGTGTGTGTTCTGGTGGCTCCTCCTCCTCTGCTACCCCACTCCCAGTTGGTGTACCCCAAGGATCTGTCTTGGGTCCGCTCCTGTTCTCTCTCTACATCCAGTCTCTTGGTGCGCTTATCTCTTCCCATGGCTTTCAGTATCATCTGTATGCTGATGACTCCCAGATCTACCTCTCTATGCCTGAAATCTCTCCAGCAATCCAGACCTGGATCTCTGTCTGCCTTTCTGACATTGCTGCCTGGATGTCTCACAGCCGCTTGAAACTGAATATGGCCAAGACTGAACTTCTTATCTTTCCCCCTAAAACCTCCCCTCCTCTTCCTCCTTTCTCAGTCTCTGTGAATAACTCTGTACTCCTTCCTGTTTCCTCAGCCTGCAATCTGGGGGTTGTCTTTGACTCCTCTCTCTCTTTCTCCACACATATCCATCTGATAGCTAAGACATGCCATTTCTTTCTCTATAACATCAGCAAAATCCATCCTTTCCTTTCTGAACACACTACTAAAATGCTTATCCATACTTAATCACCTCCTGTCTTGACTACTGTAACCTACTCTTTGCTGGTCTCGCTTTGAATCATCTCTCTTCCCTTTAATCTGTTCAACACTCTGCTGTGCGGCTAATCTTCTGCCAGCCTCATCATGCCCATATTACTCCTCTTCTCAAGTCACTTCATTGGCTCCCTATCCATTTCTGCATCCAGTTTAAACTTCTCCTGCTGACCTATAAATGCATTCACTCTGCGGGTCCTCACTACCTTTCTTCTCTTACCTCTCCTTACAACCCCCCTCGGGAACTCCACTGTTCTAGCAAACTGCTTCTATCTGTGCCCTTCTCTTCTACTGCTAACTCCAGACTTCGCTCCTTTCACCTTGCTGCGCCTTACGCCTGGAACAAACTACCTGTGTCTGTACGCAAGGCACTTCTCTAACCCTCTTCAAATCCAGGCTGAAAACCCACCTCTTCACTGCTGCTTTTTGATCTTGACTCACCTGATCTCCTTTTTCTTTCCTCTTGCTTTATCACTACCTACACATTCTGTGTTTGTCTTGACTAGATTGTAAGCTCTGATGAGCAGGTACTGTCTCTTACATGTCTGTGCAGCGCTGCGTACGACTTGTAGCGCTATATAAATGCTCAGTAGTAGTAGTAGTAGTAGTAGTCCCGAACTTGACGCCGACGCAACAAGATCAGGAGGCAGGAAGAGTACCGGTGCTATACCAGAAGTGAGTATGAAACTCGGAGAGAAAAAAATCAACTTTTTCTGGGGATAAGCTAGACAAATGTCTGACGGGCTTCGCAGAAAAAAGGAGACTGAGCAAGATGGCACCCTTGGGTGGGAAGGGGACCACACATTTGTGGTGGCATCTCCCAAAGGCTTTCTATGAAAGCTGGGGGGATGCTTCCACGAGGGTTCCATTGGTACCGACATCACCCATATGTGAAGACTGACTTCCTGCTTGTTTCTGGAGAGCCAGATATAACTTGAGTCATGTATAACTTATATATGTATAGCAATGATATTTGGGATCTTATGCATATATCTTGTATTTAGAAACCCCATGTACTTTACCTATAATGCGGCTGAATTTATGAATAATTTGAAAAGTCTTCATTAGATGTTTCAAATTATTCCCCAGATGTTTATTAAATATTGATTCGTAAGTTAAGAAATGGTCGTTGCAATTAAGATGCATAGACAGAGGGCCCAATATTCATTTTGCGCAGGCTATGCGCAGCTATGACACAGAGCCATACCCGCCAACCCATAACCCTAGATATTCAATGCTGAGGTCATATGCGTCCCCAGCATTGAATATCCAAGATTGCCGTACATGCCCAGAAGCCGCAGTAGTTAACCAGGCAGCAATGATATTGCATGCTGGCCGGTTACCTCCTGCAGCTTAAAGATAGGTGAGGGTTTTTCTTGCCTATATTTTAGCTGCATGTTTCTAACCAGGCAGCATACAATATCGTTGCTGCCTGGTTAGGGACTGTCGCCAACTCCGCTCCTCCCCAGAACGCCTCAATGCTAAGTGGTTAGCATCAAGCTGCATAAATGAGAAGAGAGGGAATATTTAGTGGCACTAACCGTGTTAGTGCCGTTGAATATCCCATTCAGCAGCAGTTACACAGTTTACAAGTCTGTAAACCATGTAACTGCCTTTCAAATGCAGGCCCGGAGTGTTTATACTCAGTGGAAGGACATTCAAACTTAAACCATGGTAATAAGTATAGATTTCATTTCATGCTGGTCTTTGATGTGAATGTGTGTAGATATGGAATCCTGTTAATGTTACAGATGGGGCAGGGTTGCGGGTTCAGGGAGTATATTATGTAAGTAAACAGTAAACATGTTGTCTCATGTTATATTGTGGATGAATGCATAGAAAGAGTAGTTACTCACCTGTAACAGTTGTTCTCCAGGAGCAGCAGGAATCAGTTCTCACATATGGTGACGTCGGCGCCGACGGAGCCCTCGTGCGGAGCATTTACCCAGCTTTCAAGGAAAGCCTTTGGGAATGCAGCGCGCATGCACGGTCTCCTTCCCGCCCAAGGGTGCCATCTTGCTCAGTCTGATTACATAGCTAAAAGACAGCAAAAATCAAAATGAATGATATGACTGCAACTCCAGCAGAGGAGGAAGGGTCGTGAGGACTGATTCCTGCTGTTCCTGGAGAACACCTGTTACAGGTGAGTAACTACTCTTTCTCCAGGACCAAGCAGGAAGTCAGTCCTCACATATGGGACTCCCCAGCTCTAGGATACCAGGAACCCTAAGCTGAAAAAATGGCTCCCTCTCAAGAGCCTCAGCATTCGTGATAAGAATATCCTCTGAGAACGCCCCCGTACGGTAGCCCAATACAAGGGCCGTAGGGTAGGAGTTTCCTAAACCTCAAAGAGATTATGGAGTACCACCTGTCCGAAAGCACTGTCCCTTCGGGACTCTCTCTCGAGGCAGTAATGGGCTGCAAAAGTCTGGCTTGAAGACCAAGTTGCAGCACGGCAGATGTCTGCCAACGGAACAGAACGGAGATGAGCTACTGACGTGGCTTTCACCCTGACACTGTGGGCCGTGACTCGACCCTGCAAGGGGAGGTTGGCTGCCTTGTACGCCCAGGCGATACAATCTGCTACCCAAGTCCGACCATCATTTACTCCTATTTCACATACCCACCAATGATCTCAGCATTTCCAACAACAAAGCACGTGCCCCTACTAGAACGGTAACACGCTTTCTACCCCTTGTTAAGGATAAGGCTCTTAAGAAGATCCTACCTCTACTTGCCAATGAATCCCTCGATCCAGACAAACTGGTTTCCAATTGGGATGACACCCTTAGAGCTGCCGCCTGCCTACCATCCATCAACACGAACCGTGCGAAACGTGAACACGCACCATGGTACTCCCAGGATCTGCGAGCATCGCTCCTCCACCTGCGCAAGCTCGAGAGACAGTGGCGCCACACCCGGACTCCTGAGGCACTCAGTGCATACTCCACTCACCTGCAAGCCCACCGACAAAAAAACATGGAAAAAAGAAAACAGTATTACTCAGAATTACTAAGGCGATCATTGAACAAACCTCACGACTTATTCAACATTGTAAAGTCATTAACTGGCGATCCAGCCTAGCCCAACCAACCATGCCCCAGCCGCAAGAATATTCTAACTACCTTCAATCAAAGATGATACAGACCAAGTACAACATGAATGCAACCATATTATCTACCTCCACCCCACACGGACCCCCCCCAACCAACCCCTCTCCTATCATTCTCCAAGGTATCCAACAAAGAAATTTTAGATATCATCTCATCTATTAACCTCACCACTGCTCCCAACGATCCTTGCCCTGCTAGCTGGATTAAAGAGTTGCGCCATGACCTCTGTCCAACTATATGCAGAATCTTGAATCAATCACTCACAACAGGATCCTTCCCTCAAAGCTTAAAATACACATCAATCCGCCCCCTGTTAAAGAATAATAAGCTCGATCCATCTAAAGTTGAGTCCTTCCGACCAATCTCGAGCATTCCACTGCTTGCTAAAATTATGGAGAAGGTAGTCCAGCGACAAATCCAACACCAACAGGCACCACTGGACCCATCCCAACATGGCTTCAGGGAAGTCCACGGCGTGGAGACCATCCTCACAACCTTCTTCAACAACCTAATCACAGGAATTGACAATATCAACCATGGATTCGTCCTCATCTTCTTAGACATAGCAGCCGCCTTTGATTCAGTGAATCACGAAACACTTTTATTTCACCTCAAAGATAAAGGACTAAAAGGCTCAGCACTAGACTGGTGTGAATCCTATTTGTGTAACAGATGGCAACAAGTCAGAGCAGGTTCCAAGACCTCTGAACCATTCTCACTGAAGCAAGGTGTACCTCAGGGATCTTCCCTCTCTGCATTAATGTTTAACATCTACATGCAGCCCATTTGCACTTTAATCCGTTCCTTCAACGTCCAATGCCTTGCATATGCAGACGACATCCTCATGTACACACAGTTTAAAATCGATCAACCTGACTTTTCTCCAATTACAAGATGCTTTGAAGCGGTAGCAGATTGGCTCCTCTCTCAAAATCTACGTATTAACCACAGCAAAACAGATGTATTATTCATCTCGCGAAACCAGAAATTCACGTCACCTTCCTCACTTCTAGTCAATAACATTGAACTGAAGTCCAAATCTACAATTCGCTACCAGGGCATCACCCTTGACCAGCGTCTTGACACGTCAGCATATGTCATAAACACAACTAAAGCAATATATCATAAGATCCGATCACTACGCCATCTCCGCCCACTTCTTGACTTCCCTGACTACCGTTCAATCTTCCAAGCCTTAGTCATCCCACACCTCGACTTTGCTAACATTATCCTACTTGGACTTCCACAGTCGACTCTTAACCCGATACGACTTGCCATGAACTCAGCTGCAAGGGTACTGATAGGGCTCTCAAGATCAGACCACATTATGCCAGTTCTAAAGAACTTACACTGGCTTCCACTGCGGGACAGAATTCATTTTAAGGCTCTGGTCATGACATTCAAGGCCCTTAAGAACCATCCCCCCACGCCCATCAGTGATCTTCTCCACAGCACACCAGACAACAGAACCAGGAGATCCACATCGATGAATACACTCAAAGTCCCGAAATTGTTGATAAAATGTAGGAAGGCAACAGCAAGTAGAGCCTTCTCCATTTTTGCACCTATGGCATGGAATGCCCTCCCTGCTGAAATCTGGGCCATCTCAAACCTGGCGCTATTCCGAGAAGCCCTCAAATACCACCTATTCTTACAACATTACCCTGACACCAGTCCCGATACTCACACTGCCATCACCTTACCTCCCTACCTAGCCCGTCCCTTAGATCATCCTCCTGTAGATAACGGTTAACCAATTTTTTTCCGCTATCTGCTTCTTTGACCCACTAGCCCAGGCCCCTAGGTATAGTTTTTCAGATTTTCTTCGTAAGAGTATCCATAATTTGTATATAATTTGTATATAATTTGTACATAGTTTCCCTCGGTTTTTTCCTCCATGTTTACTTTCCCTGTTCAATGTAAAAACTCGATGTAACCTGTTACATTCTTGTATGTTCTGTTCAAATGTAAACCGCACTGATTATAATAGCGCGGTATATAAGAAATAAAAATAAATAATAAATAAATAAATAAGTGGACAACGTACGCTTGGAGACAGGTAACCCCATCTTATTAGGGTCAAAGGAGATGAAGAGCTGAGTAGCCCGTCAATGCCCCCGTGTTCATTCTATGTAAAAAGATAACGCCCTCTTACAGTCCAGGGTATGCAAGACTGTTTCAGCCTGGCTGGTATGCGGCCTGGGAAAGAAGGTCAGAAGAACCACCTCCTGGTTGAGGTGGAAAGAGGAGACCACTTTTGGAAGGAACTTCAGTTGGGTCCATAGGACCACCCTGTTCCTACAGAACCGTGTGTATGGTCTATCATAAACTAGAGCTTGTAGTTCACTCACACATCTCGTCGAGGTAAGAGCCACCAGGAAGAGTGCTTTTCAAGAGAGGAAGCGCAAATGGCAAGTAGCCATCGGCTCAAACGGTGGGCAAATAAGTTGCTGCATGACCACGTTCAAATCCCACTCAGTCACCGGTTAACGAACCGGAGACTTAAGAAGAAGCAGACCTCTGAGAAATCGGGACACCAAGGGGTGAACCGACAGAGACTGTCCCTCCACCGGTGAGTGATGCGCTGATAGAGCACTGAGGTGGACCCGAACAGAGTTAGACCTAGGTCTAACAGGTGAAGTAGATACTGCAGTACTACTGGCACAAGGAAAGAGAAAGGATCTTCATTGTGCTGAGCACACCATACCGTAAACCTACGCCACTTGAGGGCCTAGGGCTTTCTGGTGGACTGCCTCCTAGAGGCTAAGACCACCTCCTCAACCTCCTTAGGTAGAAGTAAGGGAGCTAACACTATCCTTTCAGCAGCCAGGCCCTCAGATTGAGGGATCTGAGACTGGGGTGCAGAAGGGAACCCTTATCTTGAGATAGGAGGTCGTGCTGCAACCCCAGAGGGAATGGAGTTTCCACCGCCAACTGCAGCAGAAGTGGAAACCATGGCTGCCTCGGCCATCTGGGGGCTACCAGAATCACCGAGGCCTTGTCCTGGAGAATCTTTAACAGAGTTCGGGCCACCAGGGGCGTGGGAGGAAATGCATATAGGAGGCCCGTAGACCAAGAGATCAGAAAAGCATCTGCTGCTATCCTCAGGGGATGCGGCCATCTGGAGCAAAACCTGGGCAGCTGACGTTTTTGTGGACTTGCAAAGAGATCGATGGATGGAAGTCCCCAGCAGAGGAAGATCTGCTGGACCACCCATTGATTCAACTGCCATTCGTGAGGCTGGAGAATCCTGCTTAGCTTGTCTGTGAAGAAATTCTCCTGACCAGGTAGAAAAACTGCTTTGAGAAACATGCCTTGTTTGACTGCAAAGGAGCAAAGGGCCAGTGCCTCCTGACATAGGAGCCTGGACCCCGTGATCCCTTGTTTGTTCACATAGAACATTGCCACCTGATTGTCCGTCTGAGGCACCACTGAGCAGCCCGAATGTGCAGATGGGCATTCGGAGTCACATGTACCGTGGATGCCATGTGGCCCAGGAGCCGCAGGTAGTGCCTGGCGGAGACATGAGACTTGCTTTGGAACTGGGTGGCCAAGTCCATCAGTCTGTGGGCCCTGTCTTCGGGCAAGTAAGCTCTTGCCTGAAGGATGTCTAAGCTTGCCCTATAAACTCTAGGTTCTGAGAAGGGAGCAAAGTGGACTTTGCGTAGTTTATGACAAAGCCCAGATGCTGATGAAGAGAGACAGTGCGAAGAGTGGTTTGTCTGGTCTCCTGGAGAGACTGGCCCCTGATGAGCCAGTCGTCCATGTATGGGAAGACAAAAATCCCCTGATTCCTGAGATAAATCGCCACCACCGCCAGGCATTTGGTGAAAACCCTGGGGGCAGAGGTTAGGCAAAAGGGAAGTACCCTGCACTGAAAATGGTTTCCTCCCACCACAAATCTGAGATATTGTCTGTGGTCTGGATGAATGAGGATGTGAGAATAAGCATCCTTTAGGTCTAAGGAGCATAGCCAGTCTCCCTGCTGGAGGTAGGGCAGCAGTATCCCAAGGATAAGCATCTTGAACTTTTCCCTCTCCAGAAACTTGCTTAGGTTTCGCAAGTCTAGGATAGGCTGGAGGCCTCCTGTCCTTTTTGGTACCAGGAAGTACCTAGAGTAGAAGCCTTGCCCTTCCAAGTGGTGAGGTACCGGTTCCACTGCCTGTTCCTTTAGAAGACTTGCCAACTCCTGAAGCAGGAGGTTCCTGTGTAGAGGGAGTCTTGGAGGCTCCCCTGGGAAGTAGGAGTGGGGTAGCTGGTGGAAGTGGAGCATGTAGCCCTTCTGGACTATGCTCAGTACCCAGGTAACCCCTGTGATGGCTGGCCACCTGTAGGCGTACAGGATCAGCCGACCTCCTGTGCTGAGAGGAGCCACCGGCAGAGAAGAGGTTGTGGGAGTCAAAACCCTGCTACCTGCTGTGCAGGAGCCGGAGCTGGCGGCTTGAGGGTCTTCTGCCTACGGGGCCCATGCCCCTGCCCCTTGGCCTGCTGGCCCTGTTCGGGAGCTGGAGAGGCCTGATTCTGAGGGTAGGATTTGTAGGCAGCACCCTTCCTCGGGAAAAAGGGCTTCTTTCCCAAGCCCTTCATTTTTTGAGAAGGGACAGAAGTCTTTCTGGACGGCCTTGTCCTGGTGAGCGTCCCAGTCTCGATTTCTGCAGCCTTTTCAGTCATGGGCTTACCGAATAGGTTGTCACCTCGGCACGGGACATCAACCAACTTGTCCTGCACCCATGACTCCAGGTCCGATGACTGTAGTCAGGCCTGATGGTGTGCACTGATGCCGGCCGCGGCTACCCGGACCAAAGCCTCGAAGCCACCATAGGCTGCTTGAGAGATAAACTTCGAGCACTCTCGGATCCCTGTTGACAAGGCCTTGAACCTCTGCAAAGGTTCCTCAGAGAGGCCAGCTGAGAACCTGGCAATCTCCTTTGCCAGGTCTCTTAGGTACATGCCCATGTACAGCTGGTAAGTCTGGACATGGCAAGATAGCATAGAGCCCTGGAAGCACTTTCTACCGAGGGCATCCAGGTCATGGGCCTCCCTGGCCGAGGGGCACCGAGGAGTGCATCTTCTGACTCTTCAGGCAGTGCATGGCCGATTCCACAACCATGGAATTGTGCGGTAGCTATGCCTTTTGGAACCCATGGCTCTTACAGACTCAATAAATGGAATCGACCCATTTGCTAAGAACCGGCGCCGAGGCCGGTGCCTCCCACATATGGAAGAGCAGCCATTCCAGCATTGGAGGAACCGGTACAGTAAAGGCTTCCTTCGGAGGAAAATCATTGTGGAGGGCATCGAGCTCCTCGGCTCAAGGCTCCTCCTCGGCATCTGCAGGGAATGCCAAAGCCTTGGCCATATCCCTCACAAAGTCAGAGAACCGGGTATCCTCTGGGGGGGACCTTCTCCAAGGCTCGGACTCTGGGGAGTCTGAAGGGACGCACTGGGTCTGGAAGGTGTCCTCCGTCTCCCACGCCTACTCCTCCAAGGAGGAGTCAAGCAGCTCCGGTCATGTGGGCCTCGGTGCCACCTGCCCCAATGCCAAGGGCACCAGCATCGACGACCTCGGCCCCGTACGGGAGGTCAAGGGGGACCTTGACTGAGGATTGACTCGAGACTTGATGGACTCGAGGATCGGCTCGGTCTCCAGGGTCAACTTAGATGTCGAAGTCCCGGTAGTCGGGGCAGATGCTGTTCCATGAAGGCAGCCAAGCTGTTCTCCAAGGCCATCAGCTTGAGTCCAAGCTCAGGAGACTCAGAAACCCCCGACTCTGGCCCCGACATCGGTTCTCCCGGAGGAGAGTCCACGAGGACAACAGAACTTACGTGACTCGGGGACTCCGGCTCCATGCGAGGTAGTTTGGACGGCCTCTCTGACTCAGAGAGCCCGGGCGGCGGTCAGGGCTACGCATCCTGGCCCTCGAGGACCCAGGTGCCTCCACTGACGCCGCCCTCACGAGTTTCTTCTTCCTTTTGTGCTCCCGGGTGGGAGACCCCCTCTCAGAGGAACCACATCGGCGCTCAGGGTCAGACTCCCGAGATGTAGTAGACTGGCTAATCTACTGAAGAGGGCTTTAAACTAGATTCATTGGGGATGGGTGAAGAAAGCCCCCAGGTAAGTGAAAGCCCCCAGGTAAGTGATACATTAAATACCTTTATGGAAATGGGTAACAGGGGTAACATATGGAAAGCAGTGTGTATTAATGCCCGTAGCATGGGAAATAAGATCTCTGAAGTTGAAGCTTTGGTGGGAGTGGCTGACTTAGATTTAGTGGCAGTTACAGAAACATGGTTCACAGAAAACCATGACTGGGATGTAAATATACCTGGCTATACTTTATTCAGAAAGGACAGGGTAGGAAGAAGGGGAGGAGGAGTAGCACTATATGTAAAAACTACTATTAAAGCTTTGGAATTACAGAGCTTAAAAGGGAGAGAGGAGGCATTGTGGGTTAAACTAGAAAGAGGGAAAGAGAAATCTATTTGCATTGGTGTGATATACAGACCTCCCTCACAAGAGGAAGAGGTGGACAGAGAGTTAATTGAAGACATACGCAGCATTGCTAGGAAAGGGGAAGTGCTACTGCTAGGAGATTTCAATATGCCAGATGTTGATTGGCACTTTCCTGCTGCAGTATCATCTAGGAGTAAGGAGATCCTGGATTCTCTACAGGGAGAACTATTCAGGCAATTGGTAACAGACCCCACACGTGAAGGGGCCATACTGGACTTGGTGCTTACCAATGGTGAAAGTGTTTCTGATGTTGTAGTGGGAGATCATTTTGCATCCAGTGATCACCAGATGGTGTGGTTCAGTATTAGGACTAGGGCTGTTAGAATCCATTCCAAGGTGAAGATCTTAGACTTTAGGAAGACTAACTTTGCGAAGATGGGCCAATACCTCAGGGAGTCGTTAGTGGGATGGGAACAGCTGGGGGATGTAGAACAACAGTGGGCAAAACTGAAAGGGGGTATTTTAAAGGCAACCAACCTTTGTGTTAAAATGGTAAATAAAGGCAAAAGGAACAGGAGACCGCTATGGTTTTCGAAGGAAGTAGCTGAAAAAGTGAAGAAAAAGAGGGAGGCCTTCATGAAATACAAGAGATCACAGAGAAAGGAAGACAGGCATCTGTATTTGGAAAAACTTAGAGAAGCTAGCAAAGTAGTCAAGAAGGCAAAGATTCAAAAGGAGGAGGAAATAGCCAATGCAATAAAATGGGGAGATAAGACATTTTTCAGATATATTAGTGAGAAGAGGAAGGGCAAAAGTGGTATTGTCAGACTCAAGGGTACAGGGGGGGAATATGTAGAAGCTGATAAGGATAAAGCGGAATTGCTTAACAAATATTTTTGTTCTGTATTCACAGATGAAGAACCAGGAGCAGGACCTCAGAAAACACCCACAAATAAGAACAGAAGCGAGGGACATCTTGAACAATTTTCAGAAGACTGTGTTCGTGAGAAACTAGCTCAACTTAAAGTAGACAAAGCGATGGGACCGGATGGGATACACCCTAGAATACTGAGGGAACTTGGGGACGTTCTAGCAACTCCACTGACTGACCTTTTCAATGCCTCGTTGGAGTCGGGAGTGGTGCCAAAGGACTGGAGAGAGGCTCATGTGGTGCCTTTACACAAAAGCGGAAGTAAGGATGTGGTTGAAAACTACAGGCCGGTTAGTTTAACTTCAGTGGTGAGTAAATTAATGGAAACGCTGTTGAAAGAGAAAATAGTGAGGTTTCTGGAGTCCAGCGGATTACAGGATCCGAGGCAGCATGGATTCACCAGAGGCAGGTCTTGTCAGACAAATCTGATTGATTTCTTTGACTGGGTGACCAGGGAGTTGGACCGAGGGAGAGCTCTAGATGTGGTGTATTTAGATTTCAGTAAAGCCTTTGACACTGTTCCTCACAGGCGACTTATAAACAAACTGAGCACCCTAGGGATGGACCCTAAAGTTACTGCTTGGGTTAGAAATTGGTTGGGTGGGAGGCGACAAAGAGTACAAGTAAATGGAGCTCACTCTGAGGAGAAGGATGTTACCAGTGGTGTGCCCCAGGGATCTGTCCTTGGTCCGATTCTTTTTAACATCTTTGTTAGTGATATAGCGGAAGGGCTGTCTGGTAAGGTTTGCCTCTTTGCGGATGATACCAAAATCTGCAATAAAGTAGACACCCAGGAAGGTGTAGATAACATGAGGAGGGATCTAGCTAAGCTTGAAGAATGGTCTAGAATTTGGCAGCTGGGATTTAATGTTAAAAAATGTAAGGTCATGCATTTGGGCTGCAGCAATCCAAGGGAGCAATACAGCATAGGAGGTGAAGTACTTTTGTCCACTAAAGAAGAGCGGGACCTAGGCGTAGTTGTGTCCGATGATCTTAAAGTAGCTAAACAGGTAGAAAAGGCGACGGCAAAAGCTAGAAGGATGCTTGGGTGCATACGGAGAGGAATGGCTAGCAGAAAAAAGGAGGTGATAATGCCTCTGTATAAGTCTTTGGTGCGACCTCATTTGGAGTATGGTGTGCAATTCTGGAGACCGCACCTTCAAAAGGATGTGAACAGGATGGAGTCGGTGCAGAGGGTTGCTACTAAGATGATTAGTAGTCTTCATTATAAAGCATATGAGGACAGACTTAAGGATCTTAATATGTACACCTTAGAGGAAAGGCGGGATAGAGGTGATATGATTGAGATGTTTAAATACCTCCGTGGCATAAATGTTCAGGGAGAGAGCCTCTTTCAATTGAAAGCAAGTTCTGCGACGAGGGGACATGGGATGAGGGTGAAGGGAGATAGATTCAGGAGTGATATGCGGAAATATTTCTTTACGGAAAGAGTAGTGGATCCGTGGAATAGTCTCCCAGTGGAGGTGGTAGAGATGAGGACAGTAACTGAATTCAAAAAAGCATGGGACCAACACAGAGGATCTCTAAAGGTAAAAAGTGGACTGTTGTAGTTGTTGTTATGGAAGGACAGACTAGATGGGCCTTGTGGTCTTTTTCTGTCATCATGTTTCTATGTTTCTATGTCGAGGCCTCTGACGAAGTCCGGGCCTGGCCGGACGCGGACTCTGAAAAAACTTTTTTCACGTTGATGCTGATGGCTCCGAAGTGCCTTCGACGACATTTTGCCACACAGGCCACAGACCAGCAGGTCATGGTCGGGCCCGAGGCATCGGAGGCAGCAGTCATGTGTGTCCGTGAGAGACATAAGTTTCTTGCACCGATCACATTTTTTTAACCCGCTGGCAGCCATCGGGGGAAAAAGGGCCCCTGCGATTTCAAAAGACCGGGCTGCCAGTGAAAATAACAAAAAAGGCGCGAACACTAGTCACAAGGACAAAAAACGAAAAATGAAATTCCGGACTTGATACCGGTGTACCGAGCCCAGGTGGGAAGGGGAACCGGCGTCAAACCAGATAAGAAAAAAGCGAAAATCGCAGAAAAAAAATCTACTTTTCCCAGGTGACACGAACTCACGTCCGTTGGGCTCCATGGAAAAAGAAAGACTAAGCAAGATGGCACCCTTGGGCAGGAAGGAGACCGCGCATGCGCACTGCATTCCCAAAGGCTTTTCTTGAAAGCTAAGGAAATGCTCTGTACGAGGGCTCCGTCGGCGCCGACGTCACCATATGACTTCCTGCTTGGTCCTGGAGAATATAAATTTTTAAAAAAGATTAATAAAGTTATGCTGATTATAAAAGATCAGGTCCATAGTTTGTACATTATTTTTGATGGCACTTTTAATCTGGACCATCATATTTCTCAGATTTCTAGAACTGTTTGGGAGCTTTTCTTATCAGTTTACCAGACTGAGGGTAAATTTATAATAGGGCGCCTAGTTAACTTGGGCAGGAAGTGACCTTTTGGCCCTATTTTATAAAGGCACATAGGTGCCTATGTATCTTTATAAAATACTAGTGCAAATCCACTAGAAATCATGCCTACATTGAGTAAGCTAGCATCTGCATAGATTAGCATGTTTTAAAATCACTGTGCATACTTTGGGTTCCACCCATACTCCACTCAGACCACGCTCCATACCCATTGTAAAAATACATGCACTTATGCCACCACGCATACATTTACACCCAGGATAATTTCATAAGAGCAATTTTATGCATGTACAGTATATTGTCACATGCATGCTAAAATGACTTTATAAAATTATCCCCATTATACTCTAAACACTTCAGATTATGCTAAGCTAACTCTCTTATATTAACATTATATTATATTAACATTTCTATACATAACAGATCATCATATATTCAGAATTCACTCTTAAGATAAATTTCTTTGAGTATCAGTTCACTGCAATCAATGATTATATCAACAAACATTGACTGCAGTGGCAAAACCCAATGTGAGGTACGTACAAAAGCCATGCAGTAACTGTCAGGGGCATGCCTAGCATGTCCTGCTACACTTACTGCATGGAAAAGTCCCTTAGTCCGCATTAAGTTTGTTTGTAATTAGCGCAGATGCATTTAACACTTCCTCTTGAGGTGGTGTTTAGTGTATCCCCACTAACTGCAGCATTGACAGTTTTTGGCAATTACCATGCACTAACTGCAGTGTGCAGTCCATGACAACTTTCTGCCCATAACCTGCCCAGGCCCCTCTTCTGTGACTAAACGTTGGCTAATTCATTTGTCACCTTCTTAACACACATTAGGAAAGGGTCCCTAAATTTGAATCTCAGAAAGAGTTGGGCAAAAGAGAATAGAAAGTGATTTAAAAAAATATTTGTTTTAAACAATTTGGAATGTTAATGCTGCGCAGAAAGGGAGGTGGTGCATACCAGGGCTCAATAATCTGACTGGATGAATCCTGTTCGCAGGAAACTGAAGAAGATGATTTAATCTTCCAGTCTCAGCTTAACAATCATTTCTTCCTTTTCTATGATGTAAGTCTAGGAATCCCTAAAATCTGACAGTGAGAATGTACCAGCCTGAGAAGGAGCAAGTGCAGTTTCTGCTGACACACAGAGAGCACGCGTAAGAGTTGTGCTCGCTTGTAAGGTTAAGTAATACCTGCAATCATTGACAGTAATCACAGTGAGTATTGACTTGAAATCATACACTACTACTACTACTTGGAATAAATATGTACCGGGCTGTGAAAAATGTTTTACACTAATATCATTGTCCAAGTTATTTTTATTGTTAATTAGTATTCCGTGCAGTAGCAGTTACAGACATATACAATAGGCAAACTTCACACAGGGAAAACTCAAGAGATATCCCAGTATAGCTGGACATAGAGAGGACTTCTCTTTTGTTTTTTTCCTCAAGAGGTATTACTTTTATCGGAGTGATACCAAGATGACTCGCTGATCACTAACACCATCCTAAGGCAACACAGCATGGGCCCTACCAAGGATTCTTCAATCAAGCACCCTACAAAAGAGAAGGAGAGATTAAATGCTATTAAGCTAGCATCCTGGCTCAGATACCTAGTTACAGAGGATTAAAGCATATACTAATAGTAAGAACTGTATTACCTATGTATTGGGTTATGTGGGAAAAGCAACACCTGTTTAAAATAAAGATGCAGAATTCACACTTGCATTATCAAGTGAAGGCAAATTTTAAAAAAGGCTATGTAGGTGAAATTCGGGTTGTCCAAATCAAAAAGTCTGAAATTCTATGGGAAAGGCAGCAGAGAAGGCGAACATGTGTTAGTGCCTTGTAAATTTGGCCTTTCCCTACTCTGAAAGATGCATGTATCCACTGTATATAAGTGAAAATGGGGTCGTTCAGAGTAATGAGTTAGGCACATGCAGGTTTTCACCCGATTTTAGGAATTTGCACAAACTGGATATGGACATCCGCCATTCTGTAAATATAGAGATGCCTGCAGCCCTGTTTGAGAATGTGCTTGTGTATCCCTTCCTCCATACATGTCCCGGTCAGCCATTTTGCAAATGGGGTTGTGCAGGGGCATGGGAGCCAGGAGAAATACCTTTTTACTCAGAGGCAGGGTTTTTTGAAGGAGACAAAAATATCAGAAGCTGGGAGGGGTCATTTCACTCTTCACCCTACAGTTACTGGTTTGCAGAAACAAGCACTTTTCAGAGTCCTATTCGTGCCTTTGAGAAGATATAGTCATGGATGTCTCTGACAGCAAATTAAGACGTGCAGGACAGGTTGAAAATCAGGCATACATATGTACCCTTATCAGCCCAGTCTGGGCATGCTCTCGACATGCCCCCTTAGAACTTGGACATTATCATGCTGGACACGTGTACATTCAGGTCTTTTCAAAATGCATTGGGGAATGTTATGTGATTTTCACATCTCAATGGGCGTTTTCAAATATGGAAATCATGAATAAAGTTTCTAAAATTACTCCCACAGTGTATATCAAAAGAGGCTTCAAAGAATAAAGCATACCTACACTGGATGGTCAGCAGTCCATCTATGCGTCCTGCAAATATAACATAAAGGGATTACATTGTACATAATTTTACTTGGTGAAAGAGCAAAATTTGCGAAAGTGGAAGTCACTCACCCAAGATTTCACTTGCTTATTTATACCTGTAAAATAAAACAGAGGCATTATAAGAGAAGTGTAAGAAACACAGTTGAGAGTTTTCTCTATGTTTTAGACTACTGAAATATTCTTTATTAAAAAAAGGAAAGTAAATGCAGCCTACTTAGAAAATCGCTGCATATTTTGTCATTATAAACAAATCACTGTAGAACAACTTACCAACTGATCCAAAAAAAGTTTCTGACACTCTCACTTAATGAATGTTATCAGACTGTAATATTTCACAAGGAATTATATGAAATAGGATCAGGATAGTGAGTAAATGGTCCATCCTACCTGCACTGTTTATAGAGTAATCGTCTTTCCAGCTCTATCCTTCCTCCCAATCTGTAGGGCAGTTGCCAGCAATGAGAATTCACAGAGCCTAATGGTTAGCACACTGGCTTGGGAACCAAAAGATCACGGTTCAATTCCCACTAGAACTCCTTGTGATCTTGGGCAAGTCACTTAACCCTCCACTGCCTCAGAAAAATCCAAGTTATCAATCTACATTTAAGTTACAATGTAAGCCACTTTGACTGAAATGATAAAGCAGTTTAAAAAAACCTGTTAAATAAATAAAATTTCATTTAAATATGGAGTAGAGGAAAGGGATAGTTACATTACTGAAACTGTGAGTGAGAGGACCCAATTCCAATAAAGGCGGTTTATCTTCATCTATACATAAAATCATACTATTATACTCGTATATAACTAGAACATCTATATATAAGACTGTGTGTTTCAAAAAAATAGAAGGAATAAGTGAGAAGTCATCAGCATATGTAGAGAAAGCAGTAACAGAATTTACAAAACTAAAAACAAAACTCAGTTTGAACGAGAAAAAAAGAGAAAACAATACAAATGCACAACTATAGTTGGAAATACAAAGGGGTATGTTTAGTAAAACCCCGTTAGGGTGCGCGCCGCGCTAGTGTGCGGATGCCATATAAGGAGTGGGCGTTTCAGTCAGAAAAAAGCAAAACCGGGATTAATCATGCGCTAATGTGCGAGGCGCTCATGTGCGCCGCGCACATTAGCGCATGAGAGACTTGCGCGGGAAGCATAAGTGGCGCGCTGATGTGCAAGCACAGGAACAGAGCCACAGTACAATGGTTAAGACACTGACTGATGGAGCAGGGATCATGGGTTCAATCCCCCACTGTGCTGAATGAAGAAGGCTGGCTGAGGCATTACCTATTATGTGGAAGATTGCTTTAGGAGGCATTTTATTTATATTTTAATTACTTCTACTAGCAAACACACTCTCAAAGCGTGTTAACATAAGGTGCCCCATAAGGCACATTGTAAAGTGCACTTTCCGCCAAGGCAACCTAGAATGTTGCTTATAGGGCGCTTTATAGGGTGCCGTATGAGGTACCGCAAGGTCACAGCACTGTTTTTGATGGCAGCATTGTGCAGTTTAAGGAATGAAAATCATAAGTAGGTGCGCTGAGATGCAAGAAGGAGCAGCAGTGTAGCACAATGGTGAAGACACTGACCAATGATGCAGGAGTCATGGGTTCAATCCCCCACTGTGCCTAATGAAGAAGGCTGGCTGAGGCATTACCTGTTATAGGTAATATTGCTGTAGGGGGCATTTTATTTTTATTTTAATTAGTGCTGCCAGCAAACACACCCTCAAAGTATTGTAACATAAGGTGCTGCATAAGGCGCCTCATAGGGTACCCCAGAGGGCACATTTTAAAGTGCACTGTCCGCCACGGCACCCTACAATGTTGCTGAAAGGGTGGCCTATAGGGCGCCATATAGGGTGCCCTATGAGGCACAGCAAGGTCATAGCACTGTGTTTGATGGCAGCACTGTGCATTTAAACGCATGGAAATCTGAAGTAGGTGCGCTGACATACAAGGAGGAACAGCAGTGTAGCACAATGGTTAAGGCACTGACTGCTGATACAGGGGTCACGGGTTTGCTCCCCAGTGTGCCTAATACGTAAGGCTGGCTGAAGCATCAGCTTTGCAATGTACATATTGTTTCCTGCAGCACTTTATTTGTATTTTATTAATTGCTGCCAGCAAACATGCCCTCACGTGCCGTAATTGAAGGTGCCGCATAAGGCACCCTATAAGGCACTCCATAGGGCACATTATAAAGTGCACTGTCCGCCATGGCACCCTAAAATGTCCCCTATAGGGCACCCTATAAGTCGCTCCACAGGATAACATATAGTGCACCTTATATGGACGGTAACCATAAGGTGCCCTATAGGGCGCCCTCAGAGGCACCTTATGGGTGCAGTACGCTGAGAGTGTTTTTGCTGGCAGCAATAATGTACATGAAAAACAGATAATGCTTTGGGCAGCCCTATCAAATAACCCCACTGTGGGTTTGAAACCATGACCTCTGGCTCCATAGGCAGTGAAGTAACCATTGGGCTACAGCTCTATAGCTACTACCAAGCCCCTGGCTGGCTGCAGAGGGAGTGCATGTCACCACACAGACAGTCTGCTGTGGTCACCATGATAGGGTTAGCACACCCGTACCCATGATGCACTGCACATGCAAATCAGCTATCCACAGATAAACACAAGATGGGGTATGCACCCCCACAGCACCTCGGCCTGGTAGGGGGAACTGACCATGTGCACCCCCACAGCACCTCGGCCTGGTAGGGGGTACTGACCGTGTGTGTTACTGGCACAGAGTAGCTACACACCGTCACATTGTGCAGGTACTGTGCTCACCCTAAGTGTGCGGTGGGGCGCCCAGCACCACATCCACAGCACCTTCCATGGCAGAAATAGGCCATGCTGCAGGTCCCCAGCAGTGCTAATGTGTGAGGTAGTTAGTTTCTGCAGAAACACCTTGGATATATCTGTCTGTCTCAGTCAGGTGTAGCCCCTATGGACCCCTAGGAGGATTATGTACCACCACCCTCCTCCTCCAGGGCTGAGGGTGGTAAACAGGGTCTCCCATCAACAGATCCACATTCTACCTGCCTGCAATGGTGGCAGTAGAGGGGACCATCAACCCCGGTCCTGCTAGGGAACAGACACCCTACAGGGCAGTCAATGCAGTTCTGTACACATCCATAACACAATAGCAGACAGACATTAGGCCTGGATATGCTAAGCTGCACCCCACCACTATCTGATATTCTCCTGCAGCAAGCCTTCAGCCGCTGCACCCTGCAAGGCACTCCATCAAGACACATACCAGCTGCAAACAGTCTGCTAGCTAGTCCATAGTGCATGTTCCTGGTGGAAATGCGTGCACCCAGAACTGGGATGTCAGCATACACAACAAGCAGATAAGTCAGTGACTGGGCCGCAAAAGGAAACCCATAAATATCACATGAAAGAAATACTATATAGCACTATGGGGGTGCCTAGCCATGCTGTGGTCACTGCACAGTCAGGGTGAGAGTGATCTCCCAGCAGGACATGCTGAGGCCACCCTGTCTGTGTAGGTGGTGGCAGGGCACTAAAATGTCCCAGTCAGTGCCCTATGCCCTGTGCAGATGCATCCTGGCCAGGCCACCCTGTCCGGGCTATACCCATGGTACCTTGCTCCTCATTATGCACATTGGCAGGCCAATACTGGCAACAGTGCTGGCTGTGGAGGGTGTTTGCAGCCACCACACACTGGATAGACAGACACACACACCCACACCTATGCCAGCATTGTGCTACTATAGAGGAGTTTAGCAGCCCTGGCCACCACACCAGTCCTGGGCACAGTACAGGCATGGATATGGTACGCAATACTGTTGGGGGTCATTCCCCAGGGTGGTAAACACTGTCAGAGACCAGACCTGAAGCACACACCACAGACATCAGAAAGGTTGTTATGATGGAGCTCAATCAGCAAACTGTGCTTAACGTAGGAATTGCTATCTGCCAGTAATCATAGCAAACGTTTGATAGCTTTGTACCGTATACCCAGGTGTAGGGTGGCATTGCTAAGGTATGCAAGTGCTAGTTTTGGGAGATGCACGCAGGGCCCAATGTCCTGCCTCTCCAGGAGGCATTGGCCAATGGGGCCTGTGGGTGTGGGTGTGGGTGTGGGTGTGTCTGCCCCTGCTGGCTGCTGCTTTACGGCAGAGGTTCCCAACTCCAGTCCTGGTGTGCCAAACACTGTTCGGGTTTTCATGCTGTCCCTCATGAATATGCATGAGATACATCTGCATACCATGGGGGTGGCGCATAGATATGCAGCACAGGCATCTTTATTAGAGGCAGCATGGAACCTGAATGGTGTTTGGCCCTCTAGGACTGCATTTGAGAGACTCTGCTCTAGGTAATGCGCCTGTTTATGGTGTCTGTGCTCGGTGGGGTAAAATATAGGCGTATTAACCATGCGTATGTTCTCTGCAATAAAGGTTTGTCCTTACTATCACGGTTTAGTTGTGGGAAAAATATGTGGACTGGATTGGCAGTAGCCCCAGCTGGGCTTTGAACCTGTGACCTTCTGTTTTTGCACACACTGTCTGTGTGCACTACACCACTGTGTTGCCACAGATATGATGCATTCCCTGGGGAGTCCATGACTGTACATCCGACAGGGCCTGTTTGTTGCAGTGCACGGCCCCCACCTGGACAGGGCTAGGCCATGGTCTGCTGTTGCCACCAGCTGCTGCCCCCTCCACCACCAGTACCGCTCCATCCTTAGATTGGAGACAGCATAAACCCTGAAGGATGTGTGGCCCTCCAGGACTGCATTTGGGGGAATCTGCTCTAGGTAATGTGCATGTTTCTGGTGTCTGTGCTCTGTAGGGTAAAATAGAGGTGTTTGAGCCATGCTTATGTTCTCTGCAATAAAGGTTCATCTTTACTATCACGATATAGTTGTGGGTAAAATATGGGGACTGGATTGGCAGGAGCCCCAGCTGGGGCTTGAACCTCTGACCTTCTGTCTGCAAACACACTGGTTGTGTGCACTGCACCACCATGTTGCCACAGAGACAGTGCATTCCCTGATGTTACCATGACTGTTTGTCCGGCAGGGCCTGTCTGTTGCAGTGCATTGCACCCACCTACACAGGGCTAGGCCATGGTCTGCTCTGGGCAGCTGCCACTGCCCCCTTCACCTCCAGTACCCCTGTGCCACCATGCTGACATGCCCTTCTGCTGGTGGTGCTGGTGGTACGCAGTCTCAGGCCATCCTGTGTGCGGGTAGGCGGCTGCCTATGGTGCGGGTTCTGGGGTAGGGGTGCCTGCATATCTGTCCGCTTGTCCCCCAATCACTGCCTGCCAATGTTCTGTGCCCTTGGGGGAACCTGCTGGATACTGTCCCTTGTGACATTGTGCTAAACACTCTCGTGCCCATGTTTATTTATTTATTTTATTTAGACAGTTTTGTATACCGCCTTATCCTTCAATCAAAGCGGTCACAACACAATTGGGGGATACATTTAACACGCGGGGATATGAGACACATACACTAATACTTACAGGGAACATGGGCAATGGAGGATTAAGTGGCTTGCCTAAGACCACAAGGAGCACCTGTGGGACTAGAAACCCCAGTCCTTCCGACCCAAGGTTGCTGTCCTCTAGTGGGATTTGAACCCCCGACCTTCCGGCCTGAAGTACCTTGCCCCAACCACTAGGCTACTCCTCCCTCATCAGTTGCTGTCTGGCTGCTGTCCAGTTTCAGCATTCCTAAGTGCCATCTAGGCATCTGCCGCCTGCAGCCCTCTGAATCCCCTTTCTCAGCATCTGTCAAGTTGCCCATTCCGACCTGCCTGCCCTGCTGTTGTGGAACATGTGCATGCCATAGGTAACCTGTCAAATGGAGAGGGAAACCCTGATCAGTGTTATTTCACTGCAGGATCATTCACCTTGTATGGGGACGGAGCGTAGACCCTTCTAAAATTCATATTTATTTTTTGGGGCTTTGTTGGGAGTGCTTTTTGATGTTTCCCATTACTCTCAGTATTGCCCAGCTTGCTTATGATTTTTTTATATTTTGTTGGGGTCATTTTTAATGTTTTAATGTTTATTTGCCCTTTTGTTCCGTGCACATGTATCACACTGCTCACTTTTTGTAGGTTTCCCTGGTTTTGCTGTACATTGCTGACAGAAATGGTTTCTCTTCCCTTTAAATCGGCTCTACCGCGAGGTTTTCACTCGTGGTATTTTTTTGCTTGAATTTCAGCCCCGCTCGTGTGCGGGGAGCCTCTCCCCTCCCACTCTCCACCCATTGACCCCGTCTCTCTGCCCCTGGGGAGCCTTCCTCCGCCCTCCGAGAGCCTTTCCACGCCTTTATCGCACATCAGCGCGCCGCGCACATGAGCGGGCACTTTAGTGCAGCGTGCACGTGTGCGGGGCACAAATACACATCATTAGCGTGCTCTAAGGTACCTTAGCGCACGCTATTGTGCGCCGCGCACTTGAACGCAGTTTAGTAAACATACCCCAAAGAATTACTTCAGCAGCCACTTTCAGGTCAACCATTTGCAGATCAACCTGAACACAGGAATGCACAAGGGGAAGGTAATTTTATAAGGGGGTGTCTTATTAAAACACATTATAAGGCACCTATTTGTCTTTATAAAATACTAACCTAAGTGGCAGAAATTGCACCTTACAAAGCAGGAACATTTACACTGACTAGAACGGATGTCAATGCCCACACTCGGATGTTCGCAAAAATACACATAAATCATAGTACAGTCAAACCTCGGTTTTCATGATTAATCTGTTCGAAAAAGTCTGACTAAAACCGAAACGTATGAAAACTGAAGCAATATTTCCCATAAGAAATAATGTAAATCCAATTAATCCGTTCCAGACACCCAAAAATATTCACAAAAAATACATTTTATAGAGAATAACTATATTTTTACATACAGAAAACAATGAAAAATAAATATAAATGACTAATGAAATGGATAAATGAACATTTAACATCACTGAAAGCAAGCTAAGTACAGTACTGTACAGTGCAGTATGTTAACATCTGGCCTTAGCCACCCCTGACAAGCTGCTGTGCCCAGCTCTCTTCGGAATCACATTGAATTCAGCCCATTAAAATACCTTTACATTATCTGCTCAATGCTTCAGAATGGCAGAAAATCTTAATGATATAGCTTCAGACGTACCCTGCAAGAGAAAGAACTGCCTCCCACATTCATGCAACATCTCCTGCTTACGTTGACAGCTTTTCTTCCCTGCTACCGGGACAAAATCTCAGTCAAAAGACGTTGAAAACCGAAGCAATGCATGAAAACCGAGACAAAATCTCAGTCAGAAAAGACGTTGAAAACCGAAACGTATGAAAACCGGGGCAAATGAAAACCGAGGTTTGACTGTAGTTATAAGCCATGCGCATACTTGTGGACTACACCCATGCTCCATCCAAACTCCACCAATGAGCAAAGTACGTGCCATCAAGCAACACATATACTTTTATGCTGGTTGATATTTGATAAAAGATGATGAATGCATTTATATGGCTACATACATACACTGATGACTAAAATAACCCCCAGAACATGCCCCCTTACAAAATTACCCCCAGAGTGCCTTGTAAAAGTCTTTGCATCCTTGTACATTTTTCAAATTCTGCTGTCTAAAACATACAATTTAAAATGCACAACACACAAATTCTATACTTTCAACATGAAAGAACAATTATAGAAATATTCAAAAAGTAATCAAGAATAAGAAAACAAAAGTCTTGATTCTACAAGTCTTCATACCTCTTGACTCGGTACTTGGTGGAAGGCCCTTTTACAGCAATATCAGCCATAAGTCATTTTG
Organism: Ichthyophis bannanicus; assembly: GCA_033557465.1. Classification (NCBI taxonomy): domain Eukaryota; kingdom Metazoa; phylum Chordata; class Amphibia; order Gymnophiona; family Ichthyophiidae; genus Ichthyophis; species Ichthyophis bannanicus. Next base: position 331,700,827 of record CM066032.1, read on the forward strand.
GATAAGTGCCTACAAACCTTGTACAGGGAAGTGGTACTGTTTTTGCCCATTCTTCCTGGCAGAATAGCTCAAGCTCTTTCAGGTTAGAAATGAGGATCATCTGTGGGCTGCAATCTCAGTCTTACCACAGATTTTCTATTGGATTCAGCTCTGGGCTTTGACTTGGCCACTTGAAGACATTTACTTTCTTCTTCCTGAGCCACTCCATTGTTAATTTGCTTTTGTGCGTTGGATCATTGTCCCCCTGAAAGGTAAATCTTCTTCCCACTCCAAGATCTATGGCAGGCTGGAAGAGGTTCTCCTTAAGATCTGCTTGCACTGCCTAGAAGGTTGAAGAAATGCCAAGAATAGACAGTCTTTAACGGACACAGAGAGATCAGGAGCAACGGGAATGGACTGTGCCAGAGACAAAGTTGGTGGAGAAACTGCTCTCTTACAACATAAAAACTGCCTTATTGCTTCAGACTAAAGGCCCATCAAACCCAGTATCCTATTTCCAAGAGGGGCAAATTTCAGGTCACAAATACTTGGTAGGCTTCCAAAAAGTAGCAGAATTCCCTGCTGCATACCCCCAGGGATAAGCAGTGGCTTTTCCAAGTCTACCTTAATAACAGCTGATGCATCACTTAACCCTCCATTACCTTGGAAGAAAGGCCTAGCAATCTATTTCCGATCAGACGGCCAAGAAAACCCAGAAGCTGCTGGGTCATCAGGAGTTAGCACAGACTTGAAGGCACATATTACATTTGGACATTTCCTCCAGAAATTTGTCCAAGCCTTTTTAAATCCAGCTACATTACCTGATTTTACCACATCAACTGGCAAATGAATTCCAGAGCTTAAAAGTATTTTCTCCTGTTTGTTTTAAATGCATGACTTTGTAACTTCATGGCATGGCCCCTATTCTTTCTACTTCTTGAAATAATAAACGATTCATTTTTACCTGGTCGATTCCACTCACTTCGTCATCTCTCTCCTCAGCTGTTTCTTCTCCAAGCTGAAGAGCCCTAAACTCTTTAGCCTTCCTTCATAGGGGAGTCGTTCCACCACTATTATCATGTTGGTTGTCTCTCTCTATACATTTTCTAATTCTGCTATCTCTTTTGAGATACAGAGACCAGAATTGGACACAGTACTCAACGTGTGGCTGCATCATAGTGCAATACAGAGGCATTATACTATTTTTTGATTTATTCTCCATTCCTTTGCTAATAATTCCTAACATTCTGTTTGCTATTTTGGCCATCATCAGACACTGAGCAGAAGTTCTGAAAAAGCCTTTTTACCCAGTGGAGAGAAGATATGCTTATATTGAGTGGTTACACAAAAGAAGACTAGCGAATGGCCATACCAAGAAAGGAGAGATTGTTGAACTGTGAAAATGTCATAAAAGGAGAATGAGAAAAAACCCCAACAAATCAAGGGTACGCAAATGCATCTCATGCATGCTCAGTATGGCTATCTTGGAAAAGCTCAAAAGCAAGAGGCACTTGGGGACTGAAGTGGCCTACATGGAGTCCACTTGATCTTAAGCTCACCCCTTAAATATTTTAATTTTTTTTCTAACTTTATAAATTCATGGCCCTGTGTTCTAACATGTATCTGAATTGTGCTTGCATTCTAACTTATTTCCAGTATATTTCACAAAAGCCTGAATATTGCATGTACTGAGAACCAAAGTGGAAAAGAATGTTTATTTAAATTCTTGCTGTACTGCCCTTTGCTAGCTGTATCGGAGTGGTTTACAAGCAGACAGTGGCTTTCATGAGGCTTCTCAGCTGTTGTGGTCAAGAAAAATAAATTCATCACTTAGAGGGAGATTCTATTAGGAGCACATCCAAGTTACCCTCAATTTCCTATTTTAAATTACTTACATGAGTGAATGAGCGCTTATGCACACTTTGTATGGTCACTATTCTGTAAGCGCACACATAAGTCCCATTAGTTGGGGTGTGCATGGCAGCCGAACCTGGGCAGAATATAGGTGGTGCCTAGATTTACACACGTTAAGTTATAGAATACTATTGCTTACGCATGTTTCTGCCCAATCTAGGCACACACAATTACACCTTCTCTAGGACAAGCATAACTGCCATGACTAGGTTAAAGCACATCAGTATGCTCCTATTTTATAAAGTGCGTGCATGCTTCACTTTATAAAATGAGTCCCAAATACATGTACTGACTGCACGGGAGCTTACAAAATGACACTCCTATTGTGTAAGCATGCATCTTTGACCATGAATAAACATATAAAGCAAACTTTCTAATAAATATAGGGACCATGATTTTCTTATTGAAAGGAAAGAAAATGTTATTCATTTTCAGTGCATGCATGGGAATTAATAAGGGCGCTCATGACACTCTTGTATTTCTTGCCACCCATTTATTAGTGCTAATGACCAGCTGTGACAGTGTTAAGTGCTCTGCTCTTCTGTGTCGATCATTAACTATTCAGTTCATCATTTAGTGATGGTAAGTGATTTCATGATTAGAGCTTAAATGAGGTAGCTTATTGAAAACAACTTTTGTAATTCAAGTAAACATAGTTCTGTGGTGCATGAGCTGAACTGTCTAGATCATAAGTAAGCAAGGGGAGGAGGGGCCTAGTGGTCGGTGCAAGTTGCCTTGGTCCAGAGGGCCAGGGAGTTCAAATCCTGCTGGAGGTCAGCAACCTCAGGTCAGAGGGATGGGGTTTCTAGTCCCACAGGTGTTCTTTGTGGCCTTGAGCAAGCCACGTAACCCTCCATTACCTCAGGTACAACACACAGAATGTGAGCCCTTTGGGGACAAAGGAAGTACATACAGTACCTGAATGTACACCACTTCGACCCAGTGAAAAGCAGTATATAAGCATTGCTAAATAAAATAAATTTCAGAAGATCCAAAGGCTGTGCAAAGTCATTCCCTTCACACATGTAACTACCTCATGGGGTGACATGCCCTCCCACTAGTGCTTACCAAGGGATATTTATGATTATGTTTGCTTAATATACTGCTAAACAGTAACAACAAAGCGGTTTACAAAAATAAAGGTACAGAAAGCCAAAGGCAGAAAGTGGAAAGGAAGTTACAATAATGGATAGGAAAGCAAAACAGCGAAGTCATACGACACAAAAGAGGAGAGGAAGTGGAGGGGGGGGCAGGGAGAGTAAGATCACACAGGGGGGGCGGGGAGGTCGAAAGCAACGGTAAAGAAGTGGGTTTTCAGACTGCTCTTAAAGGTGGTGTGCTGTTGTTCAAGCCGGATAGAGGAGGGTAAAAAGTTCCAGAGGGCGGGACCAATGAAAAAGAAGGCAGAGGAGCGGGTGGACTGAAGATGGGCTCGTGAAGGGGAGGGAAGATGTAAACAATTGCGATGCAATGATCGTAATGTGCGAGTAGGGGTATGGAAATGAATGAGGTCGGCCAGATATTGAGGAGAGTGAGTGTAAAGGACCTGGTGGACAAGTGAAAGGACTTTGTAGTAAATGCAGAATTTAATGGGAAGCCATTGAAGCTGAATAAGAAGAAGCATGACGTGATCGCGTGGAGAGAAGTGAGAAATAAGCTGAGCAGCGGTACTCTGAATCCATTGTAAGCAATAAAGTTGTGAAGAGGAAAGCCCAATCAGAACAGAGTTAAAGAAATCGATGCGGGACATGACCAAGGATAAGAGAAGGCTAGTGAGTGCCTGTGAAGTGAGAAAGGGACGAATAGCATGAATTTGACGGAGGAAGAAAAATGATGTTTTGGAAGCATGAGAAATGTGATCCCGAAAGGACAGATCAGAGTCAAATAAAACACCCAGGTAACGAAAGGAAGATACCAGGGGGATGGGTGAGCCAGAGAGAGAAGGTGCAATCGGAGGAGGAGAGCTACCGCGGGTGAACCAAATGGCGAGATGTGAGGCATACATATGAGAATCTCTCTTTATCATAGATGATCACACTTCATCCTTCTCTTCTGTTTGGATATTATATATTTTTGGGCCTGTAACACACTTAGGAAAGTCTCCTGTGGGTAAGAAGGAAGAGCAAAGAAATACACACACTAAATAAATAAATAAATAAATAAATAAATAAATAAATAAATAAATAAATAAAATAAAATAAATAAATAAAGAGCATACCAAGGATGTACATTGTAGGCAGTGGACTAGTTAACTGTAACATAGTATATGACGGCAGATAAAGACCAGCATTGTGGCAAGAGTAGGTGCACCTGCTGCTCCGTGCAGGTCACCCCCTCCCCATGCCTTTGTTTAGGGGTGTACCCACCATTCTGTGCAGGTCACCCCTATTTGTTGAGATCTAAGAGATAAGTTAAGTTTATTTTGATTTTATCCTGTTGCTATAAAGGGATCCACTATGTCTTCCCACGCCATTTTGAATTCTGTCACTGTATTTGCCACCACCACTTCCATCAGGAGGGCATTCCAAACATCCACCACCCTTTCAGTGAAAAAGTATTTCCTGACATTGCCTTTCAATTGACCCTCTAGTTTTACAGCTTCCCCATCTTTGAAAAAGATTTGTTTGTTCATTAATACTCTAAGTGTTTAAAGGTCTTTATCATAACTCCCCAATCCCTCCGCTCCTCTAGCATATACATATTTAGGTCTTCAAGACTCTTCTCATATATTTTCTGGCGCAGGCTCCAAATCATTTTGGTTGTCTTCTTTTGAACCGCTTCCAGTCTTTTTATATCCTTTGTGAGATATGGTCTCCAAAACTGAACACAATATTCCAAGTGAGGACTCACTTGTACAGTGGCATTAGTACCTCCTCCTTTCTGCTGATAATTCCTCTCTGTATGCAACCAGCATCCTTCTGGCTTTGGCCAATGCCTTGTCACACTGTTTCGCCACTTTGAGATCCTCAGAAACAATCACTCCGAGGTCCTTCTCCTAGTCCATGCATACCAACCTATTGCCCCCTATCTCATACAATTCCCTTAGATTTCTGCATCCCAAGTGCATGATACTGCACTTCTTCACATTAAATCTTAGCTGCCAAGCATTACATCATTCTTCCAACTTTTGCAGATCTTTCTTCATGTTATCCACTCCTTCAGGGAAGTCCACTCTGTTGCAAATGTTCGTGTCATCTGCAAAAAGACAAACTTTTCCATTCAATCCTTCAGCAATATCACTCACAAATACATTGAACAGTACTGGCCCCAGGACTGATCCCTGAATGGAAAAGTCTGTCTTTTTGCAGATGACACGAAAATTTGCAACAGGGTGGACCTTCCCTGAAGGAGTGGATAACATGAAGAAAGATCTGCAAGTTGGAAGAATGATGTAATGCTTGGTGTATGCATGCCACTAACCACCTTCCTTTCATCCGAGTGAGTTCCGTTTACCATCATCTTACTTCATCTGTCAGTCAACCAGTTTCTGTTCCAGTTCACCACCTTGGGACCCATCCTCAGGCAAGTCAGTTTATTGATAAGCCTCCTATGAGGAACAGTATCTAAAGCTTTGCTGAAATCTAGGTAGATTGCATCCATCGCATGCCTTTGATCTAGTTCTCTGGTTACCCAGTTAAAGAACTCAATCAGATTTGTTTGGCATGATCGTCCTTTGGTAAACCCATTTTGCCTTGGATCACGCAACCTATTGTTTTTGAGAACATTCACTATTCTCTCTTTCAGGAGCACCTCGATTACTTTTCTCACCACCGAGATAAGGCTTACTGGCCTGAGGTTTACCACTTCTTCCCTATTACCACTTTTGAGAAGAGGTACCACATTGGCTCTTTTCCAGTCATGTGGAACTTCTCCTGTCTCCAAGGATCTATTAAAAACATCCTTTAAAGACCCTGCAAGAACCTCTCTGAGCTCTTTCAGTATCCTGTGATGTATCCCATCCAGTCCCATGGCTTTGTCCAATTTCAGTTTTGCAAGCTGTTCAAACACATCTTCTGTAAATGGTATAGTATCTACTCCATTTCCATTTGTATATTTGTCAATCACAGGTGGCCCTTCTCCAGGATTTTCTTTAATAAGAACAGAAGTATTTGTTAAGCATTTTCACTTTTTCAATGTCACTTTCCACAAATCCGTTCTCGGCATTTTTATGTCTTGAAATTCCACCTCTAATCTTCCTGTTCTCCAAAATATACCTGAAAAACGTTTTGTTACCACGCTTCAGACCTTTATGTAGACCCCCACTCCTGGAGAATGGCGTAGCCAAGCTCTTACAACAATATCTTGGATCTTCTAGTGGGCCAAGTGGGTACCTCAGAGTCTGACATCCTCCTCTGGTACAGGCTTACTGAAGTCACTAACCTCAACTCATCTAGCTCCACTGTTAGGTAGAGAAAAGCTGAGAGGAAAAATAAACTAATTTGGATACGCCCCTACTAAGGTGATGTTATAGGTGATAATTGTGATAGGGTAGATTTTTCAAGGAATGGAATACCTTAATGTTTATAAACAGAATTTTCAGATAAATTTATTAAGCTCGTATAACTTGTTGAAGAAGCTTAAAGATGAATTCAGACATTTTAACAGTTAGTTAAACAAGTTAAATCAATATGGTATTTATACACAGTTACACCTTAAAACTCAAAAGTAAATTAACATTCGGTGTTTCTCTTTTGTTGAGAGTAGTCTCTCTCTTTAGGATACTCTTTACAGTTTATCTCTTGCTATTTTTATTTATTTAGCAGCATTTTTATACCACTGTATCTACAAGCCACGGCGGTTTACATGGAACAAGAAACTAAACGTTTTACATAGAACATTTTTAGAGGTTAAGTTAACTGAACACATCATAACTATTACATCACACTTAACTGACTGTGGCATGTGTATTTGAAGAGTAATTTTGGCGATACAGAGGTTTCCAGCGCACATCCGAATGATGGAGGAGTAGTTCAGAGTCTGTGCCAAAGTATTCCAAGAAGAGGGTGTTTTTTTAATGTACACCAGAATTTGGTGAGGTCTGTGAGGGCTCGTATTTCTGGGATGAGGGCATTCCAGATGAGTGGGGCATAGAATGAGAAAGCTATGTTGGAGGCTATGTTGTTGGATTGGGTAAAGGTAGCTGGAACTGAGAGGAGGTTGTTGTTGGTGGAACGTGTTGATTTCTTGTGGAATGGTTGTTGAAGAAGGGGAAAGAGGATGTTTGCAGATTGTTGGTGGGTGATCTTGAATATGATTAGAGCTACTTTGTACTTGGACGGGGAGCCAGAGTAGGGCTTTCAGCACGGGAGTGATGAGCTCTTGTGGGCCTGTGCCAGTGATTATTTTGGCTGCGGAGTTTTGGGTAAGCTGTAAGGGTATTAACATGGTTTTAGGGAGGCCCTGGTAAATTATGTTTGCATAGTACAGGATGGGAGTGATGAGGGCCTGGCATACGTTCCTGAAATCATTGGGGTCCAGAAGTGGGAGAAGGTGTCGTAGAGTTCTCATTTTAAAGTATGCTGTCTTGGTAACTTGTTTAATGTGGTGTTGGAAGTTGAGGTGATAGTCTAGTGTGACATCTAGGTATTTTACGAATTGCTTGATCTGTAGGGTGAGGTTGGCCAGTTTGATGGTAGATGGTGAGATGAAGGATGGATGTTTAGAGATGTTGAGGACTTCTGTTTTGCTGGGGTTAATAGGCATGTTGTGGTCATTGAGACATTGAATGGATTCTTCTAAGCAATTGCTAATTGTGGAATAGTCCGGGTTGGTGGTGGAGATTGGGGCGTATATCAGGATGTCATCTGCGTACAGATAATAGTGGACTTTATGTTGTTTTATGAGCATGCATAAGGGTTGAATGAAAATGTTAAATAGCAGTGATGATAAGGCTGAGCCTTGAGGTAGGCCTTGTAGCAGATTGAAGGGCTTGGAAGTGTCAGATCCGATTCTTACTTCCTGTGATCGGTTGGAAAGGTATGATGTGAACCATTGCAGATCTATATCTGTGATTCCGATTGAGTGAAGGCGGGAGCATGGTTGGGCGTGGGTGACTGTCAAAAGCTGCTGAGACGTTGAGAAAGATAAGAACGAATCCTTGATATACTTTCTGTATACTTTTAATTAAATTGTTGAGGAGGGAGATCAGAAAGGTTTTAGTGCTGTGGTGTGGTCTGAAGCCATGTTGGTGTTCGTCAAGTGGTGCGTGAGTATTTATGAAATCTTGTAGCTCAAGCTGCACTGCCTTTTCTATTATTTTGGCCAGGGACGGGATGCTTGATATAGCTTTGCATCAGGCTGGAGCTGAGGGGTTCACTGCATGATTCTTGAGCAGGGATCCGATTGAGGCATGCTTTAGGGGATGCACTGACTAGGTGCATAGTGCTTGGAGAGAGTTCATGTTTCACCATCTTAATCCAGGTGATGGGGCATGAGTACAGTGAGTTCTCTTATTATCACGAGTACTCTGTATGTATGTCAATTGGTAATATAAAGTATGAGCTCACACATGCAGTTCTTTTAGCCTCTCAGGGTATTTGTGTACTGGTACCTTTCTTCCCAGAAACCTTCTTGCGAAGGGGCCTACTCTCTTGTCCAGAAGTCCCATGGTGTCCTCTTCCAGGAGATCCGCTGTCACAGAAACTCAGGATTCCTCTGGTCCTGTGATGATTCAGACTTTACCTACTACCTAACTTTAAGAAATCAATAAATAAAACTAATCTAAATTGAGGCTGTGTCCACAGTCACTTGGGGGTTAGTACGTTGACTGGGATCTGTAATAAAATACTGTCCTTACTCCTATCCAAAAATAAAAGATAATTGAATGTCCCTATCTAAGCCCATACAAACACTGTCCAGTCATACCTTTCACAGTCACAAAAAGTTATTCCTTTAAAAACTCAGGAATTTTCCAGTTTAAACCTTAATTAGACAGTGTCCTTCTGCCTGAAGTCTAAAACCAGTGTCTCTCTCTCTCTCTCCCTCTGCACTGCTTCCAATAGCATGCAAAAGTGTCACTACTCTTAAGATTCTAAAGTGCTCAGACTGAGGAGAGCTATCTGGATTCCTTCACAGAATTAAACATATGTATTTTCCAAAGAGTTTCTCTATAGTTTCAGCTTCCAGTAATCAGGCTGCTTAGAGGAGCTCAATATAGCTTTCCTTTCCAGTTTCTCAAGCTGTTTCAAAGAAAGGCAGTTTCCCCTTCCCTCTTGCTCAGAGGACTCCAAACTGCCATGACCAGCAGAACTACCAGCTCCTCTGCACAGGATTTAATATATTTTTGCTACAATCTTAGCTTTCAGAACATTTAGTTCCTTGAAGTTTAATCCAATATTCCTTAAAAATTTCCCAGATTTATAAAGCAGGAAAAGGTTCCCTGTTTCTTCTCAAACTGAGCTCCAAGGATTGCTTTTCAGGGTTTTGATTTGTATTTCTCAATAGACAAAAGTTGAGCCAATTCCTTATGCTCAGAAGCTTTTCACTACCTCAAAAGAAATATTAAAGAAGCTCCCTTCTGTTCCTTCCTTAAACGCTCACTCTTAGTTCTGTCCAAAACCAGAATTTTTAAAATGAAAACTCAGTCAGAAGGTTCTGCTCTGAGTTGTTTGAGCAAATCCTTTCCCTCCAATACAGCTTATACCCAGCAAATCTGTGTTCAAGTAAGGTGTCGTGAGGGCATCCCCTGGTGACCATTCGAAGTATGGGTATGCTCCACGATAGAAATTATTTAGGGAGCGTGATGAAATGTAAGGTCCACGAATGGCGAATGGTCTTACTTATTTCCAGCTTCCTATGAGAGCTCAATAATTAAACCAAGTGTAGGGAAAACAAGGCTTTATTCCCCATCTGTGCAAGGGTTCAAATAAGACATTGAGAAATCAAAAGAATGTCCTTTGTTTCAAAAGGTACCAGTATTAACAAGCTGACTAATTGTTAAACTCCACAATTAGTGCAAGGGTTAATCAGAGGAATTCACTTCATTCCAACACAATAAGAATTAAACAAACTTCTTCTCAGTTATACAGTGGCTACAGATTCTAGGCTCGTGGCCATGCACAAACCACAATCCATTTCTTCTGGTGGAGGAATGGGAACAGCATTTATATATTAAATTTCCATGGATTCTGCTCCACTACATTCATCATCAGAGTAGTCACTGTCCCTGTCTGCTACAGGTCTACGTGAAGTGTCCCTAGGCTCTTGCCTCCAATAAGACTGTGTTTTAAGTTCTCTGGGAATTTTCTGAAACCACCCTGGTTTCTTCTTCCTTGCAAACTGAGTATTTGTTTTAGCAGTGCCTCTAGGTGTTAAGCATTCAGTATCATGAATAAAGCTTTCATACCTGGAGCCTCTGTGGTTTGAATCCGTGGAGCTTTCTCTCCCAGAAACGTTTCTCCTGCAACAGGTTCTCTGCCGATAAGCTCTAGGCAGGGCTGTGCTTTCTGGCAACTTGGTAAAACCTGGTGTGGATTCAACTTTGTGCTTTAGTAAGAACTTAGCTTTGTCAGAAACTGCTTTTCCTTTGGTGCCTGGTAAAACTTGAGTAGTATTTCCCAGAGACTGCAGGCTTTCCTCCAAACCTATCTCTCTGGTTCTCTGGATACGTCTCTCTGCTTTTGAATCAGGAACGTTGTGGGAACAGGGAGTGGCACACTCTCTAGCCTTAGTGCTTTCTCCAGCAGACTCCCTCTGAACAGCTGCTCGCTTAGCCTGGCCCTTCTGAACTCCACCTTTGTGAACTCTGTTCCTTTGGGCTTGCTCAGGTAGGATTCTTTCTCCAAGTCCTTCTCCTTCTCTTAGAGCTGCTCCTTCCATCGGAGCTGTTCCTTCTCTCTGTCCTCTCCTTTGAGGTGTTCCTCTCAGTAGAGATGTTCCTCCTTTCTGGATCCAGTTCCAGTTCTGCCCTTCCTCTCAATAGAGGTGTTCCTCCTTTGCTAGCATTCAGCTTCTGCTTATAAAGGAATCTTTCCTTTGAAACTCCCGGGCTCATTCCCAGGTGCAAGTCATTAGCTCTCTTAGGCTCATTAGCTCCTGTATGATCACTCCTGCCCCCTCTAGCTGTGCCTTGAGGTAACTGCACATCTAGATTTCTCTGAGAAACAGGGTTTCTTTTCAGGTTTGCATCTTTACTGATACCCACTTCATGACAAAGGGCACAATTAATATAATTCAGAGTCTGTTAACTCTGTCTTCAAATTCTCTCATCAGACAATAAGCAGATCAATGACAAAGTTAAACCATTTTAATCCAATTTCCAGTTACCTCAAACTTTCAAAGCACACACAGACCTCCTTCCCTCTTCTTTTCCAGCCTCCAACTGCTTCTTTCGGTTCCACTTCAGTCCTCCCAAGATCAATTGTTTAGTGGTCTTCCACTGTCAGAACTGCAAACAGTACCCCAGCACTGCTCTGGAAAAGAGCAAAAACCCCTAAATCTCTAGTATTTTTCCACATCCAATTAGAATATATCTTAGGTTTCCGTGTTGTTTCTGTAAGCCTCTGAAGCAGCAAATTTAAATACTGCATCCCAGCATCAGTCTCTGCAGTTTTTCTCCTGAAAGACTGCTCACTAAAGAGATCCCCATACTTCCCCCAGTCCCTGCATTTCCCCAGCACACTCAATGCTTTTCTATGGGGCTGGGACTTGTTTTTACATTAAACTTCATTTTTAGCATTAAAATAGGCTTTTAAAAGCTTGCAAATCCAAGATTACACTTTTAATTTATTTGAGGCTCCAGTGCTCTCTCTGGGTCCTGGGAGTGAAGCCCTGCACCCTTCCTGAGGCACCAAACAGCAAATCTATTATTTTAACCTACTGGTTACATTTAGCCATATTTTCTTCTGCCTTTGCTATCCTTATTTCTCTTTTTGTCTCTTTTAGCTTTATCCTGTATTCTTTTCCGTGTTTCTTTGTTTGTGAATTTCTGAATTTTGTGAAAACTGTGTTTTTGCCTTTATTTGTGCAGCCACTTCTTTGGGGAACCATATAAGTTTCCTTTTTCTCTTGTTTTTGTTTACCTTCCTTACATATGTATCCTTTTATGCCTCCTTTATTAGCACACTGCATTCTACTTTCCTTACATCCTCCCACCCTGCCAACTCCTCCTTCAGGCACTTGACCATTTTACTGAAGTCAGCGTTTTTGAAGTCTAGAACTTTGAGCTTGCGGTGATTGGACTCTGCCTTGGTTATTATCTGAAATCACACCGTGTGATGTTCGCTGCTGCTCATGTGGGTACCCACTCAGACATTCAACATGCTGTCTCCATTGGTGAGTACTAAATACAGCATCAAAATTTCCCTGGTTGGTTCCATCACCATTTATCTAAGCAATGCATCTTGGAAAGCATCCACAATTTTTTTTTACTTCTTTCTAGATCTGCATAAGGAATACTTCAATCCACATCGGGTAGATTAAAGTCACCCAAAATGATCACTTCCCCCTTCATGGCTACCTTTGCAATATCAATAATCAAGTCTCTACCCATTTCTTCGTTTTGAGTTGGAGGCCATAGACTACACCAGCATGGATCATAGTGCTATTTCCTCTTTCCAACACAATCCACAGTGCTTCTTCTTTTCCCCATGTCCCTTGCATTTCAGCAGCTTTAATATTGCTTTTGACATATAAGGCTATTCCTCCTCCTTTTCTGCCTTCTCTGTCTCTTCTAAATAAATCTTAGCCAGCTATGGCCATATCCCATTCATGTGACTCATTAAACCATGTTTCTGTAATGGCCACAAGGTCCAAGTCCATTTCTACCATTAGGGCTTCGATGTCAGGAACTTTGTTGGCTAGGTTTCGAGCATTTGTGCTCATTGCTTTTCATTATTTGTTGACTGGCTTGTCTGTATTTTGCATGGGTTTTGTTCTACACACCTCTTCTCACTTGCCATTGATGTGTGGGTTAATAGTGTAGCTGTTTCCAATGTTATTATATTTCACTGGGAGTGATGTCCTGAACTTGTTGTTCTCCATCCGTCACCCTCTTTCCCTAGTTTAAAGGCATGTCCACATATTGCATGAATATTTCATTTAGGATCCTTTTCCCTGTGACAGAGAAATGTAGTCCATTAACACAATATAGCCTCTTGTTCCATCTAATGTATTTCCCCAGTCTCCTATATATCTCAATCTTTCTTGTTTGCACCAGGTTTGGAGCCACGTATTAAAGTTGATTATGTGATGCAGCCTTTCTGCCCCTTTACCAAGAACAGGTAGAACTTCTGAGAATGCTATATTGTTATATTGTTTGAGTTTCTCTCCCAGAATCTGGAAGTCCCTTAGAACCGTAGAGGCACTGTTTCTAGCCAGGCCATTTGTATCCCAGTGGATGATAATATCAATTTTGGAGTGCTCACTTTCTGCACTGACTATGCCAACAATTTGCTTCGTATTCCTGCTGGCTGAAAAGCCTGGGAGGCATTTGACCATCTTCTCTCCTTTGGACTGTGTTCCCAATTTGGTGCCTCTGATGATGGAATCTCCAACTAGTAATAGTTTCCTATTTTGTGATTTTTTCTTCATATTTGGTGCATCATAAGTAGATTGGGCAATAACCTTTTCATTTAAGGGCAAGTCAGTTCCCAGTAATTGGGCACGCTCATTTTTTAAGGCAGAGAAGGCATTATGCAGGGATATCTCTTGATGGAAAGGATGTCTCCATGTTACAGGTCGCAACCTACCAAAGCCCACTGTGATCCATTTGTTCCTGAGCTGTTAGATTCTTTGTGGGAGCAGTGGTGGATTTTTTTTTTCAATTTGTACCCTAGAGGAGGTGTGTTTAATTGCAGCTAATTCTTCCCTTAATAGAATCAATTCTTTATGCACAGCAGGTAACTTGAAAGATATAGGGCAAGCTCTTAGGCTCCAAATGATTCTTCTTAGAATGAATGCACTACAGCTTTTGCATTGAATACATGACATGCTGATTAATACAGTTATAAAGCAGTTCTATGACAAGGAGAAAAGGTGGGTGTTACTCTTAATTGGAGGGCAGATGTCAATCTATATGACAATGCAACCCTGGTGTAGGGTAGGGTGGGGTGGGGTGAGGTGGGAATTTAAATGTTCCTGGCCAGTAGACCTTCTATGAATTGAGTGCACACTGAGATTTCTGATTTGAAAAGGCTAAGCAAAGAATGTAGGCAAGCTAAAGTTTCCTAGATTTATAACCAAAATTTAGATTGTTTTCCACTAGACTAGATCAAGGTGGCTGTGAACAGATAGAAATGTGATAGAAACAGAAAGATAGGAAGAACAAAGTTTGTTTGTTTTTTTGATTCTGTTGCGTTTGTCCTCCTCCCTTGGTGCAGTTACCCTAACACACCACAGTGCCTAAGTAGTATTATAAGATAATAAAACAGGTAATAAATAGGCAAGGAAAATTTAAATCAAAATCAAAAATCAGCCAAATAGTAAGGTTAAAAAGCTTAGCTTTGTAGAGTCTCTTGAAGTTGTGATCAATCTTTTGTAGTATACACTACAATTAAGTATGAATTAAACCTCAGAATCTTTAAATTATATTAACTCTCACAATCACTTTATTTCCAGCTGGTAAAGTATATTATTTAATTATTAAATAGCAATATTGCAATTCTCTTTTGTAAGCGGTTTTCAGGTAAGTATTTCTATTAAAGACAGACATATACTGTACAAAACTTATTTTTCTTCTTTTCTTCAGACTTTTATATTATAATCTGAATTTCATATGGCTATGTAACTCAATATATATTAAAAGATAAGTAGCATGTTTTTCATTAAAAAAATACTTTTCTTGCAATTCTTTGTTAAGAATTAGAATCCTTTTGCCCTTATTTTAGAAGCATCTCCTTGTGTAAATAGAGGTATGTACAAGTGTAGATCAGCTACATATGCAAACAGCAATTTTAGAAAGCTGCTTTTTACCTATGGAGAACCACACAGCACAGATTTCAAGGTGGTACAGTTTGAGTGTGGAAAAGGTGTACATTAGGTGGGCCTAAAATATATATATTTCCCATTTTTCAAGGGAAACACATGTTTACGCCAAAAGGTTTCTACATTGGCTTTTACACCTGTCCCAAGGCAAGCACAAATGCCTGCTTGAAGAGGCAGGTGCACAGGCTGAAGGAATCCCCACCCCTCAATCCTCCAGACCCTCCCAACATCATAATTACCCTCCCTTCAACCCCCCCCCCCCACACACACACACTTCCTCCCCCCAACTCCTACTGGGAGTTCTCCCAGGTAGTCTACTGGGGAGCAGGAGCAATCCCCAGTCACTCCTTCTCTGTCAGATGCTGGGGTTGAAAATGGCACCTCTGCTGGCCAGGCTATCCACTAGACGGACAAGGCATCTGCCTAGGGCAGTGCAACACCAGCAGAGCAGCAGACCATTATCAACATGGCAGCAGGCCTTTGACCAGCCACATGCATGCTTTCAAGGCCTGCCACTCCCAACCTCTCCTAAAGGAAGTTTATGTCTCAGGAGGCAAGACCAGCAATCCATGAATGCATGCAAATGGTGCCTGAAAGCCTATGCTGCACTGAGTTTTCTGGAGAGTCTTGAGCATCTGAAGAAATGTTAGTGTAGAATGGAGGGTAGGAGGGGAGGATAAGGGGTAATTACTTGACTATTTTAGATGGGGTGTTCAATCCTGTTAAGTGCAGTTATCACCTCGTCAAAGTTTGATGTTACAGTTATGACTGTCTTACTGCGTCAAGCGGTTCTGTTGACAATACTGTGGTGTGTAAATAAAACAAAAAAAGGAGGAGGTGGTAAGGTGGTGGTGACCGCAGGAAAAAGTGAAAAAAAAAGGTAGGATAGAGATTCTGAATAACGGAGAAGCGGGGGTAGGGAAGAGAGAGAGATACTGACTAGAGGAGGTAAGCCCTTGAACTGGCCCAGGGGAGGAGAACACATAAGTACATAAGAGATGCCATACTGGGTCAGATCAAAGGTCCATCAAGCCCAGTGTCCTGTTCCCAACAGCAGCCAATTCAGGTCACAAGTACTTGTCAGTTCCAAAAAAGATACACAGATTCCATTCCGTTTATTCCAGGGGTAGACAATGGATTTCCCTGGCCCTCTTTAATAATAGTATATGACTTTTCCTCCAGGAACTTGTCCCAAGCCTCTTTAAAGCCAGCTATACTAAAAGTTCTTACTACACACTCTGGTAATGAATTCCAGAGTTTGATTACGCATTGAGTGAAAAAATATCTCTGATTAATTTAGTTCATTTAAAATTTAATATACTGCCATACTGAGCCAGCAAGGCAGTTTACAATAAAAACAACAAATAGGTAGAATGTTAAAAGAACCCCAAAATCATAAAGGAAAGAGACACATATACCAGACAGAAATATATAGCAGAGAAGGAGAGAAAAAAAAACAAGATAGTACAGGCCAGTCCGCATCAAGAGGTGAGAAAAGCTTTTTGAAAGAAATGTGACTTGAGTAAGGATTTAATAGGATTGTTCTAGGAAAATATCCAGGGGGGGGAGGGGGAGAGTTCTAGAGCATAAGGGTGAGAAAGTAGGTGGTGGGGTGTCTGGTGGACTCAAACCTAGCTTGAGAAGCAGGAAGGTACAGGCGATTAGCATGAATAGACTCGAGAGCTCTGTGTGAAGGACCTGAGAGGAAAGATAGAGAGGAAAAACAGTCTATAAAGCTTTGTGGGTCTGAATGAGGATTTTATAATGAATTCTCTATCAGACAGAGAGCCAATGTTGGCTCATCAGTAGCGGAGTGATGTGGTCATATCTGGAAGCATGGGTTAAAATACGAACAGAAGAGTTTCACATGTCTTAAATTGTTATATTGTAATTTCACTGCATGCCCCCTAGTCTTTCTACTTTTTAAAGGAGTTTCTCCCAGGACAAGCAGGATGAGTCAGCCACAAGTGGTGATGTCATCCGACGGCACCTATAGACGGAAGTACTCTCATTAGCCCAGAAGGCTCTAGCCTTCTGGGCATGGCTAGTAGCCCCACCTCCAGATCCGCACTGTAGGGGTTAGGGATATGTTCCTGGTTCATAATCACTCAATGGCCCTGATAAATGTCTGCTCTAATAAAAATATATGTCAACCAGGCTGCTATATTGTGAGCAGGAAGAAAATTTAGGCCAGCATAAGGAGAAACCATATAAGGAAATATCACAGGCCTTAGCAATGCATATGTCTGAACTGAAGAGTCCAGACATAGACATGCAGAGGCTTTGTGCAAAGAACACAGGAAACCATAAGCTGACATAGCTGAAGTGACGAAGTATATGCTGAGCCCATTAGCTCTGAAGACAGCAGGTGGTTGACAGTGGGTAAGTACCAGACAAGAGGGGGGGCCTAGGGGATGTTGAAACAGGAACAAAGAGGGGACAGAAAAGTCAATAACAGGAAACGAAGGGAGGGGGGAGAAGGCACAAAGAGGAATGGACTTAGAGGCTGTATACACGGAAGCAAAGAATGTATATATGTAGCATGATTATTGTACTCAGGGGGAGGAGATATTCTGGAGATGCCTAGTGCTCGATAGAAACTCTCTTCCCTTATCTGCCTGTATTGTCCATCAGTTATCTAATAAACAGAGATTCTGATTGCACCTGTACTGACGTTTGGATCTGGACTTTACAGGAAAATAGTGATAATTAGGTTGTGGTCTATTTTGTGGGTAACAGGGCCTCACAAAGTTGTGCCGAAACCCGGGATCACCCCTTAATTTTTGGGTACGGGTGGGTCTTTATGACCAAGATACAAATTTAAAGATTTGGATTCCCCTCAAGAAAGAAGAGGGAGGTACGTTCCCGGTGCGTAGTAGAGACCGGATGAAAAGAAGTGAGTGATGGATCCCCTAGGAAGACGGTGGCTGTGAAGACGGCGTCGTGAGTATACATATTTTTAACCAAGCTTGGTAAGTGTTGTTTAAGTTTTGTTTTGTTATATGAATAAAGTGTAAGAAAAATTTGCTGTTATTTATTTATTTTATTTATTTAGTATACATTTGTATACCGCTACTTCCAGCGATCAGCAGCGGTTTGATTACAGATTGGAAATTGTCAAATCATGACATAAAATTTTTGAGGTATAAACACATTGATTAGACAGGAAAGCACAGCACACAGAGAACTATTTTACAGGGAACATGGCTATGGAGGGTTAAGTGGCTTGCCCAAGACCACAAGGAGCACCTGTGGGACTAGAAACCCCAGTCCTTCCGGCCCAAGGTTGCTGTCCTCTAGTGGGATTTGAACCCCCGACCTTCTGGTCTGAAGTACCTTGCCCCAACCAGTAGGCCACTCCTCCACTCCAAACTGGGACTGAATGATAAGTGTTTGAGACTGTACGTGTCGTCTGACACGAAGCGTGTGTGTGTTCTTGCTCACGGTTCCATACCTCCGCGAGGAGATTGGCTGGGCTTGAACGAAGCAAATTCTTGTTTGAAAGGTGTCCTGGACATTTCGTGCACCGACCTTCCTCTGTAGATAAAGAGGTTGGATATTAAGATCCTTAAATAAAGGTTGCACGTAGGCATCATGTCTCTGTTTAGGAGAAAGAAAGATGGCAATCAGGACATAATGATAAACCAAGTTTCCCCAGTAACTCCGGTCGAACAGATGATGAGAGATAATCCCTTATTAGGAAAGGAAATATTGAAAGTTTGCCTTAAATGGGCAAAATGGAGCGCTGCTCCTGGAACTCCTCTCGGCTGGCCACCGGAGGGGTCCTTTGATGGTTGTTGTTTAGTAAAAATTAGGGATTATGTTTGTTTCATAAGACCAATGCCAGTCAATAAAAACACCAAAGATACATTTCCATGTGGATGAAGCAGGTAGACCCAAATACACTCAGCAGTGACGATCCTCCCCCCTATTGGACGACAGAGAGTCGTACAATGGCAGCGATAGGCTACTCCGACCCCTCCATAGATCTAGACCCCAAGGAGACAGAATTAGGGGACAAATCTAAAGATAAAACTAAAGATAAAAGACCAGCAGAAAAACACAAGGAAAGAGTTAGATACTGGGATGAGATAAAAGCACCATCTCTTATTGAGACTCCCCCATGTAATCCACTATATCCCCATCAGGAATTGGAAGACATAATGCGAAATAATAACTCCCAACCACGTAGAAGATCCCGGTCCGCATCTCCCCCCCGGGAACAGCATACGGAATGGGTCCAGGTAGCAGGTAAATTACATTTGACCCCTGATGCAAGCCCTGAGCCCCCGGTGTGTGACCAGTCATTGCTGGGGGCCACAGGGGGTAATCAATCCCAAGTACATTCCACTCCCTCTGTTCTTGACTCCATTAATTGTGATAGGTTTCCCGTGATGTCAGCGGACAAATCCCCTGGTAGTATTCATTTAACGGAAGGTCAGTGGGCTTTCGATCATTTCTCTAAGCGACCACATGAAAGTATACAGAATGTTATGAACTGGACGGCCAAAGCCCATGATTATCACTTACTGCCCATACAGAGCTCTAAAGAAACAGTTCAACCTAAGAAAACCCCTGTAGATTTTGTTTTTAATGAAGAAGGTGGTGAAGGATTTTACGTATATCGTTGGAGTTCCAACCTACATGGATGGACCTCGTCATGCGCCCCACAAATGAGAATTTGGCCAGAACAAGGATCACTGGATACTAGAGATTTAAACCTAGCTCGTAGATGTATCCGTGGAGGGCAGGGAGATCCACAATGGGACTATAAGTATATGGAAGCAGGGTTGAGGGTGTGGGAAAAGTATGAAGGACAGGACCCCAATAACCCAAAACTACCTGCTCATATGGTGTTTCCTGTGCGGCATGTTCCTCCCCAAGGTCAACAAATATATATTCCCTGGAGTTTCACCGATATGACTAATCTGTCAGAACAGCTTCCCCCTTTAAACCAAGGAGCAGGGGCGTGGATACAAAAGTATGAACGATTAACAGCAGGTTATACTTTAGCAATTGGGGATGTAAAAGCATTGTTGGCTCGGATTTTGGGAAACAATGCGGCTAATCAAGTTTTTCAAAATGCTAACATCGGGGGGGGGGGGGGGGGTTATGGTACATCAGCCCGGCCATGATGGGGCTTTATTTAACCCCTATCGCAATTTTGTCTGGGATTCACTGAGAGATATATACCCCACCCAACGAAGTATGGGACCCCTCACCTCAATGCAGTTTAAAGTAGGGGAAGATATTAGTGCTTATTTGGCTAAATTCCAAGATTTGTGGGAAGCACAGATAGGTGTACCCCATAATGACCCTAACATGTCTCATGTTTTTTCAGACTCTGTGCAATACCTTACCCTTGCCCATCCAGTTAAAGCTAAAAAACATAGTAGCGTTAGAATCAGAACCATGGCAAAAACAACAGGCACATATTTTCCATTTTGTCAGACAAGCTGAGGAAGAATTAACTAGACCAGAAAGGGATAGAAAGGCTGCACAAACTCGACTATTTAATTTGCAATTGAAAGAAATAGGTCAGGAAAAAAAGAAGGGAGGACGGGCCGGCAGATCTGCCGCAGATGAGAAACTGATAAAAACATTACAGAAAAAAGTGAAAGACCTGGATAAACAAATAGATGAGATTAACGAATACAAAAGTGACAGTAGTGCAGATAGTGATTCTGATGATGTATGTAGACAATTGATGCGAGTTTTGAATGTTCAAAAGCGTGGTCAGCCCACGGGTCAGGAACCACGGTCCTTCCCCAGACAGAGGCAGGACAGAGAGATTTCACTTGTTGGCAATGCAGTGAAAAAGGTCACCTGCAACGGTCTTGTCATGCTCCCCCACCAAGAGGGTGGAGAGGGTATGACCAAGGCCCACCACCGTTTGCGAGGCCGCGGCAATACCCTTCCTGGCAGTCCCCAAATAGGACAGGCTATGGCAATAGGGAAGATAGGCAATGACTAGGTATATATAATATGCAGGTGGTGCTGGGAACAGAGGAGCCCCATATTGAATTAACTTTGAATGACCAAGCAATGAAATTCCTAATTGATACTGGAGCTACACTTTCTGTCCTGAACACCATGCCATTGGTGGAACCATTGGCAGAGACAGTGTAATGACCACTGGGTTTGATGGTAAGCCAGTAAAAACCCCCGTGACTAATCCAATTTGGGTGGAAGGGCCACAATTTGCCATCTTCCATAGTTTTCTGTATGCCCCTCACTGTCCCATAAATTTGATGGGACGAGATTTAATTGTAAAAGCCCAAGTCACCTTAGTAGCAGGAGCATTTCAGTCCGCAGGAATAAGTGAAATTGGCACTTACCTCCTTAGCCCTTATGGCCGAGTACGCGGTACACCGGTTCACATACGATTAAAACAAGGAAAAGAGGGTCCGAAATTGCCACAGTACCCCTTACAGCAGGCAGCTATAGAGGGTGCACGAGAAGAAATTAATCAACTCAAACTACACGGCATAATAGAACACAGTACTTCATCATCGGGACTGAGAATAAAGCCTTTAAAGGCTGCACGCCGTCAGCAACCGGCCCTTTGTGCACCGAAACCAGCATAAGCTCTCCCCTTCCCTGGGGATCGAGCTAACACCACCAGGAGGAGCCGCAGCACAACGAGGCCCAATCGGGACTGAGAATAAAGCCTTTAAAGGCTGCACGCCGTCAGCAACCGGCCCTTTGTGCACCGAAACCAGCATAAGCTCTCCCCTTCCCTGGGGATCGAGCTAACACCACCAGGAGGAGCCGCAGCACAACGAGGCCCAATCGGGACTGAGAATAAAGCCTTTAAAGGCTGCACGCCGTCAGCAACCGGCCCTTTGTGCACCGAAACCAGCATAAGCTCTCCCCTTCCCTGGGGATCGAGCTAACACCACCAGGAGGAGCCGCAGCACAACGAGGCCCAATCGGGACTGAGAATAAAGCCTTTAAAGGCTGCACGCCGTCAGCAACCGGCCCTTTGTGCACCGAAACCAGCATAAGCTCTCCCCTTCCCTGGGGATCGAGCTAACACCACCAGGAGGAGCCGCAGCACAACGAGGCCCAATCGGGACTGAGAATAAAGCCTTTAAAGGCTCCACGCCGTCAGGCGTGCCCACGCCGGCGGGCCCGCGCCTGAGGGCCTCGCCAGAGGGCCCTTTGGCGTGGCCCTTAGGCGGGGACCGTGAGAAGGGGCACTAGAAGAACCCTTGCCATCATCAGCAGCTCTCTGCAGTAGGGTAGCAGCACCAGCAACATTCACAAAATCGAGGCTGCCTGCATAGACGTTTAAGGTTCGTTTCGAATGGTTGCATGTTGAGGCCTGGAGGAGACATATAAGAAATGTAATCCCACAACACGTATTCAACAACTAAAACAGTAGTAATCATTGTGAGATACTGTAGCCAGTAGTAAACATTGTGAGATACTGTAGCCAGTAATAATCATTGTGAGATACTGTAGCCAGTAGTAAACATTGTGAGATACTGTAGCCAGTAGTATTCATTATGAGATACTGTAGCCAGTAATAATCATTGTGAGATACTGTAGCCAGTAGTATTCATTATGAGATACTGTAGCCAGTAATAATCATTGTGAGATACTGTAGCCAGTAGTAATCACTGCTAGTAGTAATTACTGTGAGATACTCCTGCCAGTGGTAATTACCTTTTCTTGAACTGTTATTGTGAGATACTGTTGCCAGTAGTAAGTATCCTCCCTGCAGTGTCAGCCTGAGACACTGTTACCAGTAATAAGCTCCATCCCTCCATTTACTTCCCTAACACTCTTCCCATTACCTCATAAAATGAACACAATGTCTCCTACTAGGATTATAAATCTCCTTTTCACTCTCTTCTTAATAACCCTCCTAACTCAACATATATACACCTACAAAACCAACCAAGGTCCATACAAAAACATCCCAATCATCCACAATCATAACCGGAACCCTTATAATAATTTCCCAATCACCTACAATCAGTACCAGAATCCAACATACTGTTCTACATACACAAACTCTCATAATCACTATTCGCGCCACACCTCACACAAACGCCATCACCGACTCATCCAAATAAAGCAACAACCCATAAGCGATAAAATAGACCAAAATGACTCTACAAACACCAAAATACAACTCATCCTAATAAACATCCGATCAATAAGAAATAAAATACCAATAATTAATGACATAATTAACGATACCTCCCCTGACATTATCTGTATTACTGAAACATGGCTCTCACCTACAGACACAATACTACTAAACCAACTAACCACATATCAATATGACATATTCAATTGCCAACGGAACATAAAAAGAGGAGGGGGTGTACTGATCCTCACCAAAAATGACTTAAAATTCACCCTTACAAACCTAAATAATATAGATGGAATGGACATTGTTAACATAGAAAATAAAACCATGGCTCTCACCCTCATCTACAGACTCCCCTCATCTGATCAAAAAAATCTCACCTCTATCCTAGAACTTGCATGCACAGCGTCACAAAACAAACCATTTATACTCCTTGGTGACTTGAACCTTCCATCACTGAACCATTCCCAATCAGATAACTTCATAGATGCCATGTCACAAATGGGGTTCACACAGATAATACAAACTCCTACACACAAAAAAGGTAACATACTTGACGTAATTTTCCTCCCAGCCTCACTCTACAGTCATCTACTACATACCACCCCGAGTATAACCGAAGTACCCTGGTCAGACCACCATCTAATCACAATCCAGCTATCAGCACAAGTCCCAAAAAATAATGGGAGCACAACTCCACATATATCACGCTTCAAACACTTTGACAAAGACACATTCCTCGACAAAGTACTACCCAAACTAGACACAACCACACCAGACATCAACTCAACCATATCAAATTGGAACCTAACTATTGAAAAAGCAGCTGTCCACACACAAGCCTTACACAAACAAACAAAAAAGACAGAAAAATGGTTCACGAAAGAGCTGACAAAACTAAAAAAACAACTGAGGAGACAAGAAAAGAGATGGAGAAAACTAAAATCTGATGAAAGCAAATCCCAATACATGCTCCTACTCATAGAATACAAAAACGCAATTAACAAATCAAAAAGAGACTACCACTCTAAAGTAATAAACTCATCCATCAACCGCCCAAGGGAGTTATTCGCGATAGTAAAAACATTAACCAAAACTAACAACAGCGAACCTAAACAACAAGCAATTAACATACAAACACTAGCAAAACATTTTGCAGAAAAACTAAAAAACAAGACCACTACCCCAACTCCTTTACTACCAAACACAAAAACCACGTATGAATGGACAAGTTTCCAATTGGTAGAACAAAAACAACTTCTCAAAATCATAACAATGATAAACACCACCACCTCCCCACTTGACCCATGCCCCGTTTCATGGATTAAGTGTGCGAAAGAGGAACTGGCGATAAATCTACAACACATAGTCAACCAATCCCTTTCACAGGGCATCATGCCTGATGCCCTAAAACTCACTACACTCCGACCAATAATAAAGAATAATAAGCTCGATTCAAAAGATCCGAACTCCTACAGACCCATAGCCAGCATTCCGTTCATAGCCAAAATTATAGAGAAAACAATTCAAATTCAGTTACAGGAACACATTGATGAATACAAACCCCTTGACTCACACCAATTTGGTTTCCGCCCATTCCATGGAGTAGAAACCCTCCTAATCACTCTTATGGACTTCCTCATCAAGGGCACAGATAACAAACAACATGGCTACCTACTCCTATTTATAGATATCTCAGCCGCATTCGATAACATTAATCACCTGACACTGATCAACAGACTAGAAAACCTAGGAATAGGCGGGATTGTCCTTAACTGGTTCAAATCCTACATTTCACACCGATTAATACGCGTCCAAATTGACCAACAAGCATCAGAAACATTCCCCCAAGGACAGGGAATACCCCAAGGATCAGCCCTATCAGCCCTCCTATTTAACTTGTACCTGCAACCAATAACTAACATATTTAAAAAACACAAGATTAATCACTTTATATACGCCGATGACATCATGCTAGCTATCCCCATAACCACAAAAAACCCTACATATGACCCGCTATCCAAATGCATGGCTGAGACCTCCTCCTGGATGGAAACTAACCACCTCAGCATAAACTTCAAAAAAACCGAGGCAATGTTTGTGACAAGATCATCTATGACTGAGAACACCTACCCGGAAACAATCACTATCAACAAAACCTCCATACCTGTCAGAAAACAGGTAAAATACTTAGGAGTAATAATAGACCACACTCTCACCATGCTACCACACATAAAACAAACAGTAAAAACCATTTTCTATAAACTCAAAACAATTCAACACCTAAGGCCACTCCTAGAAACACCAGACTTTAGATCCGTAGTAGGTACACTGATCACCCCTCACTTCGACTATTGCAATAGTCTCCTAATAGGCCTCCCGCAAAAAAGCACATACCTTCTTCAAAGAGCACAAAACATCTGTGCTAAAGTGATTGCTAAAGCTCGCCTAACAGACCACGTAACCCCTATACTGCTAGACCTCCACTGGCTCCCTATTAACAGCCGAATTAAATATAAAATTATCCTAACAACCTATAAACTCATAAACGACATAACCCCCTCACACCTATCTACATTACTGCAATCTCCAACCTCGACAAGGACCCTCAGACAAAACGCAGCCCACTCTCTCATCATACCAAAAACCATCCGCAAAACTAAGAACACCACCAGCTCCAGAGCATTCTCATTCGCTGCGCCTACACTCTGGAACGACCTCCCCATTGAACTTCGTACCATAAGAGACCTCTTCCAATTCAGAAAAGAATTAAAGACCTACCTGTTCACTGAACACTTCGAAGTCCCCTACTACCCCAAAGCTAGCTCCACAACAAACGTAGTCACACATGCACAAACTCCCTTAATCCAAACAATGTAAACACAAGCCTGCCCCCCTCCACACACACGCCCCAAGACGACATAAAAAGGAACTAAATTCCAACACCTACACCAATTTCTGACCAACACAACACACACACCACACACTGTAAATATATATTTGTAAAAAGTTAGATGTGTTTGTTTTAATACCTACAAAGTTTATATTACTGTTCAATGTAAATAGTTGAATTCTATTGTTCTATGTAAAATGTATACAAACTGTGTACAAGACTGTTAACCTGTTATATGTAAACCGCCCTTGATCTCTGGAAGGGGCGGTATAAAAGAAATAGTTAAATAAATAAATAAAAAATAAAATAAAATATAATACCCCTCTTTTTCCGGTCAGTAAACCTAATGGTAAGTGGCGAATTGTGCATGATCTTCGTGCACTGAATCAAGTTGTGGAAACTCAGTTTCCTGCAGTTGCAACTCTCACAAGATTTACAGGATTTCAATTCACATCTCCCTGGAGAGATGTGTTTGTTACAATATGTAGATGACATTTTGCTATCTGGGTCAGACTATGAACAAATGCAGAAATACACACAGGAGTTAATACAGGAACTGCATGAGAAAGGGTACAAACTTAATGCAGAGAAAGCACAACTCATGCAGACAACAGTTACCTTTTTGGGGTTTCAGTTAAGATTTGTCTATTTTCACCCCCACTACCCTGATTCTCTATCAGTCCATTGAATTGAAGGCTATTCTAAATAAAGACACCTTACATTTGTCCCCGACAAAACTACAGCAAGCCTGTGCTTCTATCTTGAACAGTGGAGTGATTTTTCGTCCCCTCACTGCCTCCACGTGCCCACTCAGTTGGCTACAGACAGCAGTAGATGTTCATACCCCAGTATGTGACTCATCCTATAAGGAAATCTTGTCCATCATGGTGCCCCCTTCTAAGATGCCACCAGATAGTGAAATATGGTTCACTGATGGATCGGAACAGAAGGGTGCTGTGGGTTTTGCTGCTGTACTAGTGACCCCATATGGAGTCTCTGAGCATTGCCTACAGTATGCTCTGGACTCGGATCAAGGATATTCGGCCCAGGCAGCCGAATTGTGCGCCATATTAGCAGTCCTAGAAGAACGTCCGGAAACGCCCCTGATTTTCTACACTGACTCACAGTATGTTCAAAAATTGTGTGGGGAGTACCTCCAGATTTGGTTGCAGCGGGGATTTGTTACCTCATCTAGTGGTCAGCTTGTTCACAAGTCATTGATTCTATACCTGTATGACCTGTTACTGAAACGCTGTCAGAAAGGTATTCTAACCTCTTGCAACTGGGTCCCCGGCCATTCTCGACATTATGGTTTCTTACATTTCGGAAATGCACTAGCAGATGAAGCAGCTAGACAAGTTACAGATGCTGTCCCCATTTTAGTTACCACATGAGCAAAAACTTATCCCTTACCTTCACTTCATGATTATCAACAAAATCTTGCGCAGGATGAAGTGCAGAAATGGAAATTGTTAGGGTGCTCCGAGCATAAAAATTTGTGGGTCCACCCTTCTGGGAAAGTTTGTATTTCCTTTTGGTCCCTACAACAATTGTGTCTCTTGCTGCACTCTGTTTCTCATGCACCAGCTTCCAGCGTGAGTGCACAGGTCTCTGAGGTTTTCTGGCACCCCCGCCTTAAAACTCGAGTGCAGGAATGGTGCCAAAAATGTCCTCAGTGTTTAGAAAACTCTCCCGTGAAAGGTAAACAAATTCTGTAAGGTCATCTCCCCGTTGTTCAGGGTCCGTTCATTTCCTGGTATGTTGATTTCACAGATATGCAGGTCCGTGTAGATGGATACAGATTTCTCCTTGTCTGTGCCTTTTCCAAATGGATTGAAGCTTTTCCCTGTAAACAGGAAACTGCACTTGAAGTTTTCAAATGCTTTTCACAGCATTTGTTTCCCCGCTTTGGTATTCCACAAACTGTTTATTCTGATAATGGCTCTCATTTCCGGAATCAGCTTATACATCTTTTCTCCACAGCGGTGAACCTGAACTGGAAGTATGTCTCTGTCTATCGCCCCACCTCCAATGGTCTAGTTGAACGGACCAATGGCCTGCTCAAGACTGCCCTGCGTTTGATTCAATCAGACAAAAGTTTTTCCTGGTTGCAGGCTCTGCCTCTAGCCTTGTTTCAGCTCAGAAATCGCCCACTGAAAAATGTTGCTCTAACACCACATGAAATATGTACCAGAAGACGTTTGTTGTTATACAATTTGTCTGAAACTTCCGTTTCTTTACCAGATTCTTTGTCTCCTTACATTGCAGGTCTGCGCTTAGCTTTAGCAGAAATCTCCCGACGCTGTGCAATTCGTGACCAACATCCGAATCCTCCAAAAGATACTTTGATTCCAATTGGGACCACAGTCTATCGCAGAAATCCTCATCGGAGTTCCTGGCAAGATCCTACCTATTCAGGACCCCATATTGTTTCTGCATCAACCCCTTTTGCTGTTTTGTTGGATTCTAGTCAGACTTGGACTCATATAGCCCACCTCTGGGTGCCTTGAACTTTATTTCTGGACTTTTAAGTAATATTTTTTCAACATGCCTCAACCTGCCTTCAAGTATGCCTTTTTGTATTTTGCTATGTTACTGGCAATTTTTATTGGATGGTTTCTTTACTTTATTTCCTTACGCCCCTCCCCCTCAGTTCCCATATCACCCCTACCTACCCTTTCCTTGAACCGTTCCCGTAGGTCTCTTCCTCTCACAAATACCTGGAAATCAACTGTCCTCGATGTTGTTAATCTCATGAATATTAGTGACTGCATTATTTGTACCCCTTTACCAAAGGGTGTATCATATGCTCCGGTACACGTTTCAAAGGTTCCCTTAAACGAGTATGCAGGACATCTTGCTTGTGTAGATAATAATTTTTCTGCCAGTTGCTATGAAACTTTAAATTGTTCCCAGACGTGGCAAGTGATGAATATGATACATGTCCCTTTGCGTGTATATGATGACCCACATATGATATTTGATTTATGTTTGATAACAAATGCATCCATTGCTTTTTCCGACAGGTGTAACCTGTCATATAATGTACTTAATGGGTCCTTTCATTTTGCTAGTAATTCTGTCATGATAAAGTGGTATAATCAAACCGGTAATATGAACTTTTCCAAGATGCAAACTGACTGGAGAAATATTACGGAGAACCCCTTGGTGCTTAATGGGTCTGACTTCCGCTGGTATGTAGGGGTTGGTCCCATTTACCACGATGGTTCAGCTGTGCTGACAACGGGTTCTCAGAATGAATCTCCCTATACTTCATGCTATCTCCCAATGTCTAGTTTCAGGAGGGATATTACCTCATACACCACAGGTAATTCTTCTGTGAAGTGGTTTGATGGGCATCATATGAGTCGCATATGGACACCTGCCACAAATCTCTTTGCTGTGGGGGGTCATTATTGGTTGTGTAGGGAAATTCTGTATCAGGTAGTTAACCTCTCCCTATTACCCTGTGCTTTAGTTAAAGTTTCCCTTTATTCTGTCCTCATTCCCTTGAATGTCTCCCATCATTCCCATCCCCGTAAGCGCCGCAAGCGTAGTTATGTTAGCCCCTGAGATTCCTCCATTGCTGAAGACGCTGCTATACAAGCTTCTTATGAATATATTAATTCTACTTATCCTATGACAAAAGTTTGTCTTGATGCCCTTTGTGCTACTGCTTGGATTCCTTTTGCCACTCCTGCCCTTACTGCTGAGCTTGGTATGGCTGTTCGCCGTTTGCAATGTTTGTTGCATATCCAAATGAAAGCTATTACTGACTCTATCTCTCACTTAGCTGAATCTCTTGAACAAAATAATCAAATGACTCTGCAAAATAGACAAGCTTTAGATTTGTTGCTTGCCGCTGAAGGAGGGACTTGTACTTTTATTAATGCCACAAACTGCTGTACGGTCATCGTGAACCATACGGTCTTTGTATTAGATGCTATGAATAAGATTAAGCATTTATCTGAACTTCACCTGGATGACTTTCAGGGTGGGCTCCAGTTTGGGTATTGGTTCTCTTCCCTTACCTCCTGGTTTCACTCTCTTGGAGCTGGCCTGAAGGGCCTATTGATTGCAGCTGGGATATTTTTAACCTTTGCTTTGTTATTCTGTTGTATTGTTTCCATTGTTATATCCTGTTGTAAGAAACAGTGTACTAAAATCTCCACTTCCCTTATGCCTGTTCAAACAAGCCATACACATGTGAATGTTTCCTATGCTTCCGTACCTGCTTCTGATTTCTCTGATTTGGTCTTGTCTCCTCCACAATAAAAAAAAAAGAAAAAATGGGAGAGTTGTAGGGGTTAGGGATATGTTCCTGGTTCATAATCACTCAATGGCCCTGATAAATGTCTGCTCTAATAAAAATATATGTCAACCAGGCTGCTATATTGTGAGCAGGAAGAAAATTTAGGCCAGCATAAGGAGAAACCATATAAGGAAATATCACAGGCCTTAGCAATGCATATGTAATGTGCATTGTTAATCCTACTTTCCACCACGTTTTTTGTATATAGTTTACCCTGTTTACCGCCAAGATTTTTGTACCCTGTTCATTGTAAAAAACCAATGCTGACTGTATCATTGTGTTTGAATTGTTCATTTGTAAACGGCACTGATTAAAAGCGCGGTATATAAGAAATAAAAATAAATAAATAAATATGTCTGAACTGAAGAGTCCAGACATAGACATGCAGAGGCTTTGTGCAAAGAACACAGGAAACCATAAGCTGACATAGCTGAAGTGACAAAGTATATGCTGAGCCCATTAGCTCTGAAGACAGCCGGTGGTTGACAGTGGGTAAGTACCAGACAAGAGGGGGGGGGGGGCCTAGGGGATGTTGAAACAGGAACAAAGAGGGGACAGAAAAGTCAATAACAGGAAACGAAGGGAGGGGGGAGAAGGCACAAAGAGGAATGGACTTAGAGGCTGCATACACGGAAGCAAAGAATGTATATATGTAGCATGATTATTGTACTCAGGGGGAGGAGATATTCTGGAGATGCCTAGTGCTCGATAGAAACTCTCTTCCCTTATCTGCCTGTATTGTCCATCAGTTATCTAATAAACAGAGATTCTGATTGCACCTTTACTGACTTTTGGATCTGGACTTTACAGGAAAATAGTGATAATTAGGTTGTGGTCTATTTTGTGGGTAACAGGGCCTCACAGCACCTAGATGGTCAGATTTTCGTCTTCCGCCTTGCCAGCAAGACGTTTTTTATTTTACTCTCATCACCTTGAAAATGAAGAAACCAGGCTTCAAGAAGTACACGGGGTGCTCCAGGAAGATGGCTAACTCTGACTCTCATCAACTCTGCCTCCAGTGCCTGGGTAAGGAGCACCCCGTTGAAGATTGTTCTGCCTGCGGCCGTATGTCGCCTCGGGCCCGCAAGTCCTGCAAGCGCGCCCTTCGGGAGTTGTTCTCTCCCTCCACTGAGGCTGACTCTGTTCCTGCTGCTGCCGCGGCCGCGGTCCCCAGCTCTTCTATTTTGGATTCCTCTTCTGCTGCTGTGCTGGCCGGAGACGCGCCAAGGTCAGCCTCCATCTCCCACCGCGAAGGAGAGTCTCCATCGGCCACGTGCGTCCCTGCTGTGGACACGGCCACTGCTGCCCAGCGCTCCTCCTCCTTGCTTCCGGCGGCCCTACTTCCGGGTTCCGTTCTGCCGGCTGAGAACTCCTCCTGCGCTCGGCGCAGCGCCGACAGCTCCCCCAGGCACAGGGCTCCTCATAAACGGCGCAGCAAGCAAAGAGGACCCAGATCCTGCTGGCGCAGAGGCTCCTGAAGCAAGCGGAGAGCCTCCAAGCGCCGGCACCACTCATCAAACCATCGCGGCAGGAGCCGCTATTGCAGCTCCAGCAGTGCCCGGCAATGAAGGAATAAACGCAAACGGAGCAGGAGCAGCTCACACAGTGGCGATCAGCGCAAGGCACGGCACCAACGTTCACGCCATTGCAGCTCCGAAGATGGCTCAGACAGCCGCAGCAGCTCCACGTCCAGCAGCTACTCTGCCCACAAGAGAGCACGGAAGTCCTCCAGCTCCTCGGACTGTAGCCTCTATTCCAATGACGGGGAGATCTCCCTCCTCTCCTCCCTTTCTTCTCCATCACACTAAGAGCATGTTGAGCACACGCTGCCCGTACCTTATCACGCTCCAGAGCAACAGGTCCCAGAGACTCCGCATCTCCTCACTGACATGTTGCAGCAATGGGCTTCCACCCTTTCAGACCTTGCCTCCAAGCGATTGCCAAAAACCCGGGCCCAGCCTACTGTGCCTACCCCGGAGGTTGCGCAGGTAGCCGCCGTCCCTTTGGCGGGGGCTGATGCCCCTCCTCCACCAATGGGGAACCACGCTGATGAGATCTCGCAGCCAGAAGCACAGTCACACAGGGACTCCCTCTCCATTCCTGCTTCTGACAGCCCTCTGGACCAATCCAACCCTCCAGAGGACCTAACTTATTATAAATATGTGCGTAAAGTCATCTCCTCTCTCTCTATCACGTCAACGGATGCCCCGGACCAGCGTGTTGAAGTTCAAAATGCGCTCAAGTTCGTCGACACCCCCAAGACGACCACTTCTCTGCCAATTCACCAACTCCTCAGAGACAATCTCTCCAAGATATGGCAGACCCCCGCATCCAACCATCCCTGCGCACGCAGACTGGATCTTAAGTACGTGATCCAACCCCTGCCCGGCTTCGACAAACAACAGCTACCACATCAATCCATCGTGGCTGAGTCTGCCCTCAAGCACTCCAAGTCCTCTCGTAGCTCCCCCAACGCGCCTCCAGGAAAAGACAACAAGCTACTGGACGACGTGGCGAAGCGCGTCTACCAAGGTGCCATGCTAAACACGAGGATAGCGGTACACCAATTCCAGCATGCCATTTACCAGGACCTACTGGTGACCAGCATCAAATCCGCCATCACCCAACTAACGGAAGCTCCACCAGCCCTGAACACTGCCCTAGCAGACCTCGAGGATTGCACTAAGCATCATGGTCGAGCGGCCCACGACGCCTTTGAATCAGCCGCCAGAATTGCCGGAACTGCCATCTCCGCACGCCGGCTTGCCTGGCTCAGGGCCTCAGGCTTGCAAACTGATTCCCACGACAAGATCGCGGATACCCCCTGCACCGGGGACTCACTATTCGGCGACAAGGTTAAGGACACGGTGAATGACATGCATGAACGCTGCACCACGCTTCAAAACCTCGAGGAATGTACAGATCGCCCTCGCTCCTACCGCAAAGGAAGCTCTCAAAACTCATCAGCTCACAAAAACTACAATTATTATCGCAAGTGGCAACAACCCAAGTACAAACAGCAGCCTTACCAACAAACTTACAGACAGAAGCCGCGGCAGCGGGAGCGCGCACAAAAGAAGACTACGTCTGCCTCCGCGAAAGCCAACCCTAGTTTTTGACTCCCAGCCCGGCCTGCACCCGCCAGCCGGGGGACGGTTGTCAGCTTTCCGGCATTCCTGGGAGATGATAACAACAGACCATTGGGTGCTCACTATCATCAAGCAGGGCTACAGCATACAATTTTCCTCAATTCCACTTCAACGCTCCCTACCTCCGAGCAATATCCCTCCGCAACACCTTGCTCCTATGACTTCGGAGATAGTATCCCTCCTGAAGGCCAAGGTCATCGAGCCGGTCCCCCCCAGCAAAATCAACTCGGGGTTCTACTCCAGGTACTTCCTCATCCCCAAGAAGTCGGGGGGTGTTCGACCCATCCTCGACCTCCGGGAACTCAACAGGTACATAACCAAGGAGAAATTCAGGATGCACTCCCTCTCATCCATTCTGCCCCTCATCCAACCCAATCATTGGCTGGCCTCCCTGGATCTCCAAGATGCCTACACTCACATTCCCATTCATCCTCACCAGAGGAAATTCCAGCGCTTTCAGGTAGCGGGCAACCATTACCAATACAGAGTCCTTCCCTTCGGCCTCTCTGCTGCTCCCAGAGTTTTCACAAAGTGTGTGGCAGTAGCAGCCGCACATCTACGCAAAGCCAAAATAATTGTGTTCCCCTACCTGGATGATTGGCTTTTCTCTGCACCCTCCCCCTCAGAGCTTCGGAGGGCGGTCAAGAAAGCCACAGCACTGCTCGCCTCCCTGGGTTTTCTGGTCAACCATGCGAAGTCTCGCCTCACCCCAGTCCAGAGGTTGGAATTCATCGGGGCTTACATAGACACTACTCAAGCCAAGGCCTTCCTTCCCCAGAGCAGAAGGCGCACCATCATCAATCTTGCCCTTCAAGTCATCAACTCCTCGCACTCGAAGGCACGAACCATCCTTCGCCTCCTGGGGCACATGGCAGCTACCACCCATGTCCTTCCCCTTGCGAGGCTGCACATGCGAGCCTTTCAATGGCACCTCCGCTCTCACTGGTGCCAGCACTCGCAGCCCCTGTCCGCCATGGTCCCCATCGATTCCACGGTGGCCAAGGCAATTCTCTGGTGGACTCACCCGAAAAACTTGTCTCAGGGCAGACGCCTCCAACTTCCGGCGCACCAGGTCACAGTGACCACAGATGCATCAGCTCTAGGTTGGGGAGCCCACTGCGCTGGCACTCACACGCAGGGCTTGTGGTCGGCTTCAGAGAGAGCCCTACACAGCAACATCCTCGAGCTCATAGCTGTCCGCCACACACTTCAGGCTTTTCGGGAGCTTATAAAGGGAAGAACCGTCAAGATTCAGACAGACAATCAAGTAACTATGTTCTACATAAACAAACAAGGGGGCACCGGGTCGCGTCCCCTATGCAGAAAGGCTCTACGCACATGGCGCCTGGCCCTCTCTTACAGGTGCAGCCTCCAAGCCTGCTACCTGCCGGGGGAGAAGAATGTCATTGCCGGCCGGCTCGGCAGACAACTGAACCCCCACGAATGGACACTCCACGAAGAAGTCTCATCGTCCCTCTTCGCGAGATGGGGCCACCCGCTGATCGACCTCTTTGCGTCACAGGAGAACTCCAAGTGCCGCCTATTCTGCTCCAAATGGCCTGCACCACACAGAATAGCGGCGGACGCCTTCGACATGACCTGGAGCCAGTGGCCTCTTATCTACGCCTTTACCCCCACCCCGCTCGTTGCTCGGACAATTCAACAGTTGATCAGGGACAAGGCATTGGCCATCCTGGTAGTTCCCTACTGGCCCAGGCAAGTCTGGCTCCCCTTCCTGCACCGTCTGGCACTGGAACCCCCCATCCACCTTCCCTTGAGACCAGACTTACTTTCACAGGACAACGGAGCGATCCTGCACCCCAACCTGCAGATGCTATCGCTAACGGCGTGGAAACTGAAAGGCTAGCCCTCGCTCCCTTCAATCTCCCAGCAGAGGTCCAGCAAGTCATTCTGGCGGCTCGACACCCTTCCACCAGGAAAGCCTACAGTCTCAAATGGCGCCGCTTCAGCATCTGGTGCGCATCCCGAAGTCTGGACCCCTTCTCATGCCCAGTACCCCTGCTCCTCCAATTCCTCACCTCTCTTTTAACACTGGGCCTGAAGACCCAGTCCATCAAGGTCCACCTAGCGGCCATAGCGGCTATTCACCACCGAGTACGTGACGCGTCGGTAGCAACACTACCTCTGGTAGTTCACTTCATGAAGGGTCTGGCCAACCTGCATCCCCCGGTCCGCGAACCTGTGCCCCCATGGGACCTTAACATCGTCCTCAACCAGCTCACCGGTGAGCCCTTTGAACCGCTGCAGCTCGCTGACCTGAAGTTCGTCTCTTGAAAAACACTATTCCTCATCGCCATAACTTCAGTCAGACGGATCAGCGAGCTACACGCCTTGGTAGCCCACCCGCCTTATACCATACTTCACAAAGACCGGGCCTGCCTGTGAACACACCCCAGGTTTTTCCCCAAGGTGGCCACTGCATTCCACATCAATCAGACCATCGAATTACCCTGCTTCCTGCCGAGACCACACTCTGACCTGGAGCGACAGTGTCTGCATACCCTAGACTGTGTTAGAGCGCTACGATGCTATCTGGAGCGGACTTCAGCCTTACAGAAAGGCTCGCAGCTCTTCGTCTCATACGATCCTAACAGACCCGGACACCCAGTGTCCAAGCGTACCCTGTCCATCTGGATCTCCTCTTGCATCTCCCTGTGCTTGTCACGAGCAGGAGCACCTCCTACCACAGGAATCAGGGCTCACCACTTGCGGGCGTTGGCCGCCACCATCGCCAACCTGCGCTCCATTCCAGTTCCTGGCATCTGCAGAGCGGCCACATGGGCCTCGATCCAAACCTTCCAAAAACACTACTGTCTGGACATGACAAATTAGAGCAACTCTGTGTTCGGCCTTGCCGTGCTGTCTGCGGCAACAAGCGCAATGGACTCTGTCTGAAGTGGACTGCTTCGCCCCTTGTTGTTCTAAGAATTGCTCAGAGTATTTGCACAATTTTATAAGAGTTCCACTAGTAATTGCACAATTTTATAAGAATTGCACAGTGTGTTGCACAAATTAAGAATTGTTCAGAGTGTTTGCACAGTTTAAATTGTTTGCGCTATCCTGTTTGCACTTGTCTGCACGGTTTCCATGAAACTGCACATTAAACCTTCTTGTTGCACCTTACGCTCTGGCTCGGCCTCGTTGACAGCCCCTTCCCCGCCACTGTAGGTGTAGCTGGGGAGGCATCACTTGTGGCTGACTCATCCTGCTTGTCCTGGGAGAAAACCGAGTTACTTACCTGTAACATGAGTTCTCCAGGGACAGCAGGATAAGTCAGCCACACTTTCCCACCCTCCTCCCCGGCGGGAGGGGGGGGGCCTTAGCCACAATCCGCCTCCTAGCTCTTGCGCCAGCTCAGCTGGGGAAACTCTGACCAGTGTAACCGCCTTTGTGCCCCCAGCCGAAGCGTGTAGGGCTTAAGCGACCTGTTATCCTTCTTTGAACAGCTGTCTGACCTTTTCCTGAGGCAAAGCCTTTTGGGAAATGTAGTTTCTTTCAGTGTCCAATGAAGAGTAGTGTGAACTCAAAGTGGTTTTAAGCAAACAGGATTTATTTCCCCTCCGGGCGGATTTCAGCATGGAACAAAGGTAACACAAACCATATACTTCTGGCAAAGGACAAAATAAAAAGTCTCCAACAGAAATAGCTTAACTTCAGCAGTATTAAACATTTGCTTCCCAGCAATTAGAATAAACAGTTCTGTTTCCCACAGCTTTGTACTTTTTCTCTTAACACTTCTGCAGTTCTCTGCACTGCTAAAACTCAACGCAGGGAAAATATCTCATTCGATATTGTAATCGTACAGTCCATCAATTCTTCAGATGTGTTGCCTAGCCCTGGCTCTGTTTCCATTAACTCCTCATGGAAGACAGGCAGAAATGTTTGCAACGTTGTTTCAGGGGCCACACCCTTCCTCTCTGGCTTAGGCTTTATATCATACTCTTGGCATGCATATGCTTACTTCCTACGTATATTTTCTTAGTTTTACTATCTGTGTTTTATGTTTTGTGAACTGCTTTGATGTTTGCTTAAAAAACACAGTTAAGAAAATGCTTGAATAAATTAAACTAACCTAATGCACTCATAAAATGTAGGCTGTCTCTCTATACCCCAAAATTTCCAAGCCGATCAAAGACAAAAAAAACCAAACCCCACACCCTCAATTCTGAGTCTCTGTGTAAATGCTGTTTGTATTAGCTTATAGTTCCATAGTATGCAAAAGTTGGATGCCTTTTCATTCCTCTGTTCGTCTGTCTGGTCCTCATCTGATGATCTTCTGGTCCTCTTGTTCTGTTATCTTACTAACTTAACAAAAAGCTCAGCATATCGTGTACCTCATTCTCCAGTTACCTAATGCAGATCTGAAGACTAACTAAATGAAAGCATGAGTCTCCTTAATTAACCTCTTTATAACACGATCATTCATTTGCTGCATACTCTTAGAAGTCAGTTTAATAACAAGTCACCTGTAGGCGCCTATCTTTAGCATCTTTAAAAAGATCCACAGGTGTGTCTAAAAGAATACTAGCACAAATCCTGCAGAAATAACAGCTAGATTGAAGGTATGGACATTTTGGCCTGCTCATGAGTAGGTGTAAGTGTTAGCATGTACTGTACGTGTGCATTTTATAAAATACATGTACTGTATCACTCATGACTCTGCCCATGATCTGCCCAAACTCCTCTCCTGAACACGCCTACTCTAAAGCCACTTGCAAGTACATGCCTAATTGCACTTTGTGTACTTTTAAGGGTGAAGTAATCTTATAAAAAACCCTTTTATGCACATGAAGCAGTATTTTATATTTATTTTATTTATTTATTTAAAAGCTTTTCTATACCGCCCCTTCCAGAGATCAAAGGTGATTTACAATGAACAAAACAGATACATTAAACTTTAAATATAAAACATGGGTGTAACATGAGAACTGAAAACATATTTACAGAGAACATTTTTACAAAGAACATATTTTACTTTATTTACAGATATTCAGGCTCATTCTGTCCCGAACGTCCAAGCCTTCTGTAAGCCCAGTCTGAGACGGATGTACAGAGGGCGTTGCAATTCTGATCACACAAGGCACGTCTAGCCCCGTGGGACCAGAATCGCTTACAGTTATGTATGTGCAGGCCGGGAGTGTGATTCAGCCTGGCCTGCACGTACAGAACATGCCCATCTAACTCAGTCAGGGCTTTACAATGGAGCCATGGCTTCATGGTGTCCGGTTACCATGGCACCGCGGCTCCATTGTAAAGCTGCAATCCCCAGCTGCCGGTTGCAGAGCTGGTTTCCCCACAGCCCGACCCCCCAATCTGGCCTTGGGCCCACCAATCCATGTTGTCCAGAGAAGTCATTCCACCTCAGAGGTGGAGTAAGTTCCCCGTACAAGTTGCTGGCCCCAGACATACAGGGCCAACATTAGAATCAGCCCTGTACATCCAGGGCCAGCGACCGCTCACTGTCCACCCTAACTCAGCCCCCAATCCGCCCCTTCCCCACCCCCATCTAACTTCCCCATACAACCGGCAGAGAAGTTAGAAGCCGGCGGGGGAACCACAATTAGCGGGGATAGACGACCCGTTGGGACGTCCATCCCCACTATTCATGGGACAGAATAACCCCAATTGCCTATCTCAGTCTAAATATTCCCCAGGGTTTCTTGAGTTAATTCATGGGTTTGAGATCTACTAAGATATTAAGTGTTGTATAGTAAGGGGTTTAATGTGGAGGTTCACAGTAATTTCACATTTAGGTTGGACATATATTGTACTGGTTTGCTGTCTTACCAAAATGTTCATGAAACATGTGTGTTTTGATTTCCTTACAGAATATATGGAGATCTTTGATAGATCTTAATTTTTCAAGGAGTGAGTTTGAGAGAATAGGAGCAAAGTAAGAGAAGGCTCTATTGCTTGTAGAACGATTTGTTTAATGAAATTCGGAATTAAAGAAGACTCTATGGGCCCGATATTAGAAGGGCATTTACACAGTTTACCATGTTACTGCCGCTGAGAGGGACATTCAATGGCACTAACATGGTTAGTACCGCTGAATATCCGTGATTATCTCCCTTACATGCCTCGATGCTAACCACGTCTGGGGAGGCCTGCGCCTGAAAGATAGGAAAATCCTCGCCTATCTTTAAGGCACACGACTGGGATGAAAACCTGAGGCGAAAAAAACCTGTGAGGGGATAAAACAGAAGCTTACCAACAGAGGTATCTGGAACACGTCTGTGGAGTTCCACAGAAAACAAAAGACTGAATCAAGATGGCACCATGGTGGCAGGCAGGAAGGAGGTGCGCAGGCATAGTGCAGCCTCCCAAAAGCTTCCAATAGAAGCTGGGGAGCGTTTCCATGTGGGGCTCTGTCGGGGATGTCACCCATACATAAGGACTCATTCCTGCTTGTCCATGGAGAAACAACCATTTCTGTGAGTAAGATTTTGATCCCTCTCCCAAAGCTATTGCCAGGGGTGAATTCTGGGGTAGCAGATCTACCAGATAGGAAGAAGGATGACCTGGAGAGTATCTGAGAGACATTAGTGAAGATCGAAGATCGTTTGAACAACTTTGTTTCCAAAACTTCAGAATTCACAATACAAACAGTGGCCAAGTTGGGAGATCACAAAGGTAAACTGATAGATTTAGGTTCCCCATGCCCTGGCTTAGAAGTGAGGTTCACAACTATCATGGTATGCGCAAAACTAACCCATTTGGAGAAACTGCTAAAATTTAGGACAGCGTGTTGGGAATATGGAGTCCCAAACTGCCACAGTTCAAAGGTCATCTGGTACTTTCATTAAGAATAGTCTGGCAATTACATCTAAAGCTAGAGATGACTAAGGATACTCAGTGTTCAAATATATCAGGTTACTGAATTTTCCAAAGACTAGGCTGCTATCACCAAAAGAATTATTTATTTAACAGGTTTTATATACCGCTTTATAATTTCAATCAAAGCGGTTTACATTGAAACTTAAACTTGGTAATGTACATTAAACAGGAACACTGATAACTTGGATTTTTTTTTCCTGAGGGAATGGAGGGTTAAGTGACTTGCCCAAGGGCACAAGGAGTGCTAGTGGGAATTGAATGCTGGTCTCTGGGTTCCCAAGTCAGTGTTCTTAACCATTAGGCTATTCCTCCACTCTTAAGGAGTAGGTATGTGAGAGATGTCCTGAAAATATCGAAACCTGAGGAGATTTTGGTATCACAGATGTTCTATTTCTCAAAAGGGAAGAAGCAGGAGAGTGGAGATGAAGGGGGCTATGGACTCTTTATCAGTAGGTAGTTGAGATTTTACAGCCTTCTTGGAACCCTCAGTAGACAATATATCTACTAAGGCCAACTTTAAAGAGATTTTGTTTTGCACCCAAAGGGTGTGTATGTTTCCTGCATGGCTAAAGCCACACAGGTGAGAAGGAAGGCTTTTCTCCAATTTAACACCAGACTAAGGGGTATGTTTACTAAAACCCCGCTAATGTGCGGGCCCCGGTAGTGTGCGGGTGCCATATAAGGAGTGGGCGTTCCCCGCTAAAGAAGAAACGCCGGAATTTACATATGCGCTAAGGTGCGCAGCGCCCTTGTGCGCCCCGCACCTTAGCGCATCAGACAGCTGCGCGGGAGGCATATGTGTCACGCTGATGGGCAAAGAAAAGAGCCGAGCCACAGCACAATGGTTAAGGCACATACCAATGGTGCAAGAAGCAGGGGTTCGATCCTCCACAGAACCCAATAAAGACAGCTGGCTGAGGCATTAATTTATGAGGCAGTGAAATAATGGGCAGCATAAGGCGGCGCGCTGTGTTTGGAGGCATATGAATGATGGGTGCTAATCCTCTAGGAGGCATCTCAATATGGGGCGGCATAAGGCGGCGCACTGATGAGAAAACAGCAGAGCAGAGCCACAGCACAATGGTTAAGGCACGCACCAATGGTGCAGGGATCAGGGGTTCAATCCCCCACAATGCCCAATGAACAAGGCTGGCTGGGGCAATGTGTATTATGGGGAAGATTGCTTTAGGAGGCATTTTATTTATATTTTAATTATCAATAATAGCAAACGCACTCTCAAAGCATGTCAACATAAGGCGTCCTATAAGGCACATAGTAAAGTGCACTGTCCGCCACGGCACCCTAACATGTCCCCTATAGGGCACTCTATAATTTGCGTCACAGGATAATGTATAGTGCACCTTATATGGACGGGAGCCAGAAGGTGCCCTATAGGGCGCCCTATAAAGCGCCCTCAGAGGCACCGTATGGGTACAGTACGCTGAGGGTGTTTTTGCTGGCATCAAAAATGTACATAAAAAAAGATGATGCTATGGCCAACCCTATCAAATAACCCCACTGTGGGTTTGAACCCATGACCTCTGGCTTCACAAGCAGTGATGCAACCATTGGGCTACAGCTCCATAGCTACTAGCAAGTCCCTGGCTGGCTGCAGAGAGCCTGCACGTCACCACACAGTCTGCTGCAGCCACCAGGACAGGGTTAGCCCACCCGTACCCATGATGCACTGCACATGCAAATCAGCTGACCACAGATGAACATAAGATGGAGAATGCACCCCCACAGCACCTCGGCCTGGTAGGGGGGAGTGACCGGGTGCACCCCCACAGCACCTCGGCCTGGTAGGTGGTACTGACCGTGTGTTTTACTAGCACAGAGTAGCTACACACCGTCACATTGTGCGGGTACTGTGCTCACCCTGAGTGTGCGATGAGGCGGCCAGGACCAGGTCCACAACACCTTGCATGAGTGAAAGAGACCATGCTGGAGGTAGGGTTGCCAACTGGCTCCAGATACGCCCGACAAGCTTGATCCAGTCCTAGGTCTACCCCATTGCATGCAGGGACATGTAGTTCTGATTTCTCCATTGCACTCCATAAGAAAAGCAAGACTACATGTCCCTGCATGCAATTGGGTAAACCCAGGACTGGATCAAGCCTGTCGGGTGCATCTGGAGCCAGTTGGCAACCCTAGCTGGAGGTCCAAAGCAGTGTTAAAGTTTCAGATACGTAGTTTCTGCACAAACACCTTGGATATCTCTGTCTGTTTCAGTCAGGTGTAGCCCCTAGGAACCCCTAGGTGGGCCATGCACCACCACCACCACCCCCCCTCCTCCAGGGCCAAGGGTGGCAAACAGGGTCTCCTTTCAATAGATCCACCTTCTACCTCCCTGCAATGGTGGCAGGAGAGGGGACCATCAACCCCGGTCCTGCTGAGGGACATACACCCCACAGGGCAGTCAATGCAGCTCTATACATATCCATAACACAATAGCAGACAGACATTAGGCCTGGATATGGTAAGCTACACCCCAACATTAACCATGCGTATGTTCTCAGCATTAAACGTTTGTCCTTACTATCACGGTTTAGTTGTGGGAAAAATATGTGGACAGGATTTGTAGTAGCCCCAGCTGGCCTTTGAACCTGTGACCTTCTGTTCTTGCACACACTGTCTGTGTGCACTGCACCACCATTTTGCCACAGATATGCTGCAGTCCCTGGGGGGTCCATGACTGTACATCCAACAGAGCCTGTCTGTTGCGGTGGACGGTGCCAGCCTGCACAGGCCTAGGCCACTGCCTGCTGTGGCTTGCAGCCACTGCCCCCTCCACCACCTGTACCCTTCCGCCAACATGCAGACATGTCCTTATCTGGGAAATAGCATATGACCTGAATGAGTTGTGGCACTCCAGGACTGAATTTGGGGTACTCGGCTGTAGGTAATGCCCATTGTTATGGTTTGTGTGCGGTGTAGGGTAAAATATAGGTGTTGGAACCATGCTTATGTTCTCTGCAATAAAGGAGTGTCTTTACTATCACTGTTTAGTGGTGGGTAAAATTATGGGGACTGGGTTGGCAGGAGCCCCAGCTGGGATTTGAACCTGTGACCCTTTGTTCCTACAGGCACTGGCTGTGTCCGCTGCACCACACTGTGGCCACAGAGACAGTGCAGTCCCTGGAGATAGGAAACCTGGCTGGACGAGTCAGAAACCCTGCTCTGCACAATTTTACTGTGGGCTCATTTACCTTGTATGGAGACAAACGGGCAAATAAACCTCATAAAAAACCTCGAAAAAAGGGTCAAACACCCATAACCAAGCTGGGCAACAGTGATAGCAATGGACAACAATAAAAAACACTCCCAGGAAAGCTCCAATAAAATGAAATGATTTTTGAAAGGGTCTACGGAGCGTAGCCCTTCCAAATATCATTTCTTTTTTTTGGAGCTTTCCTGGGGGTGTTTATTGTTGCCCATTGCTATCACTATTGCCCAGCTGAATTGTAATTTTTAACATTTTTGTTGTGCTCATTTTTGATTTTTATTTGCGAGTTTGTTCTGTGCACATGTATCACACTGCTCACGTTTTGTAGGTTTCCCTGGTTTTGCTGTACATTGCTGACGGAAATGGTTTCTCTTCCCTTTAAATCG
The DNA here is from genome assembly GCA_033557465.1 of Ichthyophis bannanicus. Lineage (NCBI taxonomy): Eukaryota > Metazoa > Chordata > Amphibia > Gymnophiona > Ichthyophiidae > Ichthyophis > Ichthyophis bannanicus. Next base: position 331,744,569 of record CM066032.1, read on the forward strand.
TCTCTAACGCGAGGTTTTCACTCGCGGTATTTTTGGGTCTATTTTCAGCCCCGCTCCTGTGCGGGGAGCCTCTCCCCTCCCACTTTCCACCCATTGACCCCATCTCTCCGCCCCTCGGGGGCCTTCCTCCGCCCTCCGTACGCCTTTCCCCGCCTCTATCGCACATCAGCGCACCGCACATGTGCGCGGACCCGTTAGTGTGACGCGCACGCGTGCGGGGCACTTAAGAGCACTTAAGTGCATCATTTCCGTGCGCTACTGTGCGCCGCGCACATGTGCGCGGTTTAGTAAACATACCCCTAAGTGCCATAAGCATTTCATTTCAGGTTCCCCTGTAAGTGCCTTAATACCAGGGATACAATTACACATTTTTTGATACGCTACATTTTAGAGTCATTGACTTGGCCACATTTTGGGGTGTGAGGCAAATTCACACAAACTCTATAAAATACATACTGCACAATATTCAGCTGGGCTGCTATTGAAACACCAGTCTGATATAAACTGTGCATACAGCAGCAGTTTCTGGAGAGTGGCCGCCACGGAATATCCTGTTTGTATGGCCATATCTGAAGAGCAATGGTTTTCAGTTCACACTTATCCAGATAGCAATTTAGTCCTGCTTTTCAGGAGGCCTAGGCTATCTGGATAAGTGACAGCTAGAAACTGGTTAGAGCGAGGATGATACCAGTGCTATCCAGATAAGTGCTGACTTTATCTGGATATTAGGGATTTTCAGCCAGCACTTATCTGGGTAACTTAGGCCATAGGAAAAGAAGGCCTAAGTTGCTATCTGGATAAGTCTAGCACTTATCCAAGTAGCACCACTCAACCTAGATATTCAGGGCAGCTACTTTCTGGATCCTACAACTAAATATCCTGCTGACATTTAAGCACCGTGGCTGATCGCCATGGCTTTTGGAAATCAGCCATTTTGAAACGTTGACCCATAATTACTTTTCCTAAAATGAATGCTTTACACATGTTTTAAAACTTGCCAAAAACAGATTTGAATATTTTTATTAAAAAAAAAGATGATGTGATGTACCTTTGAGTAGTAAAAATAATGAGGCTGATATTCAAAAGGTTTGTCCAGCTAATTATTAGCCAGAGAAACTACAAATTTGAAAATCTACCCCTGCCCTCTGGATACATTTTTACAGGACAAATCACTGTCTACACAAAATATACCCAGATATAAAGACATAGTTACCCAGATAAGTGCTGGCTAAAAATCTCTTGAGATTGTATACTGTTGTTAAATGTAAACCGCCATGGACCAAAGGTGGTATATAAAAACTGTTAAATAAATAAAAATGGTGCTAGCTGGAATTCCCAGGGCATGGTTAAACTTTAGCCGGTTAAAGTTGCTCTCTTAACTCTTCATAACAGCAGGAATAATAGGAGGTAGCTAAGACAACCCCATACCTCTGTTTTATAATATAGCACAGTTACTTACCTGTAACAGGTGATCTCTGGGAACAGCAGGAATAAGTCTTCACATATGGGTATCGTCGGTACCGACGGAGCCTGCGCGGGAACGCTCCCCAGCATCCAATTAGAACGCTTTTGGGAGCATTACACAGCGCCTGCGTGCTGCCTTCCCGCCTTTCCCAACTTCGTCTCTCCAGTTGAGTTTTAGAGCTGAGACAAAGAGAGAGAGAGCGAGGGAAAGGAAAAGAGATAGAGAGATAACAACTCTTAGGGGAGGTGGGTGGGTTGTGAAGACTTATTCCTGCTGTTCCCAGAGATCACCTGTTACAGGTAAGTAACTGTGCTATCTCCAGGAACAAGCAGGAATGAGTCTTCACATATGGGGACTCCCAAGCTAAGATGTCTGGAGGAGGCCCCAGGCCCCAGCATATTGCAATCTAAAGATGGGCTATGCTTATCCCTCAAAACCTCAGGCATCCAAGGGATGGAGGGTAGGAGTTGAACTAGAAAAGAAAAAAGAGGTGCTGTGGAACAGCTTAACTAAACAAGGTATCCAGAGGAGAGTCCTTGTGTAAATCATAAATATTCAAACAATTTTGAGTCTTAATTTTCTAATGTGGATCTCACTCAAAAATATTGCAAAAATACTTGTTGAGGGTAATAAGGGTCTGTGGTTGAGAGCCAGATCATTATCCTCAAAGAAATTCCCCCAATGTGAAGCAGAGGGAAAAAAATACATTTTGCAATACAGGAAGAGATGAGAAGTCCTCATGGCCAGAACTAACCCCAGAAGAAAGCACTGGGGGAGTTCAATGAGGTTGGACTTTTGAGAAATAGCTAAAGCTTCTGTAAAGTCCAAAAAATTGAACTTCTTGTCCTTGGAGCAGAATAAGGTCCTAGGAAAGAGTGGAGATAATCTGACTGGTTTGGATGAAAAGGCAGAAATACCCTTTGCAGAAAAAAGGGGATAGGTCTTTAAGACCCCCTTTATTCCAATGAAAGAGAAAGATATTTGTACTAGGCGTTGAGCCTCCAATTTCTTGAAGATCAGTAAAAGTCTTTTGTAAGTGATGTCACTTATGATGATGACCTTACATGTAGAGCTTCAGATGTGATGTAACCTAAAAGGTAATGGTAAAAGAAGGTATTTCGTAAATTGCCATAGAAATTGGTTGTCCATTGAATTTTATGGTATGCTGGGACAGCATTAATATGGACAGTAGACAAATCTTTCAAAGTCAGATGTTGTATAGAGATTGACGCAACAACAAGAAGGATTAAGACCTACTTGAGAATATTGATGGAGAATCTCTGTCTGGTTAAATATGGAAGAATTATAGAGAAAGTTTCATGGAAACTGGTAATACGTTCTTAACTTACAGGGATAAGATTAGACTTCTTGAAAAGATCTAGCCCCTGAATAACCAGGTCTCGAGACGTACGTGAATGAGTGCAGAGGAGATCCTTAGTCTTAAGACAGCAAGTCTGTATCCTTCTATAATTTCAAATAGTAGCTGGAGAAAAAGACGCAATATAAGGAGATACCATGTTTGCCTCTTTATGAGGGCAATATGAGTATCATGCGTTCTCCTGTTCAACATAAGCTACCATGAAGTATAGGAAATTAGAAGGAAAGTAGTGAATAAGGACCAACTGCAATGAAAAAAATGCATCCCTGTTGTGGAAGTTCCAGTGAGATATGGAACAACCAGGGAATTGTGCAATTTTCTACCCTTTCACGTGGTCTAAACCCTGGTTACCTTTTCTTAAAAGGACATTTTAAGGAATATGGTAAGAGTAGGAAAAAACCAGTCATGTAGGAACATGACTGGCAGAGTCTACCAGCTGAAGCCCTTCTTAACTATCTGGCAGCTACCTATTAGGAGTAGCTCTGAGGCTCTCTGGCAAAGGCCCACAGTTGCAGAGCTTTGTTGTAGAATTGCAGAGAGCATGTTGTAGGTTGCTTAGATCTGGCTGTTGAATTGCCAGTGTGCAACCTAATCTATTCTGTTGGAGCCAAAGGGAACTGAAGGTGGCTAAGAATAGTAGACAGGCCTGATGCCTGCAACAATAAATAGTACAAATGAGTTCTGGATCTCTTTTGGAATTATCTGTTATTAAGGCAGCATAAAAGTTAGGTCCTATAGATTGGAGAGGACCGACAGACATAATTTGGAGTAGTGATACCCAATTTCTGTCCGAAAAGCTGCCTTAAAAAGATATGTGAGAAGGAGATGAACCATCAAAGGGGAGAAAACTCTGTATGGAAACTACTTACTGGAGTAGGTATTGAAGAAAATCCTATGGCTTAGAGAATAAGCCCTCCAGTTGATTAGTAGTACTCTTAGAGACTGAATGTCTGGGCTAAGAGAGATAGAAATTAATACAGAGTTGAGAAGACTTACAATTTAGTAAGTCTTTGAAGAGATAGGGTCCCCTTGCAGTTAAAAGTATGAGATATCCTCGTACAGGAAACTGACAAGGTGAAGGGTATAGTTCACCTTGTTGTTAGTTCTCCTTTTGTTTTAAAAGGAGAAACCTGTTATCTCTGGGGTATGATAGTCCTTAATAGCTCTTAGAGCTAGAAGGATAGATTTCTCTTGTAGCAAGAGATTCATGCCCAGAGTCGAGGATTGAGTCAATGTATGACTGATATCTCAGCATGGATGAGATGAATTTTAGATGCTTCTGTTGAAAAGAAGTAGGTTCAAGTTCTAAACCTCACACAGAAAAAAGTGAATAAAATATCAGAAACCCTGCGATTGCTGGGTTTGCTGAGCCTGTTGAGGTTTTGATTTTCTTAGCCTGGTGTGGTGTTGCCCATCTTTGGAAACATCTGCAGAATGGATAGAAGATGGATAAAACTTTTTTCCCTTGGGGGAATAAAGCTTTTTATGAGATTTTTATTAGCTGGGATAGAGGAAAGTTTTGACAATCCTCTGAAAGTAACAGCATCGGTGCTCAACTGATTAGCTTGAAATAAAGCCTCCTTGTTGAAGAGATTTTCACCATTACTTCCCAGCCTTTCCTGAACCCATCTGTCCAAGTCTGAAGCTTGGAGCCAGGCTATGCGTCGTACTCCTATTGCTATAGCAGAAGTTCTGCTAATAGATTCAAAACAGTCCAGGGAAGCACGATTAATGAACCTAGAGATATTTTGAGCATGATTGACTAATAAGGAATAGTCTGCTCTTTTATGCTCTGGAAGAAAAGGGTTCAAAAACTAAGTTCTTTGTGACCTCTTCAAGAGATAATCCCATATAGAAAATATATGAGATAATTCTTGCTGAAAGCATGGATGCCTGGAAGCATCGACGTCCAAAGGCATCTAAAGTCCTAGACTCACGACCTGGCGGATAAGAAGAGTGCTTCTTTGCACTCTTAATACGCCTCATTGCTGATTCTACAACAATAGAATGATGAGAAAGTTGAGTCTTTTGAAAACCTGGAGAAGGTGGCACCTTGTACATAGTGTCAAGTGTCTTAGAATGTGGGGATACCGTTAAAGGAGTTTCCCACATTCTTAACAGTAGATCTTGTAAGATCTGATGCAAAGGAAGCATGATCACCTCCTTTGGAATCCAGGGGAATTGCAGTGTCTCTGAATTCCCCAGTAGGGATTCTTTACCAGGTATAGAAATGGCAAGTAACTTTGCCATATCAAGCAGAAAAGCTTGAAAAGAAATCTCCCCCGAGGAGGACTCTCTAAAATGAGGGGTAAAGACTAGACTTGTAGAAAAATCAGCCTTGGTACCAATGGATTCATCCCAGTCATCGGGATCGGAAGACTGAAAAGGATGAAGCATCGGATTTTCTTTAAAGCAATGTCTTTGGTACCGCCCGAGGTCGGTACCGAGACAAGTCGGTACCGAATCTTCCATGCTAGAGATCGATTCCAGGCTCGGCATCGAGGGAAGCGATTCTGTCGAAGCAAGCATGGACGGTACCGACACCGATGCCGATGTCGATACCGGTACCGAAGGCGATACCGATACTCGAGGAACGGTCTGCAGCAACTCTAGTGGTACCAAAGTAGCCGAGAGTGCTAGACTACGTTCATCGGTGAGGAGTGTTTCGTCCATCACCATAGCCGATGCCGGGGTGTCGGTTCTGCTCGAAGCGGCCACAACCACCGAGCATGGCCCAGGTATGTTCATCGAGGTAAGAACCCCGGGAACAACCCGGAGCCCCGTTAATGCTTTGAAGCCCGAAAACTCCCGCCGGGGCTTTATTGCCAAGATGTCCTCAAGGGCAAGGCCAAAGCCATCTCGATGCTGAGAAGGAGATCTACCACTCGAGGACTGGCTAGTCTTTACAGACTTTTGTTTGGTTACCTGATCCTGTGAAGAAGAAGATATTCTAGCTGGTAACATCGAGAGCGATGTGAACCGGGTATCGAGTTGTGCTCGATTCTGAAGACTTCTTCTGTTTGAGCTCCAGCAGGAGAGATACTCCAGAGGGCAATGGTCAGGACCTAAACATTTTAGACACCAAGTATGAGTGTCTGAAAAAATATCTGTACTGCCACACTTTGAGCATTTCTTTAGGATAGTGGCTGGCTTTTCCATAATGGAAAGGTAGAGGCCTAGTAGTGGCCTAGAAACCGTCAGGCACTAAACAGGAAAGAATTTCTAAGAAAAGAAGAAATTCTTCAGGAAAAAGAAAGAAAAGCACCAGCGGTACCGGTAGCGTCAAGGGAAGGCAGACACGACCACAAAAAATTAAGAATAAAAAGAAGAATTTTCTGCGGTGACAGGACTACGTCCTGCCGGCTCCGCGGAAAACGGAAAACTGGAGAGAGGCAGTTGGGAAAGGCGGGAAGGCAGCACGCAGGCGCTGTGGGATGCTCCCTAAAGCGTTCTAATTGGACGCTGGGGAGTGTTCCCGCGCAGGCTCCGTCGGTACTGACGATACCCATATGTGAAGATTCATTCCTGCTTGTTCCTGGAGATAATATTGCAACAAAATAATGTAAAAACATACCCTGTTTTAAAACAGGTTAAAACTTTCCTGGCAAAAGTTATTTTTTCAAAGGGCCAGCACTGCATTTCCCATCAGAAATAGCAGCACTCATCTTTTTAAAACTTGTTTGCCATATCCTAACCTCTAGTCTAAACAGTCATACAGGAGTGAAGAACCAGTCTAGAGATTAGAGCAGCAGGCTGAGAATGAAGGAAGCCAGGGCTCAAAACCTGCTGATGTTCTTTGTGACCTTGGGTAAGGTATGAACTTAGGATTTAACAAGTTTGTATTAACACACACTAATTTGTCTTAAGAACACAGGGCATGTTTACTAAAGGGGACGCCAGTAGCACGTGTTTGAGCCATGAAACCAGCACGGTGATCCATACTAACTTTAGGGGGCGTGTGCTTCCATCCCCTTGCAGTTAGCGGGTTGCTAACGTGCAGCACCACACTAACCTGCATGTGGTATGTGCACCCAAAACACCCATGCTAACCACGAAGCACCATTACTGCCCATGTTCTACCCCTAACCCACCCAGTCTCTACCCAAATGGGTGCTCACCGGTTAGTGTAGGATTTTTAGCATGGGGCCTCAGTCTGTTAGCAAGGTGCACTTAGGGCATGGCAAATGCAATGCTAATGGTTAGTGTATGTTAGTAAACATTCCCCATAGTTAATAAATAGGACCCACTGAATAAAAATGGGGCTTGTGTTATTTAAAGTGCATTAAACAGGATCTATGAGATTAGAGATATAGAGCTGTGCACAAGATCAAATTTTCAGTTTATTTGGTCTTTTTTTTCCAGATGTTCAGATTGTTCAGTTTATTTCACACATTTATTTTAATAAAAAATTTTCTCTGTTAGCACTCTTTAAGGTACACAAAGCAACTTAGGGGCATGTTTACTAAACTGCAGTAATGTCATTCGCGTTAGGTTCCACGGTAAAGGTACAGATGCCCATATAAAGGCGTGGGCGGGGCATCATTACGGCAAACTGTGTCAGGTAACGCGCGTTATAAGGCACGTTACAAGGTACCTTATTAGGCACAGTACAAGGCACGTGCCTTAACGTGCCTTGTACTGTGCCTAATAAGGTGCTAACGTACCTTATAACGTGCCTTGTACTGTGCCTAATAAGGTGCCCTGTAACGTGCCTTGTACTGTGCCTAATAAGGTGCCTTGTAACGTGCCTTATAACGCCTTATAAGGATTGTTGGCAACTGTGGTGAGGGTACTATGGGCTGGCAGCACAGATCTGCAAAGATATGACTGTCACAGGCAAGCAAAATATCTGCCTTGGACAGGAGGGAACAATGAGGACTTGAACCCATGATCTCCGCCTAGAACGTCAGTGTACTAACCGGTAGGCTACACCTCTAAGGCTTGGTGCATAGCAATGGTTGGGTACAGAAGGACTGCAGCTCACCGCACAAACCATCTGCTCTGTGTGCCAGGATAGGGCAACCCCACCAGCAGCCATGATGCATTGCACATGCAGAACAGCGGTCTACAGCTGACCACCAAATGGGGTTTGCACCTCTCCGGTACTGCAGCGTGGTAAGACGGACTGACAGTGTGTGATACTGGCACAGAGTAGCTACAGACCATGCCATTGTGCAGGTTCTGTGTTCACCCTGAGGGATAGGATGGGCACCCAGCACTAGGTCCACAGTATATGTGGTGCTAGAGATAGGTCCTTCTGCACATCCCCAGCACTACCAGTGTGTAACAGGTGTTCCCAGCAATGCAACCGAAGGCACATCTCTTCCAGCTGTGTTCTGCAGTCACATGTGGCCCTGTGGGACTAGACACCACCCAGATTAGTGCGCACCCGGTGTTAAGGTCTGGCTGCCATGGGTACCTGTTATCAGGGCAGTGAGATGACTAGACTCGCATGAGGGTGAGGTAACACTGCCACTATAGGTCTAAGTGGTATGCACTATATACCCCAAGGGGCCTCAATCACCCCTTTTGTGGACGAGGGTATGGTGGGACAGGTACCTGCACCCTGCAGAATGGCTGTAGTACCAGCAACCACATTCCTTTTGACAGATGACAGCCATCCAGGGCTGCTGGGCCAGTGCCATACCTGTGACCATTGCAGACCAGCAGTGATGCTTGGGGTAGGCAGCGGAAGGCTCAACTACCCCACGCCAAGGTCTGCCATTCATCAACAGACAGCACAGTCAGACTGCACCTGCAGCAGCCTACAAGGTGTTTTCACCATGCACAGACGAACTACAGACAGCCCACTAACCAGTCCATAGTGCATGCTCACAGGGAACCCTGTGCACCCAGAGGTGGGATGCAGAGCACAGACACCAAGCAAGTATCTTCATGATTGGGCCCCAGAACCAGGAACACACAGGTATCACTGGAAACAAATAATGTGTGGCACTGTGTAGGAACATAGACATGCCATGGTCACTGCTCGGTCAGAGTGAGAGTGCCCCCCCCCCCCAGGCGTGACATGCTGTGGCCACCCTGTCCATGCAGGTGGTGGTCGAGCACTACAGTGTCCCAGCCATTGCCCTCCACCCTGTGCAGATGCATCCTGGCCAATCCGCCCTGTCTGGGCCATACCCACAATACCTTGCTCCTCATTATGCACATTTGCAGGCTAACGCTGGAAGCAGTGTGAGCAATGTGGGCTCAGTGAGGTGTTGGCAGACAAAACAATGGAGAGACATATGCACACTCCCACACCTATCTCAGCATTGTGCAGATATGGAGGAGGATGACAACCCTACCCGCCGCACTGGTCCTGATCACTGTGCCAACATTGCTAATCTGTGCAGGGGGTAGTAGTAGTGCTCTGGTGATAACTGCAGCTCTGTGCTGGGGCCAACAGCCTGACACTCCATGAAGCTGTGGATAGTGGAGCCCTTGTGAGTGGGTGTCCATACCCCTGAGCACCGCTGCATTGGGGCTTGCCCATGTTGTTGTTGTGGCTGCATTGTGGGCTAAAACTATGGGGAGATGTTCTGCAGGATCCACAGATGGGACGTGAACCTCTGCTCTTGAACATGCTGGCTGAGTGTACTGCACCACACTATTGCCACAGCAGCATAGTGGTCCCTGGGTCTACCCTTACGTTCCTCGGCCAGACCTCTTCTGTTGCACTGCACACCACGTACTGGTACAGGGCATGGCCTAGGTCCACTGCAGGTGGGTACCACTTCTCCTTCCAGCACAATCACCCACCCCCTCTGCCATGCTGCCATGACCATATGCTGTCGGTGCCGGTGGTGCGCTATCCCAGGCCATCCAGGGGGCAGGTAGGCAGCTGCCTTAGGTGTGGGTTCTGGGGTAGGGGTGCCTACATAGATGTCCACGCTTCCCCCGGCACCGCCTGTTACTGTTATGTGCCCCTTGGGGTACCTGCTGGGTAATGTCCCCTGGGTGGGACACTGTGGGACACAGACTCAGGGGCATTTTGACCCTGGTCAGTTGCTGTCTTGCTGGTTTCCATTTTCTGCATTTTTATGTGCTACCTCGGCAGATGCCTAGTCCACCTTGTGCCACAGTAGCCCCCACTGCATGTCCCGCCTGTAGCCCCCATGCCCCATTTGCGCCATCACCATAGTGGCCTTTCATACCTGGGCACTATGCTGTTGCTGCAAATGGCCCCTAAGCTAAAGAAGAGTGACAAAACATCAAAGTTGATGAGCAAGCGCAAGGAAACAATATTAACGGAAGTATTTTTGTCGGAAGATCGGCCATGAGGTTAAAAGCCTCTCGGAGCCGTTACTTCCATTTTAATCAGTGTAAATTTGCCCGAAACGCAGTGCTGTGTACTTTTGGACAACTGCTCTTTTTGAAATTTTCTTCTTTTTGGAAGTTATTACTTCTGCTTCGTCTTTTTGGAGTTTGAGAAAGACATCGGAACATCTGCTGCTGTACGTTGTTTTATGCAATATCCAATTAAGCTATCAACGGCGGTTCAGATAAGTCAAAGCGTTTTAAACTATTTTCCTCTCATAAGTATATTAATGTTTTGAAGGTGGCACCAAGTTGTGGTGTTTTTTTCACCTTTCCTTGGCTCTGTAGTGGGCTTGTTTCATTGGACTGTAATAAAACTGATTAAAATGGAAGTATCGGCTCCGAGAGGCTTTTAACCTCATGGCCGATCTTCCGACAAAAATACTTCCATTAATATTGTTTCCTTGCGCTTGCTCATCAATTTTGATGTTTTGTCACTCTTCTTTAGCTTAGGGGTTTCAGGTGTTGAGTGCTTGTTATTTTGTGATTTTTGTTGCTGCAAATGGAGCACTACTATTACCTTTCTTGGACTCCCTGCCTATGCTGTAAATTGCTGACACTTAAATGGCTTCTCTCTCCTGCAAATGTGCATCTATCGCCAGGTTTTTCAGTTGCGTTAAGATTCAGCCCTTCATTTCCCCGCGTTAGCGGCACATAGCCATCCCAATTGAATATCGGGCTCTATATATTTATTGAACTACAGATCAACAGGACTGCATGGATAAAAAAAAGCCACATACAACTTTCATAGTGCACTGCAATATAGCGCTACTATCTAAAATTAATTATCAAGCACACAAACTGCTGCACAGAGATATAAACCTCTATTTACTAATGCTAGATACCTTATAATGGTGTTATCACATTATCTCGCAATGAAAGCGTGGAGGGAGACCACAATATACATGCCATACTATCACTAAACGTGCAACACACATAATTAGGGCTCCTTTTTATAACAGAATATCAATGTGGAATGTTGAAGGAGGCAACCATTTTAAATCTATTTTATAAAGGCAACGTAGATACCTATGTGACTATAAATTAAGCTCACAAAACCTGTCCCAGTAGGCTAAAGATGTGAAGTGTGGAGACAAAACTTTTTTTCAGGTATATTTGGGAGAAGAGGAAGATCAGAGATGGAACTGCAAGACTCAAAGTGCCAAGGACAAATTTGTGTAAAGTGGCATTGAAAAAGAGAAAGTGCTAAACAAATACTTCTGTATTCACAAAAGAAAATCCTGGAGAAGGATCATGCTTTGACAAATATACGAATGGGAGTAGAGTTGATTCCACATCATTCGTAGAAGATGTTTTTCAACAGCTTTGCAAAACTGAAAATGGACAAGGCCATGGGACCAGATAAGATACATCCTAGGATACTGAAAGAGCTCAGAGAGGTTTTGGCAGGGCCTTTAAAATCTACAAATACTGGAAGAATGGTCTAATGCTTGGCAGTTAGGATTTAATGCGAAGTAGTGCAGGTTCATGCACTTGGGATGCAGAAATCCAAAGGAACTGTATGCGATAGGGGGTGAGAGGTTGTGTGCATGGACCAGGAGAGGGACGTCAGAGTGCCAGTGTCTGAAGATCTCAAGGTGGCAAAACAATGCAACAGGTTGGTAGCCAAAGCCAGAAAGATGCTGGGCTACATACAGAAAGGAATAACAAGCAGAAAGAAGGAGGTATTAATGCCCCTGTACAAATGGTTGGTGAGGCCTCACTTGGAGTATTGTGTTCGGTTTTGGAGACCATATCTCACAAAGAATATAAAAAGACTTGAAACGGTTCAGAGGAAGATGACCAAAATGATGTGAAGCCTGCGCCAGATTATGTTTGAGAAGAGGCTTGATGGCTTAAATATGTATACCGCAGAGGAAAGGAGGGACAGGTGAGATATGATACAAACATTTAAATACGTAAAAAGTATTCATGAACAAGCAAACCTTTTTCAAAGAAGGGGAAGCTGTAAAACTAGAGGGCATATGATGAAGCTGCATGGTGGTAAACTTAAAAGCAACATCTGGAAAGCGTAGTTACTCACCTGTAATAGGTGATCTCCGGGAACAGCAGGAATTTAGTCTTCACATATGGGTATCGTCGGTACCAACGGAGCCTGTGCGGGAACGCTTCCCAGCATCCAATAGGAACGCCTTTGGGAGCATCCCTCAGCACATGCGCGCAGCCTTCCCGCCTTTCCGACTGTCCCTCTTCAGTTAAGTTTGTAGCTGAGTGAAAGGATAGAGGGAGAGAGGAAAGAGACAAAGAGAGAGAAACAACTCCTAGGGGAGGTGGGTGGGTTGTGGGAAAGGAGATCTGGAGAATGCCCTAACTCCAGAGGTGCTGCTTGAGAGAGATGTAGAAGCAGGGGATACCACGTTTGGCGTGGCCATTGTGGTGCTATGAGGATCATGCGACCCCTGTCTCTCTGAAGCTTGAAGAGTATTTTGGGGATGAGGGGAATGGGTGGGAAGGCATAAAGGAAGTCCTGACTCCAGTGAAGGAGGAAGGCATCCCTTGCCTGACAATTGTGAGCCGGAATCCTGGAAAAGTACCGGGGAAGTTTGGCATTCAAGGGACTTGCAAAGAGGTCTATGTCTGGAGTGCCCCAGAGATTAAATATCTTTGCCACCTGATCCAGGTGGAGGGACCACTCGTGAGGCAACAGTACTCGACTGAGTTTGTCTGCCCAAAGGTTTTGAATGACAGGAAGATATACCACTAGAAGGTGAATTTCATACTCTCTGGCGAGAGCCCACAGTCGCAAAGCTTCATTGCATAACGACAGAGAGCCTGTTCCACCCTGCTTGTTCACATAGAACACGGCTACTTGATTGTCCGTCTAGACTAGGACTGTCTTGTAGCTGAGCTGGGCGTGGAATACTCGAAGAGCTAAATAGATTGCTCTTAATTCCAGGAAGTTTATGTGTAAACCGGTCTCCTGTGGAGTCCAGGTTCCCTGGGTAGAGAGATGATTCAGGTGTGCTCCCCAACCCACCTGTGATGCATCTTCTGTTAGGGGTGGCCTGAAAAGAGGGTTGATGAAAAGGAGACCCCACTGTCAGGTTTTCTAGTGACTGCCACCATTGGAAGGACAAAACTAGTCGTTGAGAGTTTATTATTTTGTCCGACAAATGACCTGTGGCCTGTGTCCACTCTGTGTATAGGGTCCACTGAGCTGCTCTCATGTGGAGGTGAGCATATGGGACTAAGTGAACTGTGGAAGCCATATGTCCTAGTAACTATAGCAGCTCTCGAGCAGTGAGGGAGGATTTGCCTACTGCTTGAGAAGCTAGTTGTATTATGCAAAGACACCGGGCCTGTGGAAGGAAAGCCTTTGCTTGTCTGGTATCTAGACAGGCTCCTATGAATTCCAGGCATTGGGAAGGAACAAGTTGGGATTTGGGGAAGATTATTACCAATCCCAAGTATTGGAGAATTCGCATTGTACGGGACAGTGCAGTGCTGGCCTCTACAACTGTAGGGGCTTGAATGAGCCAGTCATCTAAGTAAGGGATGACAAATATCCCCAGGTTCGTAGAAATGCAGCTACTACTGCCATGCATTTCATGAATACCCTTGGTGCTGAAGCCAGACCAAAAGGAAGAACCCTGTACTGGAAATGCCTTCCCCTGAAAAGGAATCGTAAGAATTTCCTGTGATCTGGATGGATGAGAATGTGAGTGTATACATCCTTTAAGTCTAGAGAGCAAAGCCAATCCTGGCTTTGAAGGTATGGCAGAAGAGTTCCTAGAGAAATCATTTTGAACTTCTCTCGAAATAGGTATTTGTTCAATTCTCTGAGGTCCAAAATGGGTCTGTGTCCCCCTATTTTCTTTGGAATAAGAAAATAGGGGGAGTAGAACCCTGCACCCCGTTGAAGAATGGGCACTTCCTCTATTACCCTTGGGCAAGAAGTGTGGAGACCTCGTGATCTAACAGATTGTCTGTTTGAGAATTGAATTGCTTTAGAATTGTAAGAGGGGGCATGCTGTGAAAATGAAGCTTGTACCCTTCTCCTACAATGGACAAAGTCCAATCTTCTGCTGTTATCTGATGCCATCTGTTGGCAAAGTGGCATAACCTGCCTGGGATATTGGGGGGTTGGGGACCCCTCAGAGGCAGGAAGGCAAAGCGCTCTAGGAAGGAGTCAAAGCCCTTGAGGGGGCTGAACCTGGAGAGCTGGTTGGGCTCTCGGGTCTTTTGGCTTCTTTTGCTGTCTAGTTTGTCCTTTTTGGGCAAACTGACCCTGAGTCTGACTCTGCTGGGTATAGGAAGGATAAAATTTCCTCTTTTTGCTAAAAGAGGGTTTTTTATAAGGCTTCCTTTTGGCTGGAGTAGCTGTAGATTTTGACAATCTATCTAGAGTAGTACTGTCAGCCTCTAACTCATTAGCCTTTTCCTGCCAGTTCTTGCCAAAGAGATTCTCCCCCATGCAAGGAATTTTGCCTAATTTGTCCTGTACCCAAGTCTCCAAGTCTGATGCCTGCAGCCAGGTAGTCCGTCGTGCACCAATGGCAATAGCAGAGGTTCTGCTGATGCATTCGAAGCAGTCAAAGGCTGCACGATTTACAAACTTGGAGACATCTTGAGAATGCTTAACTAGAGCAAGAAAATCTTGTCTCTTGGCACCTGGGAGAAATGGGCTCATAAGTTTTAAGTCTCCTGTGACTTCCTTAAGGAACATTCCTATATATAGAATATATGAACTGATCCTAGCTGAAAGCATGGAAGCTTGAAAAGTGCGGCGCCCAAAAGCATCCACAGTCCTGCATTCATGACCTGGAGGATTGGATGCATGCCTCTTTGCACTTTTCATTCTACGCATGGCTGACTCCACTACCATTGAATGGTGTGGCAGCTGAGTTTTCTGAAATCCAGGACATGGCAGAACTCGATACATAGTATCAAGTCTCCTAGAGTGAGGAGAAGTAGTCAGAGGTGTCTCCCACATTCTGAGCATCAAGTTATGCAGAATCTCATGGATAGGCAGAGTGGCTGCCTCCTTAGGAGCTTTAGGATATTGGAGAATTGCTCTGGGTTCCTCCTCAGGAGCTACTGTGATTGAAAGACCTTTGGCCATATCACAGATGAAATCCTGAAATGACATGTCCTCTGGAGGTGACATTCTGCGTTGGGGAGAAGAATCTTCTAGGAGAAACCCTCTAGTGCCAGCAGAATTGTCAGAGTCTTCGGAATCGGAGGAATCAAAGTATTCCTGACCCCGATGCTCCTGCAAGGCACGGTCCCAGTACCGATCGAAGTAGGTACCAAGCTGACCCAATCTGTCAATTCCAGCCAGAGATGGCATGGGAAGAGTTCCCACCAGGGCCGGTATCGTCGGTGTCGGTACCGATGTCTGTACCGGTGCCGGTACCGGCATCAGTGTCGATGTCAGTACCGGTGCCCGATGGACCATCGGTACCGCAGCTGAAGGAAGAGCTGCGATGCTGCGCTCGATAGCGAGGAACCTCTGGTCTATCGATGCTGTCAATGCCTGGGTGTCGGTACCGGTAAAAGCAGCCGGAACCCCTGAGCATGGCACAGGTAGTTCTTGCGAGGTTGAGGCCTCAAAAACATCCTGAAGCCCCATCGATGCTTTGGAAGCCGAAGCCTCCCGCCGGGGCTGTTTTGCCGGTGTGGTTCCCTTAAGGGCAACGCCAATGGTCTCTCGATACTTAGCAGGAGAGCTACCCTTTGAGGACCGGCTTTTATGTTTAGTTACCTGAGATCCATGGGAGGAAGAAGAGGCCCTTGACGATGTCGATGCAATGGATCTGGCATCTGAAGAAAAGAGGGTACCCAGCTTTGCAGCCCGGTTCTGCCTTCCTCTTTTAGTCATCCCCATACAGGAGAGACATTCAGTTGGGGAATGTTCAAGTCCTAAACATTTAAGACACCAATCATGGGTGTCAGTGACGGAGATGGTACCGCCACACTTAGTACATTTTTTAAAACCACTAGTTGGCTTTTCCATGTTTTAGGAATATGGGGCCTACTGCCCAAAATGGTGCCTGGCACCAAAGAGAAAAGTTTCTGAAGAGAAACAGTCTAAGTCTAAGTTATTATTTATTTTTGTTTTTTGAAAAGAAAGAAAAGAACCGGCGGTACCGGTAAGCGTCGTGCGGTAGGCAAACGCAACCACAAGAAAAGAAATTTAAAGACGGAATTTTCTGCGGTGACAGGGAATAGATCCTGTCGGCTCCACGGAAAACAAAGAACTGAAGAGGGACAGTTGGAAAGGCTGGAAGGCAGCACACATGTGCTGAGGGATGCTCCCAAAAGCATTCCTATTGGATGCTGGGGAGCGTTCCCGCGCAGGCTCCGTCGGTACCGACAATACCCATATGTGAAGACTACATTCCTGCTTGTTCCTGGAGATATACTTTTTCACTGAAAGGATAGTGAATGCTTGTAATGCCCTCCCAATAAAGGTGGTGGGGCAAATACAGGGACGGAATTCAAAATGGCATGTGACAAACACAGTGGATCCCTTTATAGCAAGAGGATAACATCAAAGCAAACAAATATCTTTTATACTTCAATAGAGAAGGGTGACCTGCATGGAGCGGCAGGTACAACCATTCTAGCCTCCTTACTAGGCAGACTAGATGGACCATACTTTTTCTCCAACCCAGTTTCCATGCAGTGACATCACATACTTATGAGGGCTGATATCCTGCTGTTCACAGAAAAACATCTGTTACAAAGCAAGCAAATTTGCATTCACTACTAAAAAAGCTTCTGCCTGATACCATTGATTTTATAGTAGGGATGTGCATATGCTTGAAATGACATGAGAAACATCAATAATATATTCCATGTTATTTTATGTTTTGAACCTGTAATCAATACTGCATATTATTGCACAATAGTGAGCATTACTGCTCAGTAACGTGTACTGTTTATCAACTGGGACAACAGGAAGAACAGCAGCAGCCACACTCAGCAGAAAACAAAACCAAACAAAGAGTGGCAGGTTCACACACAACACCTTTATTAAACAATCATAAGGTGATTTTTTATATATATATTTTATCATAATTTATAGGTATGACATAGGCTCGATTGCTTTCCACTATAGACTGACCAAGATCACGAAGGTTTTTAGTACTAGCGTGGGGCATGTTGTTTTTGACGTTGTCTCTTAGTCAGATTGGTTTTTTGATTTGTTTCTCATTAGTGTGGTTAGGTTTTATCCATTTTATAATTTGGTTTTGATTTATAGTATTGTTTTATATACATATTTTTATGGGTCCACGTTCTTCCGGGGTCACTGGCTTATATGCGCATGCGTCAGCGTCTTTCTTAGCTTTCAGTTTCTTGGGAGTGCTACACGCCTTTGAAGCAGTGCCATCGGCGCCCTTCATGTTTCAGGTACTATTATTATTCATTTTCTTATTTGATAAGCTCTTCGAACATTCTTTAGGTCTGCACACCACTTTTTAATGTGCTTGATAAAAATTTTTTTAAAAAAAAGTAACTGTTTGTTCAATTTCAGCTTGTTTATGATTACCTGCCAGTTTTGAGGTTTCATTTATTGGAGAGTTATACGCCCTTGGAGCAGTGCCTCTGGCATTTTTCACGTTTCAGGTACTACTCATTATTAGATTTGTTCTATATGTCTCTCGAGCACATTTTTTAAGTATTGTACACCACCTTCGGCTCAACTTGACATTTTAATTGAATTTGTTTTTTTTTTTACATTTTTAGCACCTCTACGGATATGGCTAGTCTTCTTTATAGGGCTTTTTAACGTGTCCCTGTTTACAATTTTAAATGGCATTACTTTAGTAACATCTCGGGCGTTTTTAATGAAGTAATGATCACATGGAGGATGTTTCCTTTCTTTATTTTTACAAGGTAGCGATTCGGGCATGTTTTTTAGAAGCGGTTTCCTTGTATGACGCTTCATTTTTAATACACTTGTTTTTAGACTGTTTTTATATTTATGTTATGGTATTGGGTTCCTTTTGCGATTTTATGCCTCCATTCAGGTCGGTTTTTCTGTAACGTTATGCTTACCTCTTAATATGTTACATTATTTGTAGTTATATTATTTAAATGGGACTGATATGGACAATTTCTATTGGCCAACGATTATTTTATTTGCCATTTCATTTTTTTAAAAAAGTGACGCTATGCCCATGTTTCAGTTAACCTTTGGGATAACTTTTCCCATTGAATTTGATATGTAGACTTCTTAATAAGAAAGTGCCCATTGAATATGCCATTTTTCCATCATCGTGGATAATTTGTTCAGTATTGGTTATTGTATTACAATTCTCATCCTTGTTTTTTCAGAGGCATTATCAGCCCTTGTGTCAAGGGCTTTAATCACATTTTCATTGTGTATTATGAAATTTATCGCTACCACACACCGATAAGGTAACACCTTTGACTCACTCCTGCTTCTCATTTGTCCTCCTCATTTTTAGTGGTTGTATTTTTCTATGCCAAATCTATTAATCTGTCCTCCTCATCCTGTTTTGGTTTCTTCTCTTATGTTTCTTTTGTGTCGAATAAGTAGATTTTATGAGTTTGCATTCTTTTTAAATGTATTTTAGTGTATTTCCACATATGTACATTTATTTTTTTATGAGTCCCCTTTTTTTTGATTAACCATGCTCATGATGTAGTGCGTTGATGTAGCTTTTAATGTATTTGGTTTTAAACTTTTTATAATATGTTATGATGTTATAGCCCTTTTTTATATTTTTTTATATTTTCATATTTTTAAGCATAATTGTTATAACGTTTATTTATTTATTTATGATTTTAAATGTTTTTTAGTGTGCCCTTACAACCCCTGATGAAGTACAACACATGTGTTGGGTTTTGGCCACCTTATGATTGTTTAATAAAGGTGTTGTGTGTGAACCTGCCACTCTTTGTTTGTTTGGTTCTGTTTATCAACTGGTACACTAGTGAAGACTGATTGCACTACTGAGCAATAGGGAGCACTATTTGAACCGTAATGCGCACTATAGATGACACTGTCCATTGATATGAAAAAAATGTTAAAAAGGACACAAATATAATGAAAAATCCTGTAAACATGGAAATCTATACGAAATAAAAAAACATGTGGAACTCGATTCCCAGAGGGCTACATCTGTGCCGTCCGAATGTCCCCGATGAAGATGGGCCCATTAGGACCCGATTCTGGACCGTGGGAACTAAATGTTCCTGCAGTACACAGAATCGGGCCCGTGGACAGCCTGGCGTGCCCCTGCCGGGACGTCTTCCCCACAGACGCCACCTACTCCCGCGGCTTAGGCACCCCCATTTCCCTGCCTCCCGACCCACCGCTGGTCAGCCAGGGCCTGGATCAGGTGGCAGGGGTGGAATAAGCAGCACATCCCATTTGACCCAGCAGGATGTACAAGGCCGTGACCTGAATTGGTCATGCACGTCCTGCCGGGCTGGCCCGCCCCCACTCCGCCCAGATCCCATCCCCTGCCGGCTCTCCTCATCCTGCTGCTCAGGATGTCCAGGGAGAGCAGGAGGGGGAACAGGGTCCTGCCGGGACATGCAGCCCCGCAACCCGCATCTTAGAATAGAGCCCATAGTCTGAATATCCCAATTTTATAGCATAAAATTTTACATTTGCACAGGAAAAAAAAAGATAAAACCTTCATGCACATGATCAACACATAAATCTAAAATTTTAGTTCAATGCAGTACGATACCTGTTTGTTGTTGTCATTGGAACTACACAGCCTCTTGATGGATACAAATTGTCTAATTTTCCTAACAACATAAATAAGCAGTTATTAACAAATTAAACAGACAACAATCATAGAAGAGAAACGGGGCATTTTCAAGGATAAATGATATTTTATATGTAAAACGTCTTGTGTGCATACAGCCTGTATGCATACAAGTTTATCCAACTGGAGTGGAGGTGTTCCTGGGGGTGGGGATGGGGATGGATTAGCACTTACAGGCACACTTTATAAAATATTCATGTATGCGCATAAAATAAAGCAGAATGATTTGTGTACTAAATAGTTTCTGTAAAGGTGTGTATGTACTTCTAGTGGAGAGTTTTAAATGAGAAAGCATGTGCATACTTTCCCTTAAAAAAACTAGTGGAACCTGATGTGAACATTAGGTAGCCTGATATAAAAATTATCTTCTGATTAATCGGTGAAGAAACACTATCTAAATATAGAAAACTGAAGTCATCTCAGACCACCTTTAAACTTAATCACAACAAAATGTCCATTTCAAATTAGAGGCCAAAATTCAAAAAAGGCTGATATTCAAACAGCATGGCGGTCAGCCATGGTGCTTAAATATTGTCGGGATATTCATTGGTAGTATTCAGATAGTAGCTGCCAGTGGATATCAGAGCTGAGCGGTGCTATCCGGATAATTACCGATACTTATCTGGTTAGTAGATTTTTAGTCGGCACTTATCATGACTACAACTTAGGATAGATTTTCATGAGGCCTAAGTTGCTTAGACTGGTGCCAGCTGAAAATCCGCTAACCAGTTAAGGGTCAGGACTATTCGGATAGTGCCAATACTGCTTTCTCACTACCCCTGGACTGCACCTGCACTAATCGGATAGTGCCAGGGCTATTTATAGGGATATTCAGCAGCACTATATCCCGTTGGCCGACCAGTTAAGTGATCTAAATATGGACCCCTCAGTTTTTATTTTTTTTAAAGTGGGATAGGCAGAAGAGAATTCCTAAATGAATAGTTTGATTACATATGAACTGTTTTTTATCAAAGTGATTTATAAGAAAAGGGGTTTAAATAGGAACATTTTGAATTTTATGAGGACAATTTTCATAGACCTGCTAAGTGACTAAGGCATCTATCTGTTTATAGCCACCTCTTTAATGGTTAATACTTCAACTACAAACTAGATGGCTAGATTGTGGCTGAAAAGTAGTCTAAAATTACATTAGCTAGCTGGCTGCTCAGAACCATACTGAAAATTTACACCCTTACTTATTCTCCTCCACTGAGCATTTACACACATAACTCCTGCACTTAGATGGGAAGGTCCTTTCAACACAACTAAACAATTCACATAACTCCTCCCAGCTACTCAATATACAAAATGAGGTTGCTCCTTGTTCTGCTCGATTTTATTGGTTCCTATCTGATGTGCATAGGATGATGTTCCCTATTCCCATTTATGGCTGCCTGATGAGCACATGACTCACAGAGCAGCTGAAGCCAGGGCCAATCCAAGAGTTTCTGCTGTCCATCGTAGAAGCCCCAGTTATGCCACCTCTCCATGCCGGCCTCACTGCCGGCCGGCAGGGTGAGGGGATGGCTTGGTGGCAGCAGTCTGCAGCAGGCCATATGCTTCAGCACACATGGCCTGCTGCAGACACCATCCTGCCCACAGAGGTCTGCCGCCCAGCCCACCTAGTGGACGGGCCAGCCCTGGCTGAAGCATAATATGCATCATGCCATGGTGCTGATAGGCCTCTGTCTTCCTTGAGACAGATGGTAAGGGATCCTCCAGAATTTCATACCTTGATTCTGGAGGTTTTATGGGTGGGATAGGTTCTGGGGGAGGAGAAACTCAATGGCAACTCCAAATGTCAGAGGGGGCTGGGGAAATCTCATGTGCATATCAGGTAGTCAAGAGAAGAATGTCAAAAGCATCTTGTATATATAAAACAGAAGAGAGCAAGATCAAAAGACATTGAGTATATTAGATGGGAGAGAGGAAGGGAAATTGTTTTGGGAAAAACGAGCTTATAAAAAGACATGCATAAATTTGAACTACCTCAAAAGGATGGTGCAAATCCAAGTAAACTATTCATGTACACTTTCTGAAGCAAATGTATGCACAAGGAAAATAATTTTATAAAAGGATGCTAATAAAAAAAATCCAAAAACATGTCTATTATATAAAGTCTATATATGTATTATGTCCCTTTAGAAAACAGGCCTCCAGAATTATCTCCTTTAGCTCATAAATACTACCACACAAAGATGCACCTTCTCTGAAGCAGGTGCAGCTTGCATATACCCTGCGCTAATACATGCACATTTTATAAAGCACATGCCTACCTTGCAACTCCAACCTGCATCATCCAAATGCAGCCTCCAGGAATTCCTATGTATGGTCCATGTAAAAGCATGCATGTTCTTGTTAGCACACATTTATATGTTTGTATATACCCATGCAATATTACAACGGCTATTTCCCCTGCATAAATCATGGTTTGCGTGCAAAAATGCTTTATAAAATTACAACCATAGGAACAGGATGCATAAGTGAGATGTCCAAAAAAGAAACCAACTTTATAAACACAGATGCCTGTACGACTTTATAAATTAGACTCCCAGATCCAGCTTCAACAGTTCAAAAACGCTGATGCACAAATTTACACCTGCTCTGAAAAAGTGTAGATTTATGCATTTACTCTATGCAAATCATCATGTTTTTATAAAATACATGTGTACGTCCAGGGCCGTACCGAGTGAAGATCGCGCCCTGTGCGACATGCACATCAGGTGCGCGCCTGCCCCCCCCCCTGCGGTGGGAGAGAAGAGGCGCGCCCGATGTGCAAGTTGCCGGCAACATCGCCGGCATGCTAAGCAGATCTGTCCCTCCCTGCAAGAGCAGGGAGGGACAGATCTGCTTAGCATGCCAGCGAGAAGGCTTAAGGGGCAGATTTTAGCTGTCCTGCCATTGCCTGCCACCGCTGAGTGAAGAAAAGGTGGCCGCAGCAGGCAACGGAAGACAGCTAAAATGTGCCCCTTAAGCCTTTGTACCGTGCGGCCGCACTGCTCCACAGGGCTAGGTACGGTCCTGTGTACGTCACAACTCTGTTTCTGCTATGCCCAAACTATGTTCCCAGGAATGCCTACAAGCAGAAGGATAAAAGGTGCATGTTTTCTGTACATGTAATTTTTATATGTGTATACACAGTCATGCAATTTTATAAAAGTGCTTTTCTGCATGGAAAATGGGCTTTTCAGGTAGAATAAAATTACCCCAGTAGATGGAAATGTTATAATAAGCTGCCTAATTTGTGCAGCAAATATGGACATGAGTTATACACTGTGGCAAGGAGGCCTATCCGGAGTCTGGGGGAGGACAAAAGAGACAGGGAATTCACCATAGTAAAGGGCCCCTTTCACCAAGTCAGGGTAAGAAAGCCACAACCACCTCCAGGAATCAGAAAACCTCCACGTTGCCCACGTTTCATGCGCCCCCTGGTGGAATGAGGGAAAGAGGATATAGGGCCCAGAACCCCTATGACCCTGAATTCTCCAAGCACTCAGGTAGCCGAAGTCAGGCTGATTACCGTCACCTGGGAAGGGAGGAGTTGGAGCTAGAGCCCTGGAAATATAAACCTATGCCAGACTATGAGGAAAGGGGAAGAGAAGCAGGAAGCCAGGCTGACATGAACAGAGGCACAGATACAAGCAAGGGAAGCTTGACTAGTGCTGAGCAGAGCAGAGGAACTGAGCTTCCAGGAGAAGAAAGTGCTAATTGGCATATAGCACGTCTGCAAGCGAGATTGGGGCTAGAGACAAGAGGGACTCCAGGATCCCCCGGGAGGCTGTTAGCTGAGCACTCTGAGCAAGACGGGGACTCAGAATCCATGCAGCTGAGAGAGCCCGAGGTGGAGCTGAATGAGGAGGACACTCCCATGGATTGTTCCTTTTGCCAGGCTTTAAACATGGGAACGTAGAGAAAAAGAGCTATCTTGAAAGAAGGTCTTCAAGGAAAGAAGGTACCCATAGTCAACAAGCAGGGTGGCTGTGATTCCCGTGTGTTTGCAAAGGGGAAGTTTACGGGGACTAAGGAGCAAGCCAGGAACTGTGATAAGCTTGTTAACCACCTGCTGCCTGAATTATGACACTGGGGTAAGCTAAAGTAGCTATGAGAACAACGCTGTCTTTTGCCCCTGGGTTCTACCTTTTTGTTTGGAAGGTAGCCAAGAAAGGTTTGAAGCTGAATAGAAGCTAAACTACCACAGACATTAAATTTGATTTGTTTTTGCGCTTTAGCCAGCAAGGCTAAAAAGGAATTCAATATCCTTGCTGTTAAAGACTGTATATCTTGAACTATAGAGAACCTTAGAACAGCCATTTTTGTGTTTGGGTTTGTTTTATGGACAATGCTCTACCTCAAAGAATCCTGAACAGATAATCCTGTATGTGGTATGTTCGAACCATTGTGTACAAAATAAATTTCTGTCATTTGCCTTACCTCACTGAGCCCGACTACAACTTTGTGCACCCATACAGCTTAACAAAACAAAACTACATTTCCCAGAGGACGCTGCAGGGAAATAATTTGTTAAGGCGGATTGCGGGAAGTTCCTCAAATAACCACGCCCCTCTAATCTAGAGGCGGGTGGTGAGGCCCGTGACAACACTCATTTTCAAAGGGAAAATATACACACGTTTATATCAATTTAGTATGCACAAATTCACTGACTTATTTTCCAAACATATGTATATATTTTACAAATCATGCACATAAACACTAACCTCTGTCTAATCCTGTTCCTGAGAACACCTCTGCTCAGTTCAGATAAACTTACACTTTAACTTGCATATAATCTGGGCAGTTTTAAAAGAACAAACCACCAGCAGAAAAGGATAAACTAACAGCTCAAAAAAGTCCAACAGAAAGGAACCAAGCAAAAGAAGGCTAAAAAAATCTTTCAAAAAATCTCCTGCGAGTCAATATATACCCACAGCAGTCAGTGTTTATTTTTGAATGCCAGTCACCACAGCTAAATAAAAAACTGGATACTCAGCACCAGCATCCGGATAGTGGTTGGTGCTGAATTCTGGGTCACTCCGGTCAGTGCTGGCACTGTGTATAGAGGTGATTTTCAGCACCATTATACAGATAGCTTAGATGGATAGTCACTTAGGACAGCTTTTGATTGTCCTAAGCTATCCAGCTAGCTATTGTATAGTAGTGCTGAAATTTCCTACTATATGGATAAACTGCAGCTCTGCCCTCGCCACTCCTGGATGGTGATGCTTCTGGACCTCCTAACACTATGTCACTGTCTGTGCCATGCTGCTGAATATCAATCACTCTCAGTGGCATTTAACCAGTTAGAAGGTGCTGGTAATGGGGAGGGGCTTTTGAATGCTGATCCCTAAATCTATAGAAACCAACTTAAGAAACTTTTGAAAATGACTGAACATGGCATTTTTCAACTTTTTTGGTTCCCTTCACATTATTAAAAGAAGTCATTTCGGTACATAAACCTCTCTTTTATGTACATAAAAGGCTTTTAAAATGTGCACATTTAGTATTTTTTTCTGACATAACCCTACCTCCCAGAATACTTATTTATGCGGTGGGTAAATCTAGTCACTCATCTCCAATTTTACAAGGGGGTGGATCTCTTTAGTTGCCTAACTGAATCCCTTTGAAAATGGTTTTTGTCAGTGTTTCCAAACTATTTCTTGGAGACATATCTAGGCGGTTGGATTTTTAGGATAACCACAAAAAATATGCATCAGATAGATTCAGGGGTGGTGTTAGACATGCTGGGGCTTAGGGCAGAAATTTGGGAGGGGGGCCTCAAAATATATCAGCAAGCTGTGTCTTCTTTAGATTAAGGCACGCTTGAGACCCCTATGCTCAAGTGCCTTAAACAGGAAGGCCACTTTTCTTTGCAAAAGGGTGAGAAAGCTGCTATTCTGGGATGAATAGATGTTAAAGGTATTGTTAGGTAGGTAAAACAGCTGAAACGATCACTGGAGCAGACTAATTGGCATGTTAATCATCAAAGGGTGTTGTTGGAAGCATTTCCTCTAGAAACAAAATACATAGCAAGGGAAGAGCTCAGATATGCTCTTTCCTGAGGGAAAGTTGAGAGCAGACAAACCTCTATGGGTAAGTGATCATTAATCTGCTGGCAAACTTGGTGACTTAAAGTCTGGGATAGAGAGGAGCTTGTGGGTTTATTTGGAAAAGATTTTCTCAGCTTGCTTTAGAAGCAAAAGTAGTTCTCAGCTTGCTTCAGAAGTTTTAAATTACTACTACTTATCATTTGTATAGTGCCACAAGGCATAAGCAGCACCGCACAGAGACATGCAAGAGACAGTCCCTGCTCATAAGAGCTTACAATCTAGTCAAGACAGATAACACAACAGTCAAGTCATACAACACATCAGGGGAATGAGATATACCTGAGAGAATGGTAAGGAAGCACATAGGAGGTGAACAGAAGACTAAGGGGATCAGGATCCAAAACCAGCCTCAAAGTACTGAGTTTTTAGCCTGGATTTGAACAGGGTCACAGATGGAGCCTGGCATACCGACTCAGGTAGTTTGTTCCAGGCATAAAGAGCAGCAAGGCAGAAAGATAGAATTCTGGAGTTTGCTGTGGAAGACAAAGGCAAAGATAGAAGGGATCTGCAAGAAGAGCAGAGTGCCCAAGGAGGTGTGTAGGGAGAGAAAAGAGAGGAAAGGTAGTGAAGAGCTGACGAATGAATGCACTTATAGGTCAGAAGTAGAAGTTAGAACTGAATGCGGAAATGGATAGGGAACTAATGAAGTGACTTGAGAAGAGGGGTGACATGAGGCAGACACTGGCAGAAGATAAGCCATGCAGCTGAGTTTTGAACAGATTGAAGTCTGGAGAGATGATTCAGAAGACCAGCAATGAGGAGGTTGCAGTATTCTAGACGGGAGGTGACAAGAGAATGGATAAGGACCTTAGTAGTGTTTTCAGGAAGGAAGGAACAAATGTTGCCAATGTTATAAAGAAGCGACAGGTTTTAGTTATCTGTTGGATGTGTGTGGAGAAGGAGAGGGAGGAGTCAAAAAGTAGAGTGTTATCCACAGAAATAGAGAAAGGAGGAAAGGGGGAGAAGGGCTTAGAGGAAAAGATAAGGAGCTCAGTAGAGTTCCTTGAAAGGTATCAAAGATCTATCTATGCCTTTCAGATTTTACATATGGAATACTCCATTCCCCATTGGATAGACTGAAATCACCTTGCAACAGCACCACCATCTTCATTCCCAACTTTTAATAATCTATCACCAGATCTCTATCCAGTTCTTGTCTGTGATGGAAGTCTATAGACACCACCAGTGTGAATGTAAGTGCCATCTTCTCTTTCCAAGACAGACCACAGTGATTCCTCCTTTCCTCACTCCGCCCACATTTCAGTTGCTTTGATATCATTCTTCAGACACAATAAAAAGATTTTTCCGTTCTCTGTTAGCTCCGATCACCAAAATATCAAAAATAGAACAAATAAACCGTTCAAGCAGTAAGGGCTTTTTGAAATATTTTGATATCATTCCTGGCATGCCCCCCCCCCCCGCCCCTGCCCCCACCCCCGCCATGTCACCCAGTCTACCACATTGCCACACCATCTTCAGCATCCAGCCTCTCAACTGGGGGAGTGGGACAATCACTTCTTTGAAGCGGCTCAGTGCAGCAGTGGGCTTTAAAAACACGTGCGCGCACCCACAGCCTACTGCTCCTGTAGGTAAGCCTTTGTAGTCTTAAAAGAAAGCAGGAAAACAGGACATTGCTGTAGAGGTTTTAAATTAACTGCTGTTAGATTTAGGTGGCACTTACAGTCTTAAAAGAAAACAAGTAGTTAGTCTTTTTCCCACCTATGTTCCCCAACTCCCATCCACTCCAGCCACATCCCTTAATTTACAGTTATTCCAATTAAGAGAGATTTGACACCACAGTCCATTTTAATCAAGAAGTGATTACCTCTTAACAATTAATTAGCAGTTCATTGGGACACAAATAAAAATAATGGCATAAAATATACCAAAATTCTAAAGGCCTTTATATTAGTTTAGGTATCCCTATCCCCTTAACAACTCCAAACAACTAAATTCATTAATACAAAGATTCAGACAGCAGCCCAGCAGCGAGATAGAGGCTAGTTAGTCTTCTGCATTGAGTGCCACATGTATGATTACACAGGTACACTACCAAAAAACTGCCTCCAGTTTTGCAACTGATTCCTATAGATTTTGGGGTGCTGAATCCAGGAAAAATAGCCAAAATGTTCCATCACGTCACGTTTTCTTGCAAAATTAGATTTCTTACCCATATAAGGAATGTTCACATAATTTCTTTTTAGCCGACTGCAGTTTATTTTCTTGGCCCAAAATAGAGGTTGTAATGGTTAACTAACTAGAAACACTCCCCTCATGATATTTTAGAGTGTTTTGTATTCATTTTATACATTAACAGGACAATTGGGATGCGGGGGGCTAAATCCAGTACTCGCGCTGGCGCATATTCTTTCCTGTTCGCCTCGCCTCGTTCGCTCGCTCAAACACGGTGGTTGCGACATGAACGTTCCTGTCAAATTTCAGTTTCTTGCAAGTTCATTATTACCTTTTGTTTGCTCAGTCGTAATCCAGCTTTATTCCGAAGTGGTTCACTACAGTTGTAGTTTGCAGTGCTGTGTATTTGTGATGGCTCACAGAGCCAGAGGTTGCGTCAACTCTCCGGACAGTTTTTGTTTTATTTGTGGGGAATATACCGTGAAAAAGCGGCAGAGGAACATTTCTGCATTTATTAAAAAAGTATATTTCGCCTATTTCGGTTTGAAGTTAGGCGATCAAGACAAACCGTGGGCTCCTCATAAAGTGTGCAAGACATGTGAGGAAGATCTACGCTTATGGATGAAAGGTAAAAAACAAGCATTTCGTTTCGGAATACCTATGATGTGGCGTGAACAAAGAGACCACAGCAGTGACTACTATTTTTGCTCTTGCATTGTGAAGGGATACAACTTAAAAAATAAGAACGTAATAAGTTACCCCAACCTTCCTCAGCAATTAGGCCTATGCCTCATAGCAACGAAGTACCTGTGCCTGAACCACCAAAATCTTTGGATCATATTTGTGTGGACGGTTCTGATCATGATAAGACTCATCAGATGGCTTTTCCCGATGAGTCCAGTACTTCCGAGTTTGAAACTGAACCAGATCCGAAACCTGAACTTTTCTCTCAAGCTGAATTGAATGATTTAGTCCGGGATTTAGGACTCCCAAAAGATGCTGCCCAACTGCTAGGCTCTCGGCTTAAACAGAAAAATCTATTGTCACCAGGAACAACTTTTTATTGGTACCGCAACCGCGAGACACAATTTTTGAAGTATTTCAGCAAAGAGGAAGATTTGGTATTTTGCAACGATATATACGGAGTGATGGAAAAGTTTAAACTCAAGTATGATCCTGCTGAATGGCGGCTGTTCATTGATTCGTCAAAAGACAGCATAAAAGGTGTTGTTCTTCATAATGGCAACACATTCGCTTCAGTTCCTATTGCTCACTCTGTTATTCTCCAAGAAAAATACGAGAATTTGGCCCTGATTCTTCAGAAGATTTGTTATGATGAGCATAAGTGGATGATTTGTGGAGACTTTAAAATTCTATCCATGCTATTAGGGCAGCAATCCGGTTTCACCAAATATCCCTGCTTTCTTTGCTTGTGGGATAGCCGGGCCCGTGACCTACACTGGGGGAAAAAAGACTGGCCAATTCGGGAGTATTTGAGACCCGGTGAGAAAAATGTTCTTCATGAGAGCTTGGTACCTCGTGATAAAATTCTATTACCACCTCTCCACATTATGTTGGGTCTCATTAAGCAATTCATCAAGTCCCTTCCAAAAGATGGTGAGTGCTTTCGGTACCTTTGCTCAAAGTTCCCCCGACTTTCTGAAGCAAAGCTAAAGGAAGGAGTGTTTGTTGGCCCTGATATAAGGAAACTCATTTCAGATGGAGCATTCGCTGAAACGATGTCTGAGAAGGAAAAAGAAGCCTGGGATTCCTTCAAGGATGTTGTTCTCAAATTCTTGGGGAACAGGCGGGATGAGAACTATAAGGATATTTTTGCCAGGATGCTCAATGCCTTCAAAGAACAAGGCTGTAACATGAGCCTGAAAGTCCATTTCTTGCACTCCCATGTGAACTACTTTCCCGAAAACTTGGGGGCGTACAGTGAAGAACAAGGTGAAAGGTTTCACCAGGACATCAAGGACGCAGAGAGAAGGTACCAAGGAAGATGGAACACCACTATGATGGCTGATTTCTGCTGGTTTCTGCTGCGGGAAACCCCAGATGAAAAATACGCCAAGCAGCGCACCAAGAGAAGCATTCGGGGGAAGAAGAAACGGGCCCACCAGGAGATTGATTGACCCAAGAATGACTTTAAAATCTAAACTGTGTTGACAAATATCGTGTTTTTACTAAACTTTGAAATAAAAATTTGCTAGTTATTACCACAGTGTCGGATCTCATTTATTAGAATTTTATTTTCACACCATCGGGTGTTTGTCTTCATGTATTGCAATGGTGCGGTTTGCGTTTTCTATTCTTACATACATACCTGTACAACATTTTTTGCACATTTCTTTGCTTTGCTTTGTGTCTAACCTCGCTCTTATATGCTCAATGTTTGTGCACATGTATGTGGCTGTTTTAAGTGCAGACAATTTTGCTACCATCACAGTGTGTTTTGTTGACATTACTCTATTCTTATGTGCTGCCTTGTTACAATTTTCTTTATTCTTATTTGAATAACTACTAAACAATTAGTATAAAGAATTCATCCAAGAAACTTTTATCTCGATCGCACTCAATCTGAAACGTTCACCTCAAACTGCTAACCCAATGTAGCAAAAAATCTGTACGTGATGGAGCAAATTGGTTACCAGATTTGGATTCAGCGCACCAAAAAACATAAAAATCAATCGAAACCTTAGAGGCAGTTTAAAAAAAAATTGTTTTAGTGTACCTGTGTTATCTCCTAGTTTGTGAGAAGTCATATGTGTGCACTTGGTGCAAAGAGCTTCTAGCTCTTAGAGCACAAGGCTGATCTCTGGAAGCTAGTGTAGTAGATCTTGAGGCACTGAGGCAAAGAGATATAAAGAGGAGACTTACAGGGACATATTAGAAAAGTTCCACCCCCAGTATGGCAGCCTCACTGCTGCCTTGGACAAAAGTGGTCATTTGGATGGAGAATATCACCTTGGTGTGGCAGGAAATTATCCTGTCACCAAGACCTACCCGCCAGGGGATGCAATATCCTCTCACACTGAGAACATGTTTCCAGGGACTTCTTCCCAGGAGGGAGGAGTTAGGTGGCCATTTTAGTTGGTGATTTGATGATTAAGCATGTAGATAGTTGTGTGGCTGGTGAACTTGGTCACTTACTTGTCTGGTACGAATATAGCTGGGGTGGAGCTGACTATCCTGGTACATGTGGGGACCAATGACACAGGACAGTGTGGGAGGGAGGTTTTAGAAGCCAAATTTAGGCAAGACCCAAGAGGGAGACAGAGTCTGGAGTCTCAGTGCATGGATGGGACAATGGTACAGGGAAGAGGGCTTTAGATTTGTCACGAATTGCGCAACATTATGGGGAAGAGGGGGCCTTTTCCAAAAGGATGGGCTTTACCTTTACTAGGGTGGAACCAGGCTGCTGGCACTAACCTTTAAAAAGGAGATAGAACAGTTTTTAAACTAGATATTGGGGAAAAGCCAAAAGTTGCCTAGGAGCACATAATTTGGATTAATGTATCTTTGACAGATTCTACCAAAACATGGAAATTAAGGCATCCTGACAGCAGCATTGCAACAAATATAAAAGTAGTATAGGTGCCCTTAAGTAAACAGCAGACAGAGTTG
Organism: Ichthyophis bannanicus; assembly: GCA_033557465.1. NCBI lineage: Eukaryota > Metazoa > Chordata > Amphibia > Gymnophiona > Ichthyophiidae > Ichthyophis > Ichthyophis bannanicus. The sequence goes on from CM066032.1 coordinate 331,776,372, forward strand.
AAAGATTCCAAATTACCCCTGTCAACTGGTAAGCAGGTTGTCAACATGAACAAAAAACATACTTTGAAATGCCTTTCTACAAATACTTGAAGTTTAAAAAGTAAGATGGTAGAGTTAGAATATATAGCACTTGAACAAAACAGTAGATGTAATTGGTATCTCAGAGCCCTGGTAGAAGAAGGATAACCAATGGGACACTGATACCAGAGTACAAATTTCGCAATGATACAGTGGATCAACTTTATGGAGGGACGGAGCTATATGTTATAGAGGGCATCAAGTCAAACAGGATAAAGGTTTTTCAGGAAACAAAATGCACTGTAAAATCATTATGGATAGAAATTCCACGTGAGAAGGGTAAAGGAATAGCAGTGAGGATGTACTACCATCCTCCTGGCCAGAGTGGAAAAAAAACAGATAATGAAATGGTAATGGAAATAAAGGAAGCTAACAAAATGGCAGCTCAGTAGTAATGGGTAATTTCAATCACCCCAGTATCAACTGGGTCGTCATCACATTAGGACATGCTAGGGAGATAAAGTTTGCAGATAAAAAAAATAATTGCTTTATTGAGCAGCTGATTCGGGGACAAACATGAGAGAAGCTATATTGGACCTAGTCCTTAATGGAACATGATCTGGAACAAGAGGCTATGATGTCAGAAACAATTGCAATATTGATCATAACAAGATAAAATTTGATTTAATAAATGGAGGGAGAACAGCAAGAAAATCTACTGTGCCAGCATTTAACTTTTGAAAAGGAGACTATGGAAAAATGAGGAAAACGGTTAAGAAAAAACTAAAAGGAGCAGCTGTAAAGTTAAGAGTTTACATCAGGATTGGGCATTGTTTAAAAATACTATCTTGGAAGCCCAGGCCAAATGCATTCCACATTTTAAAAAAGATAGGAGGGCCAAGCAATTGTCAGCATGATTTAAGCATGAGGTGAGAGAGGCTATTATAGCCAAAAAAATATGTTTCAAAAACTGGAAAAAGCATCCAAATGAAGAAAACAGGAAACAACATAAGCAATGGTAAGTTGAATGCAAAGCACTGATAAGGCAGGCAAAGAGAGAATTTGAAAAGAAGCTTGCTGTGAAAGCAAAAACTCATAATAAAATTTTTTCCAGTTACATTTAAAGCAAAAAGCCTTTGATGGAGTTAGTTGGACCATTAGTTGATAGAGGAGAAAAAGCAGAGACTAACAGGCATGTTTACTACGGTGCATGCTGACAGGATGCCACTGGGCTGCCAAAATTAGCATGGGGACCCATGCTAATATTTGGGGGGGGGTGCATCTGTCCCCCTGCAGCAGGGCTGGGCCAACCACTAGGCAGTTGCCTAGGGTGGAAACTCTTGAACCAATTCTGGGGCCAACCCTGCCCTGCAGATAGCATGATGCTAATGGGTAACACTGCACTAACTGGCAGGCAGATGCACTTAATGCTACCCACTGAGGTGGCATTAAGTGCACTCACATTAATGGCAATATTCGTGGTTAGCGTGTGTCCAAAACACCCACGTTAACTGTGATATACTATCAATACCCATGTTACACACTTATACCACCCAGTCCCACTCCCTGCCCAATCGCGTGTTAACCGACTATTGAGAAATTTTTAGCATGGTTCCCTTAGCGATCACCAAACCCCCATAGCTACTGATTAGTGCACCCTAAATTAATTAGTGCACCCTAAATGTCCCTAAATGAATTCTTTGCTTCGGTCTTTATTGAAGAAGATATAGGGGAATTACTCATGCCCTGGAAATGATATTTAAAGATGATGAATCAGAGGAATAGATACAAATATTGGTGAAACTGGAAGATGTAAGAAGGCAATTTGACAAACTAAAGAGTAGTTAATCACCTGGACCAGATAGCACACATTACAGGGTGTTGAAAGAACTAAAAAAAAACAATTGCAGACCTACTATTAGCAATTTATAAACTAAAGCTTGGCGAGCAGCCAATGTAACATCAATTTTTAAAAAAGGTTCCAAGGGTGAATCAGAAAAATACAGACTGATAAACCTGTTGTGCCAAACAAAATGGTAGAAACCATTATAAAGAACAAAATTACTGAACATATAGACAGTCATGGTTTAAAGGGTCAAAGCCAACACAGATTTAGCAAAGGGAAGTCTTGCCTCATCAATATGCTACATTTTTTTAAGGTAGAATAAACAGGTAGATAAAGATGAGGTGGTGAGCATAGCCAGTTGATAGTGTCCTATTTGGATTGGGAACTGGTTAAAAGAAAACAGAGTAGTGCTAAATGGTCAATTTTCTCAATGGAGAAAGGTAAATAATAGAATACCACCAGGGATCTGTGCTGGGCCCACTACTTTTTAATGTATTTATAAATGATCTAGGGGAGGAGAAGCCTAGTGGTAGAGCAACTACCTAGTACCCAGAAGATCAAGGGTTCAATTCCCAATGGCACTCCTTGCGACCTTGGGCAAGTCACTTTACCCTCCATTGCCTTGGAAGAAAAGGCTGGCAATCTACTTCCAGTGATACATTGCCAAGAAAGCCCAGAGGTAGCTGGGTCACTATGAGTCAACACTGACTCAATGGCACTAAAAAAAAAATAATAAATTATCTGGGAATGGGAACCACAACTGAGATGATCAAATCTGCAGACAAAACAAAATTATTCAAAGTTGTTAAATCACAAGAGGATTGTGAAAATGGCAAGAGGACCTTGAGAAACTGGAAGACTACGCATCCAAATGGCAGATGAAATTTAGCATGGACAAGTGCAAAGGTATGTACTTAAGAAAGAACAACCCAAACTATAGCTCCACGATGAAAGCTTCTCATTAGTAGCCACTAACCAGGAAAAATATCTAGGCAGCATCATGGATGACACATTGAAATCTTCTGCTTAGTGTGCAACTGCAGCCTAGAAAGCTAATAGAATGCTAGGAATAGTAAGGAAATGAATGGAGAATGAAACAAGGAAAGAGTAGTTACTCACCTGTGACGTCGGCGCTGACGGAGCCCGCGCGGAGCAATTTCCCCAGCTTTCAAAGAAAGCCTTTGGGAATTGCAGCGCGCATGCGCGGTCCCCTTCCCGCCCAAGGGTGCCATCTTGCTCAGTCAGATGACATAGCTAAAAGACAGCAAAAAAAATTAGCAAAACGAAATGATAGGACTGCAACTCCAAGGGGAGGAGGGAGGGTTGTGAGGACTGATTCCTGCTGCTCCTGGAGAACACCTGTTACAGGTGAGTAACTACTCTTTCTCCAGGACCAAGCAGGAAGTCAGTCCTCACATATGGGACTCCCTAGCTTAAGGCTACCGGAGACCTCAAGTGGAAAAATGAGCTCCCTCTAGCTCAGTAGCACAGAAGGAAGGAATCTTCTCTGAAAACGCCCCCGACCGGTAGCCCAACACCAGGGCCGGAGGGTAGGAGTTGCCTAAACCTCAAAGAGATTATGGAGGACTGCCTGACCGAAAGCACTATCCCTGCGGGACTCCCTCTCCAGGCAGTAATGGGCCGCAAAAGTCTGGCTTGAAGACCAAGTAGCGGCCCGGCAGATGTCTGCCAACGGAACAGAGCGGAGATGAGCCACTGACGCAGCCTTCGCCCTAACACGATGAGCCGTGACACGACCCTGCAACGAGAGGCCGGCTGCACCATAAGCCCAAGCGATACAGTCAGCAACCCATATGGACAAAGTATGCTTGGAGACAGGTAGCCTTAACTTATTGGGGTCAAAAGAAACGAAGAGCTGAACAGCCCTCCCATGCTCCCATGTACGGTCAAGGTAGAAGGATAAGGCTCTCCTACAGTCCAGGGTATGCAAGACCATTTCAGCCCGGCTGGCATGCGGCCTGGGAAAGAAGGTCGGAAGAACCACCTCCTGGTTGAGATGAAAAGGAGAAACCACTTTTGGAAGAAACTTAGGGTGAGTCCGTAAGACTACCCTATTCCTGTAGAACCTAGTGTAAGGGGGATCAGACACTAGGGCCTGCAGTTCACTAACGCGCCTAGCAGAGGTAAGGGCTACCAAAAACAAGGTTTTCCAGGAAAGGAAACGAAGAGGGCAGGTAGCCATAAGTTCAAAGGGCGGAGAGGTAATCCGCTGTAAGACCACATTCAGATCCCATTCAGGGGCTGGAGGGCGCAAAGGAGGCTTAAGGAGAAGGAGGCCTCGGAGAAAACGAGCCACCAAAGGGTGGTTGGAAAGAGGCCTGCCATCTACCGGTGCGTGATGTGCAGAAAGAACACTGAGGTGGACTCTAACAGAGTTGGACTTAAGGCCCAGATTGGAGAGGTAAAGCAAATATTGCAAGACCACCGCCACCAAGCAGGAGAAGGGACTCTCAGACTGCTGAGCACACCACATGGAGAATCGACGCCACTTAAGAGCGTAGGATTTCCGGGTGGAGGGCCGCCTGGAGGCCAGGACGACCTCTTCCACCTCCCGAGGCAGCAGGAAGGGAGCAAGGACTACCCTTTCAGCAGCCAGGCCATCAGATGAAGGGACCGGAGGTTGGGGTGTAGGAGAGTCCCCTGATCCTGTGACAGGAGATCGGGTTGAAACCCCAGAGGAAGAGGAGTGTCTACCGCCAGCTGCATCAGAAGCGGGAACCAGGGCTGTATCGGCCACCGGGGAGCCACTAGGATCATCGAGGCTCTGTCTCTGAGAACCTTGAAGAGCGTCCGAGACACCAGTGGCATGGGAGGAAAGGCATACAAGAGGCCTGTGGACCATGGGATCAGAAAAGCATCCGCCGCTACTCGGAGAGGATGCGGTTGTCGAGAGCAGAATTTGGGAAGCTGCCGGTTCAGAGGACTGGCAAAGAGATCCATGGTGGGGAGGCCCCACTTGAGAAAGATCCGCTGAACCACCAACGGATCCAATCTCCACTCGTGGGGTTGGAGGATCCTGCTCAGCTTGTCTGCCAGGTAATTTTCTTGACCTGGGAGATAGACAGCTTTGAGGAGGATGCCGTGAAGGACGGCCCAAGAGCACAGTTTTTGTGCCTCCTGACAGAGAAGGAAGGAGCCTGTGCCCCCTTGTTTGTTGATGTAGAACATCGCAACCTGATTGTCCGTCTGGACTAGCACAGACTGGTGAGAAGTGAGGTGGGAGAAGGCTCTCAGAGCTAGGCGGATGGCTCTGAGTTCCAGGATGTTTATCTGCTGAGCAGACTCCCAAGGAGTCCAGAGCCCTTGAGAACATGTCCCTTGGCAATGTGCTCCCCAACCCAGGAGAGAAGCATCGGTTGTCAGCACCTGAGTAGGTGGAGGAGATTGAAAATCCACTCCCAGCACCAGGTTTGGCAGATGAAGCCACCACCGCAGAGATGAGTCAAGCAGATCGGACACCTGTACTGAGTCCGCCAGACTCCCCCTGGCCTGATGCCATTGAGTGCGAAGGCACCACTGAGCAGGTCGCATGTTCAGGTGGGCATTGGGGGTCACATGGATCGTGTATGCCATATGGCCGAGCAGTCCCAGAAATTGCCTGGCAGAGACCAGGGAATTGCTGTGAAAGTGGCTGGCGAGAGCCATGAGCCTGTGTGCTCTGTCTAGAGGCAGGAAGGCCCGCGCCTGAAGTGTGCTCAACCTTGCGCCGATGAATTCGAGATTTTGAGAGGGGAGCAAAGTGGACTTTGCGAAGTTTATTACAAAGCCCAAGTGCTGGAGCAGAGTCACAGTGCGATGAGTGGCCTGAGTGGCCTCTTGGGAAAACTGGGCCCTGATGAGCCAGTCGTCCAGGTATGGAAACACAAAAAGGCCTTGAAGTCTTAGATAGGCCGCTACTACTGCTAGGCATTTGGTGAACACCCTGGGGGAGGAGGATAGGCCAAAGGGCAGTACTCTGTACTGGTAATGATTTCCTCCCACAACAAACCTGAGATATTGTCTGTGGTCTGGATGAATAAGGATGTGAGTATAGGCATCCTTCAGATCTAAGGAGCATAGCCAGTCTCCCTGCTGGAGGTAGGGCAGCAGGATTCCAAGGGTAAGCATCTTGAACTTTTCCCTTGCCAGGAACTTGTTGAGGTTTCGGAAGTCCAGGATGGGTCTGAGGCCTCCTGTTCGTTTTGGTATCAGAAAGTACCTGGAATAAAAGCCTTGACCCCTCAGGTGGTGGGGCACCGGTTCCACAGCCTGTTCCTGAAGAAGACTTGCCAACTCCTGAAGGAGTAAGTCCCTGTGCAGAGGGAGTCTTGGATGCTCCCCTGGAAAGTAGGAGGACGGTACCTGGTGAAAGTGTAGAAGATAGCCTTTTTGAACTATATGAAGCACCCAGGTATCTGATGTGATGGCTGACCACCTGTGGGCAAAGTGGACCAGCCGGCCTCCTGTGCTGAGAGAAACCAGCGGAGGGGAAGAGGCTATTCTGATGGAGTCAAAAACCCCCACCCTGCTGAGCAGGGGCCAGTGTTGTGGGCTTGGGGGCCTGCTGCCTACGGGACCCATTACCCCGTCCCTTGGCCTGCTGACCCTGTTGGGGAGCTGCTGAGGCCTGATAATGAGGGTATTGTTTATAGGCAGCCGCCTTCCTCGGGTAAAAGGGCTTCTTCCCCGAGCCCTTCTTCTTCTGAGAAGGGGCAGAGGTTTTTCTGGACAGCCTAGTCCTGGTCAGAGTCTCGGTCTCGATCTGTGCAGCCTTTTCAGCCATGGGCTTGCCAAAGAGGTTTTCACCTCTGCAGGGAACATCGACCAACTTGTCCTGTACCCATGGCTCGAGGTCGGATGACTGAAGCCAAGCCTGTCGGCGGGCACCGATGCCGGCTCCGGCTACTCGAGCCGATGCTTTGAAGCCATCGTAGGCTGCTCGAGAGATAAACTTTGAGCACTCTCGAATACCAGTGGACAAGGCCTGGAACCTCTGCAAAGGTTCCTCGGAGAGACCAGCAGAGACGTACATCAAGCTTGGGTGTTGTTGAAAAATACTATCTTGGAAGCCCAGACCAGCTGTATTCCACGCTTTAAGAAAAGTGGAAGGAAGTCCAAAAAATTGCCAGCATGGTTTAAAGCTGAGGTCAGAGAGGCTGTTGTTGCCAAAAAAGCATCTTTCAAGAAATGGAAAAAAGAGCCAAATGATGAAACCTGGAAACAGCACAAGCACTGGCAAGTCAAATGCAAGGCATTGATAAGGCAGGCAAAGAGAGAATTTGAGAAGAAGCTTGCTGCGGAAGCAAAAACGCGAAATAAAGACCTTTTCAAGTACATTCGTAGCAAAAAACCCGTGAGAGAGTCAGTTGGTCCATTAGATGATAAAGGGGTTAAAGGAGCACTAAGAGGCGACAAGGCGATAGCGGAGAGACTGAATGAATTCTTTGCTTCGGTCTTTACTGAGGAAGATGTAGGGATGTTACCCACGACTGAAGTGGTATTTAAAGGTGTGGAAGAATTGAAGGAAATATCGATACATCGGGAAGATGTCCTACAACTATTAGATAAACTGAAGAGTAGCAAATCACCTGGGCCGGATGGTATACATCCAAGGGTGTTGAAAGAACTGAAATTTGAGATTGCAGACCTGCTATCAGTAATCTGTGAACTATCATTAAAATCATCTCTAATACCTGAGGATTGGAGGATCGCCAATGTAACACCAATTTTTAAAAAGGGTTCGAGGGGTGATCCGGGAAACTACAGACCGGTGAGCCTGACATCAGTACCGGGAAAAATGGTAGAAACCATCATAAAGAATAAAATTACTCAGCATATAGATAGTCATGACCTAATGGGAGACAGCCAACATGGCTTTAGACAAGGAAGATCTTGTCTTACTAATCTGTTATGTTTTTTTGAAGGAGTGAATAAACAGGTGGACAAAGGTGAGTCGGTTGATATTGTGTATCTGGACTTTCAGAAAGCCTTTGACAAGGTCCCTCATGAGAGACTTTTGGCAAAACTAAAGAGTCATGGGATAGGAGGCAGTGTACTACTGTGGATCAGGAACTGGTTAAAAGATAGAAAGCAGAGGGTAGGGCTAAATGGCCAATTTTCACAATGGAGAAAGGTGAATAGTGGTGTACCCCAGGGATCTGTGCTGGGTCCGCTGCTTTTTGACATATTCATAAATGACCTGGAAAGTGGAATAACGAGTGAGGTTATCAAATTTGCTGATGACACAAAACTATTTAAAGTTGTTAAAACCCAGGAGGATTGTGGAAAATTGCAAGAGGATCTTGATAAATTGGAAGACTGGGCATCAAAATGGCAGATGAAATTTAATGTGGAGAAGTGCAAGGTTATGCACCTAGGGAAGAACAACCCAAACTATGGTTACACGATGCAAGGTTCCACATTAGGAACCACCACCCAAGAAAAAGATTTAGGCGTCCTTGTGGATACCATGTTAAAACCCTCGGCCCAGTGTGCAGCGGCGGCCAAGAGAGCAAATAGAATGCTAGGTATGATAAGGAAAGGAATGGAAAATAAAACAAAAGATATTATAATGCCTCTATATCGTTCCATGGTGAGACCGTACCTTGAATATTGTGTGCAATTCTGGTCGCCATATCTTAAAAAGGATACAGCAATTTTAGAAAAGGTTCAGAGAAGAGCCACCAAAATGGTAAAGGGGATGGAAGGCTACTCCTATGAAGAAAGGCTAAGAAGGTTGGGGCTCTTTAACCTGGAAAAGAGACGGCTGAGGGGAGATATGATAGAAGTCTATAAATTAATGAACGGAGTGGAACGGGTAAACGTAGATCGATTGTTTACCTTATCAGAATATAGAAAGACTAGGGGACATGCAATGAAGCTACAGGGTAAACTATTTAAGACTAATAAAAGAAAATATTTTTTCACTCAACGTGTAATCAAACTCTGGAATTTGTTACCAGAGGATGTAGTAAAGGCTGTTAGTGTAGCTGGGTTTAAAAAAGGTTTGGACAAGTTCCTGGAGGAAAGGTCCATAAACCATTATTAAGAAGGGACCCAGGATATCAATGCTTGAACCAATACAAGCATTGTGGAAGCTGTGTCCCTTGGGGAAACTGCTAGGTACGTATGACCTAGATTGGCCACTGTTGGAAACAGAATACTGGGCTTGATGGACCTTGGTCTGACCCAGTATGGCATATCTTATGTTCTTATGTTCTTTTGCCAGGTCTCGGAGATACATGCCCATATAGAGCTGGTAGGTCTGGACTCGACAAGCAAGCATAGAGCCCTGGAAGCACTTCCTACCGAGGGCATCCAGGTTCCGGGCCTCCCGGCCGGGAGGCACCGAGAAGTGCATCTTCTGACTCTTGAGTCGATGCATGGCCGATTTCACCACCATGGAATGGTGCGGTTGTTGTGCCTTTTGGAACCCGGAGCTTTTGCGGACTCGATAAATGGAATCGACCCGCTTGCTTAACACCGGCGCCGACGCCGGGCTCTCCCACATGCGGAAGAGAAGTCGCTCCAGCATCGGAGGAACCGGTACAGTAAAGGCCTCCTTCGGGGGAGAGCCATACTGGAGGGCATCGAGCTCTTCGGCTCGAGGCTCCTCCTCGGGATCCGCGGGGAATGCCAAGGCCTTGAGCATATCCCGCACGAAGTCCGAGAACCGGGTGTTCTCCGGGGGGAACCGTCTCCGAGGTTCGGACTCGGGCGAGTCCGATGGGACGCACAGAGTCCGAAAAGTACCAGGTGACTCTTCATCCTCCGTTTCCCAGGCTGACTCCTCGGAGAAGGAATCGAGCGGCTCAGGTCAGGCGGGCACCGATGCCCTCCGCCCCGACGCCGAGGGAGTCGGCGTCGACGACCTCGGTCCCGAACGGGAGGCCGAGGGAGACCGTGACCGAGGATCGACTCGAGCTCGCATGGACTCGAGGATCGGCTCGGTCTCCGGGGTCGACTTGGACTTCGACGCCCCGGCGAGGCCAGCGATCAATGCCCGCTGCTGGTCCATGAAGGCAGCGAAACTGCTCTCCAAGGCCGTCAATCTGAGTCCGAGCTCAGGAGACCCAGCAGCCCCCGACTCGGGCCCCGACGGCGTCGGGCCCAACGTCGGCTCCTTCAGAGGTGAGTCCACGAGGACTACAGTACTCACGTGTCCAGGAGACTCCATCTCAAGACGAGGATGTTTCGAAGGCCTCTCCGACTCCAAGGACACGGGACGGCTATCGGGGCTATGCGACCTGGCCCTCGAGGAACCAGGAGCGTCCACCGACGCCGCCCTCGCGGGTTTCTTCTTCCTATGATGTTCCCGGGCAGGAGACCCCCGCTCAGAGGAACTCCAACGATGCTCAGGACCGGAGTCCCAGGACGTCGAAGCCTCTGACGAGGTCCGGGCCCGGCCGGACGCGGAGTCAGAGAAGATTCGTTCTCTTTGATGCTGCCGACTCCTCAACATTTTTGAGGACATCTTGCCACACGGACCACAGATCATTGGGTCATGATCGGGTCCAAGGCAGCGGAGGCAGCAGTCGTGTGGGTCGGTAAGAGACATAAGTTTCTTACACCGATCACACTTTTTAAACCCGCTGGCAGCCATCGGGGGAAAAAGGGCCCCTGCGAGGTCAAAAGACAGGGCTGCCAGTGAAAAAGAAAAAATGGCGCGAACGCTTGTCACGAAGGACAAAAAAACGAAAAATAAAGAACAGACCCGATACTGGCGTAGCGGGTCCGGGCGGGAAAAGGATCTGGCGTCGAACCGAGAAAAGAATAGTAAATAAAATCAACTTTTTCTGTGGCGATCACAAACAGCGTCTGTAGGGCTCCGCGGAAAAAAGAAGACTGAGCAAGATGGCACCCTTGGGCGGGAAGGGGACCGCGCATGCGCGCTGCAATTCCCAAAGGCTTTCTTTGAAAGCTGGGGAAATTGCTCCGCGAGGGCTCCGTCGGCGCCGACGTCACCCATATGTGAGGACTGACTTCCTGCTTGGTCCTGGAGAATATCATGTCTCTGTATCACTCCATGGTGCAAACGCACCTTGAATATTGCCTGCAGTTCTAGTCGCCGCATCAAGAAAAAGATATACCAGAATTAGAAAAGGTACAGAGAAGGGCAACCAAAATGATAAAGGGGGTTGGAAGGCTATGCCTATGAGAAACAGCTTAAAAGGTTAGGGCTCTTCAATTTGGAGAAGACAGCTGAGGGGGGGGGGGGGGAGTATGAAAGTGATCTATAGAACAATGACTGGATTGGAACAAGTAAATGTGAATCAATTGTTTACTCATTCAAAAGGTATAAAGGTTAGGGGACATGCAATGAAGCAACAACGAAGTACATTTAAGACTAACAAGAGAAAATATTTTTTGCCCAATGTGTAATTAAGCTCTGTAATTTGTTGCCAGAGAATGTAGTAAAAGTTGTTAGGATTGGACAAGTTCCTAGATGAAACATTCATAAACCAAACCATTAATAAAGTGGACTGGGAGAAATCTACCGCTTATCCCTGGGATAAGCAGCATGGAATCTGTCTATCTTTTGGGATCCTGCCAGGTAACTAATAATCTGGATTGGCCACTGTTGGAAACACAATACTGAGTTTGATAAAACTTTGGTCTGACTCAGTGTGGCAAATCTTGTTTTTATGTAGCATGGGGATCCAGGGAAACTGCCCTGGTTGCATTCCCTTAACACCAACTTTGGATAGACTATGCAAATCTTTCAGATATATTTATTGCAGTAATTCTGAAAACTCAAATGACTAGGTGTGCTTCCATTAGAGGGCTGTGAGACACTGCTCTGTGCTAGTAGGTATATGGTTAGTATGTATATTTCTAGATAGTGTTTATTTCTGTTAGCTGAAACAACTTCATCATGATTACATGTGTACCCACAGAAAGAGGACAGGGGCTGGTAGCACCTGGGATATCTCAGCACAAAGAGGAAATGCAATTATAACGAGAAAAGAATTGGCCATCTGTGACCTTTCAAAATTTGTGCTTAAAGTTGAGAAATTTTAGAATTCTGCTATGAATTTTAATGTGCTACATCAATTTTTAAATTATTGGGGGCCAATAAAATATCAAACTTTGTGGGACATTTTGAAGCGCTAGCAGGAAGCTATGAAGGAAGTGAGAGCATAGCACACTCACAATCCTTTCTCCCAGAGTGGTCTAGGATATATGCATCAAGGAGAGGGTTCTTAACATCCTAGCCTTCTTAAGAGTGGATTTAACCACTACCGACTGGTGTGGCAGTTGTTACTTTTTGAATCTGAGATCCTTCCAGACTCTATATACAGAGCATGCCTTTTTTGTTGACAGGGTCAGGGCCGGATTTACCTATATGCCCATTACGCCGTGGCGTAGGGCCAATAGCTGGCAAGGGCCCACAAAAATCGAACTAAGGTGAAATTAGACTTACCTGCTAATTGTAGTTCCTGGAGTATAGCCAGGCTAGTCCCGGACCTCTGGGTTCCCTATCTCATCCAGCAGCTTTGGAGACTGAGAAAACTCCTCCTCTTTTTTATGATGTCACCGGTATATCCATTCGGGATCTGCCTCCTGCCATCAGTAACCTATTGACAAAGCAGACTCACCGGAGACACAAGTAAGCGTGTAAACACTAAAAAGAATTTGACTTAACCCGCTATATTAAGCTAGTAACATATGTACAAACAGATCAGAATGCTCTGATATCAGTAACTTTAAGAGACGCAGGCTTCCCCCTAAGAGCAAGGAGGAAAGAAGGCTCCACAGAAAGACAGCTAGGTACGCTCCCCCCAGAGCCCATGTGACCGCAAAAAACAGAATGAATTCTTACCAGTAAATGCCATCAAGACTCGTGAGGCAAACTCTTCATGCGAGATACACAGGATAGCTCCAGGGTAGGGATACGGGACTAGCCTGGCTACACTCCAGGAACTACAATTAGCAGGTAAGTCTAATTTCACCTTCCTGTTCGTGTAACCAGGCTAGTCCCGGACCTCTGGGTAAGTACCAGAGCAGTAAGCCAGTCAAGTATGGGAGGGTCCCGAAACACCAGCCTGAAGCACAGCGGATCCGAAGGCAGTATCAGCTGCCCCTTGGACGTCCAGGCGATAATGTCTGGCAAAGGTGTTTAAGGAGGACCACGTGGCCGCCTTGCAAATCTCTAATGGCGGAATCCACCGAAACTCCGCCCAGGAAGACGCTTGCGCCCTGGTGGAATGAGCCCGAAGGCCACTCGGAACCGACTTGCCTTTGAGCATATACGCCGATGCAATAGCCTCTTTAATCCACCGGGCTATGGATGCTTTGGAAGCAGCTTTGCCCCTCCGCGGACCGGCAAAGAGAACGAAGAGTCTATCCGACTTGCGGAAACTAGCTGTCCGAGCAAGATACTTCTTTAAGGCCCGACGAGCATCTAAACTGTGAAAATTGCCGCCATAGTCCGCCGAGCGGCGCGAAAAGACTGCCAAGGAAATTTCCTGATTCATATGAAAGGGGGAAACTACCTTAGGGAGAAAAGAAGGGACCGTGCGGAGAACCACCTTTGACGAAAAAAATACCAAATAGGGCTCCCTGCAAGAAAAAGCCTGCAATTCAGAAATTCTCCTCGCTGAACAAATCGCCATGAGAAACACCACCTACAAAGTGAGATCTTTAAGAGACGCCCGGGAGATAGGCTCGAAGGGCTCGCCCTGCAAGGCGTCAAGGACGGAGGGAAGATGCCACTGAGGCACCACAGGACGCGACGGAGGCCGCAGGAGCGACCCTGCCCGGAGGAAGCGTTTAACATCACCGTGACACGCAAGCGATTGTCCCCCGATTTTCCCTCTGTAACATGACAGAGCGGCGACCTGCACGCGCAAGGACGCAGGAGCTAGACCTTTCTCGAGACCATGCTGAAGGAAATCCAAGATTTGAGGGATGGAGGACCGCAAAGCCACATACCGCCGGTCCGAGCACCAAGCCTCAAAAACACGCCAGACTCTCACGTAGGCTAAGGACGTAGACCTTTTTCTGGCTTTCAACAGGGTGGAGATAACGGAGGCCGAGTAGCCTCTTTGTCGTAACCGTGCCCGCTCAAGAGCCAGGCCGTAAGTGAGAATCGATCCACGTGCGGCATGAGAAGAGGCCCCTGCGACAGAAGGTCCGGCCGATTCGGAAGCCTCCACGGCTTCGCCACCAGTAGTCTCACCAGATCCGCGTACCAAGGTCTGCGCGGCCAATCTGGGGCAATCAGGACGACGCGTCCGGGGTACAGCTGCACCCGCTGAAGAACCCTGCCGACTAGAACCCACGGAGGGAAGACGTACAGGAGCTGGTCCGGCGGCCAAGTCTGGCTGAGAGCATCGAGACCTTCCGACATGCGCTCCCGTCGTCTGCTGAAGAAGCGATCCACCTTTGCCGAGGCGAACGTCGCCATGAGGTCCATGGCTGGCAAGCCTCATCTGCGGACGAGCAACTGGAAGACTTCGGGATGGAGGCTCCATTCCCCCGGGTCCACCCGAAAGCGACTGAGAAAGTCCGCTTGCACATTGTCGACCCCGGCCACATGCGCCGCTGACAGGGCCAGTAAATTCTCTTCCGCCCAAGTGCACAGAACCGCCGCCTCGTCCTCCAGCGGAATGCTGGTGGTGCCCCCCTGTCTGTTGACGTAGGCCACCGCGGAGGCATTGTCGGAAAACACGTGAACCGCCGCATCCTGAAGCAATGACTGGAACGCTAGAAGTGCTAGGAAGATTGCCCGCAACTCCAGCCGGTTGATGGACCAGGTCCTTTCTTGTGGAGACCAGACCCCTTGCGCGAAGCGGCCTTGACAATGCGCACCCCAGCCGGAGAGACTGGCATCGGTCATCACTGTGACCCAAGACGGAGCCACCAACGGCTGTCCCCTCGCTAGGGAGGTCGGACACAGCCACCACCGGAGTGACCGGCGCGTCACAAGCGGACAGGGGAGAGTCCGGGACAGCGGATCCTCTTGATGCGACCACCGGCGGAGTAAGGCCCGTTGTAAGGGTCGCATGTGCGCTCTCGCCCAGGGCACCGTCTCTATGGCCGCGGCCATCATCCCCAGCAACTGTAAATAACTCCAGGCCGACGGCATGCGGAGACGCAGGAACCGAGCCACCAGACGGCGGAGGTTCCGCGCCCGGACAGACGTGAGGAACACCTTCCCGAGCTTTGTGTCGAAGCGAGCTCCGAGATATTCGAGGTTCTGCGAAGGCGTCAAATGACTCTTCGCCAAGTTGACCACCCAGCCAAGT
This sequence comes from Ichthyophis bannanicus, assembly GCA_033557465.1. Taxonomy (NCBI): domain Eukaryota; kingdom Metazoa; phylum Chordata; class Amphibia; order Gymnophiona; family Ichthyophiidae; genus Ichthyophis; species Ichthyophis bannanicus. The sequence continues at coordinate 331,791,486 of CM066032.1, forward strand.
TCCTCCAGAAAAGCCACCACCCGAGCTGTGGCGGACACGCTCTCGGCACGCGACTTCGCTCAAATCAACCAGTCATCGAGGTACGGGTGTACTAGAATACCTTCTCTCCGCAGGGCCGCCGCCACCACCACCATGACTTTCGTGAAGGTGCGTGGAGCCGTTGCTAAACCGAACGGCAGGGCGCGAAATTGAAAATGCCCGAACGGCACAGCGAATCTGAGAAACTGATGGTGGTCCTGTCGGATGGGAATGTGAAGATACGCCTCCGACAAATCTAGGGAGGTAAGAAACTCCCCCTTTTGGACCGCCACTATCACCGAGCGAAGTGTCTCCATATGGAAATGCGACACACGGAGACACCGATTCACCCCTTTGAGGTCGAGGATGGGATGGACACCTCCGTCCTTCTTCGGAACCACAAAGTAAATGGAGTATCGACCGTCTCCGCATTGGTCTGGGGGAACCGGCACGATAGCCCTGAGCTGTAACAACCTTTGAACGGTAACTCGCATGGACGCAATCTTGGAAGGCGACTTTGCGGGGGACCGCACGAAGGCCGGACGGACGGGCTTCCGCAACTCCAATGCATAACCTTCGCGAATCACGTCTAGGACCCACTGGTCTGATGTTACCCGGACCCAGGCAGGATAAAAGTCTTGCAACCGTCCTCCCACCGGCACCAAGCTTGCCTGGGCCCCCCGTATCTCATTGTGGCTTTTTGACCGGGAAGGCAGAGGACGAGGAAGGTCCAAAACCTCGTCCCGCTCCTCGAAACCCCCGGAAACACTGGTTCTTACTAGGGTAACGGCCCCTCTGACTGGGAAAGAATCTCTGTGACCGAAACCGCCGAAAATCACGGGGCTGGCCTCTACCCCCCTGAAAGGGACGGGCCGGCTTGGCTTTATCCTCGGGTAGCTTGCCACCTTTAGACTCGCCCAGATCTTTGACCAACTTCTCCAAGTCCTCGCCAAACAACAGCCTCCCTTTAAAGGGAAGTTTGCTTAGACGAGCCTTGGAAGAAACGTCCGCCGCCCAGTTACGAAGCCACAAGTAACGGCGGGCCGCTATAGCGGAAGCCATGCTGTTGGCTAGACTACGCATCAGGTCATACTGCAGGTCGGCCAAGTAGGCCGCTCCCGATTCTAACTTGGCTAGTTCACCGGGCCCTTCAGTCTCCTGGTCACCCTGCACCCGCTGGGACCAGCGGAGACAGGCTCTAGCCACCCAGGCCCCACACATGGCGGCCTGGAGGGACAAGGCATTGACATCAAAAACCTGCCGCAAGAGCACCTCCAATTTCCGATCCTGCGGATCCTTGAGAGCTGCACTACCCTCCATGGGGATGGTTGTTTTCTTAGTAACCGCTGCGACGGCGGCATCAACCTTGGGGGACTTAAACACCTCCTTATCCTGATCCAGCAAGGGATACAGGCGGCCCATGACTCGCGACCCCTTCATCGGAGCTTCCCGTTCCACTCCTCCAGAATCATTTCCCTGAAGACCCTGTGTACGGGGAATGCCCTTTGAGACTTACGGAACACCTGCAGTAAAGGATCTTCCAGAGTGTCATCGTCCGTCGCACCTGGAACAGGCATATTGAGAACTTTGAGGGATTCTGCTATTAGCGCAGGCAGCTCCTCCTTTCGGAACACACGAACCACCCTGGCCTGATCCTCCTTTTCAGAGAGTTCGCCTTCCTCTAGCTCCTCTTCTGCATCTAAGTCACGGACGTCCTCCTCCGACAACTGACCCTCAGAGGCCACAGAACAAGCCGCAGAGGAGGTCTCAGTCCGTGGCCGCTTGGCCCGGACGGCGGGCTCTTCGGCTAGGGACGGCGTGGCAGCTCTCTTTAGCCCCGCCATGGGTTCCTGCCGCTGCCCCTGATGTGGACCAGCAAGAAAGGCGTTTTGCAAAAACATCACGAAATCGTTGGAAAAGATAGTAGTCCAGTCCTTGGGCAGCGGAGCAGCAGGCCTACCAACATCCGGTGCTGAAGAGGGTCCTGCCACCAGCTCCTCCCGGACCGCCTCCACCACCGGTGTGGAGGGACCGCTGGGGTCCGCCAGGTGGGCCTCCTCCCTGTCAGATTTGGAGGGGTCCATGCCAGCAGAATCTTTTACACAGGCCTTACATACGCCTGAGGAGCTCTTCCTTAAACCACAAACGAGGCAGAGTGGTTTAGAAGACATGTCAGCTGGGAGGAGTAGAGGCAGAGGCTAAGCTCCCCTCTGAGCTGCTGAAAAATGGCCGCGAGCCAAACAAGAACTCCCGATACCGATGTTGGGGTTGTTTCTTTTTTTTTTTTTTTTAAAGAGCTCACACCCGAGTAGCCAAAATCGCAAACCGAAACAAAAAACCGCTCCGGAGTAGTAAACAAGAACGAAGGAGGACCCCCCGAGCTAAAGCAGGCAGAAGAAGGGAAACAGTCAACCGGGCCGCGGGCACCACGCAGCTAGGCCCGGCACGCGGATTAGCGCGCCAAAAAGATTACCTGACAGAAACGGCTGAAGTCAGTCCCCCTTACCTGGAAGCACTGCGTGCAATGGAGCTTCAGCGTAACGGACAAGCAGGGACCACAGTGCCTCGCTGAGCCGCCACGGAGAAAAGCTGTCCACCCTCGCAGCCTGCTCCGTGAAACGCAGATGGGAGAGTCCCGAGCCTGCCAGCGCGCTTACAGGCAGCCTTCTGTGTGGCGCTGGCTAGGCCGGTCTGAGATGTGTTCCCAGCCGCGGATCGCGGCCAAACCCCCAGGTACTGCCACAGAGAGAAAAAGAACCGCTTCAGCAATGCCGAAGCAAGAAGGGGAAAGAAAAAGGCAAACAAAATGAAAGGGAGTGAAGGAGGCAGGGGAAAAGGTAAGCGAGACGCCTGCACTAAAGCTCTTAAAGAGACAGTACTGTCCAGCAAAGGATGCCCTACCCCCGGGGTAAAACCAGCAGTTTAGACCAGAGAAAACCCCCCAAAACTAACTCAATTGTCTCTCCAGTGAGCCCGGGACCCCGGGCTCCTATCTCACAAGCTGCTTGGAGACTGAGGTAACTGATGGCAGGAGGCAGATCCCGAATGGATATACCGGTGACATCATAAAAAAGAGGAGGAGTTTTCTCAGTCTCCAAAGCTGCTGGATGAGATAGGGAACCCAGAGGCCCGGGACTAGCCTGGTTACACGAACAGGAATTAGCTTTTTTTAAAAATAAAATTAAAAAAAAAAAAAACTGCTGGCTGCCGCCGCGGGGCCCCCTCTGCTGCCGCGGCAGCATGGACTGACCCGCGGGGCCTCCTCTGCAAGGTAAATCGGTCGGTCCATCCCTCCCTCCCTCCCTCCGTGCAGGCTTTGAGATGCGCGAAGGGAGAGTGTCTCCCTCGCGTCTCTGTTAAGCCCGCAGGAGCTGATGGGAAATTTCCCATCAGCCCCTGCGGGCTTAACAGAGACGCGAGGGAGACACTCTCCCTTCGCGCCTCTCAAAGCCTGCACGGAGGGAGGGATGGACGGACGGACCGATTAACCTTGCAGAGGGGGCCCCGCGGGTCAGTCCATGCTGCCGCGGCAGCAGAGGCGGCCCCACGGCGGCAGCCAGCAGTTTTGTTTTTAAAGTAAATTGTACTTTAGGCCGATGGGGGGGGGGTGGGACGGGTAGTGGGCTATTGGGGGGGCTGGGGCAGGGACTGGAAATGGGCTGGGGGGTTAAGGCTGGAGGTGGGCTGATGGGGTTAGGACTGGTAATGGGCTGTGGGCTGTTGGGGGGTTTAGAACTGGTAATGGGCTTTGGGGGGGTTAAGACTGGTAATGGGCGGGGGGCGGATGGGGGCGGTCTGGTAAGGGGCGAGGGGGGGGCTAGGACGGGACAGGGGCTGGGGGGGTTAAAGGCTGGAGGTGGGCTGATGGGGTTAGGACTGGTAATGGGCTGTGGGCTGTTGGGGGGGGTTTAGAACTGGTAATGGGCTATGGGAGGGGTTAAGACTGGTAATGGGCTGTGGGCTGATGGGGGCTGTCTGGTAATGGGCTATTGGGGGGCTAGGACTGGAAATGGGCTGGGGGGTTAAGACTGGAGGTGGGCTGATGGGGTTAGGACTGGTAATGGGCTGTGGGCTGTTGGGGGGGTTTAGAACTGGTAATGGGCTTTGGGGGGGTTAAGACTGGTAATGGGCTGTGGGCTGATGGGGGGCTAGGACTGGTATTGGGTTGGGGGGTTGCTAGGACTGGAAATGGGCTGATGGGTGGCTAGGACTGGAAATGGGCTGATGCAGGGACTAGAAGAGAATGGATGCTGGGTGAGGCTGGAACTAGAAGGGAGCTGATGTTGGGGGAGGATTACAATGGGATGGGGCTGGAAGAGTAAAATGGAGAAGGGAAAAATATTTTGTGTGGGAGGGATAAAAAATCTACAATTGGCCGGGTATTGGGAGAGTAAGTGGGGATTGAGGATGGAGGGGTAAAATTTGAGTGGATGAAATAGGAATGAGGAAAGAGCAAAAGGAGAAAGATTAGTATGTTAAAGCAGATGTAGAGAGAGAATGGAAAAAAACTAGAAGAGAGAAGAAAGGACAAATGGACAGCAGACGATGGAGAGTTAGCAGAAGACACGAAGAAACCAGAAGAAAGTGGCTGGAGAAATTGCAGCTGAAAAAAATGCACAAAAGGTAGAAAAATATCTATTTATTTTGAATTTATTAATTGGAATATGTCAGCTCTGGTAAATGTGCATCATTAACTCTGCGCTTTGTTTAGTACAAGAGCAAATTAATGTATAGTTTTATTTCTACAGTGTTGTACATTCCAAGTTTGGCTTTTGGGATTCCCAGTTTAATTATTGTCTTCCTGTTTCTAAATTGTGATTCCTTGTTTGGTGATGGTCTATGTTCTGCATGTGTAACTGAGCTGAGGTGTTCTGTTTATATAATTCCTATTTGACATTGCCACTTGTTCTCTTTCCCCAGTAGGTCATGTATTGTTGTTCTCTGAAATGTATTGGTTTAATATTTGCAGTGTTGCCTTTTGATTGGTAGAGTATGGTGCTTTGTGAGTCCTGGCAGTGCTGTTAGGATATGGCGGGTTTGCTATGGGTTCTAAATGGGCAGTGTTTGTAGTAGTTCCTAATGTGTCTGGCAGTTGGCACTGGATTATAGTAATGTAGAAATCTTTTAGTCTTTCTTTATCCATACACTCATTAAGAGGCACGTTTACTAAAAGTTAGTATATGGTAACATTATGCAAATATTTATGCAAATGAGGCCCCTTATACAAATGAGGCCCCGCACCCCCCTTGGGCCGCCCCTGCTGGGGGCCCACAATTTTTGTTGGCGTAGGGCCTCACTCAAGGTAAATCCGGCCCTGGACAGGGTGTATGAGTAATGGGCTTCCCTCAAACTTGTCTGTACATCTTTCACACCTCGAATGTCTGGGTGGGTGCCCCTGTGAGCAGCAGCGATCATCACATGGTGTGGTTTGAGATAAAAGCCAAGGTACAGTCATAGCAAGCTCAAAGTCCTAAACTTCAAAAACACTGACTTCAGTAAAATGGCCAAGTACCTGAAGGAGGAGTTGGCAGGGTGGGAGGGGATAAGGTAAGTGGAATTACAATGGGCTAAACTAAAGGTGACAATAAAAGGGGCAACAGATAAATATGTAAGGAAAGTAAATAAAAACAAGAGGAGAAGGAAACCTATTTCGTTCTCCGAAGAAGTGGCTGCTCAAATAAAGGCAAAAAACACAGCTTTCACAAAATTCAAAAGCTTGCAAACAAAGGAACACAGTAAGGAATATAGGATCAAACTAAAAGAGACAAAAAGAGAAATAAGGAAAGCAAAATCAAAGGCAGAGGAAAAGATGGCTAAAGATGTGAAGTGTGGTGACAAAACTTTCTTCAGGTATATTCGGAAGAGGAGGAAAATCAGAGATGGAATTGCAGGACTCAGAAGTGCTGGGAACAGATCTGTGGAAAGTGACATTGAAAAAGCAAAATTGTTAAACAAATACTTCTGCTCTGTTTTTACTAAAGAAAATCCTGGAGAAGGACCATCTGTGACTCCCAAATATAAAAATGGGAATGAAGTAGATACCACACCATTCACTGAAGATGTGTTAGAACAACTTGTGAAACTGAAAGTGGACAAGGCCATGGGACCAGATGGGATACATCCCAGGATACTGAAAGAGCTCAGAGAGGTTCTTGCAGGGCCGTTAAAGGATGTTTTCAACAGCTCCTTGGAAACAAGAGTAGTTCCTCAGGACTGGAGAAGGACGGATGTGGTACCTCTTCACAACATAAGAACATAAGACATGCCATACTGGGTCAGACCGAGGTCCATCAAGCCCAGTATCCTGTTTCCAACAGTGGCCAATCTAGGTCATACGTACCTAGCAATATCCCCAAAAGACACAGGTTCCACAATGCTTGTACTGGGTCAAACATTGATATCCTGGGTCCCTTTTTAATAGTGGTTTATGGACCTTTCCTCCAGGAACTTGTCCAAACCTTTTTTAAACCCAGCTATACTAACAGCCCTTACTACATCCTCCGGTAACAGATTCCAGAGTTTGATTACACGTTGAGTAAAAAAATATTTTCTCTTATTTGTCTTAAATAGTTTACCCTGTAGCTTCATTACATGTCCCCTAGTCTTTCTATACTCTGATAGCGTAAACAATTGATCCACGTTTATCCGTTCCACTCCATTCATTAATTTATAGACCTCTATCATAGCTCCCCTCAGCTGTCTCTTCTCCAGGCTAAAGAGCCCTAACCTTCTTAGCCTCTCTTCATAGGAGTAGCCTTCCATCCCCTTCACCAATTTGGTGGCTCTTCTCTGTACTTTTTCTAATAACGCTATGTCCTTTTTAAGATACGGTGACCAGAATTGCACACAATATTCAAGGTGCGGTCGTACCATGGAGCGATACAGAGGCATTATAACATCCTTTGTTTTATTCTCCATCCCTTTCCTTATGATACCTAGCATTCTATTTGCTTTCTTGGCCGCTGCTGCACACTGGGCGGAGGGTTTTAACATGTTATCCACAATGACTCCTAAATCTTTTTCCTGGGTGGTGGTTTCTAATGTGGAGCCTTGCATCGTGTAACTATAGTGTGGGTTGTTCTTTCCTAGGTGCATAACTTTGCACTTGTCCACATTAAATTTCATCTGCCATTTGGATGCCCAGTCTTCCAATTTATCCAGATCCTCCTGCAGTTTTCCACAATCCTCTTGGGTTTTAACAACTTTAAACAGTTTTGTGTCATCTGCAAATTTGATAACCTCACTAGTTATTCCCTTTTCCAGGTCATTTATGAATATGTCAAAAAGCAGCGGACCCAGTACAGATCCCTGGGGTACTCCACTATTCACCTTTTTCCATTGGGAATATTGGCCATTTAGCCCTACCCTCTGCTTTCTATCTTTTAACCAGATCCCGATCCACAATAGTACACTGCCTCCTATCCCATGACTTTTTAGCTTCGCCAAAAGTCTCTGATGGGGGACTTTGTCAAAAGCTTTCTGAAAGTCCAGATACACTATATCAACCGACTCACCTTTGTCTACCTGTTTATGCACACCTTCAAAAAAACATATCAGATTAGTAAGACAAGATCTTCCTTGTCTAAAGCCATGTTGGCTGTCTCCCATTAGGCCATGACTATCTACATGCTGTGTAATTTTATTCTTTATGATGGTTTCTACCATTTTCCCTGGTACTGACGTCAGGCTCACCGGTCTGTAATTTCCTGGGTCACCCCTGGAACCCTTTTTAAAAATTGGTGTTACGTTGGCGACCCTCCAATCTTCAGGTATTACAGATGATTTTAATGAAAGTTCACAGATTACCAATAGCAGGTCTGCAATCTCATATTTCAGTTCTTTCAACACTCTGGGATGTATACCATCCGGTCCAGGTGATTTGCTACTATTCAGTTTATCAAATAGTTGTAATATATCTTCCCGGTGTAGTGATATTTCTCTCAATTCCTCTGCAGTATCACCTTTAAATACCACTTCAGTCTTGGGTAACATCCCTACATCTTCCTCAGTAAAGACCGAAGCAAAGAATTCATTCAGTCTCTCTGCTATAGCCTTGTTTCCTCTTACTGCCCCTTTTACCCCTCTATCATCTAATGGTCCAATTGACTCTCTCACAGGCCTTTTGCTACGAATGTACTTGAAAAAGTCTTTATTTCCTGTTTTTGCTTCCGTAGCAAGTTTCTTCTCAAATTCCCGCTTTGCCTGCCTTATCAATGCTTTGCATTTAACTTGCCAGTGCTTGTGCTGTTTCCAGTTTTCATCATTTGGCTCTTTTTTCCATTTCCTGAAGGTTGCTTTTTTGGCAGCAACAGCCTCTCTGACCTCACCTTTAAACCATGCTGGCAGTTTTTTGGACTTTCTTCCACTTTTCCTAATGCGTGGAATACAGCTGGTCTGGGCTTCGAGGATAGTATTTTTAAATAACACCCAAGCTTGCTGTAAGTCTTTAACCTTTGGAACCGCTCCTTTTAGTTTTTTCCTAACTATATTCCTCATTCTATCATAGTCTCCCTTTTGAAAGTTAAAAGGTAGTACTGTGGATGCCTTTACTATCTGTCCTCCACTAATTAAATCAAACATGATCATACTATGATCACTATTGCCAAGTGGTCCCAACACCCTTATTTCTTGCACCAGATCCGGCGTTCCACTAAGGACTAGGTCCAGTATGGCTTCCCCTCTGGTTGGTTCATGAACCAGCTGCTCCAAGAAGCAGTCATTTATTCCATCTAGAAACTTTATCTCTTTAGTTTGTCCTGCTGTGACACTGACCCAGTCGATACCGGGGTAATTGAAATCACCCATTATTACTACTCTGTTGTGACTTTTGTTAGCTTCCTTAATTTCTTTGAGCATTTCATCATCCATTTGTTCATTCTGGCCAGGCGGTCGATAGTATACTCCAACCGCCATCACCTTCCCCTTCATAAATGGAATTTCAATCCATAGAGATTCTACAGCAAATTTTGTTCCCTGCAAAACTTTAATCCTTTCTGACTCAATGCCCTCTCTAACATAGAGCGCAACCCCTCCACCAATTTGATCAGCTCTATCATTACGATATAGTGTGTATCCAGGTATCACAGTGTCCCACTGGTTATCCTCCTTCCACCATGTCTCTGAGAATGCAATCATATCTAACCTCTCATTTAGTGCTATATATTCTAACTCTCCCATCTTATTGTTTAGACTTCTAGCATTGGCATACAAGCATTTTAGAGACTGTATTTTATTCATATTAATCTGGCTATTGGTAGGCAGGGGTAATTTGGAATCTTTATGCTCTGTCTGCTCCTTACTCAAGGGCATTTGGGCTACTATACCCCCTTTTGGAACCTCACTGCTTTTGGTAGTATCCTTCAAGGATACCTTTGTCCGAACCATGCACTCCTGGGTGACTGTCGGCTTTCCCCTAATTTCTAGTTTAAAAGCTTCTCTATCTCTTTTTTAAAGGTTAATGCCAGCAGTCTGGTCCCATCCTGATTAAGGTGAAGCCCATCCCTTCGGAAGAGCCCCCCCTTTCCCCAGAATGTTCCCCAGTTCCTAACAAATCCAAAACCCTCATCCTTGCACCATTGTCTCATCCACGCATTGAGACTCCGGAGCTCTGCCTGTCTTTTAGGTCCTGCACATGGAACAGGAAGCATTTCGGAGAACTATAACAGCTGTCCTGACCCTCCCCTCATGGGGACATGGCCCTGGAGAAACGTCCTCAGTGCGAGAGGGTTTTACATCACCTGGAGGACAGGTCCTAGTTACAGGATCACTTCCTGCCACACCAGGGTGATGCTCTCCTGTCACGTGACCTCTCTCCTCCATGGCAACAGGGATGCTGCCAGACTGGAGGTGGGACTTCAGGACTATATCCCTGTAGGTCTCGTCCATGTACTTCTCTGTCTTTCTTATGTCTTCCAGGTCTGCTACTCTAGCCTCTAGAGAACGGACTCGTTCCCTGAGAGCAAAGAGTTCTTTGCACTTAGTGCATACGTAAGACCTCTCACCAACTGGGAGCAAATCATACATGTGACACTCAATGCAAAAGACCAGAGAACCCCCATCTTGTTGCTGGACTTCTGTCTGCATCTTAGTTTAAAGCTTGTGTTTAGGTCTTTTAAATTCTGTATATAATAAGGATTGGTGTGGATGCTTATACCAATAAAAGTGTATCTAATACCCCTAATACACCTTGTGTACCTGAAGCTTAAGTAATTAATCTCAGGTCCTCTGTGTATGACTGATTTGGATAACGAGCTGCACCTGAGAGCAGCCCCTTTCCTCTAAGATGTGCAAGTACCTATAAAACTACAATTACCCCAGGGGTGGGTGGGTTCTGGGGAGGGAGGGAGGGAGATAAGTCCTATTAAAGAGGGCAGTTACAAGGTACCCTGTCCTGAACCCTCAGCAGGGGGGAAGGGGGTACCACACAAAGCCCAGTTAGTTGAGAGAGGCAAGGTAAGTTATAGCTGAGAAGGCTGAACTAGCACACCACTAAGACAAACAATAAATAATTAAATAAACAGTTAGACAAACAATAAATAATTAATAAACAGCTAGAACTCACAGCAAGGTGTCACAGGAGACAAATATCCACTTCTCTAGCAGAGCACTGTAAAAAGCACTGCTCTTCTCTGATCAAAAGTGGTGACAGGGAAGAAGTGACAAACTACAGGCCCGTGAGCCTTACCTCGGTGGTGGGAAAAGTAATGGAGGAGCTTCTGAAAGAGCGAATAGTGGACTTTCTCAAAACCAACAGGTTGCATGATCTGAGGCAACATGGCTTTGCCAAAGGACGATCTTGTCAAACAAATTCTTTGACTGGGTGACCAGAGAACTAGATCAGGGGCATGCGATGGATTTCATCTACCTGGATTTCAGCAAAGCCTTTGATACTATTCCTCATAGGAGGCTTATCAATAAACTCAGTAGTTTGGGGATGGGTCCCAAGGTGGTGAACTGGATCAGAAATTGGTTGACTGACAGACGACAGAAGGTGATGGCAAATGGAGCTCACTCGGATGAAAGAAGGGTGATTAGCGGGGTGCCCCAGGGTTCGGTCCTGGGCCCGACACTGTTCAATGTATTTGTGAGTGATATTGCTGAAGGAATGCATGGAAAAGTCATGACATGAACATTTTCAACAGAGTGGACTCCCCTGTGGGAGTGGATAACATGAAGAAAGATCTACAAAAGCTGGAAGAATGGTCTAATGCTTGGCAGTTAAGATTTAATGAAAAGAAATGCAGTGTCATGCACTTGGGAAGCAGAAATCCAGGGGAAATATACGCGATAGGGGGCGAGAGGTTGGTGTGCATGGACCAGGAGAAGGACCTTGGTATGATTATTTCTGCGGATCTCAAGGTGGCAAAACAGTGCGACAAGGCAGTGGCAAAAGCCAGGAAGATGTTGGGTTGCATACAAAGAGGAATTACCAGCAGAAAGGAAGAGGTACTAATGCCACTGTATAAGTCACTGGTGAGGCCTCACTTAGAATACTGTGTTTAGTTTTGGAGACCATATCTTGCAAAGGATATAAAAAGACTGGAAACTGTTCAGAGGAAGGCAACCAAAATGATTTGGAGTCTGCGTCAGAAGCCTTATGAGAAGAGACTTGAAGATCTAAATAACTCTGGAGGAGAGGAGGGACAGGGGAGAGATGATTCAGACCTTTAAATAGTTAAAGAGAAATAATGAACAAACAAACCTCTTCCAAAGACGGGGAAGCTGTAAAACTACAGGGCATAACATGAAGCTGCAAGGGGCTAAATTGAAAGGCAATGCCAGGAAATACTTTTTCAATGAAAGGGTGGTGGATGCTTGGAATGTCCTCCCGATGGAAGTGTTGGGGGCAAATACAGTGACAGAATTCAAAATGGCATGGGACAGACACAGTGGATCCCTTTACAGCAACAGGATAAAATCAAAATAAACTTAACTAATTTCTCAACATACAGGGGTGTCCTACACGGAGAGGGGGGTTCACCCCTAAAACAAAGACATGGGGATGGGTGGCCTGCATGGAGCGGCAGGTGCACCTACTCTTGCCATCTTAGTGGGCAGACTAGATGGACTATACTGGTCTTTATCTGCCGTCATTAATTATGTTACTATGCAAACAGGCACTGTCACCCTTTCCTTTTGGCCAAGAAACTTGAATTCAACATTTCTGCCCTGGGTCCTTCCTCTTTCTACAGAGACTGGTTATGAAAAAAAACCAATTCTAGTCTAGACAATAAAATGGCAATATGCTACCTCCTGTGTTGGGAAACAGTCAGAATGCAGAACTAGGCCATCTCACATAGGATGACTTTAGAGCCATTTACCTGACAGGGAAGGACAAAATCCTAGTGGGTAAGCACAGTCTAAGTACAACAAAAAGTTGTCCCTGGACAGAGCGGTAGCAAACATGATATTGTGCAAGTGGGGAATGCCTGTTGGGGGATGTTTGCACCTCCTCTGAATAGGAAATTTCCTTAGTTCTGTTCGAGAATAAGGATACATGATAAACTACACTCATAGGACTTCCTTCTGTATGTATATCTGCCGATATTCCTAGTAGCAGAGACCCTTGCAAACTTATAAGAGACTGGAGAACCTTTTAGCGTAGACAAGAGCTCCTTATTGACTGGGACAGATCTGGTTTCCACTCTTATGGAAAATATCCATCAGAGAACTGATTAAGTTGGAATTTTCTTAACCCTAATTATGTGGAATCAGAAATTATGTTATATTCTAACGAGAGGTTCCTGGCTCTCACAGCCTGGATACTGAGAGACTAATGTTGAAATAGCTAAATCTGCCATTAAGAGGGTAATTTTATAAGGTGATGCCTAATTTTAGCACCAAAAATATGTGTAAATGTTGCTTTTTTAGTCATTTACATGCATTATCGGCCTATATGCATAAATGATCTGTTATAAAACACCGACTTGCATAAAGTATGCACGTTGTTTGCATTATGCATACTTTCACTGCGGGAATGCACATGGACAGAGTTTGATTTGAGCATGAGTGGTGCAAGCAAACACGTGTTTAAATTATAGAATACAATAATTTACGCATGCACTTGCAAAAGTAGGCATGGTCATTTACACCAGCTCAAATGCTGATGCAAGTCAACATGCTTTAACGCATGTTCTGTGTCACTTACGCTAGTATTTATAAAGTCAAGTACAAAATTATCATCCATGCGTCTCTCAAATTCTTCTGACTTCAAGGTGAGACTCTACTAGAAAGTTTTATGGTTTCAAATGGAAAAGATTTACCATCTGATGTGATGGAAAAGCAATAGGTTACTTTTCCTGTCCCATACACAAAGTGCTTGAATACCTTCTACATCTGTCAAAGTCAGGTCTAAACACAAACTCTAATAGTGTGCACCTTAGTATAACAGACACTTACACTTATGTAGAAGGTTCACTTATCTTTCCACAGCTTGGAGGGGTAATTTTATAAGCAATGAGAAGTACAGAGGTAGACCCGATTCTGATCCCGCAGGGGATAAACATGCCCGTGGGATCAGAATCATGTTTATGATGTGGACTTGAAGGCCAGGCCCCGATTCTGACCAGCTGCATGCCCAGCCGCATACCCAGCTAACTCAGCCTGGCTCCATAATGGAGCTGCAATGCCATGGCATCTCATTGTCATGGCACTGCGGCTCTATTACAAAGCCGTGAACCCTGGCCAGAACCAAAATGCCCTTTCCTCGCAGCCCGACCCCCAATCCGGCTTCAAATATCGGGCTATGGGGAATCCTCTTCACCCCTCACCGGTTTGTCCCTGACGTCCAGGGGGACTTATTCCATCTCAGAGGTGGAATAAGTCCCCCATCTACCCGGCCAACACTGGATGTACAGGGCCAACCTCTGAATCGGCCCTGTACATTCAGGGTCTCACGCTGTCTATGCCCCGCCTTTGCCCCACCTCCTGACTGCCCCTGCCTAGGACTCCCCATACAGCCATACGTATGGGGAGCCTGTGCATCAGGGTGACGAATAGCAGGGATGTATGTCCTCACAGGGCATATAACCCCACTATTGGTGGCACAGAATGACCCCAAATGTGTATAACGTTTTATGCACAGAAGTATGTGTTAATAAAATTACTTCAAGGGTACATGTGCATAAAAATAGATCCTGGGAATACTTAGTGAGTAATTTTATAAGGTAGCGTGTATTTTCAGACAGCAAGTGCCTTATTGGGAGTTATTTTAGTCATTTCTGTGTGTATGTGGCCACATGCATACTTCAAAGGGCTCTTATAAGGTACCAATCAGCATAACAGTACACATGTTACTTGATGGTGCATACTTTGCCAGTGTGTGTGCACATGGGCAGAGGGCACAATTATGCACAAAGATTATAAAATACTATAATATACATACATTCTTGTAACCATCTAGTCATGGGCATTTACACTAGCTTTAAGTGTCAATGTTCTTGCCTTAACTTAAGACGTGATCTCTGCCACTTACGCTAGTATTTTTTAAAGAAAAGTAGGTGTTTCCTTATACAACTACACTCCTAAGGACAACTAGGAGTGTAGGCATTCCAGAGGAATGGCGAATGGATGGAGTGGGAACAGCATCATCATGTAGGCATATATTTTACAAAATACAACCATACATGAAATGTCCCATCAAGCCTCTCCCAGTGTTGTTGTTGTTGTTTTTAAGTGCCGTTGAGTCGATGTTGACTCAATGAGACCCTCTGGATAGTTGTTCTAAATGTGTTTTGTCTTCAGTCAGGCGGCTCATTGTTGATATGAGTAGCATCCATAGCTCATTGCTTGCCGCCTTCTTTTGCATTGACCTTCAACCTTATCAAGCATGATACCTTTCTCTAGTGATCTCTCTCTTCGCATATGACCTTAACATGGTACTAACACAGCTCTGGAAAGCTATATTTGACTACTAAACTCTAAACTACTAGAGTAGTCTAGTGGTTAGGGCAGCAGCCTGGACTAAAAAGACCAGGATTCAAATTCCACTAGTATTACTTGTGGCCTTAGGCAAGTCCCTTAACTCTCCACTGCCTCAGGTACAAACTTAGAGTGTAAGCTTTACAGGGACAGGGAAAATGTCTACTGTACCTGATTGTAATTTGCCTTGATCTACTACTGGAAAGGTGTGAGCTAAATAAAAATAAATATGAACTGAAGTTCCTGCTCTGAAAAATCTCATCTTTGGTAGCAATTAGTTCAGCAGACAAAGTCAGTGTGTTCCACATCTTAGTGACTGATCCACTCTACATAAAACTTTACAATAATAGGGTGATTTTGCACAAGGTGGTATTGGATTTCTACTTTAACTACTTAATTGTCCTTACAACAATTTTACCCTGGATTGCAAAAGAGGCTCAAGCCTACTATTTGGAGCACACTAAAACCTTTAGAATGTCCACACAGCTTTTTGTTTCTTTTGACCCAATAAACCTGGGATTACCATAGCGACGTGTACCCTGTCTGATTAGCAGATTTATACCTCTTTCACTTATTCACAGGCAGGCTTGAACATAGAAAGGTATGCCAAAAGGCACACAGAGGGTAATTTTATAAAAGGGTGTACACAAAGGTACCTGCTATTTTATAAAGACAAGTAGGCGCCTACTTGTCTTTATAAAAGACTAGTGTATGTGGCAAAGAATGTGCCTTGAATGTAGGTGCGATCACTTATACTTGTTGCTAGATGTTAATGATCACATATACTTTACACACATACACAAGGAGATTCATTTATGTTTATTTACATTTGCTATACTGCCCTTCATGTTTAACTTTGGAGCTGTTTACATTTCATAAAATCAAAGATATAATACAGACACATTTTGAAAAAAGTTACATTTTCAGGGAATAGTGTCTAGAAAAAGAAAGACTTGTCTGATCACAGTCCCCCCTGAATTACAGTGTTGACCTTAGCAATTCACAAATACCTGTTCAAAATTATAAGTTTTTAGTGCTGTTTTAAATCCGGCATATGAAGTTTCTAGCATGATATCATGAGGTAATGAATTCCATAAAGCTGATGCCAAATATTAAAAAGCGTCCTGATGGCTAATGTCAAGATCTGTCCTGGAATGGGCAGGCAATACCAATCTGTTCTACTGTAAGGAACAAAGGATCCTAGATGGAACGTATGTTATCAATAGGTCAGAGAGATAACATGGGGGACCTACATAAAAATCTTTATGCACTAAGATCAGAACTTTATCCTATAGAAGACAGGTAGCCAATGATGATCCTTCAGAAGTGGTGAAATGCAGTCAAACCTTTTGGCACAAGTTGCTATGTTAACAGCCATTGATTGGATGGTTTATAATCATTTGAGTGATGATTGTAGCAGTCTCAGTATAATGAATTACAGTAATCAAGTTGATTAATAAAAAGGGCATGTATGAGAATATGCAATGTCGGTTTGTCAAGGTATGAATGAATGGACCATAATCTCTGTAAGGAGAGGAAACATGCTTTAGATACATCTGCAATCTGGGCTTAGAAAGTTAGTTTAGGGTCTAGTTTACAGCCCAGGACTTTCAAGAAGGACACCAATGGAATTGTGCATCCCTGAATAAGGAGTGCAAGCGTTATGCCTTGGTTTTTGTCAGTAACCTACATTGCTCGAGTCCTAGCCAGTTTCAGCTTGATTGAATTCTGAGTAAGCCAGTCAGATACCGAAGCAAGGCATGTACTTAGTACTGTTAGATCTGGATTTAAAAGGGTTTGTGAGGAACAGCAAGGGCCAGATTCCGTTCTGGGCATCGATCCCCTCTGTACGTCCAGTCTGAACCGTATGAGGGGATCTTGATTCTGATCCCGCGGGGCACGTCTAGCCACGCAGGATCCGAATCGCAAACAATCCTGCCCTCAGATAACTCAGTCAAGGCTCCTCAATGGAGCCGCGGCGCCATTGCGTCATGTTGCCATGGCATCACGGCTCTATTGAAGAGCCGCATGCTGGCTGCCAGAGAACAAATGCTTATTCCCCGCAGTCTGACCCCCGATCTGGCCTTCTAAGGCCAGGGTCGGGCTGCAGGGAATGTCCTCCGGCCTCCCCTGCCCCATCTGCACCCCAGCGTTTAAATAAAATCACATCCACGGAAGTTATTCCACCTTGGGGGTGAAATAACTTCCCCGCACATGTCGCCGACCCCGGACGAACAGGGCCGACATTAGAATCGGCCCTGTATGTCCAGGGCCAGTGACCGCCCAGACTCCACCCCCAAGCCACCCCTTCCCCGCCCCGTCTAACTTCCGTACACAGCTGGCGGGGAAGTTAGCCGCGGCCAGGTGAATGCACGAATAGTGGGGATGGAGGTCCCATTTGATTGTCCATCAGCGCTATCCATGGCACAGAATAACCCCCCAATTGAATGTCTGCAAAGAAAAAGGTGCTGATGCCCAAAGATGGTATTAAGAGTGCTAGTGGATGAGCATACAGAATAAAAAGAATGGGGGGAACGAATGGATCCCTGGGCACTCTGCAGATTAAGGCATATTCCCAAGACTTAGAGGAGGTAAATGAAACTGAGAAAGTGCGGTCATGAAGAAATGACTACAACCACCAAAGAAATGTATCTGTGATTCTTAAGTCTGCCAGTTGATGCAGCAGGATCTGGTGGCTGACCAGATCAAATGCCGTGTTAAATTCTAGTGACAAGAGCATGGCTTGACCCTTTATCTAGGCCCTCCCTCGTTTCACTGACCATCACTACCATATTAGTTTCTGTGCCAGACTGACGGGTATGAAAGACATTTCGATTTTTAAGATATTTTAAAATCTATATGCAAATTCTGCCTATCCTCTGCCCAGAACGTGCCTCCAGCTGCCTACTAAAACACTTATCCACTCTTTAGTAACTTCCCCTCTAGACTATTGCAACCTCCTCCTTGCTGGTCTCCCTCTGAACCATCTCTCCCCCCTTTAATGTGTTCAAACTTCAGCTGTGCAGCTAATCTTCCACCAGTCTCACCATGCTCATGTAACCCCTCTTCTCAAGTCTGAACATTGGCTCCGTATCCGTTTCCATATCCAGTTCAAACTTCTCCTATTGATCTACAAGTGCATTCATTCTGCTGCTCCTCACTACTTTTCCTCTCTTCTCTCCCTCCTTGGGAACTCTGCTCTTCTGGCATATCACTTCTATTTGTGCCCTTCTCTTTCACTGCCAACTCCAGACTTCAGTCTTTCCACCTTGCTGGTCCCTATCCCTGGAATAAACTACCCAAGTCAGTACATCAGGCTTCATCTCTGGCGCTTTTCAAATGCAGACTAAAAACTCACCTCTTTGAGGCTGCTTTTGGATCCCGATCTGCATAGTCTCCTGCTCTCCAATTATGTGTTTCCTCACCATTTCCCTAAACCTATCCTAATCCCTAGCTATTGTGTTATCTGTCTTGACTAGACTAAGTTCTGATGAGCAGGGACAGTCTCTTATAAAAAAACATAGAAGCATGACGACAGAAAAAGACCACATGGCTTATCTAGTCTGTCCTTCCATATCAATCACTACAAACAGACCCTTTTTTCCTTTAGAGATCCTCTGTGTTTGTCCCATGCGTCTTTGAATTCAGATACTGTCCTCATCTCTACCACTTTCACTGGGAGACTATTCCACGGATACACCCACTCTTTCTGTAAAGAAATATTTCCACATATCACTCCTGAATCTATCCCCTTTCACCCTCATCACAAGTCCCTTCATAATAGAGCTTGCTTTCAATTGAAAGAGGCTCTCCTGTGCATTTATACCATGGAAGTATTTAAACGTCTCAATCATATCACCTCTATCCCACCTTTCCTCTAAGGTGTACATATTAAGATCCTTAAGTCTGTCCTCATATGGACAGACTTAAGGATCTTAATATGACAGCAACCTTGGGCCGGAAGGACTGGGGTTTCTAGTCCCACAGGTGCTCCTTGTGGTCTTGGGCAAGACACTTAACCCTCCATAGCCCATGTTCCCTGTAAATTAGTTATCTCCAAGTTATAATGCCCTGTTCAATGTAATTTCAGTTTGTTCAATGTAAACCGCACTGATGCAGAATAACGCGGTATATAAGAGAATGTAAATAAAAAAATTAAATAAATAAAATATGTTTTATAATGAAGACCACTAACCATTTTAGTAGCCACCCTCTGTACCGACTCCAGCCTATAAGAACATAATAAGAACGTAAGATATGCCATACTGGGTCAGACCAAGGTCCATCAAGCCCAGTATCCTGTTTCCAACAGTGGCCAATCTAGGTCATATGTACCGTAGCAGTTTCCCCAAAAGACACAGATTCCCCAATGCTTGTATAGGGTCAAGAATTGATATCCTGGGTCCCTTTTTAATAATGGTTTACAGACCTTTCCTCCAGAAACTTGTCCAAACCTTTTTTAAACCCAGGTACACTAACAGCCTTTACTACATCCTCCGGTAACAAATTCCAGAGTTTGATTACACGTTGAGTATATATCCTTTTGAAGATGTGGTCTCCAGAATTGCACACAATACTCCAAATGAGGTCGCACCAAAGATTAATACAGAGGCACTATTACCTCCTTTCTTCTGCTGGCCATTCCTCTCCCTATGCACCCAAGAATCCTTCTAGCTTTTGTCATCACCTTTTCTACCTGTTTATCTACTTTAAGATCATCAGACACAATCACGTCTAGGTCTCGTTCTTTTTTAGCGGACAAAAATACTTCACCCACTATGCTATATCGCTCCCTTGGATTGCTGCAGCCCAATTGCATGACCTTGCATTTTTTAACATTAAATCTCAGCTGCCAAATTCTAGACCATTCTTCAAGCTTCGCTAGATCCCTCCTCATGTTAGCTACACCTTCCTGGGTGTCTACTATATTGCAGATTTTGGTATCATCCACAAAGAGGCCAACAGCCCTTCCGCTATATCACTAACAAAGATATTAAAAAGAATCGGACCAAGGACAGATCCCTGGGGCACACTACTGGTAACCTCCTCCTCCTCCTCAAAGTGAGTTCCATTTACAAGTACCCTTTGTTGCCTCCCACTCAACCAATTTCTAACCTAAGCAGTAACTTTAGGGTCCATCCCTAGGGTGCTCAGTTTGTTTATAAGTCGCCTTGAGGAACGGTGTCAAAGGCTTTATAGAAATCTAAATGCACCACATCTAGAGCTCTCCCTCGGTCCAACTCCCTGGTCACCCAGTTAAAGAAATCAATTAGATTTGTCCAACAAGACCTGCTTCTGGTGAATCCATGTTGCCTTGGATCCTGTAGTCTGCTGGACTCCAGAAACCTCACTATTTTCTCTTTCAGCAGCGCTTCCAATAATTTACTCACCATCGAAGTTACACTAACCGACCTGTAGTTTTCAATCACATCCTTAATTCCACTTTTGTGTAAAGGGACCACATGTGCCTCTCTCCAGTACTTTGGCACCACTCCCGTCTCCAACGAGAAATTTGAAAAGGTCAGTCAGTGGAGCTCCTAGGACATCCCCAAGTTCCCTCAGTATGCTAGGGTGTATACCATCCGGTCCCATCACTTTGTCTACTTTGTTTAGCTAGTTTCTCACAAACACAATCTTCTGAAAATTGTTCAAGATGCCCCTCACTTCTGTTCCTGTTTGTGGGTGTTTTCTGAGGTTCTGGCTCCTGGTTCTTCATCTGTGAACACAGAACAGAAATATTTGTTAAGCAATTCCACTTTATCCTCATCAGTTGCTACATATTCCTCCCCTTCACCCTTGAGTCTGACAATATCACTTTTGCCCTCCCTCTTCTCACTAACATATCTGAAAAAAGTCTTATCCCTCCATTTTACTGCATTGGCTATTTCCTCCTCTTTTTGAATCTTTGCTTTCCTGAATAACTTGCTAGTTTTTATAAGTTTTTCCAAATTTAGATGCCAGTCTTCCTCTCTCTGTGATCTCTTATATTTCATGAAGGCCTCCCTCATTTTCTTCACTTTTTCAGCTACTTCTTTCGAAAACCATAGCGGTATCCTTTTCCTTTTACCTTTATTTACCATTTTAACAAAAAGGTTAGTTGCCCTCATAATATTCCCTTTCAATTTTGCCCACTGTCTTTCTACATCCCCTAGCTGTTCCCATCCTGCTAACAACTCCCTGAGGTATTGGCCCATCTTGGCAAAGTTAGTCTTCCTAAAGTCTAAGACCCTCACCTTTGAATGGATTCTAACAGCCCTAGTCCTAATACTGAACCATACCATCTGGTGATCACTGGATGCAAAATAATCTCCCACTATAACATCAGAAACACTTTCACCATTTGTAAGTCCAGTATGGCCCCTTCACGTGTGGGGTCTGTTACCAATTGCATGAATAGTTCTCCCTGTAGAGAATCCAGGATCTCCTTACTTCTAGATAATGCAGCAGGAATATGCCAATCAACATCCGGCATATTGAAATCTATCAGTAGCACTTCTCCTTTCATAGCAATACTGTGCATGTCTTCTATTAAATCTTTGTCCATTTCTACGCCCTGTGAGGGGAATCTGTATATAACTCCACTGCAAATGGATTTCCCTTTCCCTCTTTCTAGTTTAACCCACAGTGCCTCCTCTCTTCCTTTTAAGCCCTGCAATTTTATAGCTTTAATATTATTTTTTACATACAGTGCCATTCCACCTCCCCCTTCTTCCTATCCCGTCCTTCCTGAATAAAGTATAACTCAGTATAATTGTTAAAGGTAACCTGGTAGCTAGGTATTCCTATAATTAAGGTCTTGCTGTCATGTTTGTTAGAGAAAATGGCATGAAGTGCCATAGCAGGTGTTCTTCTAAGACAGCAGTCTAGAAGTCCTCACAATACACATCCACATTACCTGGGAGATGGCTTCTGTCATGTTGTGGTTATTAAGGGCCGTCAAGTCGGGATCAACTCATGACGACCCTCTGGATAGTTGTCCTAAACTGCGTTCGGTCTTCAGTCAGGCGGCTCATTGTTGACAGAATGGCACCCATAGCTGCTGTTACTGTATCGATCCATCTCATTGCTGGCCTTCCTCTTTTGCGCTGACCTTCTACCTTGCCAAGCAGGATGTCTTTCTCTATCTCTCTATTCGCATGATGTGTCCAGAGTATGAAAGTTGAAGTCTTGTCATCTGAGCTTCTAAAGAAAGCTTAGGGTGGATCTTCTCTAATACTGACTGGTTTGTTCTTTGGGCAATCCATGGTATACACAGTATTCATCACCAGCAACATAATTCAAAGGCATCAATTTTCTTCCTGTCTATCTTTTTCACTGTCCAACTTTCGCATTCAAATGACGTTATTGAAAATATCATGGCTTAGACAAGTTGAATCTTTGTATGGAGAGACATCTCTATTCTTCATAATCTTGTCTAGGCCTTTTATAGCCATTCTGCCAAAAGCAATGCGTCGTCTGATTTCTTGACTGCTTGTTGTTTCTTTATTGATTGTTGATCCAAGCAGCTTAAACTTGTCAACTACTTCAATTTTTTCTCCATCAATAATGAACTTATTGATTTTGCCAGTTGTCAGGATCTTTGTCTTCTTTACATTAAGGTGCAGGCCCATTTTAAGACTATGTTCCTCGACCTTGAGAAGCAAATGTTTCAGACAGTCTTACTTTCAGCCAGTAATGTGGTATCATCAGCATAGCAAAGGTTGTTGAGGAGTCTTCCACCAATCTTCACACTTCCATTGCCTTCATGAAATCCTGCTTCTCTGATGATTTGTTCTGCATATAAATTAAACAGGTAGGGGGAAAGTATGCAGCCTTGTCAAACACCTTTGCTGATTTTAAACCATTCTGTTTCTCCTGGTCTCATTTGAACTGTTGCTTCTTGATCAATGTAAAGGTTGTGCAAGAGATCTATCGGCTGTTCTGGTATACCCATGCTTCTTAATGTGGCCCAGAGTTTATCATGGTTTACACAGTCAAAAGCCTTGCTTTAGTCAATAATAATAAAAAAAGATCTATTTTTGGCATTCTTTTGTCTTTTCAAGGATCCATCTCACATCTGCAGTGATGTCTCTCATTCCTCGCCCTTTCCTGAACTCTGCTTACACTTCAGGCAATTCTCGTTCCAGGTATGGTTGTAGTCTCTGCTGAATGATCTTGAGTAGAATCTTGCTGGCATGTTATTTATTTATTTATTTATTTACATTCTCTTATATACCGCGCTATTCTGCATCAGTGTGGTTTACATTGAACAAACTGAAATTACATTGAACAGGGCATTATTACTTGGAGATAAATATTTTACAGGGAACATGGGCTATGGAGGGTTAAGTGGCTTGCCCAAGACCACAAGGAGCACCTGTGGGACTAGAAATCCCAGTCATTCCGGCCCAAGGTTGCTGTCCTCTAGTGGGATTTGAATCCCCGACCTTCTGGCCTGAAGTACCTTGCCCCAACCACTAGGCCACTCCTCCACTCTGGGATCAGAATGATTGTGTGATAATTTCCAGTCAGTTCTATCACCTTTCTTCAGTATTGGTATAAATACAGATCTTTTCCAGTCAGTTGGCAATGATGTTGTGTTTCAAATTTCCTGGCAGAGCTTTGTAAGTATGGTAACAACTGCATCCGTTTGCTGTAATACTTCAATGGGAATGCCATCAACACCTGGCACTTTGTTCTTTGATAAGGCTTTCACTGCTGCTTTAAATTTTTCTTTCATCACCAATGGCTCCTGATCATAAGGTACAGGTTGAAATGGCTGTTAATCCTTTTGGTATAAGGATTCTGCATTTTCTTTCCACCTTTTCTTGATCTTCTCAGCATGAACCTTGAGCATCCTGTAGCATTCCAATTCAAGGCTGAAATTTTTTCTTTAACTCTTGAAGCTTTAGGAAAGCTGATCTAGTTCTTCTAATAGTTTCTGATTCTATTTCTTTGTATGCGTCATTGTAGTACTTCTCCTTGTCTTGTCTTGATACACGCTGGAAGTCTATGTTGAGTTCTGTGATTGTCTTTCTCCTCTGGCTTTAACTTCTCTGCTTTTCTGGGCAATTTTCAGAGTTTCTTCAGTCATCCATTTTGGCCATTTTTGTTTTTTCACCTTTGGTAGAGGCCAATGTTCCTGCTAACCTGCGCTGGGTCCGCCACCAATATTTCTGCCGGCGGGGAGAGGTGCAGAGCAATAGATGCTCTGCCCCTCCTCCCACTGGCAGGAACACCGGCGGAGGACCCAGCGCAGATTAAAGGGAACTTTGCGAGGGTGCTGCAGTGTGCGTTAGACACAGGGTCTAACATATGCCGCAGCACCCTCGCAATGTTCTCTTTAATCTGCGTCGGGTTCTCCGCCGGCATTCCTGCCGGTGGGGGGAGGGGCAGAGTGTTGATCGCTCTGCACCTCCCTCCACTAGCAGGAATGTTGGCGGCCGACCCAGCGCAGGTTAGGAGGAACACTGGTAGAGACATCTCACTTTCTTCCAATATAACTGTCTTGATGTCACCCCATAAATCTTGTTGAGCTCTGTCATCTGTAATTAAAGCAACAAATCGATTTTGCAGGCAGAATTTAAATTCTGATGGTATATTCTCAAAGTTATATTTTGCTACATTCAAGAGTGGCTTGCTCTTTTTCAACTTTAGCTTATGTTTGCATACTAGTAGTTGGTGATCTATACCACCGTCAGCTCCAGGTTTTGTCTTTTTTGATGTTATAGAGCTTTTCCATTGTTGACTTCCACAGATGTAGTCAATTTGACTTTTGTACAATCCATTGGGTGAAGTCCATGTGTACAGTCACCACTTGTGTTGCTGGAAGAAGGTGTTTGAGATGATTAGATCGTTGGTCTTGCAGAATTCTATCAGTCTTTCTCCAGCTTCATTTCAGTTGCCAAGAACATATTTTCCAACCACTTTGCCTTCTTTGTTGCCACCTTTTGCGTTCCAGTCACCCATGACTATCAGAATATCTTGTTTGAATGTTCTGTCAATTTCAGCTTGTAGTTGTTCATAGAACTCAATTTCTTCCTCTTCTGCAGCCATTGTTGGGGCATGTATCTGAATTATAGTTGTGTTGATGGACATTCCATGTAGACAAATAAAATTTAAGTAGTCACTGATTGCATTGTATTTCATTACATTTCTTGCAAATTTCTTCTTGATTATAAATGCAACACCATTTCTTCTTTGTCTTTCATTTCCAGCATAGTATACCATGTGATCATCAGATGTAAAGTGCCCAATGCCTTTGCATTTCAGTTCATTGACATCCAACAGAGCAAGCTGTACACGTTCCATTTCATTCTTGACCACATCCAACTTCCCTTGGTTCATGCTTCGTATGTTCCATGTCCCAATATGTAAGGCATCTTTGCAGCTTCTGACTCTCATTTCATGCGCAGCTACATCAGCAGTCAGACATCCCGAGGGCTTTGATCCAACCACATCAAAAATGCTGGCTTTACTCTGAAAAATCTTTAGCTCATCCCCAGTAGCCAGTTGGCTGCCATCCAACCTGAAGGTCTCATCTTCAATCACTATAGTGCAATTGTTTTGTTTCGACTATCCACTGGGTTTTCATGGCATGACGCGGAAGTAGATTGCCAGGCCTTTCTTCCACGCAGATAATTCTAGTATTGTTGCCATTGTCACAGAAACGTGATCCTCCGTTGCCAACACCTTCCCATTCTGCTGCTGCTCATATGGAGCTTCTGTCATATAGCTAGGTATATAAAAAAATGGAGGTGGCCCCATGCATGAAAACCCATGCACATAGGTAATACGCCATTCTGGAAGGCCCTTGAAAGACTTGAGAACTTTCAAAAGGATCTTATTGGCCTAGCCTCCATCAGATGATACCACCCATATGTGAGGACTTTTATGCTGCTGTCTATGGAGAACACCTGCTACAGATAGATAATTCCAGTTTAGAGCACCAGATGAGCAACAGGGAAGTCAGGATTCAAATCCTGCTTACAACGTTGGGAAAATCACTTCATTCTGCATTGCCTTAGTTACTAATATGGGCTAACATTTCACATGTGTTAATGCAAATTATGTACTTAGGCAAATAGGCTTGTGTTAAATAATGTGTGTGTGAATGTGTATTAATATGCTTTAATGTATGAATGGGACCTAGGACCTAGGTTCAGATAGCCCGGGTTAACCGTTAGCCCGGCTTAGTAGACATACCCTATGTCTCAACTTAAGCTGCCACTGGAAAGGCGTGAACCAAATACAAGCAAATAAATCAAGAAATGCATCTAGAAAACAATAATGCCATGTCATTACCAGCTTTATGTTTAAAGTATGTCTAGGCTGAGGACACTAAGGGGCATGTTTACTAAATTATTTAACGCATGCAAATGTGCATTAAGTGCCCAGAGCCCTTTTATTTCTATGGGCACAGTGGCACTTAACACACTCTAAACTTTAGTAAATGTAGCCCTAAGAAAAGAAAAACAAGTCTACCAAATTGCAGGCAAAAATAAAATTGTTTACTATATTTTAACAGTATTTTCTATGTATTTAACATAGTGAAATCAATTTTTAAAAGGCAACAATACTTTCAGAAAGGCACTGAATGTATACATGACTTCTATTTTTACTTCACCAGTATTATACCTTTAGGGTAGGAATAAGGGAGGAACGGTCACCTTCCAACAATGTAAGTGGTGGAGTAGCCTTATGTGTTAGAGCAGTGAGATGAGAATGCAGGAAGCCATGGTTCAAATTCCACTGCTGCTCCTTGTGATCCATTGCCTAAGGTACAAAACTTATGGGCTGATGCAGAAAAGCTTAGCGTGAATTTTCTGAAGCTTTTCCCGCACTAGACTTGCTCTCCGATGCAGAAAACATGCTTGAACCAGAAAAACATCAAAAATACAACCTTGTTAAACTGCAGCATGCTTGGCATGCAAATTGCTGCATAAGTAACGCCCAAAGTAAAAAACTGCACTGGAAATTAGTACTGTTTTTTTAATGCTGGATCTTCACGCCAGCTTCAGGCAGGCATATTTAGCTGGGAGCAAAAGACCAGCTGTATTCCATGCTTTAAGTGGCAGGAATTCACTAGTTATAACTCTTATAGAATGTACCTGATATTTTGACTGCTATCTGTTGGATCACCACCTGTCCTTGCATACCTAACCTTTAGGCTCAATAAGGTTTGTTATCAGGTTTTCCATGCTGGCAATGCTGTTAACTCAGGTAACACTCTCACTACAGCTCACAACTAGACTACAGCAGCAATTCTCAGCACACTCACACCTAGTCGCTACTCTTGCAATCCATTAGTCGCACTTCCCCCACAACTGGTGATCACCCTTCCCTATCACTATGCCAGACCCGATTCCTTACATGTTGTTTCTATATTGCCTGGTTCAATCCATCATATATGCCGGAACCTTCTCGCCATGGCTGGAGAGGCCAGGAAAGAGTAGTTACTCATCTGTAACAGGTGTTCTCCAGGAGCAGCAGGAATCAGTCCTCACATATGGGTGACGTCGGCGCCGACGGAGCCCTCGTGCGGAGCATTTCCCCAGCTTTCAAAGAAAGCCTTTGGGAATTGCAGCGCGCATGTGCAGTCCCCTTCCCACCCAAGGGTGCCATCTTGCTCAGTCTGATGACATAGCTAAAAGACAGCAAAAACAAATCATATGACTGCAACTCCAAGGGGAGGAGGAAGGGTTGTGAGGACTGATTCCTGCTGCTCCTGGAGAACACCTGTTACAGGTGAGTAACTACTCTTTCTCCAGGACCAAGCAGGAAGTCAGTCCTCACATATGGGACTCCCCAGCTTAAGGCTACCGGAGACCTCAAGCGGAAAAAATGAGCTCCCTCTAGCTCGTCAGCACGCAAGGAAGGAATCTTCTCTGAGAACGCCCCCGACCGGTAGCCCAACACCAGGGCCGGAGGGTAGGAGTTGCCTAAACCCCAAAGAGATTATGGAGTACTGCCTGTTCGAAAGCACTGTCCCTGCGGGACTCCCTCT